>CM055119.1:117762158-118369124 GCA_029206835.1 Rana muscosa | reverse complement strand
CCGACACCATAACCCCCCTCCACCAAATGATTTGGATCAGTGCACAAAGCAAGGTCCATAAAGACATGGATGAGCGAGTTTGGGGTGGAGGAACTTGACTGGCCTGCACAGAGTCCTGACCTAAACCTGATAGAACAGCTTTGGGATGAATTAGAGCGGAGACTGCAAGCCAGGCCTTCTCAACCACATCAGTGCCTGACCTCACAAATGCGCTTCTGGAAGAATGGTCAAACATTCCCATAGACACACTCCTAAACCTTATGGACAGCCTTCCCAGAAGAGTTGAATCTGTTGTATCTGCAAAGGGTGGGCCAACTGAATATTGAACCCTACAGACTAAAACTGGGGGGACATTAAAGTTCATGTGTGTGTAAAGGCAGATGTCCCAATACTTTTGACAATATAGTGTGTGTGTACAGAGATATATATATATATTGTGACGGTGGGATCCTGTGCGTTCTTAAAGTGTGTTGGTTTACACCAGATTTGGTAGAGAAAGACATGCTGATTGAACAGCTGTGTGTTCGGCTATTTAGTTCTGACATGACGATGGATCAGGGCTCCACCCAACAGACAGGAAGTCTGTGTATGGGAGTCAGGTGGACTCCCATCCCTCTGAGAGGAGTCAGGCGCTGCATGTCTGCAGCCAGAGTATGCATGTCTGCAGGAAGCAGATGTCATTGGTGAAGTAAGCAACCAGGTGCTGACCGGGAGTAAGCGAGGAGTGAGCTTATCTCTTGGAAACTGTTTGTTCTGAGGAGCAGACCTAATGCCCGTACACACGATCGTTTTTCATGCCGTTAAAACTGCCATTTTAAAAAATGGCCCTGAAAAATGATCGTGTGTATGCTCCAGAGCATTTTTAACGACGTGAAAAACGGCCATTAAAAATTCCGGACATGCTCTCTTTTTTCACGTAGTTTTTCATGTCGTTTTTTTTAACAACGTGAAAAACGATAGTGTGTATGCTTTAACGACGTGAAAAAAACGCGCATGCTCAGAATCAAGTAAGAGACGGGAGCGCTCGTTCTGGTAAAACTAGCGTTCGTAATGGAGATAGCACATTCATTACACAGTAACGGACTGAAAAGCGCGAATCGTCGCTCAACAAACTTTACTAACATGAAGGGTGGCGCCATTCGAACGGAACTTCCCCTTTATAGTGCCATCGTACGTGTTGAACGTCACTGCGCTTTGCTTGATCGTTTTTTTTAATGATGGTGTGTACGCAAGACAGGCTTGAGAGGAAACATGAAAAAAAACGAGGAGAAAAACGTCGGTTTAAAAAATGACATTAAAAACGATCGTGTGTACGGGGCATTAAGGCCTAGGCTAAAGGCCTGAACAGCCAGACCGCAAGAGGGGAAGCCAGGAGGTAAACTGTTGAGTATACAAGACACAGTAATGGTGGAACCCCCCTGCGAGGGCAACTGATGTACAAAATGTACTTTATCATACATCAAATGATAAAAGTAATGTAACCAGGGTCAGACTGGCCATGCCCGAGGGCCTGGGACCAGTAGGGGCCCCATGAGAGTCTCCTGGACTGGTATCTTTATTGGGTCACTACTTGCCTGCTGTAAGTCTCCCCTCCCATGTGACAGCTCCTGTGTTTGTATCCGGCTCGGACCGGACGGGCGTCCTTATATCACCGATTTCCACGTAGTGGGCAGCCCGGCCAGCCAGCCTTTACTGTTGCTAGGATACAGGGGCCGCATAGAGCATGCACGGTCACAGTCATCCTTTCTGGTTGGACCAAAAGCAGCTTGCCTGCTGACATAGATGCCACCCCCTGCCGCCTCTCCCTCACCACTTATTGCTTTGAAGAGGTATCTACAATATGTATTTACCCCACATTGGGCACACACTACCCAATTGGGGCACAGGGATCCCTGCCTGGGGGCACACACTACCCAGTGGGGGCGCAGATCCCCGCCTGGGGGCACACACTACCCAGTGGGGGCACAGAGATCCCTGCTGGGGGCCACACACTACCCCGTGGGGGCACAGAGATTCCCGCCAGGGGGCACACACTACCCATTGGGGGGCACAGAGATCCTTGCCAGGAGGACATGCATTCCTCATAGTAGGTAGTATAGTGTGTGTGTGTGTGGGGGGTGGGGTATAGTGATTCTGGTGTTTTCCAAGAGTGGGGGGTATAGGGGGGTCTGTAGTTACCTAATTGTGGGAGGTATAATGGTTCTGTTGTTATCTAGGAGTAGGGGGTATAGTGGGGTCTGGTGTTAGCTAAGAGTGGGGGGCATGGAAATCGTGGGGGCCTACCTAGCACAGCCCCCTCCTCCCAGCTTAAATCTTTTCTCCCCAATCCCGCCTCCCAACTCGCATCCCACCCATATTCCCCCTCCTAACAAAAATCTACTCCCCCAAATTCCCCATTCCAGCACAAATCCCCCCCAATCCCTCCTCCTAGCACAAATCCTCCCATTCACTTCTTCTAACATAGATCCCCCTCAAAGCACAAATCCCCCCCCCATCCCTCCTAGTACAAATCCCCCCCCCCAATTCCCCCTCCTAGCACAAATCCCCCCATCCCTCCTCCCAGCTCGAGCCCCCTTAGCAGAAATTTTCACCCCCTCTCTCCTAGCTCATACATTCACCCAATGCCCCCTCCTGGCTCAAATCCCCCCAAACTCTCCTCCTAGCACATATACTTCCCCATTCCTCCTTCTAGTAAATCCCCCCCATCCTGATTACACTTCTCAGCACAGATAGCTGCCCATCCCCCCTTCTCCACAAACATCCAAAGAAGCACATACAGTTATTTCTCCCCCCCCCCCCTCATTGTGTACAATTTCCCTGTAGCCTTCCCCCCTTCACCCTCTCCTGTCACTACAGTTCTCCTCCTGCACATGAGACAGGATCGCTCTTAGATGGCATCCGACTTTACACAATACAGTGTGATTACCGCCCCCTATTCACATTTCCTGCTGCTGGGAGATGAGCAGCCCTTGGAGGAGATAGAGGGCGGTAATCAAACTGTGTGTGTACAGTCTGATGCCATCTCTCCACTCTGCCACTTCTCCTCTCACTGCTCCAGGATGCTATTCCCTTTTCTTGGTTCTGGGAGCGGGCGATGGTGGGGGAGATCAACGGCCACTCAGGCATCAAATCAAAGGGAGGCTGGCCTGGGGAGGGGGGACACAACTGGGTGGAAATCAGCACCCCCTGGATCTGGCCATGTCTGTGTCTCTCCCTCCAGCAGCTGAAAGCCAATGGGTAGGAGAGGGGAGAAATCGGCTTTAACCACTTCCCTACCGTAGGACGTCATATGACGTCCTGGACTTTAGGGTAAGGTGACCAGATTTTTAAAATGAAATCCGGGGACATATTTTTTTTTTTTTACTAGTAATGGCGGCAATCAGCGACTCTCTGCCCTTCGCCGCCGCCCACCTCACAGCCCGTCAAGTCTTAGACTGCATTCACACCTGAGCGTAGCGCTTCAAGCATTTTTACTGTCGTTTTGTCACGCGAATCTGCGCCTGTCGAAACGCTCGTTGTCGCGCTAAACGCTTGAATCGAGCGTTTCCATTACATTCTATGACTCCTAAAACGCCCAAATCTGTCCGATTCACCCGACAAAAAAGGGTCCGGAACTTGTTTGAGCTTCAGGCGTTTGGCTTCAGGCGTTTTGGAGTGGAGATGTGAACCATCTCCATAGAGAATAATGTTTTTTTCCCCCTCTAGCGTTTTGTGACTTCAGGCTTCAGGCTTCAGGTTACAAAACGCTCAGGTGTGAATGCAGCCTAACTCTCCGGGCCCGGCTCCTACTGGGTGGGGTGCGGAGGAAGATCACTCCACCAGGGAAGGGAAGGAGATAAGCAGGCAGGCGGCTGGCCTGGGACTTGAGCCAAGGCAGAAGAACATGTGAGCGGAGCTGAATGGGCACCCGAAACTGAAGAAATATTCCCTCCTCTCCGACCAGCACATGATCATCAGAAAGGGGCACAGATAATGGAAAAAAATACACCACCCCTAAGCTAGTAGGAGCGGCAGACCCGGGGTTAGGGTTGCCACCTATCCAGGATTCACCCGGACATTCCGGGTTTTGAATCATGTGTCCGGGTTTCGGTCTGTCTGAAACCCAGACACATTATTCAGACTGGGCTGTGGCTCCCCAAGTAACTGAGATAGTTACACAAAACTTTGTTCCCACCTGGGAGCTGCAGGCCGCTGTCTGAGGGCAGGTCCAGCATTTCTGGGGGGAGGAGGGGGGGTGGTGATGATGTCAGCAAGAGCAGTTTGGCCACACCCACTGTTCCAGGTGTCCCAGGTCTTTTATAATTCTATAGTGTATACTACAGCCAAAAATATTTGCCCTGTGCCGCTAAAGTGTTCGGGTTTGGCTTGAAGAAAAGGTGGCAACCCTACCCGGGGTGTGTAATTCAGATATTTTTTTTTTTAATTCTGCACTGATTGTCTTTGAAATTGCCCCAGCCCCTGTTCAAATCCAATCCGGGGACAAAACTGGGGACAGACTTGGTCCGGTGACAGTGTCCTCAATCCGGGGACTGTCCCCTGAAACTGGGGATGTCTGGTCACCCTACTTTAGGGGGGGATATCTGAATGATGCCTGCAGCTACAGGCATCATTCAGATATCCTTATTTTCAGGCGGCCATTCTGCGCACCATAAGTGTAGCGCACCCACCTTTCCCCCAGCCTGCATTTAACTTGGCTCCTCGCAGGGGGGAGAAAGGCACACCGCACTACCAGCCCGTACCCTCTTGTGTAAAAAGGTTGAGCGGTGTTGTTGTTGGGTCTTGTCTGCAGCCAGGGCCAAAATCCTCCTGAGAATGATTCTCACCTCTTCCGTGAGTAGAGACAAGTCCTTGACTTCCCCAGTAACATGAATGTCCACACCAACTGAAACTCCAACTCAAGATTTATTCTCACTTTGCAATAAACAGTCTTTTGGATAGGAAAAAAGTTGGAGCAAGGGAACAGGACAGCCCAAGGTGTGGAGGAGGTCCAGGCACAAACGTAGCTCTTTACTGTACTACTCAGATTCTCAAGCAGTATACTAGGCACAGAGTCTCTGCCACAGACTGTGAGTTTGGTCTCTGCCACAGACCTGGTGAATAAGGCCACTGCCACTGACCTGGTGAACGTGAATTTCCTTCTTAGAACATGGCCCCTATCAAGGAGAAGACGTCCCCCTAGAGAGTCAACAGACCCTTCCTTCACCGTGACTCCTGCATCGGTCCTTCGGAATGATCCTCCCTTCTCTGAGAGTGCGGGTCCCCTCCCAAGGCGGCACCCTGGACTCCTCAATCCTTAGCGGACCCCAGCCGAAGGTGCTGGGCCCCGGGCCTTTTCCGCAACCCCTGGGTCTTCATACCCAGGCAAACAGGACGGCAGGGTAGTACCTCACCCCAGGCCAAAGGTGCCTGAGATGGAACAGGAACACAGCCTCCGGGCCTAGGGCACCCGGAGATGAACCTCACTCACTCCCAGGCTGAAGGTGCCTGGGCATGGACCCCGATCAGGAGATGTCTGCCCCTTTTATATCCTCTACCGGCATGCACAGCAGGTTCCCCACCCCACTGTACGGCTGCCGAGAGGGGACACAAAAGGCACAGCACTACGCTCGCGGTTCAACCCTGGCCCAGAATGGCAGCACCACCCGCAGGCCACAGGGAACTCATCACCAGCATTATCCCCATAGGACAAAAATGGTCCATAACCCCTAACAAACTAAGGTGTCTGAGCCTAATTACCACTCAGAGACTCCCCTATATTGACCACCCCGCTTCATAAGAATGATCATAGCGGCGGTTCCACCGCTTGATCGTTCTTATTGGCGGCGGGAGGGAACATCCCCCCTCCGGTGCTTCTCTGGGCTCTCCCGTGCCATCGGAGGCCCGGAGAACGAATCGCCGCCGCCGGATGAGGAGGATAGAGATGACCGGTGACCAGATGGTCACCAGTCATCTCTATGACTGTCGGAGGCCCGGGCAAAACGTTATGACGCATGAGATCGGTGATTTTTTTTTTTCACGATCTCATGCTTTCCAGCCTGGAGGAGAGATGTGGGGCCTTTTGACCCTGCATCGCTCCATAAAGAGGACCTGTCACCAGTGGTGTATTTAGGTTTTGTGCTGCCCTAGGCCTGACTAAACTTGCGCACCCCCTAATTGAAATATGACCCACCCCTTCCTGTCAAAGCCACACCCCTTCCTTTTTAAGACCCGCCCTGTCATCTTCATGGGAGGAAGACAGAGGGACGCCGCATGAGAAGGACAGAGGGACGCCGCATGAGAAGGACAGAGGGACGCCGTGGGAAGAGGACAGAGGGACGCCGTGGGAAGAGGACAGAGGGACGCTGTGGGAGAAGGACGCCGTGGGAAGAGGACAGAGGGACGCCGTGGGAGAAGGACGCCGTGGGAAGAGGACAGAGGGACGCCGTGGGAGAAGGACGCCGTGGGAAGAGGACAGAGGGACGCC
The DNA here is from genome assembly GCA_029206835.1 of Rana muscosa. Classification (NCBI taxonomy): domain Eukaryota; kingdom Metazoa; phylum Chordata; class Amphibia; order Anura; family Ranidae; genus Rana; species Rana muscosa. The sequence continues at coordinate 118,362,661 of CM055119.1, read as the reverse complement.
GTGGGAAGAGGACAGAGGGACGCCGTGGGAAGAGGACAGAGAGGGATGTTGTGGTGGTCAATAAGGCCTAGAGAATAGCAGGCTAGGCACTTCCTAATGGCTCAGTCCCTGGGAATAGTAATGTATAATGGCCAACAGGCCCTCTTACCAGACCCAGCGAAATCGCAACAATGATCCCTCTGGGTGGACGTTCGCTCACTCTGGGTTGCATGGGGTGACTCTAGTCAGTAGTGTAGCATGTCTGTATCCTGGCAGTGGCTCGGTCTTTCTCCCTCTCTGGTGGTGCAGGTACAGCGTGGCTCTCTGGTGGTGCAGGTACAGCGTGGCTCTCTGGTGGTGCAGGTACAGCGTGGCTCTCTGGTGCTGCGGGGTACAGCATGGCTCCCTGGTGGTGCGGGGTACAGCGTGGCTCCCTGGTGGTGCGGGGTACAGCGTGGCTCCCTGGTGGTGCGGGGTACAGCGTGGCTCCCTGGTGGTGCGGGGTACAGCGTGGCTCCCTGGTGGTGCGGGGTACAGCATGGCTCCCTGGTGGTGTGGGGTACAGCGTGGCTCCCTGGTGGTGCGGGGTACAGCGTGGCTCTCTGGTGGTGCGGGTACAGCGTGGCTCTCTGGTGGTGCAGGTACAGCATGGCTCTCTGGTGGTGTTGGGTACAGCGTGGCTCTCTGGTGGTGTGGGGTACAGCGTGGCTCTCTGGTGGTGTGGGGTACAGCGTGGCTCTCTGGTGGTGCGGGGTACAGCGTGGCTCTCTGGTGGTGCGGGGTACAGCGTGGCTCTCTGGTGGTGCGGGGTACAGCGTGGCTCTCTGGTGGTGCGGGGTACAGAGTGGCTCTCTGGTGGTGTGAGTACAGCGTGGCTCTCTGGTGGTGCGGGTACAGTGTGGCTCCCTCTCTGGTTTCCCCCAGCACAGTATTCTCTTTTGCTCCTCGTCTAACTCCCCCTCTCTCCCCTCCAGCAGAGTGCTTGCATGCTGGGGGCTGTAGCTTGGTGTCTATGGACACACTGAGGCCGGAACTACATTTCCCATTATGCCCCAGAGTCTTCTGATTGGCCCTCTGCTGTTGCCAATCATGGGGAGGGCGCAGTGAATCCAATTTGAGCCGCTCTCACTCTCTTCGGGTTACAGAAAGGGAAGGGGGTGGCGGGGGAGATACAGACAGTCCGCAGCTCTCCTCTCCCTGTCACATCGCCGCTATTCTATTTGTCAGAGAACTCGGCAGCAGCACTGTGACAGGGAGAGGAGAGCTGCGGGCTGTCTGTATCTCCCCCACCGCCCCCTTCCGTTTCTGTAACCCGAAGAGAGAAGAGAGAGAGAGCGGCTCTAATAGGACTCGCCGCGCCGCCGCCCAGCTTCCTGCCCGCTGTTAACCTCCCCATCATTGGCCACAACAGAATCACGGCTGTGGGGGGGGCGGCGGCTTGATGGCTCCTCTTTCAACTGCTTCCTGGCCCCCTTCACACCCGGCGCGAGTCACTTAGCAGTACTCCCCTGATAGTGGCCCTGCGTGCGGGAGTCGGGAGGAGGGCGCGGGTGCAATTTTCATGTGGGGGGGTGGGGGCGGCCGGCCGCCCGCCCCCCGCAAGGTGCCGCCCTAGGCCTGGGCCTAGTCGGCCTAGGCCAGAATACAGCACTGCCTGTCACAATGATTCCTATTACAAGGGATGTTTACATTCCTTGTAATAGGAATAAAAGTGATCAAAAAAAAAAAAAAGTAAAATAAAAAAGGGTAAAAAAAAAAAAAAAAAGTAAAATAAAAAAAAAATAAAAAAAAAAATTTAAAACGCCCCTGTCCCCAGTAGCTCGCGCTCAGAAGCGAACGCGCACGTAAGTCCAGCCCACATATGTAAATGCCGTTCAAACCACACATGTGAGGTATCGCCGCGTGCGTAAGAGCGAGAGCAATAATTCTAGCACTAGACCTCCTCTGTAACTCTATACTGGTAACCTGTAAAAAAAAATTAAAGCGTCGCCTATGGAGATTTTTAAATACCGAAGTTTGGCGCCATTCCATGAGTGTGTGCAATTTTAAAGCGTGACAAGTTAGGTATCTATTTACTCGGCGTAACATCATCTTTCACATTATACAAACAAATTGGGCTAACTTTACTTTTTTGTTATTTTTCAATTCGTGAAACCGGTTTTTTTTCCAAACCAAAAGGCGTTTGAAAAATTATTGCGCAAATACCGTGCGAGATAAAAAGTTGCAATGACTGCCACTTTATTCCCTAGGGTGTCTGCTTAAAAAATATCTATAATGTTTGGGGGTTCTGAGTAATTTTCTAGCAAAAAAAATTATGATTTTTACATGAAGGATAGGAGTGCCAGAAAAGGCTCGGTATGGAAGTGGTTAAAGGAGAAATACGGCCTAAGCTCGTTTTGCACTCCTGTGACCCGTTTTCAGCGGAGAGCGTGCCGGAGTCCACTTTCTACTGACGTCACAGAAGGCAGTCCAGGGTCTGCGTCATTACGACAATAGAAGTCGGGATCTGCCAGGTCCCTGGACCAACACCCGGATCAGTCTCTCAGTGAGCCGCTGAGAGCCTGAGCCGGCCGCTCCACCCCCTCCACAGCCCAGAGCTCCAGTGAGCGAGGAGGGGGCAGAGCAGAGAGCTGTGATTGACAGTCTGCAGCTCTCTGCTCACAGAGCTGTCAGAACGGAGCAATCAACGGTGTTCCATCACTCGGTTCTCCGTGTAGAGGTGCCAGGGGACAGATGCTGCATCCACCTAGGTAAGTATGATACTGGAAAAAACACCCAGCATACAGGACAAGAGAAGTGGTACTGTGGAGAGTCCATACATACAGAATAAGAACAGATACTGAGAATGATACACAGCCAATAAAATTACCATAGTACAGTTTAATTATATGTAAAATCTATGAAATGATATCAAATTTGGCTACCTTGTTACATGACCGAGGTATTCCCAGTCAAAGTTTCCAGGCTTGAAATGTGGCAGCTGGTATGAGGTGTGTGATGTCACAGTGGGCTGCAAACCGGTTCAAACCGGACTGCAATTGTTTCAAAACTTTCCTGCACTGGGAGCTGACCGAGTCACATTGTGTCTCCTGCGATTATTAGCGTTTTTAATTTAAATATATTGCTATCATATTATTGTATATATTGTTGTTATTATTATAAATATTAAACATTTTTTTTAGTCTTTTTCTAGGTCACCACCATGCCACGAGCTTCAAGACGTGGATCCCGGGGAAGGCAATCTCGTCAGGCTTATAACCGGAGAAGAGGAGAGCTTCAGAGGAGACGGGAGGAGGCAGCAACACACAGACCACCGGCAATGGAGCAGCCTACCTGCTCCATCTGCCTCTGTGAGTATAATGCAGAGGACTCGAGAGCACTACCATGTTCTCATACGTTTCATTCTCATTGTATCCACAGATGGCTGCAGGAAGCCCCTACTTGTCCCATATGCCGGGAATTTACTCCACCAAATTAAGAACCTGTGACCATACGTGAAGAAGCTGTGAACATATGTGTTATCGGTTATAATGTATACCAAAATGTATATTTTTTCATATTTTCTGTTTATAGCAGATAACGCCTGGAAAAATATATACTTCAAACCATTACGCTGAAGGGGATTCCTTTCACCCTGATGCAGCCTCTAGCGCTCGGGTGAAGGCTCCCAGACCATTACCGCTGAAGGGGAGTCCCTTCACCCTGACACTCGGGTGAAGGCTCCCAGACCAATGCCGCCGAAGGGGAGTCCCTTCACCCTGATGCAGCCCCTGGCACTCGGGTGAAGGCTCCCAGACCAATTCCGCCGAGGGGGAGTCCCTTCACCCTGACGCAGCCATTGATGCTCGGGTGAAGGCTCCCAGACCATTGCCGCCGAACGGGAGTCCCTTCACCCTGATGCAGCACCTGGCGCTCGGGTGAAGGCTCTCAGACCAATTCCGCCGAGGGGGAGTCCCTTCACCCTGACGCAGCCATTGGCGCTCGGGTGAAGGCTCCCAGACCAATGCCGCCGATGGGGAGTCCCTTCACCCTGACGCAGCCATTGATGCTCGGGTGAAGGTTTCCAGACCATTGCCGCCGAAGGGGAGTCCCTTCACCCTGATGCAGCACCTGGCGCTCGGGTGAAGGCTCTCAGACCAATACCACCGAAGGGGAGTCCCTTCACCCTGATGCAACCCCTGGCACTCGGGTGAAGGCTCCTAGACCATTGCCGCTGAAGGGGAGTCCCTTCACCCTGATGCAGCCTCTGATACTCGGGTGAAGGCTCCCAGACCATTGCCGCCGATGGGGAGTCCCTTCACCCTGACCAGCCATTGATGCTTGGGTGAAGGCTCCCAGACCATTGCTGCCGAACGGGAGTCCCTTCACCCTGATGCAGCCTCTAGCGCTCGGGTGAAGGTTTCCAGACCATTGCCACAGAAGGGGAGTCCCTTCACCTTGATGCAGCACCTGGCGCTCGGGTGAAGGCTCTCAGACCAATACCACCGAAGGGGAGTCCCTTCACCCTGATGCAACCCCTGGCACTCGGGTGAAGGCTCCTAGACCAATTCCGCCGAGGGGGAGTCCCTTCACCCTGACGCAGCCATTGGCGCTCGGGTTAGGCTCCCAGACCATTGCCACCGATGGGGAGTCCCTTCACCCTGACGCAACCATTGATGCTCGGGTGAAGGCTCCCAGACCATTGCTGCCGAACGGGAGTCCCTTCACCCTGATGCAGCCTCTAGCGCTCGGGTGAAGGCTCCCAGACCATTGCCGCCGAAGGGGAGTCCCTTCACCCTGATACAGCGCCTGGCGCTCGGGTGAAGGCTCTCAGACCAATACCACCGAAGCGGAGTCCCTTCACCCTGATGCAGGCTCTGGCGCTCGGGTGAAGGCTCCCAGACCATCTATCAAAAAAGGAGAGTGATTGGTCGGCTATTAGGGGATGGAGGAGGTCAGATTTCTTTTTTTTTTCATGACACTAAATATATAATATTTTAAATAATTCATACAGATCCACTACTCCATGTCTCTGTAATTTAATTCTAATGAAATAATTTCCTTGTGACATCCTCTGTTAACTCCTGAACCTCTCCCTTTCTTCTCACTTCTGCTTGTTTAACCACTTAACGACTGCTCACTGTACATATACATCGGCAGAATGGCACCTGGAGGCAGAATCACGTACCTGTACGTGCCTGCCTTCGTATGGGTGGGGGGTCCGATCGGACCCCCCTCCGGTACAGTGAGCGGTGGTTTTCCATTCGGGAGCGATCCGTGATGAGGGGGCGGCCATTGGTTTCTGGCCACCCCCTCGCGATCGCTCCCGGTGAATGATATGCTTTCCTCTGCTGTGTAAATGTAAACACAGGCAGAGGAAGTGATGTCATCTCTCCTCGTGGCGGTCTTTTCGATCCGGTGCGAGGAGAGAAGACATCTCACAGTAAGTGCACCAACAGCCCATTGACACCAGCACACGTAGGCACACTTTTCACCCCCCAGTCACCCCCAGATCACCCCCCAGGTCACGCCCCAGTCACAGTGTCACTGATTGCAGTGATCATTTATTTACTGATCACTGCATTTAGTGTCATCTGTGACAGTAAAAAGTTGCAAGGCAGTTAGGTTTGGGCCCCTTTAGGTCCAGAGTCTATCTGATCTGATCAGATCTATAATAGCGTCCCCAGCAGTTTAGGGTTCCCAAAAACGCAGTGTTAGCGAGATCAGCACCTGCGTTTAGCCCCTCCGCCCAGCCCAGCCCACCCAAGTGCAGTATCGATCGATCACTGTCACTTACCAAACACAACACACATAACTGCAGCGTTCGCAGAGTCAGGCCTGATCCCTGCGATCGCTAACAGTTTTATTTGTAGCGTTTGATATATTTGCTGACGACAGTCAGGTGCTTTTTTACCTGTGAATCTTACTAGTGTACCCCTAAATTTAGAGCCCAAAATGGCAAATCGAAGGTACACTAGTAAAGAGGCCTACGAGATTCTGAGCATGACAGATAGTGAAGAGGAGGTCACGTATCTGTCAGATTCAGGCTCAGAATACCTTCCCGTAGAAGACAGCGACTCCATGTCAGAAAGCTCTGACGACAAAGGTGAGGTCCCTGCTAAGGTCAGGCGCACCCGATCCCGATCTTCTAAGGTTGTTGAGGAGCAAGAACCGCAGGGCTCTCGTATCATGGAGCAGAGTAGTACTTGCGCCGCTATTCCTTCTGGTGAACTGGCAAGCACCAGCGGCCTAGTACAGCGTGGGCGTACATCCAGCACTGCAGTATCACTTGGTGACGTGGCGAGTCCCATAAATGCAGTTCAAGCTGGCGAGGTGGCAAACACAAGTAGTGTCCCGCTGCCACCAAGAAGAAGACAAAGGCAGACCCGTCGTGCCCATAGTACCCTTCCTGCAGAATTCGCCTATCCTGATTGGGTCCCCACCACTTCTGCAGAATCCGTACTTCCCCCATTCACTGGCCAACCCGGTATTCAGGTGGAAACAGCTGGTTTTATGCCACTTGATTTTTATTCACTGTTTTTCACGGAAGATCTCTATAGATCTATTGTGGACCAGAGTAATTTATATGCTGGTCAATTCATCGCCGCTAATCCCCAGTTGCCTTCCCTTGCCAGAGATTGGAAACCAATTACGGTTTCCGAATTTAAAACCTTTCTGGGCCTTTCCCTCAACATGGGCACACATAAATTTTCGTCAATGCGTGCTTATTGGTCCACGCACCCAATTGACCACATGCCCGTGTTCTCTGCCTCCATGCCCAGGAAACGATACGAGCAGATCTTGCGGTTCATGCACTTCAACGACAATGAACTTTGTCGTCCACGTGGAGACCCTGAATACGACCGGCTCTACAAAATTCGGCCCCTCATAAACCACTTCAACAAACGTTTTGCAGCCTTGTTTATTCCCGATCAAGTTGTCTGCGTTGATGAGTCCCTGATTAAATTTTCTGGCCACTTGTTTTTCAAGCAGTACCTTCCCAGCAAGCGTGCCAGATACGGGGTCAAGCTCGATAAGTTCTGTGACAGGGCAACAGGCTATGTATGGAGCTTTACGGTTTATGAGGGAAAAGATAGTCAGCTAGAGCCGGAGAACTGCCCAGATTACATAGGGAGCGCTGGCAAGATGGTGTGGAACTTGGTGTCGCCCTTATTCGGAAAGGGGTACCACTTGTATGTGGACAATTATTACACGAGCGTGCCACTGTTTAGTCACTTGTTTGATCATCAGATTGGAGCATGTGGCACCGTGCGACCTAATCGCCGGGGCTTTCCCCAGGGGCTTGTAGATTCCCGTCTTAGGCTGGGGGAGAGAACCTGCTTGAAGTGTAATAATTTGCTCACTGTGAAGTGGAGGGATAATAAGAATGTTTTCCTTCTTACCTCCCTTCATGCAGACACGACAGTCCAAATTCGTACGGCAACTGGTGTTGTGGAGAAACCCCTGTGTCCACGAATATAACCAAAATATGGGAGGGGTGGACCTCAACGACCAGAAATTGGCACCGTATCATATTGGCGCCGTAAGGCGAGACGCTGGTACAAAAAAGTGTCTATCCTTATTTCAATTGGCTTTGCTGAACGCTCGTGCTATACAGAGCTTCAGGCGGGACTTTATCTCTCCTAAAATTCCAGGATGAGATAGTCACAGAACTCCTGTATCCAGGCGGTTCTGCACCTCACCATCCCCTACCAAATGCAGTAAGCCGGCTGCATGAGAGGCATTTTCCTTATGTCCTCGAGGAGTACCCCTACCCCACGAGCCCCCCAAAAAAGATGTCGTGTCTGTAGCAAGCGCGGATTTAGGCGTGACACCCATTATTTTTGTCCACTCTGTCCTGACAATCCTGGTCTGTGCATTGGTAAATGTTTTGAACGCTACCACACAAAAGTGACGTTTTAGCGTAGGGTACAGCATTTCACAGACTAGGACACACTTACACAGGGTCTCCCAAGATGCCATCGCATTTTGAGAGACCTGAACCGTTACAGTTGTGTAACAAAAAAAGTGTAAAAAAAAAAAAAAAACACAAAAAAATATAAAATAAAAAAAACAAAAATAGTTGTTTTATTGTCTCTCTCTCTCTCTCTCTCTCTCTCTCTCTATCTCTTTTTCTCTTTCTCTATTTCTTTTCTCTTTCTTTTCTCTCTTTCTTTTCTCTCTATTGTTCTGCTCTTTCTTACTGTATTCTATTCTGCAATGTTTTATCATGCTTGCTTTTCAGGTATGTAACTTTTTGTTTTCAGGTGCACCATTCAGCGGATTTATTTATCTTGACAGCAACAGCGTTTGCTCCCACGATACATAAAGCCGTGACTCCAGTGCTGTAGGAGGTGATTTCACCACCACAGTAAAAAAAAAAGAGCATATATGCCGAAGCATGGGGGCAGCAGGGGCGGAGGAGCGATTTTGCTCCTAATGCCGCGTACATACGGTCAAAATTCCGATGGAGTCTTGCCCGTGGAAAAGTCTGACCGTATGTACACGGCATAACCTTTTATGCCGCGTACATACGGTCAAAATTCCGACGGAGGCTTGCCCGTGGAAAAGTCCGACCGTGTGTACGCGGCATAACTTTTTTGCGGGAGGATGCCCCCATGCTTCGGCATATATATATTTTAGGCACAGGTTGCGTTAAAAAAATGTTTTATTTTTTATAAGTTTTTTTTTTGGTATTTGCTTTGCAGGTATGATATGGTAAGGTCTTACTGTTATACTGTAATGTTACTTTGTTTTAATGTTAACCATCATTTGCTTAGCAGGTACGCCATTCAGTTGCAGAGTGGATTTATTTATCTTGACAGCAACAGCGTTTGCTCCCACGATACATAAAGCCGTGACTCCAACGCTGTAGGAGGTGATTTCACCACCACAGTAAAAAAAAAGAGCATATATGCCGAAGCATGGGGGCAGCAGGGGCGGAGGAGCGATTTTGCTCCTAATGCCGCGTACATACGGTCGAAATTCCGACGGAGGCTTGCCCGTGGAAAAGTCTGACCGTATGTACGCGGCATAACTTTTTTTGCGGGAGGATGCCCCCATGCTTCGGCATATATAAATGGTGCATGTATGCCCGTCATTAGAAGTGGGTGGATGAAGGGAGGTATTCTAATGGTGGGCATACCCACGATCAATCTCTTTTTTTCGTTCAGCCAATAGGCTGCATGAAAAAAAAGATTACAATACATGTTCAACAAGGACCAGCAACGTACTGGTATGTTGCTGGACTTTTGAATGGTTATACCAGAATGATGCCTGTGGGTTTTAGGTATCATCTTGGTATCATTATTTTCAGCCAGCGTAAAAGCAATCCTAGCAGATAATTAGCCTCTAGACTGCTTTTACAAGCAGTGGGAGGGAATGTCCCCCCCCCCCCCCGGATATAAACAGGGAAATTGGGAAAGCATTTTATCACACCGATCTTGGTGTGGTCAGATGCTTTGAGGGCAGAGGAAAGATCTAGGGTCTAACCCCCCAATTTTTTTCAAAAAAAGAGTACCTGTCACTACCTATTACTATGTGGAAAATCCGTGCTGTCTCCCAAGGCTGTAATGATACCCAAGTGCTAACACACTAAGCCAAAAAATGTATGTATATACTAATCATGCAATGAAGTAATGTATAAATGAAAAAAAGATGATGGTGCTGCAAATAAAAAACAATAGCTGGAATATACAGCTAGAAACATGTGCAAATAAAAGATAATAAATGCGCAACCGTGTAAGTGGCAACCAACGTGCCAAAGGTGATATATATGAGCAAACACACAAAAAAAATTATTATTATATAATAAATTAACTACTAAGTGAATGTGTAAAAACACACTAAGGAAGTCCATATACTTCAACTGCCTAACTCTCACGGCAGCAGGAGAAGCGGTAACCTCATAAACAAAAAGAAATGTCCATTGGTGATGCAAAACCAGCCAGCATATATCAAGGGATGGCAGATCTTCAAAGGTCAAACTTTACTTCAATCAAAATGTATAGACAGGAGGCTTACCAGAACAGGTGGGTCCCTATTACGGGGACCAAAAGGGCTCAGCAAATACACCGGATAAGATGTCAGCGATGCGGTCCTCTGAGTCCTCACTCCGCTCACCAAAAATCCGACTCCTGGTACACCTTGAGGCCGCAGGAACGCTCATACGGCGCAATGGATACCAATTAAAGGAAGAAATAAAAAGGCTTCATGGTGCAGTAGATTCGTAAAAAAACGGGATACCCTTTATTATCAAAGCGGGTAGTGATAAAAAGAAATAAATGCGCTACCCAAAAAACACATAAATAATAACAACTCTATAGAGGGAGGTGAAGCAGCTGTGCTGGAATGTGACAAATTCAAACAAAATGGAAGGTAATAGTACAGCGCTACATATAGGCCAGTAAAAACTGGACTGTAACTCAAATGTGACCATAAATGGAAACACACAAAAAATGCCCCTGTAGACGTCCTGTTAGGAACGAAACGCGTCGGGCTATGCATTTTGCTTCCCATGTTGTCTTTTAATATATGAACTGTGATCACTTTTTATCTTTGTATGTTGGTGTTTTTCTGATTAAAAACCCAATTTTTTTTTGACCTACACAATTGGAGCCCCCTATTTTTTTCTTCTCTTTGCATGAAATCGGTGAGGAAAAGTTTTTTCAGTTTTCTCCAGTTGGTCCTTCTACAATACCCTTGTCGGGGTATTTTCCATTTAAGTTTGATCGTATTCCATCGTCCGGTTGAATACCGGGATCCAGAGTGCCAGTCTTTTGGTGGGATCTCCAGCCTTGGGGGTATTGGAGACCCGAGAAGTACTGCATCCATCAGTTCCACCCAGGATTGAAGACATCCGATCGTCTAGCCGGTATACCTCTACATCCATCAGAGATCCGGGGACGTTCCTGTGGAGCAGCCGTTGGAGATACTCTCAAGCTCGATTGATCCACTGTCGTATGACATTCGGGTCCAACGTTTCTGGTAAGCACACATGAATGTCACCATCCACGTGAAGAATTGTGCCAGAAGTTTTACATCCATTCCTTGTTATTTACCCACTGTTTTGGACACTCATAATTTTTTTGTTTTTGTTTATCATTGTGGACATTTTATATATATATTGGGTAGGGCGTTCAGCCTGCCCCTTCTCACTTTTTTGTGTGTTTCCATTTATGGTCACATTTGAGTTACAGTCCAGTTTTTACTGGCCTATATGTAGCGCTGTACTATTACCTTCTATCAAAGCGGGTAGACTGACATCCATGTAGGAAAAACAACACTTTTCAAAATCGCACTGAAACCCTGCTGTGGCGGCAGCCAGTCAGCTGGGGGCGTGATGACGTCAGGGTCCTGAGCTCCACCCTACGCGTCGTCGTCTGGGAAAGGAGGCTTGGACCAAGACGTCACTCACCACACTTTTTATACGAAGAGCAGGAGAGTGACACCGGAAGTCCCGATGTACTTATTGATTCATCGGTTCCACGGCGCACAAGATTTGCTACATGGTAGGCACACAGGGAACATCAAACACATACTGTGTCCCAACCATGTGAATCTTATCTACCATACATGCACGCATGTGCAGAAGTCATTTTATGTTATCCTAAAAAATTAATAAACATAAAAAATATAAAATATATATATATATATAATAAAAAACACACATGCTAATGGAGCAACGGTTGCAGCTGAGCACCTCTTTGCAAATGTGCCACTTAACATTACTTGCAACCCTGCTCAAAATGTCTATACACATATCATTAGTTGATGCACTGGAGAGAAATATTAGTATCTGAGATAAAACTTTCCCGCTCACCCACAAAGTGTCCGTAATACAAAACGGGCACTGGAAGGGTTAAACAAAAACATATACATATAAACCAGAACAATACTTGACATATAAATCAATATCACAGATAAAAATTAATATATATATATATATATATATATCCCCATATGTCAATGATACCTAACTTTTACCTCAATAAAAATAAAAATTGAATATTGTAATATATATATTGAGAAAAACCCCCAACCAAATGTGTCCCCTGTCTCCTATGCATTTCCTTGTTAATGAAAAAAAAACCCTATCAAAAGCCAAGTGCATATCTGAGTGCACCAGAACACCAAGAAGGGGGAAAAGGAGGAAAAAAGGAAATAGAGGGGTGACAACATAGGAAGGGACTACGGGGAATTGATATAAAGAGGGAGGAACACATATACATACACACACATATATATATATATATATATATATATATATATATATATATATATATGCACACAGATGTATATGTGGGCACATATATACACAAATAAGTGCACATAGAGAGTCACAAAAATGTAATGGTGAATGGGACACTATAAGTGGGACGGGTAATTATAATGAGGTAGTATGTCAGGGGGTGTTCACCAGAAGAACTCACCAGGGAAGAAAAGATAACTCTCAACCAAGGACTAAAATATGCACCAAGGAAGCCTTTAAACAAATTTCAAATGTTCCTAGACGTACAAAAATATGCTAGGAAACTGAGTATAAAACGTCATTTTCTGTCTAACCCCATTGTCAGAAATGATATTTCTGGGGAAGGGCAAAACAGAGAAGGAATTGGATTAAGGAATGCATCCTTGTTTAATCCCCCAGAGAAACCAGCTCCCAGCATCACAGTATTTAAAGACCTGGTGTTACAGGACCTGTCCCAAGTTAAATTCAAAAAGGAGAACAAAAAAAGCTCAGAAGAAGGAATTGCGTCTCTATGTAAAAGAAAAAATCTGGTGATAAGACCGGCGGACAGGGGGGGGGGGGGATTGTAGTACTGAAGAAAGAGGACTACATAAAAGAAATGGAGGTTCTATTATCAGATCGAGATACCTATAAAGTCCTAGATAAAGATCCTACTGAAAAATATAAAAAATCTCTCAATACTATTGTACAGGCAGGCCATCGAAAGGGAGTGAATAATGAGAAAGAACTCGAATTCCCTGTCCCCCTGGCCCCCCGTACCCCCATTATATATTATATCACCAAAGTCCACAAAAACCCAGTACAACCCCCTGGCCGCCCAATAGTAAGCGGAATTGATTCCCTTACATCGAGAGTGGGAAAATTTGTGGATGTTTTCTTACAACCTGTGGTAACTAAAACACCGGCCTTTCTGAAGGACTCCATGCAAGTTATTAGAGAGCTATCCGAGTGTGTAGTGGATGAGGGCGTCTGGTCACAGCACACGATAATACCTCACGAATTGGGGCATAAGGAAGCGGAATTTTTTCTTAGAAAGGAACTTTCAGTGAAAACATCTACTTTGGAATTTGTTATGAAACTGTTGTGCTTCGCAATGGAACACAATTATTTCTATTATAATGGTCAGTTTTTCCTACAAAGTACGGGAGTTGCTATGGGGGCCAAATTTGCCCCCAGCCTTGCTGGCCTATTTATGGCCTTGTGGGAAAATGACCAACGTTTTTCACTAGAGGAGCCCCGCCTCCTTTTTTGGCGTTGTTACATTGACGACGACTTATTTCTGTGGAAAGGAGATGTAGGATCACTGAGTGAATTCATGACCACTCTAAATTTGAATAATTGGGGGATTAAATTCACATATGAATATAGTTTTACTTCTGTTAATTTTTTGGACTTGGTGATATTTAAAGAAAATGGTGCTCTGTTGACTAAAACTTTCTTTAAGGGTACAGACCGCAATGGCTATATTCCAACAGATAGTGGACATCACCCTAACTGGCTCAAGGCCATACCAAGGGGACAGTTTCAACGAATTAGGCGAAACTGTTCACGCCTAGAGGACTTTGAATTGCAGGCTACAATACTCAAGGATCGTTTTTTGGAAAAAGGGTACCAACCGACCGTATTGGATAAAGACCTCCGAGAGGTTACGTCTATGGATAGACAAGCTCTTTTGATTCCTAAAACGAAAGAAAAAAAATACCATACCCAATGATCTGCAATGGTCCTTTTTGACCACCTTCTCTTCCCATTTTTGGTGGGTTAACAAAATAATTAAGAAGCACTGGCCAGTTTTGAAAAGTGACAGGATTCTGGGACCTACGCTCCCCGATTGTCCAAAGATTTTGTACAGAAGAAACCAAAATTTAAAAGACCTTGTGGCACCGAGTGTGGTTGATCCTCCACCTAGAGTTCTTATGTTTGGTCATCTTAAAGGTTTTTTTCCGTGTAAGAGATGCAAGGTTTGCAGAACATCCAGAACCCTGAAAACCTCTACCTTCACCTCGCATACTACCTCCCAAGAATATAACATATCTGATTTCATAACCTGCGGCACCACAGGGGTTATTTACCTCTTACGTTGTCCGTGTGGTTTCCAATATATTGGAAGGACCACCCGTGCCCTGAAAGTGAGAATAGGGGAACACCTGTCCAACATACGCAGGGGTTTCAGAAAACATAGTGTGTCATGGCACTTTCGTCAGTGCCATAACAGAGATCCCTCAGTATTGGAAGTAGTGGGCATAGAGAAGTATGTGCCACACTGGAGAGGTGACAACCTGAAACGTCAAATCTCACGTAGAGAGACCAGGTGGATTTTTGACATGCGGTGCTATAGCCCCTGTGGCCTCAACATCGAATGGGACATTAACCGTTACATCAATAATAGTTGACGGGTCTCATTATAATTACCCGTCCCACTTATAGTGTCCCATTCACCATTACATTTTTGTGACTCTATGTGCACTTATTTGTATATATATGTGCCCACATATACATCTGTGTGCATATATATATATATATATATATATATATATATATATATATATATATATATCATAGGCGTGCCCACGGGGTGTGCCGTGTGTGCCCAGGCACACCCTAATCATCCCTGTGCTCTGTCTGTGCATTAACACCTTTTGCTAGTGCTGACTGCCTGCAACATGTCTTTCCCTGTGTAGCTCACAGTCACCACCACTGGAGTCGGGTCCGGGCCAGCAAAAACAGCTGTGCTGCGAGTGGGAGGTGATTGAGCAGGGAACTAGGGAGAACATCCGCGGAGTAATCAAGCCGCATTTCCCGATGCAGCTTCTATAGTTCCGGCTGCAGGTCCCGCAGGCGCCGGCGGAGTGATCCACATCTGCACTCCGCCCCCCCCCCCTCCGTCCTCTATTTTCCCCCTTTGAAGCAGCGGACTAGTGGAGCATGTATAGCGGCAGGCGAGTGGCTGCAGCCTGCTAGATCGAGGTGAGCACTGCAGTGAGAGCCGGTGCCCTATCTCTGCTCTGCCTTGCCTTGCAGGAAAAACCAAGGGCAGATAACGGGACTCTGCCTGACTTGAAGAGCCATCTAGCTCTGGAGTCAGGTTGCAAGTTCTCAGCGTCCGCTCGGTCCTGTCCGTTCTCCCAGCCCCTCCCTCACTCCACTAACTGTCCAATGCCACACTCCGCCTCCCATTTGTGTCCGCCCAACCCCACCCACAGTCCAACCCCCTGCCTGCAATGAGCAGTGATTCGGGTTTTGTGAGAAGCTGGGCGGGAGATATGAAGCAATGGCTGCTATTGCTGAATCAGCCACCTAAAGGGGAACCATCCTGAGAGGAGGGAGGCATAATTGGTAAGTGAAACTTTTGCACACAGAACAAAACCCCGGCCTCCCCCCACCACCTTTTGCACTGCCCCCCCCTCTCCTGCCTCCATCTCTCTCCTCTCTCTCCACTTCTCACTTCCTCCTCTACCCGGCTCTCTCTCTCTCTCGTTCTCCCCCCCTCTCTCTCTCGTTCTCTCATTCTCCCCCCCTCTCTCGTTCTCTCACCCCCCCTCTCTCTCTCTCTCTCTCTCATTCTCCCCCTCTCTCTCTCTCTCGTTCTCCCCCCTCTCTCTCTCGTTCTCCCCCTCTCTCTCTCTCTCGTTCTCCCCCTCTCTCTCTCTCGTTCTCCCCCTCTCTCTCTCTCGTTCTCCCCCTCTCTCTCTCGTTCTCCCCCTCTCTCTCTCGTTCTCCCCCCTCTCTCTCTCTCGTTCTCCCCCCTCTCTCTCTCTCGTTCTCCCCCCTCTCTCTCTCTCGTTCTCCCCCCTCTCTCTCTCTCTCGTTCTCCCCCCCTCTCTCTCTCTCTTGTTCTCCCCCCTCTCTCTCTCATTCTCTCCCCCTCTCTCCCTCTCTCTCTCGTTCTCCCCCCTCTCTCTCTCGTTCTCCCCCCTCTCTCCCTCTCTCTCGTTTTCCCCCTCCCTCTCTCTCGTTTTCCCCCCTCTCTCTCTCTCGTTCTCCCCCCTCTCTCTCTCTCGTTCTCCCCCCTCTCTCTCTCGTTCTCCCCCCTCCCTCTCTCTCTTTCTCCCCAATCTCTCTCTCTCGTTCTCCCCCCTCCCTCTCTCTCTTTCTCCCCAATCTCTCTCTCTCTTTCTCCCCCTCTCTCTCTCTTTCTCCCCAATCTCTCTCTCTCTTTCTCCCCCTCTCTCTCTCTTTCTCCCCTATCTCTCTCTTTCTCCCCCTCCTCTCTCTCTCTTTCTCCCCCTCTCTCTCTCTCTTTCTCCCCTATCTCCCCCTCTCTCTTTCTCCCCCCTCTCTCTTTCTCCCCCCCTCTCTCTTTCTCCCCCCTCTCTCTTTCTCCCCCCCTCTCTCTTTCTCCCCCCTCTCTCTTTCTCCCCCTCCTCTCTCTTTCTCCCCTCTCTCTCTTTCTTTCTCCCCTATCTCTCTCTCTCTTTCTCCCCTCTCTCTCTCTCTTTCTCCCCCACCTCTCTCTCTTTCTCCCCCACCTCTCTCTCTCTCCCCCCCCCATTTTTTTCTCACCCCACTTTCTCTATCTTTGCCTCCCTCTCCCTCCGCCAACTCTTTTTTCCCCCTTTCTCTCTCTCTCTCCCGTATCTCTCTTGTTATATACAGACCAGTGTATATAATGTACCGTATGGTGTACATATAATGTACAGACTGTACCCTGGCACTATACTGTACATTATATACAGACCAGTGTATATATAACATACAGCGTGGTGTCGGGGGTGACACCATGTTTTGCCGCACCAGGTGACACCAACCCTAGTGACGCCACTAAGTGAGACAGCACTGAACAGGGCAGGCAGTGGGCTAATGATGGACCAAAAAACCTTGTTTGTCACTGATGCACCCTACCCTGCCTTGTCACTGTCAGCAAAAAAGTGTGTATGTGTATTGTGAGGGGGTTAGCTCGTCAGCGGGTGTGTGTGACCCCCGGGATGGGCTCCCCACACAAAACAGGCCCAGCAAACGGAGGTTGTGGTTTTCAAAATCAAAAAGGTGCGGTTTATTTTCTATTTACAGTGACAAAACACAGCAAAGCAAAAGAAACATAAACAAAATAAATCCTGGTCAACTTGACCTCTGACTAAACATACAGGTTTCCTAACTAACAACTGGGATCAGCCTAGGGCTGTCCTAGTCCCTAAGTCCCTGGTTTTAAATGTCCAAGCAAATAGCCACACAGGCTTTGTCTCACCGCACAGGGGTTCACTCTCCCTAGACAGTCCACACAGGTCTGGTTCCAGGCATGAGCTAACATCTAATGAAGCTGGGAGTTTTTATAGAGGCCTTTAAATGAGCTGACAAGCTTCAGCTGGTCTCATCAACTCCCTGCCTGCACGACGCCCAGCCCTCTCCCTAGAGGTATGAGTCATCCATGAGCCCACTAGCCTCAGCTGGGCTTCATCAACTCCCTAGTTGTATAAGTCGGCATAAAGCCTGAATCTGGGAGAAATATATCTACCCCCTGGATGCAACCAGGTGACTTTACCTTCCTGCTGTCACATACCCCCCCCTCTTGTTTTAACCTCGGGGTTGGAACACCAGCAATCAGGCATTCATGTACTCGAGACAAAGCATCCACATTCCCCATTTGAACGCCAGGGCGATGCTTTACTGTGAAGTTGAATTCCTGGAGGGCCAGGAACCACCTATTCACTCTTCTATTTGTTTCCTTGTTTTGAGCCATCCACTTTAACGGAGCGTGATCCGTAACCATGTCAAAGTGCCTACCTAGCAGGTAGTACCGAAGGGAATCTAGAGCCCACTTCACCGCTAAACACTCCTTTTCAACGGTGGCGTAATTTACCTCATGGGACTTCAACTTCCTGCTGAGGTAAATGACTGGGTGCTCTTCCCCGTTCCAGACCTGGGACAATACTGCTCCTAACCCCACATCTGACGCATCACTTTGTACGACAAAGTCTTTAGAGAAGTCGGGTGAGTACAACACTGGCTGGCTACATAAGGCTTGTTTCAAGAATTGGAATGCTGCCTCAGCCTCGGGGGTCCATTTAATCATGACCGACCCTTTCCCCTTCGTCAGGTTGGTTAGGGGCACAGCCTTAGAAGCAAAGTGGGGAATGAATCGCCGATAATACCCAGCGATTCCCAGAAAGGCTCGTACCTGCTTCTTGCTGTTGGGACGTGGCCAACTCTGGATGGCCTCGACTTTGTTGAGTTGGGGTTTTATTGAATCTTTCAACCAGCCCATCGGTTTGGGGGTGATACACAGATGTACGTAATTGCGTCACTTTGAACAATTTACACAGCTCCTTCATAACCCGGGACATAAAGGGTGTACCTTGGTCCGTAAGCAGTTCTTTACAAATACCCACCCGGCTAAACACAAGAGATAGCTCTTTGGCTATGGTTTTGGCCGAGGTATTTCGGAGAGGGATCGCTTCTGGATAACGGGTGGCATAGTCCATTATAACTAATATGTACTGGTGCCCCCTAGCGGACTTGATTATAGGCCCTACCAAATCCATGGCGATTCTCTCAAACGGGACCTCAATGATGGGTAGAGGGACCAGCGGGCTACGGAAATGTGGCATCGGGGCCGACCTCTGACACACAGGGCAGGAGGAACAATAATTTTCTATGTCCTTCATCACCCCCGGCCAATAGAATCTCTGTAATACCCTCTCTCGGGTTTTCTCTGTCCCTAGATGACCTCCAAGAATGTGCCCATGGGCCAACTCCAACACCAACTTCCTGTAAGGTTTGGGCACCACAAGCTGCTCAACGGTTTCTTCTGCCCTTTTTGCCACCCGATACAGTAGGTCCTTCTCTACGCTGAAGTATGGGTAAGTGCAGGTATTATCTGGGTTCACTAACTCGCCATCTATTTTCACTACGTTTTCCCGTGCCTTTATTAGGGCGGGGTCTTTCAACTGTTCTGTGGCAAAGTTTTCCCTGTGAACCTCAAGATCAGAAAACTCCACAGACGGTAGGTTTTCGACTGAGGAGGTGGGCTCCTCTCCAGTTTCTTGAGTCTCCCCTGCCAATACTGATAAGGGAAATTCCGGAGAGTCCTCACCACTCTCAGGGGAGTTCTGGCTATCACATTCCTGGTACATAGGGGCACCAGTGGGGGGCTCAGGATCATCCCACAGTTCCCAGAACTTCGGAAAATCCCTTCCCACAATGGCGTCATGCGGTAACTGAGATACTAAGCCCACTGGATGAGAGAGGGTACCTTTGGGGGTCTCGAAACACACTGTAGTCACTGGATACTCTCGGGTGTCCCCATGCACACAAATAACAGCTACCTTGCTATTCCCAAAGACCTCTGTTTTAACTAACTCAGCCTTTATCAGGGTCACAAGGCTACCTGAATCCAGCAATACCACAACATTTCTACCATTAACACACATTTTGCATAAATGTTTCTCAGTTCCTCGAATGGCAGTGCATGCGACTGTCGCACACAGCGACTGACGTCTGCCCGTCAGAAAGTCACACTGCATGGGTTCCTCCACAACCGGGCAATTGGCTGCAATATGTCCCGCTTGCCGGCAGCGGTAGCAAACGATCCTTCTTGCTGCCTCTTGAGCCGCTGATTTCCCAGGCTGTTCTCGCCAAACTTGGGGTAGAGCTCCCACCCTCTCACTCTCTCCACCCTCACCCCTTGGAATCCTCTTATCCGCCCCTGGGGATGGTCTGGTCTTAGGGTGGAAAGTCCGAGTGTCTCTGGAAGAGGCCGTCAGGTTCTCTGTAGCCAAGTATTTCTCCACACGATCCACAAGACCATCGGCCGTCTCTGGGTCTCCATGGCTTACCCACTTTTGGATGGCAGTAGGAAGAGCTCTCAAAAACCGATCCATTACAACACGTTCCACAATCTTTGGTGCGGACAAAGTCTCTGGCTGTAGCCACTTTCTGCTCAGGTGAATGAGATCATACATTTGAGACCTGGGGGGTTTTCCAAGCTGGAAAGTCCAATTATGCACACGCTGAGCCCGGACAGCCTGGGTGACACCCAGCCTTGCCAAAATTTCAGCTTTTAGCATCACATAGTCTTTTGCTTGGTTAGGCTCTAGGTCATAGTAAGCTTTCTGCGATTCACCAGTTAACAGAGGAGCCACCAGTCCAGCCCACTGCTCCTCAGGCCACTTTTCTCTTTCAGCGGTCCTTTCAAATGTGGTCAAAAATACCTCTGGATCATCCTCTCCAGTCATTTTTGTCAATAAACGACTCACCCCAAAGGACGCGGTATTAGTGGGACGGCTTTCCTCACTGGTCTGCGAACGTTGCTGCATTACTGCTTCCATTTGTTGTAGTCTCTGCTCTTGCTTCTGTAACAGGTCTATGAAGCGGGCCTCAGATTGCTGCTGGGCTTGTTGCTGAGCTTCCAGACTCTGTTGGTGAGCTTGCTGCTGGGCTGCAAGGCTCTGTTGATGAGCTTGCTGCTGGGCTGCAAGGCTCCTTTGCAAACCTGCATTTGTCTGCTGTTGATTGGCATTTGCTAGAGCCAGCTGTTTCAGTATCTCCTCCATGCTGGCTTAAAAAAAACTGCCACTGGTTCTCCACCAACTGTGAGGGGGTTAGCTCGTCAGCGGGTGTGTGTGACCCCCGGGATGGGCTCCCCACACAAAACAGGCCCAGCAAACGGAGGTTGTGGTTTTCAAAATCAAAAAGGTGCGGTTTATTTTCTATTTACAGTGACAAAACACAGCAAAGCAAAAGAAACATAAACAAAATAAATCCTGGTCAACTTGACCTCTGACTAAACATACAGGTTTCCTAACTAACAACTGGGATCAGCCTAGGGCTGTCCTAGTCCCTAAGTCCCTGGTTTTAAATGTCCAAGCAAATAGCCACACAGGCTTTGTCTCACCGCCCAGGGGTTCACTCTCCCTAGACAGTCCACACAGGTCTGGTTCCAGGCATGAGCTAACATCTAATGAAGCTGGGAGTTTTTATAGAGGCCTTTAAATGAGCTGACAAGCTTCAGCTGGTCTCATCAACTCCCTGCCTGCACGACACCCAGCCCTCTCCCTAGAGGTATGAGTCATCCATGAGCCCACTAGCCTCAGCTGGGCTTCATCAACTCCCTAGTTGTATAAGTCGGCATAAAGCCTGAATCTGGGAGAAATATATCTACCCCCCTGGATGCAACCAGGTGACTTTACCTTCCTGCTGTCACAGTATATATATATATATATATATATATATATTGTGAGGGGGTTAGCTCGGTAGCGGGTGTGTGTGACCCCCTGGATGGGCTCCCCACACAAAAACAGGCCCAGCAGACGGAGGTTGTGGTTTTCAAGATCAAAAGGTGCGGTTTATTTCTCTATTTACAGTGACAAAAACACAGCAAAGCAAAAAGAAACATAAACAAAATAAATCCTGGTCAGCTTGACCTCTGACTAAACATGCAGGTTTCCCTAACTAACAACTGGGATCAGCCTGGTGCTGTCCTAGTCCCTAAGTCCCTGGTTTAGTAAATGTCCAAACAAATAGCCACACAGGCTTTGTCTCACCGCACAGGGGTTCACTCTCCCTAGACAGTCCACACAGGTCTGGGTCCAGGCATGAGCAAACGCCTAATGAAGCTGGGAGTTTTTATAGAGGCCTTAAACGAGCTGACAAGCTTCAGCTGGTCTCATCAACTCCCTGCCTGCACGACGCCCAGCACTCTCCCTAGAGGTATGAATCATCCATGAGCCCACTAGCCTCAGCTGGGCTTCATCAACTCTCTCCCTAGTTGTATAAGTCGGCATAAAGCCTGAATCTGGGAGAAATATACCTACCCCCCTGGATGCAACCAGGTGACTTTACCTTCCTGCTGTCACATACCCCCCCCTCTTGTTTTAACCTTGGGGTTGGAACACCAGCAATCAGGCATTCATGTACTCGAGACAAAGCATCCACATTCCCCATTTGAACGCCAGGGCGATGCTTTACTGTGAAGTTGATTTCCTGTAGGGCCAGGAACCACCTATTTACTCTTCTATTTGTCTCCTTGTTTTGAGCCATCCACTTTAACGGAGCGTGATCCGTAACCATGTCAAAGTGCCTACCTAGCAGATAGTACCGAAGGGAATCTAGAGCCCACTTCACCGCTAAACACTCCTTTTCAACCGTGGCGTAATTTACCTCATGGGACTTCAACTTCCTGCTGAGGTAAATGACTGGGTGCTCTTCCCCGTTCCAGACCTGGGACAATACTGCTCCTAACCCCACATCTGACGCATCACTTTGTACGACAAAGTCTTTAGAGAAGTCGGGTGAGTACAACACTGGCTGGCTACATAAGGCTTGTTTCAAGAATTGGAATGCTGCCTCAGCCTCGGGGGTCCATTTAATCATGACCGACCCTTTCCCTTTCGTCAGGTTGGTTAGGGGCACAGCCTTAGAAGCAAAGTGGGGAATGAAGCGCCGATAATAACCCGCGATTCCCAGAAAGGCTCGTACCTGCTTCTTGCTGTTGGGACGTGGCCAACTCTGGATGGCCTCGACTTTGTTGAGTTGGGGTTTTATTACTCCCCTGCCAATGGTGTACCCAAGATATTTGGCCTCCTCCTGCCCAATGGTACACTTCTTGGGGTTAGCCGTAAACCCCGCTTCCCGGATAGAGTCTAGGACTGCTTGCACTTTTGGCAGATGTGAGGCCCAATCTGTGCTATGGACAATTACGTCATCCAGGTAAGCCGCAGCATACTTCCGATGGGGCCTCAGTATCTGGTCCATTTTCCGCTGGAATGTGGCCGGCGCATTCTGTAACCCGAACGGCATTCTCTTATATTGGAACGCCCCGTCTGGGGTTACAAATGCGGTTTTCTCTTTGGCCGACTTGGCCAGGGGAATTTGCCAATACCCTTTTGTGAGGTCAAGAGTCGTCATGTATCGGGCTGTTCCCAGCCAGTCGATCAACTCATCTATACGTGGCATGGGGTAGGTGTCAAATTTTGTAACTTTGTTCAACTGACGAAAATCGTTACAAAATCGCCAGCTCCCATCCGGTTTAGGCACCAACACAATGGGACTAGACCAATCACTTTGGGACTCCTCTATCACCCCTAAGTTCAGCATTTTCTGTACTTCCTCCCGTATTGCCTCCCGTCGGGCCTCTGGGATCCGATAGGGTTTTAACTTCACCCTTTCACCGGGCGGGGTAATAATATCATGCTCTACCCCAGATGTTTGTCCCGGCAGCTCAGAGAACACCTCCTTGTTGCGAAGCACAAACTCCTTAACCTCCTGTTGTTGGGGTTGTGACAAGGTGGCTGCTATTCCAACCTCCGGAATCACGCAACCAGTTTGAGCTGGTGACCAAGTTTCTGCGACTAGGGACTCTCTATCCCTCCAGGCTTTCAACAGATTAACGTGATAGATCTGTTCGGGCTTTCACCTTCCTGGTTGTCTGACCTTGTAATTCACTTCGCTCACTTTTTCCATTATCTCGTAGGGGCCTTGCCATTTGGCAAGGAATTTACTTTCAACCGTAGGGACAAGTACCAATATCCTATCCCCCGGGGAAAAGGTACGGGTCTTGGCTCCACGGTTGTACACTCTCTGCTGTGCCAACTGCGCTTGGGCCAAATGTTCCTTCACGATGGGCATTACCTGTGCAATTCGATCTTGCATCAGGGCGACATGCTCAATCACACTCCTGTGGGGAGAACTCTCACTTTCCCAAGTTTCCTTGGCAATATCCAACAGCCCTCTTGGGTGTCTCCCATACAGTAACTCAAAGGGGGAGTATCCCGTAGAGGATTGGGGCACCTCCCTAATAGAAAACATCAAATAAGGAAGTAGACAGTCCCAATCCTTTCCATCTCTATCCACCACTTTCTTCAACATTTGTTTTAGGGTTTTGTTGAATCTTTCAACCAGCCCATCGGTTTGGGGGTGATACACAGACGTACGCAATTGCGTCACTTTGAACAATTTACACAGCTCTTTCATAACCCGGGACATAAAGGGTGTACCTTGGTCCGTAAGCAGTTCTTTACAAATACCCACCCGGCTAAAAACAAGAGATAGCTCTTTGGCTATGGTTTTGGCCGAGGTATTTCGGAGAGGGATCGCTTCTGGATAACGGGTGGCATAGTCCATTATAACTAATATGTACTGGTGCCCCCTAGCGGACTTGATTATAGGACCTACCAAATCCATTGCGATCCTCTCAAACGGGACCTCAATGATGGGTAGAGGGACCAGCGGGCTACGGAAATGTGGCATCGGGGCCGACCTCTGACACACAGGGCAGGAGGAACAATAATTTTCTATGTCCTTCATCACCCCAGGCCAATAGAATCTCTGTAATACCCTCTCTCGGGTTTTCTCTGTCCCCAGATGACCTCCAAGAATGTGCCCATGGGCCAACTCCAACACCAACTTCCTGTAAGGTTTGGGCACCACAAGCTGCTCAACGGTTTCTTCTGCCCTTTTTGCCACCCGATACAGTAGGTCCTTCTCTACGCTGAAGTATGGGTAAGTGCAGGTATTATCTGGGTTCACTAACTCGCCATCTATTTCCACTACGTTTTCCCGTGCCTTTATTAGGGCGGGGTCTTTTAACTGTTCTGTGGCAAAATTTTCCCTGTGAACCTCAAGATCAAAAAACTCCACAGACGGTAGGTTTTCGTCTGAGGAGGTGGGCTCCTCTCCAGTTTCTTGAGTCTCGCCTGCCAATACTGACAAGGGAAATTCTGGAGAGTCCTCACCACTCTCAGAGGAGTTCTGGCTATCACCTTCCTGGTACATAGGGGCACCAGTGGGGGGCTCAGGATCATCCCACAGTTCCCAGAACTTCGGAAAATCCCTTCCCACAATGGCATCATGCGGTAATTGAGATACTAACCCCACTGGATGAGAGAGGGTACCTTTGGGGGTCTTGAAACACACTGTAGTCACTGGATACTCTCGGGTGTCCCCATGCACACAAATAACAGCTACCTTGCTATTCCCAGAGACCTCTGTTTTAACTAATTCAGCCTTTATCAGGGTCACAAGGCTACCTGAATCCAGTAATACCACAACATTTCTACCATTAATACACATTTTGCATAAATGTTTCTCAGTTCCCCGAATGGCAGTGCATGCGACTGTCGCACACAGCGACTGACGTCTGTCCGTCAGAAAGTCACATTGCATGGGTTCCTCCACAACCGGGCAATTTGCTGCAATATGTCCCGCTTGCCGGCAGCGGTAGCAAACAATCCTTTTGGCTGCCTCTTGAGCCCCCGACTTCCCAGGCTGTTCTCGCCAAATCCTGGGCAGAGCTCCCACCCTCTCACTCTCTCCACCCTCACCCCTTGGAATCATCTTATCCGCCCCTGGGGATGGTCTGGTCTTAGGGTGGAAAGTCCGAGAGTCTCTGGAAGAGGCCGTCAGGTTCTCTGCAGCCAAGTATCTCTCTACACGATCCACAAGTTTACCGGCCGTTTCTGGGTCTCCATGGCTTACCCACTTTTGAATGGCGGTAGGAAGAGCTCTCAAGAAACGATCCATCACAACACGTTCCACAATCTCCGGTGCGGACAAAGTCTCTGGCTGTAGCCACTTCCTGCTCAGGTGAATGAGATCATACATTTGAGACCTGGGGGGTTTTCCAAGCTGGAAAGTCCAGTTATGCACACGCTGAGCCCGGACAGCCAGGGTGACACCCAGCCTTGCCAATATTTTAGCTTTTAGCATCACATAGTCTTTTGCTTGGTCAGGCTCTAGGTCATAGTAAGCTTTCTGCGATTCACCAGTTAACAGAGGAGCCACCAGTCCAGCCCACTGCTCCTCAGGCCACTTTTCTCTTTCAGCAGTCCTTTCAAATGTGGTCAAAAATACCTCTGGATCATCCTCTCCAGTCATTTTTGTCAATAAACGACTCACCCCAAAGGACGCGGTATTAGTGGGACGGCTTTCCTCACTGGTCTGCGGACGTTGCTGCATTACTGCTTCCATCTGTTGTTGTAGTCTCTGCTCTTGCTTCTGCAACAGGTCTATGAAGCGGGCCTCAGCTTGCTGCTGGGCTTGTTGCTGGGCTGCGAAGCTCTGTTGTTGAGCTACAAGGCTCTTTTGCAAACCTGCATTTGTCTGCTGTTGATTGGCATTTGCTAGAGCCAGCTGTTTCAGTATCTCCTCCATGCTGGCTTAAAAAAAAACTGCCACTGGTTCTCCACCAACTGTGAGGGGGTTAGCTCGGTAGCGGGTGTGTGTGACCCCCTGGATGGGCTCCCCACACAAAAACAGGCCCAGCAGACGGAGGTTGTGGTTTTCAAGATCAAAAGGTGCGGTTTATTTCTCTATTTACAGTGACAAAAACACAGCAAAGCAAAAAGAAACATAAACAAAATAAATCCTGGTCAGCTTGACCTCTGACTAAACATGCAGGTTTCCCTAACTAACAACTGAGATCAGCCTGGTGCTGTCCTAGTCCCTAAGTCCCTGGTTTAGTAAATGTCCAAACAAATAGCCACACAGGCTTTGTCTCACCGCACAGGGGTTCACTCTCCCTAGACAGTCCACACAGGTCTGGGTCCAGGCATGAGCAAACACCTAATGAAGCTGGGAGTTTTTATAGAGGCCTTAAACGAGCTGACAAGCTTCAGCTGGTCTCATCAACTCCCTGCCTGCACGACGCCCAGCACTCTCCCTAGAGGTATGAATCATCCATGAGCCCACTAGCCTCAGCTGGGCTTCATCAACTCTCTCCCTAGTTGTATAAGTCGGCATAAAGCCTGAATCTGGGAGAAATATACCTACCCCCCTGGATGCAACCAGGTGACTTTACCTTCCTGCTGTCACAATATATATATATATATATATATATATATATATATATATATATATTTATTTATTTAAAAATACACACTTTTTTGCTGACAGGCCAGGGTTCATAAACTTTTGAATTGCATATGTAATACATATATATTTATTTTTACACATTATATATATACACACACACACACACACACACACACACACACACACACACACACACACACACACACACACACAGATGCACGTGTGTTTGAGCTTTGGTTTGAGGTGCACACCCTAATGCAATAGGCTGCGCACGCCTATGATATATATGTATATGTGTTCCTCCCTCTTTATATCAATTCCCCATAGTCCCTTCCTATGTTGTCACCCCTCTATTTCCTTTTTTCCTCCTTTTCCCCCTTCTTGGTGTTCTGGTGCACTCAGATATGCACTTGGCTTTTGATAGGGTTTTTTTTTCATTAACAAGGAAATGCATAGGAGACAGGGGACACATTTGGTTGGGGGTTTTTCTCAATATATATATTACAATATTCAATTTTTATTGAGGTAAAAGTTAGGTATCATTGACATATGGGGATATATATACCGGTATATATATATATTCATTTTTATCTGTGATATTGATTTATATGTCAAATATTGTTCTGGTTTATATGTATATGTTTTTGTTTAACCCTCCCAGTGCCCGTTTTGTATTACAGACACTTTGTGGGTGAGCGGGAAAGTTTTATCTCAGATACTAATATTTCTCTCCAGTGCATCAACTAATGATATGTGTATAGACATTTTGAGCAGGGTTGCAAGTAATGTTAAGTGGCACATTTGCAAAGAGGTGCTCAGCTGCAACCGTTGCTCCATTAGCATGTGTGTTTTTTATTATATATTTATTTTATTATATATATATTTTTTATGTTTATTAATTTTTTAGGATAACATAAAATGACTTCTGCACATGCGTGTATGTATGGTAGATAAGATTCACATGGTTGGGACACAGTATGTGTTTGATGTTCCCTGTGTGCCTACCATGTAGCAAATCTTGTGCGCCGTGGAACCAATGAATCAATAAGTACATCGGGACTTCCGGTGTCACTCTCCTGCTCTTCGTATAAAAAGTGTGGTGAGTGACGTCTTGGTCCAATTCTCCTTTCCCAGAAGACGCCTCTTACGGGGAAACGCCGCGTAGGGTGGAGCTCAAGACCCTTACGTCACCACGCCTCCAGCTGACTGGCTGCCGCCACAGCGGGGTTTCAGTGCGATTTTGAAAAGTGTTGTTTTTTTCTACATAGATGTCAGTCTACCCGCTTTGATAATAAAGGGTATCCCGTTTTTTTACGAATCTACTGCACCATGAAGCCTTTTTATTTCTTCCTTTAATTGGAATCCATTGCGCCGTATGAGCGTTCCTGTGGCCTCAAGGTGTACCAGGAGTCGGATTTTTGGTGAGCGGAGTGAGGACTCAGAGGACCGCATCGCTGACATCTTATCCGGTGTATTTGCTGAGCCCTTTTGGTCCCCGTAATAGGGATCCACCTGTTCTGGTAAGCCTCCTGTCTATACATTTTGATTGAAGTAAAGTTTGACCCTAGAAGATCTGCCATCCCTTGATATATGCTGGCTGGTTTTGCATCACCAATGGACATTTCTTTTTGTTTATGAGGTTACCGCTTCTCCTGCTGCCGTGAGAGTTAAGCAGTTGAAGTATATGGACTTCCTTAGTGTGTTTTTACACATTCACTTAGTAGTTAATTTATTATATAATAATTTAATTTTTTTCTGTGTTTGCTCATATATATCACCTTTGGCACGTTGGTTGCCACTTACACGGTTGCACATTTATTATCTTTTATTTGCACTACCTATTACTATCATAGGGGCTATTTACATTCCCTGAGCTAACAATAAAAATCTTTAAAAAAAAAAAAAAAAAATGGAAGGAACAGTTTAAAAATAAAAAAAGCAAAATAAATAATAAAAAAATAAAAAATAAAAAAAATAGCACCCCTGTCCCCCCTGCTCTTGCACAAAGGCGAACGCAAGCGTCGGTCTAGTGTCATATATGTAAACAGCAATTGCACCATGCATGTGAGGTATCACCGCGAAGGTCAGATCGAGGGCAGTCATTTTAGCAGTAGACCTCCTCTGTAAATCTAATGTGGTAACCTGTAAAGGCTTTTAAAAATGTATGTAGTTTGTCGCCACTGCGCGTTTGTGCGCAATTTTAAAGAATGTCGTGTTTGGTATCCATGTACTCGGCCTAAGATCATCTTTTTTTATTTCATCAAACATTTGGGTAATATAGTGTGTTTTAGTGCATTAAAAATAAAAAGTGTGTTTTTTTCCCCAAAAAATGCGTTTGAAAAATCGCTGCGCAAATACTGTGTGGAAAAAAAAATGCAACACCCACTATTTTAATCTATAGGGCCTTTGCTTTAAAAAAATATATAATGTTTGGGGGTTCAACGTAATTTTCTTGCAAAAAAAAATAAATGTTTTCATGTAAACAAAAAGTGTCAGAAAGGGCTTTGTCTTAAAGTGGTTAGAGTGGATGATGTGTGACATAAGCTTCCTAATGCTGTGCATAAAATGCCAGGACAGTTCAAAACCCCCCCAAATTACCCCATTTTGGAAAGTAGACACCCCAAGCTATTTGCTGAGAGGTATGGTGAGTATTTTGCAGATCTCGCTTTTTGTCACAAAGTTTTGAAAATTCAAAAAAAAAAAAATATTTTCTTTCTTCATTTTCAAAAACAAATGAGAGCTGTAAAATACTCACCATGCCTCTCAGCAAATAGCTTGGGGTGTCTACTTTCCAAAATAGGGTCATTTGGGGGGTTTTGTGCTATCTTGGCATTTTATGGCCTTCAAAACTGTGATAGGTAGTGAGAAGTGAAATCAAAAATTTACGCCCTTAGAAATCCTGAAGGCGGTGCTTGGTTTTCGGGGTCCCGTACGCGGCTAGGCTCCCAAAAAGTCCCACACATGTGGTATCCCCATACTCAGGAGAAGCAGCAAAATGTATTTTGGGGTGTAATTCCACAAATAACCATGGCATATTTGAGCAATATATCATTTAGTGACAACTTTTTGTACATTTTTTTTTTTTGTCATTATTCAATAACTTGGGACAAAAAAAAAATATTCAATGGGCTCAACATGCCTCTCAGCAATTTCCTTGGGGTTTCCACTTTCCAAAATGGGGTCATTTGGGGGGGGGGGGGTTGTACTGCCCTGCCATTTTAGCACCTCAAGAAATGAGATAGGCAGTCATAAATTAAAAGCTGTGTAAATTCCAGAAAATGTACCCTAGTTTGTAGACGTTATAACTTTTGCGCAAACCAATAAATATACGCTTGACTTTTTTTTAACTAAAGACATGTGGCTGAATACATTTTGGCCTAAATGAATGACTAAAATTTAGTTTATTCGATTTTTCTTATAACAAAAAGTAGAAAATATAATTTTTTTTCAAAATTTTCAGTCTTTTTCCCTTTTTTTATATCGCAAAAAAAAAAAATCGCAGAGGCAATCAAATACCATTAAAAAAAAGCTCTATTTGTGGAAAGAAAAGGACGCAAATTTCGTTTGGGTACAACATTGCATGTCCGCACAATTTCCAGTTAAAACAGCGCAGTGCCAAATTGTGAAATCACCTCTGGTCATTATGGTCCATATTGGTCCGGTCCTTAAGTGGTTAAAAAAACAAAATCCCCCAAAAAATTTGTAAACGTAGATAAGATAGTGATGTGATAAGATAATATGTATGTTTTTGTTCTTGTATAGATCTTATAGTCAATGTACTTGTAAATTAGTGATGAGCCGAACACCCCCCGGTTCGGTTCGCACCAGAACCCGCGAACGGACCGAAAGTTCGTACGAACATTAGAACCCTATTAAATACAATGGATGCGAACGTTCGAATTCTAAAATGCTAATTATAACAACTATTATGCATGTTATTGTCCTAAAAAGGGTTTGGGAACCCGGGTTCTGCACCAGGGGACATGTATCAATGCAAAAAGAAGTTTTAAAAACGGTAGTTTTTCGGGAGCAGTCATTTTAATGATGCATAAAGTGAAAAAAAAAAGTCAAATATTCCTTTAAATATCGTACCTGTGGGGTGTCTAAAGTATGCCTGTGAAGTGCCACGTGTTTCCCGTGTTTAGAACTGTCCCTGCACAAAATGACACTTCTAAAGGAAAAAAAAGCCATTTAAAACTGCTTGCGGCTTTAATGTAATGTCTGGTCCCGGTAATATGGATGAAAATCTTTAAGAAAAATGGCATAGCTACCCCATGACCCCCCCCCCCCCCTACACCAGCCCATTACCAGCCCCTTTGGGTCTTGTATGGATATTAAGGGGAACACCGCACACAAAATAAAAAAGGCCCTATATACTCTGAACAGCCGTATACAGGCGGTGCATACAAGACAGGGACTGTAGGTTTGTTCTTATGTAGAATGTGTTTGTAATTTTGAACAGGTACATTGTTGAAGTGTAGCTCCAGCCCAAAAATCTATTTTTAAACTTTTTGGAAAACATAGGTAAGGGTTATCACCCCTGTAACATTTGTTTTGCTGTCTGTGCCCCTGTTCAGAACATTTCACCTCACTTTCCGTCCCAATGACAACTGTTTTTGAAATGTGGTGTTTTTCTTGAAACAAGGATTGCTGATAAAGCATCAGTACAGAGGAGACACCTTTCTCCCATATTTATTCTTACAGGAGAGAATTTTCCTTCCTAGTGGTAGATTTCCTCTCACTTCCTGTTGTCTTCTTGCGTTTGCAAGTAGGAGTCGTTTGTAAGTTGGATGTTTGAAAGTAGGGACCTGCCGTATATACTCTGCAGAAATAGGCCCCTTAGTTGTTGGTGTTGGCACAACACTGTAAGCACTCACAGTTACTCTTGGTTGGTGCTGGAACGCCCTGCTGTCAACTATTATATCAGGAATTTTAATTACATATAATTGTTGAACAGTGGTAG
The DNA here is from genome assembly GCA_029206835.1 of Rana muscosa. Taxonomy (NCBI): domain Eukaryota; kingdom Metazoa; phylum Chordata; class Amphibia; order Anura; family Ranidae; genus Rana; species Rana muscosa. The sequence continues at coordinate 118,330,745 of CM055119.1, read as the reverse complement.
TAAAAATTGGGCCTTTGATGGTGGTGCTGGTGCCACAACACTGTAAGCCCTGACAGTTACTCTTGGTGGGTGCAGCAATGGGCCCTGCTGTGAATTATTAGATCAAGAATTGTAATTGCATGCCCCTGTTGAACAGGGGCTGAAAAATTGGGCCTTTCGTGGTGGTGGTGGTGGTGGTGGTGGTGTTGCCACAACACTGTAAGCCCTCAGAGTTACTCTTGGTGGGTGCAGGAATGGGCCCTGCTGTGAATTATTAGATCAAGAATTGTAATTACATGCCCCTTTTGAACAGGGGCTGAAAAATTGGGCCTTTCGTGGTGGTGGTGGTGGTGGTGGCGTTGCCACAACACTGTAAGCCCTCAGAGTTACTCTTGGTGGGTGCAGCAATGGGCCCTGCTGTAAATTATTAGATCAAGAATTGTAATTGCATGCCCCTGTTGAACAGGGGCTGAAAAATTGGGCCTTAGGCACTGGTGGCACAACACTACAACCCCTCACAGATACTGTACTTGGAGCACAGCAATGAGCCCTGTTGCAAAGAATTGCTTCAAAAATTGTAATGACACGCCCCTGTTAAACAGGGGCTGAAAAATTGGGCCTTAGGCACTGGTGGCACAACACTACAACCCCTCACAGATACTGTACTTGGAGCACAGCAATGAGCCCTGTTGCAAAGTATTGCTTCAAAAATTGTAATGACACGCCCCTGTTAAACAGGGGCTGAAAAATTGGGCCTTAGGCACTGGTGCCACAACACTCCAACCCCTCACAGATACTGTACTTGGAGCACAGCAATGAGCCCTATGGCAAATTATTGCTAAAAAAATTGTAATTACACGCCCCTGTAAAACAGGGGCTGAAAAATTGGGCCTTAGCCACTGGTGGCGGCACCCATAAACAAAAATGATCTTCCAAGCTATCATCATCAATCGTATCATTGAGGACTCGGAGGAGGAGGATAGCCAGTCAACATAACAGCACAGGCACTCAGCATCAGCATCAGTCTTGAAGGGATGTGACATGTTAAAATCAATTAGTCTGTTATATCAGCATCAGGTGTGTGGTAGCTGGTGGTGATCCAAGACTGGTTCATCTTGATGAAAGTCAGTCGATCAACCGAGTCGGTGGACTGGACAGGCGCACCCTGTGATCCGTGACAAATCCTCCAGCAGCACTGAATGTGCGTTCCGAAAGAACGCTGGATGCAGGACAGGCCAGTAGCTCAATTGCATACTGTGCAAGCTCTGGCCAGTGATCCATCCTCAAGACCCAGTAAGCCAGAGGATTTTCGGTGGGGAAGGTGTCCAAGTCTGACCTTGCCCCTAGATATTCCTGCACCATGTTTATCAGACGCTGGCGATGGTTGCTGGAACCGATCATACTTTGGGGCTGCGGACTAAAGAATTGTCTGAACGCATCGGTCAGACGGCCACCTTCCCCACCGCTCCTTCTTTGACTGGCCGAAGCCTCAGCAACTCGTTGTCCAGGACCAGGAGTTTGTAACCTCCCAGTCTCTGGGAACGCGTTGCACAGACCTTTCTGCAAGGCCTCCCGGAGTTGTCTCATCCTCTGCTCCCTCTGCGAAGGTAACATAAGGTCCGCAACCTTACCCTTGTACCGTGGATCAAGGAGAGTGGCCAGCCAGTAATGGTCCCTCTCCTTGATCCGAAGAATACGAGGATCCTTCCGCAGACTTTGCAGGATCAGGGAGGCCATGCAGCGTAGGTTTGCTGAGGCATTCGCTCCGGAGTCCTCTGGGTCACTAAGGACGACATGATCCGCAGCCACCTCCTCCCAGCCACGTACAAGTCCACTGGTTTCTTGGGACTGTAAATCATCCCTAAAAGACTGCTGCTGATGATGCTGAGTGCCAGCCTCCACCTCCATGCTGACACAATCCTCCTCCTCCTCCTCCTCCTCTTCCTCTTCCTGTGCGATGGGTGGGACAGAAGGAACACTGTCTGGGTAAAGGGGGCCTTGAGAGGCAAGGAAGTCCTCCTCTTCCTGCCTCTGTTCTGCCTCAAGTGCCCTGTCCATTATTCCACGCAGCGTGTGCTCCAACAGGTGGACAAGAGGTACAGTGTCACTGATGCATGCACTGTCACTGCTCACCATCCTCGTGGCCTCCTCAAATGGTGCCAGGACAGTGCATGCATCCCTGATCATGCCCCACTGGCGTGGAGAAAAAAAACCAAGCTCCCCTGACCCTGTCCTGGTGCCGTAGTCGCACAGGTACTCATTGATGGCCCTCTGCTGCGTGTGCAGCCGCTGCAGCATGGCCAACGTTGAGTTCCACCTGGTGGGCATGTCACATATAAGGCGGTTCTTGGGCAGGTTCAACTCCTTTTGCAGCTCAGCCAGGCGAGCACTGGCATTATAAGATCTGCGGAAATGCACACAGACTTTCCTGGCCTGCCTCAGGACATCCTGTAAGCCCGGGTACCTGCCCAAGAACCGCTGCACCACCAGGTTAAGGACGTGAGCCACACAGGGCACATGGGTCAGTTGTCCCTGTCGGAGGGCGGAGAGGAGGTTGGTGCCATTGTCGCAAACCACCATTCCTGGCTTAAGCTGGCGTGGCGTCAACCACCTCTCGGCCTGGCCCTGCAGAGCAGACAGGACCTCTGCCCCAGTGTGGCTTCTGTCCCCCAAACACACCAGCGCAAGCACGGCATGGCATATTTTTGCCTGCGTACTTGCGTAGCCCCGTGAACGGCTACGGAGCACCGCTGGTTCATAGGACAAACCACAGGAAGAGGCCATGGAGGAAGAAGAAGAGGAGGGGGTGGAGGAGAGAGGTGTGTCACAACCAGTAGTAGCATTTTGGAGGCGTGGCGGTGGAACAACCTCCAACACTACTGCACCTTGTCCTGCATCCTTCCCAGCTGCCAAAAGAGTGACCCAATGGGCCGTGAAAGAAAGGTAACGTCCCTGTCCATGCCTGCTGGACCATGAGTCAGCGGTAATATGCACCTTACCGCTGACCGCCCTGTCCAGCGAGGCCAAGACATTGCCTTCCACATGCCGGTAGAGAGCCGGAATAGCCTTCCGTGAGAAAAAGTGGCGTTTGGGAACCTGCCACTGAGGAACCGCACATTGCACAAACTCACGGAAGGGGGCCGAGTCTACCAACTGAAAAGGCAGCAGTTGAAGCGCTAGCAATTTAGCCAAGCTAGCATTCAACCGCTGGGCATGTGGATGGCTGGGAGTGAACTTCTTTCGACGGTCCAGCAGCTGGGGCAGGGAAATTTGCCTGCTAGAATCGGACGTCGGTGTACTGCTAGCAGAGTGGCCGCAAGTACTTGGCTGTGACACACCTAATTCTACACCTTCATTCCTCTCAGTGCATGTTTCAGAGAGGACTGAAGTTATAGTGGGGTTGGAGATCCCAGCTGATGCGGTGCAAGGAGAGGTCCGCTTTGTTCTTTGGTGTGGGTCTTTGAGGTAGGCTTGCCAACGAGCTGCATGGCAGGTCAACATATGTCTGGTCAGGCATGTGGTACCCAAGCGGCTGATGTTTTGGCCACGCGATATACGCTTGAGACATATGTTGCAAACAGCAGCTGTGCGATCTGATGCACTAGCCTCAAAAAAGGCCCACACCAAGGAACTTTTTGAATGACGGGCAGAGGCTGCGCCCTGCACAGGCGGAGCTCTGCGGTGTGATTCCGTCGGTGTACTGCCCTTACGCTGGCCACCAAAGGGCATCCTGCCTCGTTGGAGATGTGCCTCCTCCTCATCCTCCTCCTCCTCCTCTCTCCTATTAGGCACCCACGTGGAGTCAGTGACCTCATCATCCCCTCCCTCCTCATCACTGGAGCCAATCTGGCAGTATGCTGCAGCTGCTGGAACATGACTGCCAGATTGGTGTCCTTCTTGAGCATCCCCTCTGTCTGCTCTCACGCTACTGCCTTCCTGTAGCTGGGTTTCATCATCAGACCCTTCGAAACGCTGGGCATCCTCCTGGAGCATGTACCCAACACTGTGCTCAAACAGTTCGAGGGACTCCTCAGGAGGAGGACATGGTGGGTCTAGGGAAGGAGTGACTGATGATGAGTCTGACATTGATACCAGGGAAGAGGACGCTTTGGCAGCTGCTTTGCCAGTACCCTGAGCCTGGGTGAGAGAGGATGAGGAGGAGGAGGAGGGCTTGGTCATCCACTCTACCAAGTCTTCGGCATGATGTGGCTCAACATGTCCAGCTGCCGAAAAGAAGGACAAGCGTGTCCCATGGCCATGTGCTGATGACAATGCACCGCGTCCACGACCAGCACTGTTGCCCCCAGACACAGAGCCTGCTTGCCCTCTTTTATTGCCTCCTGACTGTCTGCCTCTCCTTGTTTGCCTTCCAGACATTCTAATAGATGGCCTGCAGGGAGATGGGAAAAAAGCAATAAGGGCTACCTTCAGGTGTCCTTCTCTGTCCCTTTACTTAAGGATTTCTAAATATGGTTGAGGATTATTGCTTTTGCACAGAATAGCACAACGACAATTTCCCTGACTGTCCAAAAAACAAGGATTTCAAAGATGGTTGATGAGGAATGCTTTAGCACACTATAGCACAAGGAGAATTCCCCTCACTTTCCTTCTTTGTCCCTAGAAACAAGGACTGGCACAGTGAAAGAAACTGACACTCTCCCTACCTAGAGTTTTCTGTCCCTAGAAAAAATGTTTTTTTAAAGCACACTATAGCACAAGGAGAATTCCCCTCACTTTCCTTCTTTGTCCCTAGAAACAAGGACTGGCACAGTGAAAGAAACTGACACTCTCCCTACCTAGAGTTTTCTGTCCCTAGAAAAAATGTTTTTTTAAAGCACACTATAGCACAAGGAGAATTCCCCTCACTTTCCTTCTTTGTCCCTAGAAACAAGGACTGGCACAGTGAAAGAAACTGACACTCTCCCTACCTAGAGTTTTCTGTCCCTAGAAAAAATGTTTTTTTAAAGCACACTATAGCACAAGGAGAATTCCCCTCACTTTCCTTCTTTGTCCCTAGAAACAAGGACTGGCACAGTGAAAGAAACTGACACTCTCCCTACCTAGAGTTTTCTGTCCCTAGAAAAAATGTTTTTTTAAAGCACACTATAGCACAAGGAGAATTCCCCTCACTTTCCTTCTTTGTCCCTAGAAACAAGGACTGGCACAGTGAAAGAAACTGACACTCTCCCTACTTAGAGTTTTCTGTCCCTAGAAAAAATGTTTTTTTAAAGCACACTATAGCACAAGGAGAATTCCCCTCACTTTCCTTCTTTGTCCCTAGAAACAAGGACTGGCACAGTGAAAGAAACTGACACTCTCCCTACCTAGAGTTTTCTGTCCCTAGAAAAAATGTTTTTTTAAAGCACACTATAGCACAAGGAGAATTCCCCTCACTTTCCTTCTTTGTCCCTAAAACAAGGACTGGCACAGTGAAAGAAACTGACACTCTCCCTACCTAGAGTTTTCTGTCCCTAGAAAAAATGTTTTTTTAAAGCACACTATAGCACAAGGAGAATTCCCCTCACTTTCCTTCTTTGTCCCTAGAAACAAGGACTGGCACAGTGAAAGAAACTGACACTCTCCCTACCTAGAGTTTTCTGTCCCTAGAAAAAATGTTTTTTTAAAGCACACTATAGCACAAGGAGAATTCCCCTCACTTTCCTTCTTTGTCCCTAGAAACAAGGACTGGCACAGTGAAAGAAACTGACACTCTCCCTACCTAGAGTTTTCTGTCCCTAGAAAAAATGTTTTTTTAAAGCACACTATAGCACAAGGAGAATTCCCCTCACTTTCCTTCTTTGTCCCTAGAAACAAGGACTGGCACAGTGAAAGAAACTGACACTCTCCCTACCTAGAGTTTTCTGTCCCTAGAAAAAATGTTTTTTTAAAGCACACTATAGCACAAGGAGAATTCCCCTCACTTTCCTTCTTTGTCCCTAGAAACAAGGACTGGCACAGTGAAAGAAACTGACACTCTCCCTACCTAGAGTTTTCTGTCCCTAGAAAAAATGTTTTTTTAAAGCACACTATAGCACAAGGAGAATTCCCCTCACTTTCCTTCTTTGTCCCTAGAAACAAGGACTGGCACAGTGAAAGAAACTGACACTCTCCCTACCTAGAGTTTTCTGTCCCTAGAAAAAATGTTTTTTTAAAGCACACTATAGCACAAGGAGAATTCCCCTCACTTTCCTTCTTTGTCCCTAGAAACAAGGACTGGCACAGTGAAAGAAACTGACACTCTCCCTACCTAGAGTTTTCTGTCCCTAGAAAAAATGTTTTTTTAAAGCACACTATAGCACAAGGAGAATTCCCCTCACTTTCCTTCTTTGTCCCTAGAAACAAGGACTGGCACAGTGAAAGAAACTGACACTCTCCCTACCTAGAGTTTTCTGTCCCTAGAAAAAATGTTTTTTTAAAGCACACTATAGCACAAGGAGAATTCCCCTCACTTTCCTTCTTTGTCCCTAGAAACAAGGACTCGCACAGTAAAACACACTGACACTCTCCCTACCTATCCTTCTCTTTCCCTAAACTAAAGGAATCCAGGTTAAGCAAGAAAGAAATAAATGTCACTGTCCCTGCCTATGCTTGTCTTTCCCTGCTCCGGAACACACTACACTAGGCCGCCGTGCTGGTGGCCTTTTATAGTGTGGGGCGTGTACTAAACACCCTCAGCAATAATTGGCCACAGGCATCCTGCCTGTGGCCAATCATTGCTCTCCTCGCTGCCGGCGCTGTGATTGGCCAAGCATGCGGGGTCACAGTGCATGCTTGGCCAATCACAGCGCCTGGATGACACTGCGATGGCGTAGTGCATTGTGGGCCGTTCGCGTCACTCGAATTTGGCGCGAACGGCCCAAATCGTTCGATCTTCGTCGAACGATCGAACAGCCGATGTTCGAGTCGAACGTATGTTCGACTCGAACACGAAGCTCATCCCTATTGTAAATTAATTGTTATGAAATTGTTTCTTAGCCTAGGTTCAAACTGTAGCGCGATGCGGGATTCCAGCGCCGGTTCCCGCATCGCATCTCTCCCTCAGGCAGTTCACACTGCCCTCTGCGAACCACTGCTTGTGTCAAAACAATGTTAATGACACCCCCAGATCGGCTCACAGTGCAGTGCGAAATGTGGATTCGGACAGGAATTGGATCGCATGGGTGTGAACACCAATTGTGATCCGATTCCAGTGCGGGGAAAAAAAAGTCCCTGCAGCTATTCTGTGTGAATCCAATGCGAGTTCAGTCATACAAACTAATCTAGGCTTACCTGTAGGTGCAAGTTGTGTGGTTGGGTTTACAACCACTTTAAGCGCCTTGAGTGTAGAGACTGAGGTGAATGTATAATATATGTAAAGCACTGTGTAAATTGACAGGGCTATATAAGAACCTGAAATAAATAAAAATAGATTGCAATAAGCTTCCAGGGAGCCGTACAGTGGATAGGGTCCAGGCACACCACCCACTCTTGGCTCAGAGCAAAAGCTGGAGTTGGGCTTTAAAGCTGAACTCCAGGCAAGCAGCTAAATACTGTACACAGATGAAATGCAAATATAGGAGTAATCTTAACTCCCAGATTTGTATTTCTTTCCATCCAGTCCTGAGATTTATAATGCGCTGCCTCACAGCACAGTCCTGTCCAGCAGGGAAGGGAACGAGATCTTGTCTCTGCTGCAGTTTAATTTTCATTTACATAATTGTTAAGGTTAAAGTGGTTGTAAACCTAGTTACACCACTTTTACCTACAAGTAAGCCTAGAATAAGGCTTACCTGTAGGTACTGGACATATCTCTTAAACCTGCACGTTTTAGGATATATTTGCCATATACGCCTGTGCAGTCATCAGCTATACGCACTGAAGAAAGGTCACGGTCGTGCCGTTTCTAAAGGGCTCGTGTCGTGACCGGCGGCTCCCATGCACATGCGGGGGAGTGACGTCACGCGACTCCGACCAGTCACAGAGCCCGGAGTCCACGACCCCAGAAGGAAGAGGGGTGAAGATGGATGCGGCCACCAGCGGGGACATTGCAGGCTTCGTTTGCAGGTAAGTGTAACATATTGGGCTAGTTTGCGATGCATACGAGCCCATTATGCTTTTACTTTGTAGGGAACAAAAGAGGAAGTAAAACCCATCAGGGTTTACTTCCTCTTTAAATAGACATTAGTCCATCAATTTCAACCTGTGTGGGTGTGTGTTTAAGTATTATGTCCATCCCCTATCCCTGAATATTGTGTTCAATTCCTCCCACTGCTAGAAACACTATTAAAATATTTGTACATCGCGATTAGATCACCTTTTCAGCGTCCCTTCTCCTGGGAGAATACGTTTAATACTTCTTGTCGTTCCTCGTAACTGAGATCCTCCAGCCCTCTTGTTGGCTTTAATGCCCTTTTCTGGAATCTTCCCCGTTCAAGTACATCCTTCCTGAAGACTGGTGACCAGAACTGGACGGCATACTCAAAATGTGGCCCAGCCAGAGTTTTGTAAAGTTGTAGAATTATAGTTTTTATCTCTGGAGTAAATACCCTTTTTAATGCATGCTAATATTCTGCTGGCCTTTCTTGCTGCAGCTTGTCATCAACTAGGACCTCCAGATCTTTTTCCTTCCTTGATTCCCGCAGAGGTTCTCCCACTAGCAAGAAACTTGCATTCATACTTTTAACTCCAAATGCACGTCCTCATAGAATGTTAATAGGTTGGTCTGGCAAGAACGATCTTTCATAAATTCATGCTGGTTACTACTAATAATACTATTCTTATCCGCAAGTTCCTGGATATGGTCCCCTATTATCCACTTCAAAAATTTACAAACTATTGATGTAAGGCTGACTGGCCTGTAGTTTCCAAATATGTGTATCTCGCCCCCCTTTCTTGAATATTGGTACCATGTTAGCTTTACACCAATCAGCTAGTACCATTCCAGTCAAAATGCTTTCCTTAAAGATTAGGAGTAAAGTCCTGGCAATGTCATGGTTCTTTGAAGACTCTCGGGTGCAAGCCAGCTGTTCCTGGTGATTTGTTCATATTACGTTTTTCTAGTAATTTTTGAACACTGGCTTCCGTTAACCACAAGGGCGCATTCCTCACTGTGTTGTTAACCCCTATCATCTTGTCTATCATACCCCTCCTTTTCCAGAGTAAAATCCGAGGAGAAGAAAGTATTTCATATAGTTTCATTCTCCTTGTAACCAACAGCGCTTGATCATCCTTTAAGGGGCCAATATGCTCCAACGTAACTTTTTTACTATTAATATATTATATTATTATTATTAATATATTTAAAAAAATGTTTGGGATTCATTTTACTCTCCTCTGCTGTCTCTCTCATGGTCTATTTTTTGCTGCCCTGTTTGCGCTCTTACATTTCTTATTGCATGCTTTGTAGTGCTGGAAAGTTGATGGTATCCTCTCAGCCTTATATTTTGTAGTCTGGGGCGCACGCTGGCGGCGGCCCGCTCCCGCTGTGATTAGACACAGCGGGAGCTGATCGGCGGGTACGCGGACTCAATGTGTGCCGGCACCTGCTGATACTTAGGCAGACTTCCATTCTGCATGTGTACGAACGTAAACAAGGCAGATTGCCGTTCTGTCAGTACAGATGGCATAGATCCTCTGTCTGGGCTAAGCAGGGGCACCGATTAATGCCTTTCCCAAGTACAAGCACCTTCCCCACAGTAGTAAAGCACTGGTCATGCACACATTTAACCCTTTCCCAGACAGTGTCATTAGTACAGTGACAGTGCTTATTTTTAGCACTGATCACTGTATTAGTGGCCCAAAAAGTGTCAGTTAGTGTCCCGACTGTCCGCTGCAATATCGCAGTCCTGCTATTAGTCACTGATCGCTGCCATTACTAGTAAAAAAACTTTTTTTTTTTTTATATATATATAAACGCTAGAACTTTTGTCCAAAGCAATCAATATACGCTTATAGGGATTTTATTTTATTACCATAAATATGTAGCAGAATACATATTGGCCTAAATTGATGAAGAAATTTGATTTTTTTTCTTGGATGTTTTAGCAGAAAGTAAAAAATATTGGTTTAACCACTTAAGGACCGCCGCCTGTACATTTAGGACGTATGGTACAGGTACGTCCCCTTTAAGATGCCGCCGCGTGGGCACGCTCGCGAACCTGCCGCTTTCTCCGTGGGTCCCGCGGACTCGATTGCCGCGGGGATACCCACGATCGTCTCACGGAGAGATAGAGTGTTTACACAAGCATCTCCCCGCTCTACCTAGTGACAATGACACTGATCTCCGCTCCGTGTAGTCGGGGCGGAGATCAGTGTCATGTCACACACAGCCCATCCCCCCCTACAGTAAGAAGCACTCCATAGGAAACACTTAACCCTACCTACTGGTTAACCCCTTCACTGCCAGTGTCATTCTCACAGTAATCAGTGCATTACAAAAAATGATAATGGTGTCAAAAGTGACCAATGTGTCCGCCATAATGTCGCAGTCATGATAAAAATCGCTGATCGCCGCCATAGCTAGTAAAGAAAAGATTACTTGTCCCCCGCCCACTGTCAATTGACGGCGGGCGGAGGATACTCTCGTTCTGGGAGGACGTCATATGACGTCCTCCCTTTAAAACGAGCTAGGAGGCGCTCGCTTGCCGCCAGCGGCGCGCGCGCCCGCCGCGTTCACAAGGCCCCGGTGCGCGTGTCCGGCGGCCGCGATTGCTGCCGGGCACCCGCGATTGCCCGGGAAACGAGCAGGAAAGTGGATCTCTGTGTGTAAACACAGAGATCCACGTCCTGTGAGGGAGAGGGGACCGATGGTGTGTCCCTTGTACATAGGGACAACCATCGGTCACCTCCCCCAGTCAGTCACCTCCCCCCACAGTAAGAACACATTGAGGGAACATATTTAACCCCTTCCCGCCCCCTAGTGGTTAACCCCTTCCATGCCAATCACATTTATACAGTAATCAATGCATTTTTATAGCAGGGATCGCTGTATAAACGTGAATGGTCCCAAAAATGTGTCAAAAGTGTCCGATGTGTCCGCCGCAATATCGCAGTCACAATAAAAAAATCGCAGATCGCCGCCATTACTAATAAAAAAATAAAAAAATAAAAATGCTATAAATCTATCCCCTATTTTGTACACGCTATAACTTTTGCGCAAACCAATCAATACGCGCTTATTGCGATTTTTTTTTAATCAAAAATATGTAGAAGAATACGTATCGGCCTAAACTGAGGAAAATTTTATTAAAAAAAAAAAAAACGGGTATTTATTATAGCAAAAAGTAAAAAATAGTGTTTTTTTTCCAAACTGGACGCTCTTCTTTTGTTTATAGCGCAAAAAATAAAAACCGCAGAGGTGATCAAATACCACCAAAAGAAAGCTCTATTTGTGGGAAAAAAAGGACGCAAATTTCGTTTGGGAGCCACGTCGCACGACCGCGCAATTGTCATTCAAAATGTGACAGCGCTGAAAGCTGAAAAATGGCTTGGGCAGGAAGGGGGTTTTCGTGCACAGTAGAGAAGTGGTTAATAAAAATGCCACAAAACAGTCCCCTATTTTTTAGAAGCTATAACTTTTGCGCAAACCAATCAATAAACGCTTATTGCGATTTTTTTTTTTTTTTCCAAAAATATGTAGAAGAATACGTATCGGCCTAAACTGTGGGAAAAATGTTTTTTTTATATTTTTTGGGGGGGATATTTATTATAGCAAAAAGTCAAAAATATTGAATTTTTTCCAAAATTGTCGCTCTATTTTTGTTTATAGGGAAAAAAATAAAAACCGCAGAGGTAATCAAATACCACCAAAAGAAAGCTCTATTTGTGGGGGGGGGGGGGGAGGATGTCAATTTTGTTTGGGAGCCACGTCGCACGACCGCGCAATTGTCAGTTAAAGCGACGCAGCGCCGAATTGCAAATAGTGGCCTGGTCTTTGACCAGCAAAATGGTACGGGCTTAAGTGATAAAAAAAAAAGTCGGTCTTTTTTTGTTTATAGCGCAAAAATAAAAACCACAGAGGTGATCAAATACCACCAAAAGAAAACTCTATTTGTGGGAAAAGAAAAAAAAAAAGACATACATTTCGTTTAGGTACAGCATTATACGACCGCGCAATTGTCAGTTAAAGTAACACAGTGCCGTAAAAATGGCCTGGTCATGAAGGGGGGTAAATCTTCCAAAGGTTAAGTGGTTAATGTGCCTTTTCACAGTTGAATTACAGGTCTACCCACCCCCTCACCCACCTTGTAAAAGAAGAGGTAGCATCACACTGGTGAGCTCATCTCTCCATCATTCAGCTCTCACTTCCTGTCAGCATTCATTTCAAAATAAGTAATCATCTCAGATGGATGTAAACTGCCGTTGATGCGATTCGTAGGTTAAAGCAACAACTCGGATCAAATCAGAATATTTTTTTATAGACTGAACTTACAATAATACTCTAAACAATATTATGTTTCATTATTGCTCTTAAGGTCACTCCACAACAAATTAGATTATATTTTGACATTCCCCACCCCCAGCACTCCTTATGAAGAGTCCTCTTCCTCACGTTTTTTTGGTCTGATATTTTTCCGGCTCCGTTTCTTAGATCCGTGAAACCCCAAAGCTTCAGACGTTGCCTTTTCTCCAGTACCCTCAGCATCTTCCAGGCCATCATCACCCCATGACTTGGCCATGTGCTGTTGTCCTGACTGTGCCCCACTTTTCTCACCATCTTTCTGGCTCTTTTTCTGTGGCTTTGTGAACATGATTCTTCCCTCCCCAGCACTGGAGGAATCTTGGTTGAAGGAGAGTGGGTTGGTGGTATTCTTGGAGGCCTCCTTAGCTTCTTTTTTATGTTTTAACTCTGCCATGAAATTAAGAGCCGTATTTCGGTTGCCGCGGTCACTGGCATCTTGAACATCCTCCAGACTGTACTTTGTCCAGCGCTCGGGGTGGGCTAGATAATCAGGAAGGTGTGTAGCGGGCGCTGAGCGTTTTTTAGTGGTAACGCTTGAGCTTCCAGTATTTGAAGACATGGTGGTTTTCTCCCTTTGTTCGGATGGGTTAGAATCAGAAGCTGGAACTTCAGGAATCAAACTAGCACTAACCCCTTGCTTCCCTTTTGTGTTATGCTTGGAAAGAGGTGGCAACTTCTGTACACCTAACAAGCCTCCAAAAATGCCATGACTGCGCTGGGAGAAGCCTACATCTGCTCCTTTCAAGATGAAAGGCTGCAAAGGAGATTCATGCCCACCTTCCTTTCTATTGTCATCTTCATCATCATTCTCTTCTTCCTCTGCACTCACAGATTCCACCTCTGCATCATCTGATAACTCAGGGTCTGAGTCACTAAGTGACAGTGTGCCAGGATCATGAGGACGTTCAAAGGATAATGCACTAAAGGGTTTATGGCCATCATCCTTTTCTGTTGGGTCAGACATGGCTCAGGGACTGGAAGCTGGTGATTGCGCAGCTGCAGAAAACAGTGTTTTCCACACAGATAGAGATTCAGATACCTGCTTGAAAAAAAATCGTAAACAGGTTAATAAAGCAAAAGTGAAGCAGTTCTGGATCAGGGTCTATCAAATGCTCTGTACAGTTAAAGACAAATCATTCTGCAAAGATCCCTATGTAACCCCTTTTGAACAGGCAGCCTGAGGATTGTTGAATCCACAGAAAGATCTGGCACAATCCTACATAGCAGTAAGATGTCAGTTTTTATTAGATGCAACAGTGAGATACAGCCAGCAATCGTTAATACGTTTCAGCCATAACAGCCTTACTCATGACTCAGACTCATGAAACGCATTGACGTTTGCTGGCTGCATCTCAACGTTGCAGCCAATAAAAGCTGACATCTTACTGCAATGTACCATTGTCAGGGATGTCTTTAATAGGCCCTGACAATTAAAGCCCCCATTGCATGGTAGGAGGGAATTCTGCAGACTCTGAGGTAAAGGGGAACTCTGAGGACACTAATTTAGGGGGAACACTGGCAATGCTAATGTGTGGGGCGGGGGGGGTGACCACAGACCACCTTCCCTAAAGTGAAGGGGGGGCTGCTGATATAAGGGGGAACCTTTATATCAGTAACCCCCCCGTGGCCTGGCGGCACTGTCACTGACTCCTCCCAGGTACACCGTGCAGAGCTCAGTCAGAAAGTTCTTTCCGGGCTCTGGCTTGGCGGATCTGGTTCATCCTATTCTCCTCTCCACAGTCCACACAAGTCTAACTCCTCCCGTGACCCCCCGTCCTGGTGGCATTCCAGCTCTTGACTTCCCCTTCAGTCCTCCTTTCTGATGTGCATGGCCTGCCCTCCCTGTCCTAGCAGAGCTGGCCCAAGGCCAAATGTTATATGGGCGGCCGCTGTCCATTATGGACATTTAAGAACAGTTTGTAAATCGAACACAATGTACAAACTGTCTGTAAATTTACAGACGGTTGGCAACCCTGGTGGCAAAATGGGATTATTACTTGTAGCACGCTGCAACTCAGTGTCACCCTCTGCACGCTGCTCCAGTTATGCCCCTGCTTTATTAATCTACCCCTCCCGCTGTTGAAAGGAAAAAGTGAGGGAGAAGGATCCATACACATAGACCGCTTTGTATGTTTAATCTCCATGCTGTTGACCAGAGAAGGGCAGGGGGAGGGGTGAACACAGAGCCATTCTGCCTCACTCCCTGTCACAGCCGTTCCAGTCCTGCCGCTCCTGATGGAGGGAGTTGTGCCTCTCCCATCACAGTGTGGCCGCTTGTATTAACCCGACCAGGAGAGCAAGTTGGGGGGGGGGGGATCGGCTGCACAGACTACACCAGGAAAACTATTTGCAGGCAGCATGGGCTCAAGGGGCAGCTGCTTTGGGTCCCACAACAATGATTGGGCCTGGGGCAGCCCTGAATTAAAGGGCACTTTCTGTGGATTCAGCATTTTTGAGGCTTCAGCAACCTATGCCTGAGCACTGATACCTTGGCCGTGAAGGAATTTTGGGAGGTAGTATCACTGCACCATTTACCTGTTAGCCTGGAGGAGTGTATCACCCAGTTTAAGCTAGATATGCAGCAACAAGAGTAATCAGCTAGAGTGTGGAGAAATCTAGACTGCCTCTTTTGCGGAGGTCAGACACCAAGTCTCCCAAGTTATATTTGAAAAAAATGACTTCTAGCCAAAACAAGAGAATGGCCAAATTTAGCAAAATATGGGAGCCATGGATCAAATCCTACGTGCCATCTACCTTTGACCCCAATTCTTTCCTGTTCTAAAGTTACTGGAGTTGTGAGGTGTGTGGGGAAGATGACCACAACCTCTGTTTATCTCCTTTTGCAACTGAATGCCTTTCTTTTCTCCCCCTTTCTTCTCCCCCACCTTGTATTTATTTTCCTCTTTTCTCCATTCCTATTTATCTTTATTATTGTTCATTCTAATTGGTTCTTGGGGAAGCCTCTGGGGGTAAAGGAGACCCAGAACCTATTTTAGCTACCGGATCTTCTTTCCCTTTCCATTATTCCTTGTCCCCATTTCAGTTTATGCCTATGGCTCATGGCATAAGTTGACTACATAAGATAATCTTTTTCTGTGATGCCATATGTACCGTTGCTTGCATTTATGGATAATGTACCATTGATATGAATACATTCTGTAAACTTATTTTGAATGATATATTATAAAGTGAACAGATAAGCTATGGGGGTACCTCATCCTATATAGAATTTATAAACAAAGAACCAACATGATAGATTATCACGGTACCATAGAGCAGGGCTCAAAATTTCGAATCCTGAGCTACTAGCTAGACCTCAAGGGTTACTCGCCACCAGTTGCCGGGCCCAACCCCTACCATGCCCCGCCCCTAAACACACCCTCAAATTATCTCATGAAATGACACTTAAATTGTTTATGCAGAATTAAGTTATAAAAATAAATATTAACAACAACTTTATCCATGTCCAAAACTGCAGCCTGCCCGTGTCCACCAATGCAGCCATGTGACCCCAATGCAGCCTTGTGACCCCAATGCAGCCTTGTGACCCCAATGCAGCCTTGTGACCCCAATGCAGCCATGTGTAGCCTTGTGTCCCCAAATGCAGCCATGTGTAGCCTTGTGTCCCCAAATGCAGCCATGTGTCCCCAAATGCAGCCATGCGTCCCCAGTGACCTACCTGTGTAGGGAAAGAGAGAGAGCCCCCCCTGCCATTGCCGCCTGGTTGATCAGCGCATGGGGAACATAACAGCTTTCATTTCAATAGCTGTGTGTTCCCCGCTGCGCGCGTCATATATAGCTCCTCCCCCTTGTCCGGGCACTTTGATAGACAGATCACTTGTCCAATCCTGGGGCGGGTGATCTGTCTATCAAAGTTCCCGGACAAGGGGGTGGGGCTATATATGAAGACACGTGGTGGGGAACACACAGCTATTTAAATGAAAGCTGTTATGTTCCCCGCGCGCTGGACGCAGCGGCGGCAGCTCTCCTCTTCCTCCCCCACGATCCCCAACCCCCCATTTTCAATCAATTTATTTTACAAAAAATTACATAGAAAAAGCAATAAAAACAGTGGAGCTAGTCTCCTAGGGTTCAACAGTATAGGTTACAATACATATCAAAAAAATGGTTGATGCGCTTCACATTTCTGCTTCTTCAGAACCAAATATTTTTGAGTTGTAACAGAAGAACCTTGAGTGGAAAGATAGGAAAAGATGGATATTATTTATAATGGTTACATTATAGATGCGAGGAATGCTAACTGTTAAATCAATGTGTTTAGTTCCACTTTAAATAAATACTTTTTTACTATGATTATCTGCTTCATCTGATGGCCATAGTTCAGTATTTTCCCGATTCTCACCTTGGATATAAATGAGTACACCCCACACATTTTTTGTAAATATTTTATTATATATATCTTTTCATGTGACAACACTGAAGAAAAGACACTTTGCTACAATGTAAAGTATTGAGTGTACAGCTTGTATAACAGTGTAAATTTGTTGTCCCCTCAAAATAAATCAACACAGCCATTAATGTCTAAACCACTGGCAACAAAAGTTAGTACATCCCTAAGTGAAAACATCCAAATTGGGCCAATTAGCCATTTTCCCTCCCAGGTGTCATGTGACTCGTTAGTGTTACAAGGCCTCAGGTGTGAAAGGGGAGCAGGTGTGTTAAATTTGGTGTTATCACTATCTCATATTGGTCACTGGAAGTTCAACATAGCACCTCCGCTGTACATAAAGATGGCCTAGGCTATGAGAAGATTGCCAAGACCCTGAAACTGAGCTGTAGCACGGTGGCCAAGACCATACAGCGGTTTAGCAGGACAGGTTCCACTCAGAACAGACCTTGCCATGGTTAACCAAAGAAGTTGAGTGCATGTGCTCAGCGTCGTATCCAGAGGTTGTCTTTGGGAAATAGACGTGCGAGTGCTGCCAGCATTGCTGCAGAGGTTGAAGGGGCGGGAGTACAGCCTGTCAGTGCTCCGACCAGACGCCACACACGGCATTAAATTGGTCTGCATGCAGGGCCGGCGCTACCACTAGGCGAAGTAGGCAGCCGCCTAGGGGCGCACTACCACCTAGGGTGCAACCACAGCCTCTGTGAGCTAGGCTCTCCTCTCCTGATCGATGGCCCCATTCAGTGTGCCGCCACGGAGCCACCAATCCCCCCATGTGTAGCGCAGAGTGCCCCGCTGCGCTGTCACATCTCCTCAGTCCACTCCTCAGACAGGTATAATCACACAGCGCCGCTCCGGGACTCCTTTGCTCCAGCCTGTCCCTCTGGTGCGGCGCTGTGTGCCTGTGTGTGCAGCGGAGGGGCGGGGTTTTGACGAAGAAGGGAGCATTGAGAGGAGTAGCTGACCTCCCGCCCAGCGAGGACTCCAGCTGGTGGATGGCATTGGCGGCGCTGGCCTGGCCCTGGCGGGGACTCAGTGGAGCGGATGGATGGCTCTGGCCTGGCCCCTGAGCAGAGCCCTGATGATGGTTGACGAAGCACCAAAGAGCAGAGGTAAGGAGGAGGACGGATCGATCTACATGCTGTGTGAGGGGGAGGGGTGTGTGTTTGAGTAGTGCAGGAAGTAGGAGTCAGGGGGGGACACTGTATATTTCATGTAAGGGGGGTCACTGTATATTTCATGTAAGGGGGGGGGTCAGTGTATGTTTCATGTAAGGGGGGGTCACTGTATGTTTCATGTAAGGGGGGTCAGTGTATGTTTCATGTAAGGGGGGGGTCAGTGTATGTTTCATGTAAGGGGGGGTCAGTGTATGTGCCATGTAAGGGGGGGTCAGTGTATGTTTCATGTAAGGGGGGGTCAGTGTATGTTTCATGTAAGGGGGGGTCACTGTATGTTTCATGTAAGGGGGGGTCAGTGTATGTGCCATGTAAGGGGGGGTCACTGTATGTTTCATGTAAGGGGGGGTCACTGTATGTTTCATGTAAGGGGGGGTCAGTGTATGTTTCATGTAAGGGGGGTCACTGTATGTTTCATGTAAGGGGGGGGTCAGTGTATGTTTCATGTAAGGGGGGTCACTGTATATTTCATGTAAGGGGGGGTCAGTGTATGTTTCATGTAAGGGGGGTCACTGTATGTTTCATGTGAGGGGGGTCAGTGTATGTTTCATGTAAGGGGGGTCACTGTATGTTTCATGTAAGGGGGGGTCAGTGTATGTTTCAGGTAAGGGGGGTCAGTGTATGTGTCAGGTAAGGGGGGGTCAGTGTATGTATCAGGTAAGGGGGGGGTCAGTGTATGTATCAGGTAAGGGGGGTCAGTGTATGCATCAGGTAAGGGGGGTCAGTGTATGTGTCAGGTAAGGGGGGGTCAGTGTATGCATCAGGTAAGGGGGGTCAGTGTATGCATCAGGTAAGGGGGGTCAGTGTATGCGTCAGGTAAGGGAGGTCAGTGTATGTGTCAGGTAAGGGGGGTCAGTGTATGTGTCAGGTAAGGGGGGTCAGTGTATGTGTCAGGTAAGGGGGTCAGTGTATGTGTCAGGTAAGGGGGTCAGTGTATGTGTCAGGTAAGGGGGGGGGGTCAGTGTATGTGTCAGGTAAGGGGGTCAGTGTATGTGTCAGGTAAGGGGGTCAGTGTATGTATCAGGTAAGGGGGGGTCAGTGTATGTATCAGGTAAGGGGGTCAGTGTATGTGTCAGGTAAGGGGGTCAGTGTATGTGTCAGGTAAGGGGGGGGTCAGTGTATGTGTCAGGTAAGGGGGGGGTCAGTGTATGTATCAGGTAAGGGGGGTCAGTGTATGTATCAGGTAAGGGGGGTCAGTGTATGCATCAGGTAAGGGGGGTCAGTGTATGCATCAGGTAAGGGGGGTCAGTGTATGCATCAGGTAAGGGGGGTCAATGTATGTTTCAGGTAAGGGGGGTCAATGTATGTTTCAGGTAAGGGGGGTCAATGTATGTTTCAGGTAAGGGGGGGGTCAGTGTATTTTTCAGGTAAGGGGGGGTCAGTGTATGTGTCAGGTCAGTGTAATTGTCAGGTGGGTTAGTGTAGGGGACAGGGGGTCAGTGTATGTGTCAGGGGGTCAGTGTAGGGGTCAGATAGGTCACATGTGTTGCAAGGGCAGGGTAAAGTGGAGTCAGGGGCGCAGCCGGGGGGGGGGGGGCGGCAAAATTAGGTTTCGCCTAGGGTGTCAAAGATCCTTGCACCAGCCCTGTCTGCATGGCTGTCATCCCAGAAAGAAGCCTCTTCTAAAGATGATGCACAAGAAAGCCTGCAAACAGTTTGCTGAAGACAAGCAGACTAAGGACATGGATTACTGGAATGATTACTGGATGTCCTGTGGTCTGATGAGTCCAAGATAAACTTATTTGGTTCAGATGGTGTCAAATGGGTGTAGCGGCAACCAAGTGAGGAGTACAAAGACAAGTGTGTCTTGCCTACAGTCAAGCATGGTGGTGGGAGTGTCATGGTCTGGGGCTGCATGAGTGCTGCTGGCACTGGGGAGCTACAGTTCATTAAGGGAACCATGAATGCCAACATGTACTGTGACATACTGAAGCAGAGCATGATCCCCTCCCTTCGGAAAATGGGCTGCAGGGAAGTATTCCAACATGATAATGACCCAAAACACACCTCCAAGACAACCACTGCATTGCTAAAGAAGCTGAGGGTAAAGGTGATGGACTGGCCAAGCATGTGTAGCGGGTGGTTACATTTAGGGGAAGTATCTGAGTGGTAACAAGGCTCAGGTACGCTAATTATTAGAGTTGTGGACCATTTTTGTCGTGGAGGATATCAATGGTGTCTAGTTCCCTGCAGCCTATAGGTGGCGCTGTCGCCATAGGCCGGGGTTGAATCACCATTGGAGGGCTGTGCCTTTTTGTGTCCCCTCGCGGCAGTGGTACGGCGGGGCGGGGAACCTGCCGTGCTTGCCAAGAGAGGGTATAAAAAGGGGCATACATCTTCCGGTCAAGGTCCGAGCCCCAGGCACCTTCAGCCTGGGGGCTGCTGTTCGTGACACCCAGATGCCCTTGGCTTAGGTGTGTGTAAGGATGGTCTCCGGGTGCTCCTAAGCCCGGAGACTGAACTGCTGTTCCATCCCCAGACACATTAGGTCTGGGGGTGAGGTACTTTTGAGAAGGCCAGGGACTCAGCGACCTTTGGCTGGGTTCCGCGAGGGATCGAGGGCTCCCAGGGATCCGCCTCGCGAGGCGACCCGTATCCAGGAAGAGGAGGCCAGGGAGGTGACCCTTTCTGAAGACCCAGCGCAGAGTCGTGGTGACAGAAGGGCCTCTGGTAACTCTCCGGAAGGATGGTTTCTCTCTACAGAGGCCTAACTATTCAAGGAAGAAAAAGTGCATGTTCTGTAGGTCATAGTGGCAGTGACTCTACGCACACCAGGTCAGTGGCAGTGACTACAACTATTCATCAAGTCAGTGGCAGTGACTGTGCACCAAGCTGTTCGTGCTAATCAGAACAGTGCTCCCCTAATCAACGCTGAGTTTGTGCCTGGACCTCTTCCCATCTTATCTGAACTGTTCTCGTCCAACCTGTCTGCTTTCACAGAGACTGTTTATCGTTCTAATAAATAAATATTGAGTTGGACTTTCAGTTGATGTGGACAGTCGTTTTCCTGGGGAGAACTAAAGGACTTGTTTCTGACTACTGCAGAAGCGATATCAGCTCGGGAGGTTTTCAAACACTGGCTGCAGGCAGGCACGAGAAACTAATACCGCTCAACCTCCCCATCCAGGAGGGTACGGGCTTGTGGTACGGTGTGCCTCAGTCTTTCCTGCGGAGGAGCCAAGAAGAGAAAAGTAGGTAAAGGCCGGGGTTGGTGCGCTACACATGTCTCCAGACCTAAACCCTATTGAGCATCTGTGAGGCATCCTCAAATGGAAGGTGGAGGGAGTGCAAGGTCTCTAACAGCCACGAGCTCCGTGATGTCGTCATGGAGGAGTGGAAGAGGACTCCAGTGACAACCGGTGAAGGGTTAAGGCAGTGCAGGAAAATAATGGTGGCCACACAATATATTGACACTTTGGGCCCAATTTGGACATTTTCACTTAGGGGTGTACTCACTTTTGTTGCCAGCGGCTTAGACATTAATGGCTGTGTTGAGTTATTTTGAGGGGACAGCAAATTTACACTGTTATGAAAAGATATAATAAAATATTTACAAAAATGTGAGGGGTGTACTCACTTTTGTCAGATACTGTATATGCATGTTCACAGAATAAATTATATTTAACTTAGAACTGGAAAAAGTTGTCATTTTACAACCTATTAAGAAATTTTATATTGAGTGGTGTTCCATATACAACTTTGACCAGGTGGCCCCATGCATGCATAGCCAAAAGTTTTTTTGTTTGTTTTGGCTACAGTAAGGACAGGTTTAAATTGCTGTCAATTTAGAACCTGTCAGGTTTTTATTATTGGACCCCTGATGAAGAGTTTCTCCTCACTTCCTCTCACAGTGACCACACAAAATATGAAGGGAGATCTCACCAATGGAGTTCTCGACAACCACAAAACCCTTGACACTTCTTATCAAAGTTCTGGTCCGTGACAACAAACAAGCTCCTTTTGTTTTACATATATTTTTACTAAAATTAGATTCCAACATAAGTGATATACAAAAAGTCAAAAGACTTCTACCTTGTCCTGTGCTTGTGTAAGCTCCCCTTTCTCAGGGTCCGTAAATTCCACCAACAGTCTTAATGACTTCACCCTGCAACAAAAAGTGTTACAACAGTTCAGTAAGGAATATGATATCAGTTACTAATAAAGTGATTAGAATGCTAGATTTTTTTATTAATATAATAAACATTGCATACTTCCCTGCTCTGAGCAATGGTATTACATCAAGTGGCCCTGAAACTCCTTTTCTGGGGTTCCCCACCGACGTTATTCACGTCTCCATGTGCCCCCAAAGCAAGCCGCTTGGAAGGAGCCATCAGAAGACGGGTACACTGTAGTCATAAAGGAATGGACATGGTCAGCAACAATACTCAGATAGGCCGTGGTATTTTTTAAACAATGCTAAATTGGTACTAAGGTGCCCAAAGTGTGCCAAGAAAATATCCTCCCCACCATTACACCACCACCAGCCTGAACCGTTGATACAAGGCAGGATGGATCCATGCTTTCATGTTGTTTACACCAAATTCTGACCCTACCATCTGAATGTCGCAGATGAAATTGAGACCAGGCAAAGTTTTTCCAATCTTCTCAGCCCCGCCCACTGCATCACTCAGAGGAGAAAAGGAGAAAGCTCGCTGGTCATGTGATCTCATTCTCGGCTTTTAAATGAGGTATTTGCAGCATTTATTTATAATATATTTGTAGCGGTTTGTTAAATTTAGGGGAAGTGTCTGAGTGGTAATTAGGCTCAGACACACTAATTGTTAGGGTTAATGGACCATTTCTGTCCATGGGAGATGGTGTTGGTGTGCAGTTCCCTGTGGCCTACAGGTGGCGCGGTTGCCGTGGGCCAGGGTTGAACCACTGATACAGGGCTGTGCTCTTTTTGTCCCCTCTCGGCAGTAGTACGGGAGGGCGGGAACCTGCTGTGCCTGTCGGGAGAGGGTATAAAAGGGGCGGCCATCTTCCATGGCGGTCTTCGTCCACGCCCAGGCACCTTCAGCCTGGGTGTGCGTGTGTCATCTCCGGGTGCCCTAGGCCCGGAGGCCTGGTTCCTGTTCCATCCCAGACACCTTTAGTCTGGGGTGAGGTACTATTTTTGAAGGCCCGGGGCCCAGCAACCTTCGGCTGGGGTCCGCCAGGGATCAAGAGCTCCCAGGGTGCCCGTATCTGAGATGAGGAGGCCAGGGAGGTAACCCTTTCCGAAGACCCAGCGCAGAGTCGTGGTGACGGTGAGGGCCTCTGGTAACCCTCCGGAGGGATGGTTTTCTCCTTTACATGGGCCAAATACTTCAAGAAGGTAGTTCACTAAGTCAGTGGCAGTGACTTCATAGGGCAAGGCCCTATTCACCAGGTCAGTGTCACTGACCCGTTCACCAAGTCAGTGGCAGTGACTTCTATTCACCAGGTTTGTGGCAGAGACCAACCTCATGGTCTGTGGCAGAGACCGTGAGCCAAAACTGTTCGTGAAACCTGAACAGTCCGAGGAAATCATTAGAGTTTGTGCCTGGACCTCCTCCCACCTAAGCTGTCCTGTGTCTTATCCAACCTGTCTGCTGTTAAAGAGACTATTTGTTATCCAGTGTGAAATAAATATAGAAGTTAAACTTTCAATTGGTGTGGACAGTTACATTACTGGGGAGAAATAAAGACTTGCATCTATTCAAGATAGAGGTGAGAATCTTTCTCGGGACTCGGGAGGATTCAACTCCAGCCGCAGGCAGGCATACCTCCCAACACGCACGGATTGTGCGGGAACTTCCCGCACCGACACTGATTTCCCGCACACCCGCGAGAGGATTGAATTTCCCGCAATGGAAGGAGGGACGGGCAGGCAGCGGTAAGTCCACACTTCTCCCCTGATGTAACTTTGGTCCTGTGCCTGCGGCCACCCCCCCTCTCAACAACTGCAGTGTCACTGATGTCTGAAACCGCACACCACCGTGCCCTGTGCCCCCCCCCCCTCAGCAAATTTCACTGAAGTCCGACCCGCGGCACCCCCTGCCCCCCCCCCCGCTCAACAACTTTAAGTCGGAGTGGAAAAAAGTGTTCTAGAATGTCCCGCAGTGGTGGACATTTCAAAAGTTGGGAGGTATGGGCAGGCCCAAAACTAACACCGCTCAACCTCCTCACACAGGAGGGTATGGGCTTGTGGTGTGGTGTGCCTCTCTCTGCCTGCGAGGAGCCTAATTAAAAGCAGGTAAAGACAGAGGGGTCTGTGCGCTACATATTTATTTATAAATCACACACAGAGGGGGATACTACAATAGGAGGCAGTGCTGATGGTGTATACAGGTTAGAGTGGCTTAACAACCACTTTAAGTCTACACAGTTTTGACTCCCAATCATTCTTTATTAGATTATATGTATAATGCACATTGTTATTAATTTTTAAAGGCAACATATTGCACACAAACATGCTTTACCTCGAAGTGCGGTTTAAAAAAAAAAAAAATACCCAGGTTTGCTTTTTGATTCGTGGATGCTCAAAAATGAATGGGCAGTGTGCACATTGATGTGAATGGGTCCATAACTAAAGCAATCTCTCCTAGGCATGATGCATGAGGCTTTATCCACATGACAGAACTCCATCTCCTGTGGCTACATGCTGTTAGTTTTGTCCTCCCAGCCTGTACAATGGCAGGCTGACAGTAGAAGCATACAAAAGAGGAGAGGAAGGAAATCCCAGTAAGGATCACTGGGAAATCATAGCGTTACTAATGGTAATTATTAGCAAGTGTAGCGGCCTCACTCTCTCCCTCTCTTGCATTGGTTGTTTCTGGCTGTTGTCTAGGGGTACCCTGGAGGAGAGAGTGCAGGACACTACGCCAAACTCTCACCTTACGTGTATGTGAGGTTTGAGCAAAGTCTCTTTAGATTACCTTCGGGTCTGCGTTCTGCGTACGGAGCCTCAGCTTCCTCCGTGGAGAAGTGTTTGCCAGTAACAGAGCCCCACACCATTTATAAGTCCAACACTCTTTTATTTCTTCAATACCAGAATGAACGTAATCAGTTGAACTTCCATAACAGACAGACAGGGGTGTGGATACGAGTAGGCCCAGGCACAATGAACTCTCCTATTCCTTTTTCGTGCGAATAGGCCTGGCGCACGGTCTCTGCCACCGACCGTGAGGTTGGTAGCTGCCACCTACCGGGTGAACTGCTGCGGCCCCTGCCACGGGCCTGAATGTAACGGTCTCTGCCACCGACCTTAGAACATGGACCACCTTCCGTGTGAATATGGCCCCTGTTTGGCGAGGACATCCATCCCTACGGTCTCCGGAGGCCCTGTCCCGGCACTGGCAATATGCTGCACCAGATCTACGGGAAGGTCACCTGCGCGGTTTCTTACGCCTGGATTCAGGCACCCGATTCTGTGGGCGCCTTAGGACGATTCCTCCCGGGCGGGTCCCAGTGGAAGAAGCTGGGCCCCAGGCCTGAATGATGTGCCTCACAAACTCCACGTGTCCAGGCCTAGGCTGCCTGGACACCGACCGCTGGACAGCAGCCCTCAGGCTAAAGGTGCCTGGGACTCAGACCTGGTGGCGAAGATGTCTGCCCCCTTTATAGCCTCCCCCAGCAAGCACAGCGGGTTCCCCGCCCCGCTGTACAACCGCCGTGAGAGACCACAAAGGGTACGGCACTGCAGTGATGGTTCAACCCCGGCCCAAAGTGACAGCGCCACCTACTGGGTCGCAGGGAACTAGACATCACTGATGTCTCCACCCGAATCAAACATACTGAAAAGTACCTACCCGCTACACTAGCTTAAAAGGAAACAATGTTCTGCAATCAGCTTGGATTGCAGCTTCGCAGTATTATCTGAAATATATCAATACCTGGGAAGGTACTACATCAAAATGACAATAGACAAGGACATACAATACAAAAACTGTTTAAAACAATGGACGTTCAGATGCCATTTCAAAAAAGCACATACATGATGTCATGTAATTGCGTTATTGTGCCCTGGTATTGAACCAATAGGCAGACACAGGGCTTTTTTTTTCTCAGAAAATAGGTGCGAGAACTCAACCACGACCCCCTAAACCCCCTCAAACCCCCCCCCCCCAACACACGCACTCCCTCCAAACCACATCAAAGAGTGGGTGTGGTAAAATTTCACAGTGGGAGAATCTTAAATGGCCACTAAATACCAGGAGTGCATTAGATACCAAGTG
The DNA here is from genome assembly GCA_029206835.1 of Rana muscosa. Taxonomy (NCBI): domain Eukaryota; kingdom Metazoa; phylum Chordata; class Amphibia; order Anura; family Ranidae; genus Rana; species Rana muscosa. Next base: position 118,304,546 of record CM055119.1, on the reverse strand, counting down.
CAGAGTTCGGGAGGGGGGTTACACACAGATGGCAGAGTTCAGGGGTGCGCTACATACATACTGTAGCGTTCAGGAGTGCACTGCATACAGACTGCATGGTTCAGCCTTCTTCCACAGCTGCATCCCCTATTCACATCTCACTTTCACCCTTCTTTAGCTCTGACCTCTGCATGAAACCCCACCTCCACTGCCCCATCTCTCCCCCCTCCCTCTTTAAAAGCTCCACCATCTTCCACATGTCTTACTTTTGTTGCTTTTTTAAGCTGAAGTACCCTGCCGGCTCTAGTACCTCCATGTACACTGTAGGTGGCTCTGCCTCTCTCACTTGCAGGGAGATCGTCTAGTGGGAGTGTCGGCAGCCGCACTGTACCCAGGGCACCTACATCTCCCTTGTCCCTATCCTGCAGAGCCGCTCAGGAGATCAGATCTGTGGGAGCTGTTGGGAGACAAGCTGTCACTTGTAAACACAGAAGTCGAACTTCTGTGTTTACACGTGTTAGTGGTAGGCAGGGAGCAGAGGGCCTGGGCCAGAGGTGGTGGAACTGAGTTCCAGCAAGTTCCAGCTGAAAAAAAGCCCTTGGAAGACATCAGGCCTGTGCATTAACCCAGGGGTGTGGGTCTTGAATCCTGCTAACAGCATTTCTGCGTGTGAGGGTTTGCAGTCCCTCATGGATCCACTGCAAACATTTGGAAGCACACATAGTGCCAGAACGTGGGTTTGCAACCCCCACCGCCTCGCAGGGGGAGATAGACTTGGCAAACACCACACAGGTTGTTAACTCTGATGACAAGACCATCACGAGACATCAGCAATCAGTGATCCCTAACCCAGCATCTAAGCATGGAAGGATGAGGGTGTCTTGGAGAGATTGGAGTAATGAACCTGCCATGGTAACATACCCAAACCATAACTAGCATGTCTGTCTAATGCTGACCATACACTATACGAAAAATCCGCCAAACCCATTTTCGAAAAACAAACATTCGGGCGTGAACGCAAACGATAGTGCCATCATTTAATGACAGATAAATCGTTCAGTGGACATAAATGAATACATTTTTTGTTCGTTATTTTACATATACAGTACCTAGTGCAGACAGTTCGGACAGGAAACACATTAACCTTTCAATTTATCGTTTGTTCGGCAGAAAATTTCCAAACTTGTCCTTTGATTTTTCGGTTTAAAAATGTCCCAATGATTATCGATCTTGTGCCCATTAACTGGCTGAAAAAATAATGAACTGTCTAAATTACCGAATTTCGGACGATTTTTCGTATAGTGTATGGCCAGCATTAGTTATTGACTCTTTTCTATAAAAGACTACTAAATTCCCTCCAACTACCATTTACTCTCCGCTAGTCTTCTGATAAATTGATACATCATTCCGAAGTGTCTCTTATGCTGGGGCAAATGCCACTCTGTTCTCAGTGTGAATCGTCCAGCACCTGTTTCAACTATTAACCATTGGTGTACCATCTGCATGTTATTTACTCTCCCTCATAAGAGATACATTAGCGGTGAAAGCCTGGGTCACAGGTTAATGACTAAGCCTCACCCTTGACTTAAAGCGTTTATTAACACCAAAAAAGTAAAAAAAAATATGGATCCTGCTCCTTTAAAGCATTTTTATACAGTACAGTGCTTGTGCTGTGTAATTTGGACCCCTGTAAGACCTAAAAAAACAAAACTGGCTGGTCCTGCAAGTTTCTCCCCTCCCCTATGTAAACAGACCACGATAATCATGACTGATGAGCCCTGACACCGTGGTCAGTTTGCGTGCCTCCATCATCCGCAGCCTGCTCTCCTGTGTCTGTCTCCTCTGTGCTCCCCCTCCTCTCTGTGCGTGTCACCTAGTGACAGTGCCACCCCATCCCCCTCCTGCAGCAGGAATAACCAATGTATGCCAATACTATTCGTTTTGCCCCGCTGTCACTGTGTTTTAATAAAAAAAATCCTCCTTTATCGTATCTCCCAGCGGTCACGTGACCGGCCAGTCTCCTCTCTCCTCCTCACGTCCCGCTGACGTCAGTGGGGAAATCTCGGCCCCGCCCGCTGCTTCTGACAGACGAGCAGAGAGGAGACACGGACGGTTACATGAGCGCCGGGAGATACGGTAAAGGATGATTTTTTTTTAAGAAAACAGACAGCGGGGCACTGTATAAAGAGACAAAACGGATAGTGTAAATATGTGAAAGTAGGTCAACAATCACTTTAAATAGGGACTATACTAGTGAATAATAGCTACAGGAAGTTTCTGTGACCCCCGCTAATAATCTAGTGCGCTCCACTACTCTCCAATAGGGATGAGCCGAACACCCCCCGGTTCGGTTCGCACCAGAACCTGCGAACGGACCGAAAGTTTGCGAAAACTTTAGAACCCTATTAAATACAATGGATGCGAACGTTCAAAATCAAAAGTGCTAATTATAACGGCTAATATGCAAGTTATTGTCCTAAAAAGGGTTTGGGGACCTGGGTCCTGCCCCAGGGGACATGTATCAATGCAAAAAGTACCCTTTTTGTCCTCCCTCGGCAGCGGTATGGTGGGGCAGGGAACCCGCTGTGCTTGCTGGGGAGGGTATAAAGGGGCCGGCCATCTTTGTCACAGGGTTCGTAGTCCCAGGCACCTTCAGCCTGTGGATGGTGGTCCACGTCGGTCCTCTAGGCGGCCTAGGCCTAGAGGACCACCGGAGATCGTGTTCCATCCCAGGCACCTTCAGCCTGGGGTGAGGTACTTGAATGGAGGTCTGGAGCTCAGTGCCCAACACTGAGTTCCGCGAGGGAAGAAGATCCTAGGGAACCCAGGGATTGGGAACCTGAATCTGGAGGGCGCAATGGACCGGGGGGAGCTCCTCATTTGAAGACCCGGTGCAGCATATTGCCGGTGACAGGTGAGCCTCTCGTCAAGGACCGCCTGGAAGGAAATTCCCCCCTCATACGGAGACCGCAGCCCACTTTCAGGTAGGAAAGTGGAGAACAATTGTGTCTGGGCCTATTCGCATCCACACCTCTTTTCCCGTTCTGTGCTTCAAGGGAGTTCAACTGTTGTGTCCATCAAGGAGAAAATAAAGGAGTGTTGGACTTTATTGGTGTGGGGCTCATTTCTGGCGGACATTGCTTAAGGATCCTCTCGGAGGGAGGATCCAGGTGCACAACACTGACCCAAAGGTAAATTAAGAACGTTGCCTATACTGCACTGATACATGTGGTGAAGGCCAGGCGTGGTGTCCCCCCACTCGCTCCCCTCTGAGATACCCCTAGACAAGAGACAGACGAGCAAGAGCAGAAGAGAGGGGAGTGAGGGTGGCGCTACACGTGGGGGCTCGGGTCCGGTATAGTGTTGGATGTGTCCGTTGGAGGAGTTAAGCGAATAGGCAGGCCTTCATTGGCCGAAGTGCACCCCGGTGCTCAAAGTAGTGGACATGACCCATTGAAGGGAAAGGCCCGTGCAGAAGAGCGAGGAGAGGGGGAAACTCAGCCGTGTGAGGGACTACACGTGGGGGTTTCTAGTTGCACTGCTCCACCAGGCACACCCCCATCGCTTAGTTCGTGGGCGTGACTCAAAAAGGAAAAAATAAGAAAAGCCCGCAAACTGGAGCAAAGGGGAGGAGTCCAATACATGTGAAGGGCTACACGTGGGACGTTGGCGCAAAAACTTTGCAGTGTGCGATGGATCAGCAACAGGTCACCATGTTTGGGCATGCCTTGTGGATTCCAGTTCACCCTTCTACCACGACATTGACCGCTGCTGCTCCGGTAACGGATATGGGGATCCGGCTAAAGCCAAGGGGTCGATTCGCCCTGTATTCATGCATGGACGTTGAGGCCCTGGGTGTGATTTGTCCTGGCTGTTCGGGACTGGTGTGCCAACTGAAGCCGTTCGGACGTTGTGAGGCCTGTGGGGAGATTCTGTTCGAAGTGGATCCGGCGGTGGAGAGGCTGAGAACCATCTACCCTGGCCGGGCTTCAGGTACCACCACTCAAAGAGGAGGAATCACTGCTGTGAGAGCCATCCCTGCGCACACTGCAGCGACCGCAGAGGAGGTCGTGAAAATTCAACGGGAGAAATCCGAGGATGCTGACTCGGTCACCACTGTCTCGCAGCGTCCACCACCGAAGAGGAAGACCGGCATTGTAGCCCCGACCAGCGGTTGTGGTGGACCGTCCCGCCCGCTTACGCCCGGCCCAGATGAATCCGTTGACGAGGGTTCCGGACGTCCTGCTTCGAGTAAAGGCCGAGGTAAGCCCGGCGGAGAGATTTGGTGTGTGGGCGGAGGTGTCGGGAAGTCATGGCCCAGCAAGTCCGCGGGAGGTGGTGGTCCTGTTTCTACAATTGGATACATACCCGCGGAGGAGTGTGACACCTCCGACCTGGAGTCGCTCTCGGACATGGGAGACGACGTTGCCATAGATGATTTGTTTGCCGAGAAGGGCTGGGACAAGGTACCGCTTGCTTCATCCCGCAGAACCAGGGATCCACCTATGTCTACAGGGGAGAGTACGCCCCGGGTGGAGGCACCAGCGTCTGAAGATGGGTCCCGTCCCCAGCTTGTCCCTGCATCTCCGGTGCCACCTGCATCTGAGGTTGGAGAAAAGAGACTGTTGCTGCGGGCGCCTATGCCCAGATTGGAGGTAGTCAGAGTGCCTCGTCACCCGGACTCTATAGTTTTGCCTGGTGAAGGGGACAAAGCTATCATGCCTCCTTTGGTGAGATTACAGCGCCTGTTCGGCCAGAAGGTTGCTGCGGAGTATGGGTGGGAGTATCCATACTTGTCGAAGGAGTTACTTTATGAAGTGGAAGTGTGCCGGGAGCGCTGGTACGATGACTTTGTGTGGACTCACTTAAAAGTCCCGCACACCCGCAGGTACCTTACATGCTCTCCCAAAGCTGCTCAACGTTTTAAAGATTGCAAGGCAGAGTGGATGTTGGGACGTCACATCCATGCAGACAAAGTGCTGATCCAGCGTAAAGAGGGAGAAGATGTGAAGTATCATCTAGAAACCATGGACAAGCACTTGAAGCCACTTGTTCTGCCGCATCCCCGCTTTTACCTTTGAGGAGAGAAAGACTCCATTGTTTGTTTTTTTGCTCTGTGCTGCTGAACTTTCGGGGGCCGTTGTTTGTTTGTTTTTGTGCCCAGAGGAATGAGGAACTGTTCCTGGTTTGTTCTTCATTTTTCCAAAGAAGAGATCACAGACTCTGGGGTAGATAGGGCTCCAAGAGAAGAAGGAGAAGTTCCACGAGTGCAGTTACCGTGATGCTGTCACCAGGTGGCAGTGTTGCGCAACGTTAACACTTTTCACACACTCACTTTTTGGAGAAAAGGGATTTCTTTACGAAGAAGTTTATTTCCTCCTACACGAATATATGTGTCAGGGTTTATGTGTGTTGTTTCTTTCTTTTCCCTCTGCAGGAGAACAACCCTTCAAGATCACTAAGGATGGGTGAATCTTAGTCAGGATGGGTGGGAAAAGTATGATGTAAAATGTGGTTTAAAGTTATGATTACATGCTGTGTTTATTTCCCTTTCTATTACAGGGCTCAGACACAATTGTTTCAGCGTGACAGTTTTTTTCCAAAGTTATTTTTTACCGCAATTGTTAGTGGGTTTCTGGACTGGATTATGTCAGTCATTGAGGGCATGATTTACTCCAGACACTGGGGACCAGTGTCAAAGGACAGGGGGGAGAGTGTAGCGGGTATGCACTTTCCCGGGTGTAATGTTGAATCTGGCGGTGACACCAGTGATGTGTGATTCCCTGCGGTCCAGCGGGTGGCGCTGTCGCCACGGGCTGGGGGTTGAATCATTGCTGTGTGCCGTACCCTTTTTGTCCTCCCTCGGCAGCGGTATGGTGGGGCGGGGAACCCGCCGTGCTTGCTGGGGGAGGGTAATTCCTGCGCCCATCAAGAGTAACTGTGAGGACTTACAGTGTTGTGGCACCAGCACCACCACCAAAGGCCCAATTTTTCCTACCACTGTTCAACAATGTCATGTAATTACAATTCTTGATATAATAGTTCACAGCAGGGCGTTCCAGCGCCCACCAAGAGTAACTGTGAGGGCTTACAGTGTTGTGGCAACACCAACACCTAAGGGCCAAATTTCTGCAGAGTATATACGGCAGGTCCCTACTTTCAAACATCCAACTTACAAACGACTCCTACTTGCAAACGGAAGGCGACAACAGGAAGTGAGAGGAAATCTAGCCCTAGGAAGGGAAATTCTCTCCTGTAAGAGTTAATATGGGAAAGAGGTGTCTCCTCTCCACTGATGCTTTATTACCAATCCTTGTGTAGCGCCACCCTCACTCCCCTCTCTTCTGCTCTTGCTCGTCTGTCTCTTGTCTAGGGGTATCTCAGAGGGGAGCGAGCGAGGGGACACCACGCCTGGCCTTCACCACATGTATCAGTGCAGTATAGGCAACGTTCTTAATTTACCTTCGGATCAGTGTTGTGCACCTGGATCCTCCCTCCGAGAGGATCCTTAAGAAATGTCTGCCAGAAATGAGCCCCACACCAATAAAGTCCAACACTCCTTTATTTTCTCCTTGATGGACACAACAATTGAACTCCCTTGAAGCACAGAACAGGAAAAGAGGTGTGGATGCGAATAGGCCCAGACACAATTGTTCTCCACTTTCCTCCCTGAAAGTGGGCTGCGGTCTCCGTACGAGGGGGGAATTTCCTTCCAGGCGGTCTCCGTCGAGAGGCTCACCTGTCACCGGCAAAATGCTGCACGGGGTCTTCAAGTGAGGAGCTCCCCCCCGGTCCATTGCGCCCTCCGGATTCGGGTTCCCAATCCCTGGGTTCCCTAGGATCTCCTTCCCTCGCGGAACTCAGTGTTGGGCACTCAGCTCCAGACCTCCATTCAAGTACCTCACCCCAGGCTGAAGGTGCCTGGGATGGAACACGATCTCCGGTGGTCCTCTAGGCCTAGGCCGCCTAGAGGACCGACGTGGACCACCGTCCACAGGCTGAAGGTGCCTGGGACTACGAACCCCGTGACAAAGATGGCCGGCCCCTTTATACAATGGTGCCACGCTGCTGTCTGAGCCAATGAGGAGGGAGAGTTCCGGACAGCCGAGACTCTCCTGCAACATCGCTGGATCGAGATGGGGCTCGGGTAAGTATTAGGGGGGCTGCTGCACACAGAAGATTTTTTATCTTAATGCATAGAATGCATTAAAATAAAAAACCTTCTGACTTTACAACTACATAAAGCCTGATTTGTTTCTTTGCAATGGTCAGCAGTGATAGATTCCTCCATCTGCACTGCTAGCAAGGTGAGATTTATAGAACACGTAAAGTGATTGTAAACCTCAGATATGAAATATGAATAAAGCATATCCCTCTATAGCCGGGGTCTCAAACTGATGGCCCTCCAGCTGTTACGGAACTACAAGTCCCATGAGGCATTGCAAGGCTGACAGTTACAAGCATGACTCCCACAGGCAGAGGCATGATGGGACCTGCAGGCCACCAGTTTGAAACCCCTGCTCTATAGTGTGTACTTGTCTCAGTTAAACATAATCAATCAACATTATTTTTAAACCGCATGCTGCTAGTCTTAGTAAATAGATAGAAAGGTATACCACATTTACTTGTTTTAATTTTTTTTTTTTTTTTACTATTTCTTCAGTTACTTCCTGGTTTCTTGCCTAGGCAAATTATGTCATACATCCCAGGAGTCTTCAGAAGGGGAGGAGGGTTTTTCTCAACTAAGCACACATGCCTGAGCTAAAGGCAGATGGAATCCAGGAAGTAAACAAATCATTGCCCTTGCTCAATATGGCGAAGGCCAGAAATGCTAGGGGGGTGTTTTTCAAAGTGATTTCTCAACAAAATAAAGCATAGAGACATGGATGGATTGGGGAGTTTGCTTTGAATATTAAAAATGAATTACAGTAAAAAGTGTTTTTGGTTTAGTGTCAAGATTGGTACAGCGCTCCCCTAAATGATAAATAAACTTTATATACCTGAGGCTGGGTTCACACTTGTCCGACAAACGCTCCGACATTAGGAGCTCATGTCGCATGACGTGTGAAAATCAATGAATCCCTATGAGAGCCGTCTTAACTGGTCCGACACAAGTCGGTCCGACTTTGAAAATGCTCCCTGCACTACTTTGGTCCGACTTTGATCCGACTTCAGCCCATTGAATATCATTGAAGTCGGATCAAAGTAGGATCCTTGTCCTAACCATCCGACTTTTGACATCCGACATGGTGATTACAGCAGCAGTAAAAGGAATTTATCTCACCCTGGGATTGTTTTGATTGGTCAAAGGACAAGTCAGACTATCACAAAGTCGGATCAAAGTAGTATCCTGTTCATGAAAGTCGGATGGATGTCGACCAATGTAGGATCAATGTAGGACTGATGTCGCAGAGCAAAGTAGGATGAAAGTCGGATGAATGTCGTGTAGTATCAGTGTGAACCCAGCCTTATGTGTGGCTGGGTTCACACTGATACAACACGACAGTCATACAACTTTCATCCTACTTTGCTCTGCGACATCAGTCCTACATCGGTCCTACATTGGTCCAACATCCATCCGACATTCATGAACAGGATACTACTTTGATCCGACTTTGTGATAGTCTGACTTGTCCTTTGACCAATCAAAACAATCCCAGGGTGAGATAAATTCCTTTTACTGCTGCTGTAATCACCATGTCGGATGTCAAATGTCGGAGGACAAGGATCCTACTTTGATCCGACTTCAATGATATTCAATGGGCTGAAGTAGGACCAAAGTCGAACCAAAGTAGTACAGGGAGCATTTTCAAAGTCGGACCGACTTGTGTCGGACCAGTTAAGACGGCTCTCATAGGGAAACATTGATTTTCACACGTCATGCGACATGAGCTCCCAATGTCGGAGCGTTTGTCGGACCAGTGTGAACCCAGCCTCTGTGATGGACAGCAATACAATAAATCAATCAACATAATAAAGAAAGTAATGACAAAAATTAAAAAGAATATTAAAAATGCAATCATTTAAAGGGGTTGTAAAGGTTCGTTTTTTATTTTCTAAATAAACTTACCTTTTCCTTCGATTTCCCTTCTAAATGATTTTTTTCTTTGTTTTCTTTGTCTGAATTTCTCACTTCCTGTTCCTCCTCAGTAAGCTCTTCTGGCTGACTAACCCCTGCTCGGATAATGGTGTGAAGTTTACTGAGGAGGAACAGGAAGTGAGAAATTCAGACAAAGAAAAAAAACATTTAGAAGGGAAATCGAAGGAAAAGGTAAGTAAACCAACAATGCACTAGCTTAAAGGAACCTATTTAGAAAATAAAAAACAAACCTTTACAACCCTTTTAAGTGAAGTCACTCAAACTGTCACTTTAAATCAAAATACTCCTAATAACATTACAATAGAACACCACTGTGATGATAGAGTCCATGAGTGGAACCATATAAACCAATAAAGCGATAGACTCCAATGGTTAAAGAGTGCAGTCCAAAGACATCCAGAGGATTAGATGGTACAGGGCAGACACACAAAGACCTTCAGTGTCCCTCCACCTTCACTCTTATGCGCTCACCTCCACTTTGGACCTAATACAGGTCACCATGCGCCTTCCCCTTTAAGGGGTGTAAAATCCCTAGTGGATGGTATTATCCTCTATGGGTACTTGCAATAGTCCTGAATGTTCCTGACTCTGCTAGGTGCTTGCAATAGATCCTATACCAGTCTTGTGCAGTATTGCTCACATAGAATAGAGAGGACTGACATAGTGCTGAATCCTTATAAAAACTTTAATAAAGGCCAATATAAAATATAAAAACTCACATTTTATGGTGCACTGGTACACTCAGATCACATACATGGCACATAAAGGGTGTGCAGCCCCCTTAAGGATCACTTGGCTGTTGGTAGCAAACAAAGCAACAAGGATCAAACTTCCTCGTTGTGCACGCTGATGTCACTAGGCCATGCACTGACGCGTTTCTTCACACGCCATGTGACTTCTTTAAAGTGAATGGTACCCAGTGACATTCCAGGGCTTTATATAATAATTGATTAACTAATTAGTTTGGGCGACATTTTCTTGTGCCTGCCGCTACTTCCCAAAGACTACTATGCAGGTGCTATTTTATCATAGTCCTCCCATAGATGTGACCCCCCCCCCAAACTAATGAAGGACTACAAGTCCCAGCATGAACCCCTGTAGTCCTTCACTTTTGGAGGGTCATATCTCCTCCAAAAGTAGTATATGGGGGCCGGCAGCAGTGTGAACCCAGCCTTATACCCCTTTTACACTAAAGGCGGTTTTCAGGTGTTTTAGCGCTAGAAATAGCGCCTATAAAGCGCCTCCCATACCTCCCGAGTGTGAAAGCCCGAGGGCTTTCACACTGGGGCGGTGCGCTTGCAGGACAGGAAAAAAACCCCTGCAAGCAGCATCTTTGGGGCAGTTTTGGGAGCACTGTATACAGCGCTCCCAAAACGCCCCTGCCCAGTGGAATGCATAGGCAGCGCTTCCGAAGCACCTGAAAAGCTATTCGGAAGCGTTGCAACACGGGCGCTTTTAACCCTTTTTGGGCCGCTAGCGGGGGGTTAAAAGCACCCCACTAGCATCTAAAAAACGCTGCTTAAACAGCACTAAAGCGCCGCTAAAACACTCAGAATCTGGTGCAGCTGTGCATAATCACTAGTGATGAGCCGAACACCCCCGGGTTCGGTTCGCACCAGAACCCGCGAACGGACCGAAAGTTCGCACGAACATTAGAACCCTATTAAATACAATGGATGCGAACGTTCGGATTCTAAAGTGCTAATTATAACGACTATTATCCATGTTATTGTCCGAAACAGAGTTTGGGAACCCGGCTTCTGCACCAGGGGACATGTATCAATGCAAAAAGAAGTTTTAAAAACTGACGTTTTCCGGGAGCAGTCATTTTAATGATGCATAAAGTGAAAAAAAAAAAGTCAAATATTCCTTTAAATATTGTACCTGGGGGGTGTCTAAAGTATGCCTGTGAAGTGCCACGTGTTTCCCGTGTTTAGAACTGTCCCTGCACAAAATTACATTTCTAAAGGAAGAAAAGTCATTTAAAACTGCTTGCGGCTTTAATGCAATGTCTGGTCCCGGTAATATGGATGAAAATCTTTAGGAAAAATGGCATAGCTACCCCATCAACCCCCCCCCCCTACCCCAGCCCATTACCAGCCCCTTTGGGTCTTGTATGGATATTAAGGGGAACCCCGCACACAAAATAAAAAAGGACCTATATACTCTGAACAGCCGTATACAGGCGGTGCATACAAGACAGGGACTGTAGGTTTGTTCTTATGTAGAATCTGTTTATAATTTTGAACAGCTGCATTGTTTAAGTGGAGCTCCATGGCAAATTCCTTTTTTTTAGCTTTTTGTAAAACATAGGGAACGGTTATCACCCCTGTCACATTTTTTTTGCTGTCTGTGCCCCTGTTCAGAACATTTCACCTCACTTTGCGTCCCAATGACAACTGTTTTTGAAATGTGGTGTTTTTATTGAAACAAGGATTGGTGATAAAGCATCAGTAGAGAGGAGACACCTTTCTCCCATATTAATTCTTACAGGAGAGAATTTTCCTTCCAAGGGGTAGATTTCCTCTCACTTCCTGTTGTCTTCTTCCGTTTGCAAGTAGTAGTAGTTTGTAAGTTGGATGTTTGAAAGTAGGGACCTTCCGTTTATACTCTGCAGAAATTGGCCCCTTAGGTGTTGGTGTTGGCACAACATTGAAAGCACTCACAGTTATTCTTGGTGGGTGCTGGAACGCCCTGCTGTCAAGTATAATATCAGGAATTGTAATAACATATAATTGTTGATCAGTGGTAGTAAAAATTGGGCCTTTGATGGTGGTGCTGGTGCCACAACACTGTAAGGCCTGACAGTTACTCTTGGTGGGCGCAGCAATGGTCCCTGCTGTGAATTATTAGATCAATAATTATAATTGCATGCCCCTGTTGAACAGGGGCTGAAAAATTGGGCCTTAGGCACTGGTGGCACAACACTGCAACCCCTCACAGATACTGTACTTGGAGCACAGCAATGAGGCCTGTTGCAAAGTATTGCATCAAAAATTTTAATTACACGCCCCTGTTAAACAGGGGCTGAAAAATTGGGCCTTAGCCACTGGTGGCGTCACCCATAAACCAAAATGATCTTCCAAGCTATCATCGTTAATCGTATCATTGAGGAGGAGGAGGAGGATAGCCAGTCAACATAACAGCACAGGCACTCAGCATCAGCATCAGTCTTGAAGGGATGTGACATTTTAAAATCAATTAGTCTGTTATATCAGCATCTGGTGTGTGGTAGCTGGTGGTGATCCAAGACTGGTTCATCTTGATGAAAGTCAGTCGATCAACCGAGTCGGTGGACAGGCGCACCCTGTGATCCGTGACAAATCCTCCAGCAGCACTGAATGTGCGTTCTGAAAGAACGCTGGATGCAGGACAGGCCAGTAGCTCAATTGCATACTGTGCAAGCTCTGGCCAGTGATCCATCCTCAAGACCCAGTAAGCCAGAGGATTTTCGGTGGGGAAGGTGTCCAAGTCTGACCTCGCCCCTAGGTATTCCTGGACCATGTATATCAGACGCTGGCGATGGTTGCTGGAACCGATCATACTTTGGGGCTGCGGACTAAAGAATTGTCTGAACGCATCGGTCAGACGGCCACCTTCCCCACCGCTCCTTCTTTGACTGGCCGAAGCCTCAGCAACTCGTTGTCCAGGACCAGGAGTTTGTAACCTCCCAGTCTCTGGGAACGCGTTGCACAGACCTTTCTGCAAGGCCTCCCGGAGTTGTCTCATCCTCTGCTCCCTCTGCGACGGTACGATAAGGTCCGCAACCTTACCCTTGTACCGTGGATCAAGGAGAGTGGCCAGCCAGTAATGGTCCCTCTCCTTGATCCGAAGAATACAAGGATCCTTCCGCAGACTTTGCAGGATCAGGGAGGCCATGCAGCATAGGTTAGCTGAGGCATTCAGTCCGGAGTCCTCTGGGTCACTAAGGACGACATGATCCGCAGCCACCTCCTCCCAGCCACGTACAAGTCCACTGGTTTCTTGGGACTGTAAATCATCCCTAAAAGACTGCTGCTGATGATGCTGAGTGCCAGCCTCCACCTCCATGCTGACACAATCCTCCTCCTCCTCCTCTTCCTGTGCGATGGGTGGGACAGAAGGAACACTGTCTGGGTAAAGGGGGCCTTGAGAGGCAAGGAAGTCCTCCTCTTCCTGCCTCTGTTCTGCCTCAAGTGCCCTGTCCATTATTCCACGCAGCGTGTGCTCCAACAGGTGGACAAGAGGTACAGTGTCACTGATGCATGCACTGTCACTGCTCACCATCCTCGTGGCCTCCTCAAATGGTGCCAGGACAGTGCATGCATCCCTGATCATGCCCCACTGGCGTGGTGAAAAAAACCCGAGCTCCCCTGACCCTGTCCTGGTGCCGTAGTCGCACAGGTACTCATTGATGGCCCTCTGCTGCGTGTGCAGCCGCTGCAGCATGGCCAACGTTGAGTTCCACCTGGTGGGCATGTCACATATAAGGCGGTTCTTGGGCAGGTTCAACTCCTTTTGAAGCTCAGCCAGGCGAGCACTGGCATTATAAGATCTGCGGAAATGCACACAGACTTTCCTGGCCTGCATCAGGACATCCTGTAAGCCCGGGTACCTGCCCAAGAACCGCTGCACCACCAGGTTAAGGACGTGAGCCATACAGGGCACATGGGTCAGTTGTCCCTGTCGGAGGGCGGAGAGGAGGTTGGTGCCATTGTCGCAAACCACCATTCCTGGCTTAAGCTGGCGTGGCGTCAACCACCTCTCGGCCTGCCCCTGCAGAGCAGACAGGACCTCTGCCCCAGTGTGGCTCCTGTCCCCCAAACACACCAGCGCAAGCACGGCATGGCATCTTTTTGCCTGCGTACTTGCGTAGCCCCTTGAACGCCTACGGAGCACCGCTGGTTCCGAGGACAAACCACAGGAAGAGGCCATGGAGGAAGAAGAAGAGGAGGGGGTGGAGGAGAGAGGTGTGTCACAACCAGTAGTAGCGTTTTGGAGGCGTGGCGGTGGAACAACCTCCAACACTACTGCACCTTGTCCTGCATCCTTCCCAGCTGCCAAAAGAGTGACCCAATGGGCCGTGAAAGAAAGGTAACGTCCCTGTCCATGCCTGCTGGACCATGAGTCAGCGGTAATATGCACCTTACCGCTGACCGCCCTGTCCAGCGAGGCCAAGACATTGCCTTCCACATGCCTGTAGAGAGCCGGAATAGCCTTCCGTGCGAAAAAGTGGCGTTTGGGAACCTGCCACCGAGGAACCGCACATTGCACAAACTCACGGAAGGGGGCCGAGTCTACCAACTGAAAAGGCAGCAGTTGAAGCGCTAGCAATTTAGCCAAGCTAGCATTCAACCGCTGGGCATGTGGATGGCTGGGAGTGAACTTCTTTTGACGGTCCAGCAGCTGGGGCAGGGAAATTTGCCTGCTAGAATCGGACGTCGGTGTACTGCTAGCAGAGTGCCCGCAAGTACTTGGCTGTGACACACCTAATTCTACACCTTCATTCCTCTCAGAGCAGGTTTCAGAGAGGACTGAAGGTATACTGGGGTTGGAGATCCCAGCTGATGCGGTGCAAGAAGAGGTCAGCTTTGTTCTTTGGTGTGGGTCTTTAAGGTAGGCTTGCTAACGAGCTGCATGGCAGGTCAACATATGTCTGATCAAGCATGTAGTGCCCAAGCGGCTGATGTTTTGGCCACGCGATATACGCTTGAGACATATGTTGCAAACAGCAGCTGTGCGATCTGATGCACTCGCCTCAAAAAAGGCCCACACCAAAGAACTTTTTGAATGACGGGCAGAGGCAGCGCCCTGCACAGGCGGAGCTCTGCGGTGTGATTCCGTCGGTGTGCTGCCCATACGCTGGCCACTCAAGGGCATCCTGCCTCGTTGGAGATGTGCCTCCTCCTCATCCTCCTCCTCCTCCTCTCTCCTATTAGGCACCCACGTGGAGTCAGTGACCTCATCATCCCCTCCCTCCTCATCACTGGAGCCAATCTGGCAGTATGCTGCAGCTGCTGGAGCATGACTGCCAGATTGGTGTCCTTCTTGAGCATCCCCTCTCTCTGCTCTCACGCTGCTGCCTTCCTCTAGCTGGGTATCATCATCAGATCCTTCCAAACGCTGGGCATCCTCCTGGAGCATGTACCCAACACTGTGCTCAAACAGTTCGGGGGACTCCTCAGGAGGAGGGCATGGTGGGTCTAGGGAAGGATTGACTAATGAAGATAATGATACCAGAGAAGAGGACGCTTTGGCAGCTGCTTTGCCAGTACCCTGAGCCTGGGTGAGAGAGAATGAGGAGGATGAGGTGGGCTTGGTCATCCACTCTACCAAGTCTTCGGCATGATGTGGCTCAACATGTCCAGCTGCCGAAAACAAGGACAAGCGTGTCCCATGGCCATGTGCTGATGACAATGCACCGCGTACACGACCAGCACTGTTGCCCCCAGACACAGAGCCTGCTTGCCCTCTTTTTTTGCCTCCTGACTGTCTGCCTCTCCTTGGTTGCCTTCCAGACATTTTAATGGATGGCCTGCAGGGAGATGGGAAAAACAGCAATAAGGGCTACCTTCAGGTGTATATTGTGCAGGAGGCTTAGCAACAATGACACTGACACAGTCCCCTGTCTATCCTTCTCTGTCCCTAAACACAAGGATTGAAAATATGGTTCAGCAAAAAAGTTTTAGAACAGAATAGCACACTGACACTTTCCCTCACTGTCCTACTCTGTCCCTCCCTACAAACAAGATTTAGCACAGAATAGCACACTGATAATTTCTACGAGTGTCCTTCTCTGTCCCTAAACTCAAGGATTGAAAATATGGAACAGCAAAATTGGTTTAGAACAGAATAGCACACTGTCAGTTTCACTCACTGTACCTCTCTGTCCCTCAACTCAAGGATTGAAAATATGGTTCAGCAAAATAGTTTTAGAACAGAATAGCACACTGACACTTTCCCTCACTGTCCTACTCTGTCCCTCCCTACAAACAAGATTTAGCACAGAATAGCACACTGATAATTTCTACGAGTGTCCTTCTCTGTCCCTCAACTCAAGGATTGAAAATATGGAACAGCAAAATTGGTTTAGAACAGAATAGCACACTGTCAGTTTCACTCACTGTACCTCTCTGTCCCTCAACTCAAGGATTGAAAATCTGGAACAGCAAAATTGGTTTAGAACAGAATAGCACACTGTCAGTTTCACTCACTGTACCTCTCTGTCCCTCAACTCAAGGATTGAAAATATGGTTCAGCAAAATAGTTTTAGAACAGAATAGCACACTGACACTTTCCCTCACTGTACCTCTCTGTCCCTCAACTCAAGGATTGAAAATATGGAACAGCAAAATTGGTTTAGAACAGAATAGCACACTGTCAGTTTCACTCACTGTACCTCTCTGTCCCTCAACTCAAGGATTGAAAATATGGTTCAGCAAAATAGTTTTAGAACAGAATAGCACACTGACACTTTCCCTCACTGTCCTACTCTGTCCCTCCCTACAAACAAGATTTAGCACAGAATAGCACACTGATAATTTCTACGAGTGTCCTTCTCTGTCCCTCAACTCAAGGATTGAAAATATGGAACAGCAAAATTGGTTTAGAACAGAATAGCACACTGTCAGTTTCACTCACTGTACCTCTCTGTCCCTCAACTCAAGGATTGAAAATATGGAACAGCAAAATTGGTTTAGAACAGAATAGCACACTGTCAGTTTCACTCACTGTACCTCTCTGTCCCTCAACTCAAGGATTGAAACTTTGGAACAGCAAAATTGGTTTAGAACAGAATAGCACACTGTCAGTTTCACTCACTGTACCTCTCTGTCCCTCAACTCAAGGATTGAAAATATGGTTCAGCAAAATAGTTTTAGAACAGAATAGCACACTGACACTTTCCCTCACTGTCCTACTCTGTCCCTCAACTCAAGGATTGAAAATATGGAACAGCAAAATTGGTTTAGAACAGAATAGCACACTGTCAGTTTCACTCACTGTACCTCTCTGTCCCTCAACTCAAGGATTGAAAATATGGAACAGCAAAATTGGTTTAGAACAGAATAGCACACTGTCAGTTTCACTCACTGTACCTCTCTGTCCCTCAACTCAAGGATTGAAAATATGGAACAGCAAAATTGGTTTAGCAAAGAATAGCACACTGTCAGTTTCACTCACTGTACCTCTCTGTCCCTCAACTCAAGGATTGAAAATATGGAACAGCAAAATTGGTTTAGAACAGAATAGCACACTGTCAGTTTCACTCACTGTACCTCTCTGTCCCTCAACTCAAGGATTGAAAATATGGAACAGCAAAATTGGTTTAGAACAGAATAGCACACTGTCAGTTTCACTCACTGTACCTCTCTGTCCCTCAACTCAAGGATTGAAAATATGGAACAGCAAAATTGGTTTAGAACAGAATAGCACACTGTCAGTTTCACTCACTGTACCTCTCTGTCCCTCAACTCAAGGATTGAAAATATGGAACAGCAAAATTGGTTTAGAACAGAATAGCACACTGTCAGTTTCACTCACTGTACCTCTCTGTCCCTCAACTCAAGGATTGAAAATATGGAACAGCAAAATTGGTTTAGAACAGAATAGCACACTGTCAGTTTCACTCACTGTACCTCTCTGTCCCTCAACTCAAGGATTGAAAATGTGGTTCAGCAAAATAGTTTTAGAACAGAATAGCACACTGACACTTTCCCTCACTGTACCTCTCTGTCCCTCAACTCAAGGATTGAAAATATGGAACAGCAAAATTGGTTTAGAACAGAATAGCACACTGTCAGTTTCACTCACTGTACCTCTCTGTCCCTCAACTCAAGGATTGAAAATATGGAACAGCAAAATTGGTTTAGAACAGAATAGCACACTGTCAGTTTCACTCACTGTACCTCTCTGTCCCTCAACTCAAGGATTGAAAATATGGAACAGCAAAATAGTTTTAGAACAGAATAGCACACTGACACTTTCCCTCACTGTCCTACTCTGTCCCTCCCTACAAACAAGATTTAGCACAGAATAGCACACTGATAATTTCTACGAGTGTCCTTCTCTGTCCCTCAACTCAAGGATTGAAAATATGGAACAGCAAAATTGGTTTAGAACAGAATAGCACACTGTCAGTTTCACTCACTGTACCTCTCTGTCCCTCAACTCAAGGATTGAAAATATGGAACAGCAAAATTGGTTTAGAACAGAATAGCACACTGTCAGTTTCACTCACTGTACCTCTCTGTCCCTCAACTCAAGGATTGAAAATATGGAACAGCAAAATTGATTTAGAACAGAATAGCACACTGTCAGTTTCACTCACTGTACCTCTCTGTCCCTCAACTCAAGGATTGAAAATATGGAACAGCAAAATAGTTTTAGAACAGAATAGCACACTGACACTTTCCCTCACTGTCCTACTCTGTCCCTCCCTACAAACAAGATTTAGCACAGAATAGCACACTGATAATTTCTACGAGTGTCCTTCTCTGTCCCTCAACTCAAGGATTGAAAATCTGGAACAGCAAAATTGGTTTAGAACAGAATAGCACACTGTCAGTTTCACTCACTGTACCTCTCTGTCCCTCAACTCAAGGATTGAAAATATGGTTCAGCAAAATAGTTTTAGAACAGAATAGCACACTGTCAGTTTCCCTCACTGTACCTCTCTGTCCCTCAACTCAAGGATTGAAAATATGGAACAGCAAAATTGGTTTAGAACAGAATAGCACACTGTCAGTTTCACTCACTGTACCTCTCTGTCCCTCAACTCAAGGATTGAAAATGTGGTTCAGCAAAATAGTTTTAGAACAGAATAGCACACTGTCAGTTTCCCTCACTGTACCTCTCTGTCCCTCAACTCAAGGATTGAAAATATGGAACAGCAAAATTGGTTTAGAACAGAATAGCACACTCAGTTTCACTCACTGTACCTCTCTGTCCCTCCACTCAAGGATTGAAAATATGGAACAGCAAAATTGGTTTAGAACAGAATAGCACACTGTCAGTTTCACTCACTGTGCCTCTCTGTCCCTCAACTCAAGGATTGAAAATATGGAACAGCAAAATTGGTTTAGAACAGAATAGCACACTGTCAGTTTCACTCACTGTACCTCTCTGTCCCTCAACTCAAGGATTGAAAATATGGAACAGCAAAATTGGTTTAGAACAGAATAGCACACTGTCAGTTTCACTCACTGTACCTCTCTGTCCCTCAACTCAAGGATTGAAAATATGGTTCAGCAAAATAGTTTTAGAACAGAATAGCACACTGACACTTTCCCTCACTGTACCTCTCTGTCCCTCAACTCAAGGATTGAAAATATGGAACAGCAAAATTGGTTTAGAACAGAATAGCACACTGTCAGTTTCACTCACTGTACCTCTCTGTCCCTCAACTCAAGGATTGAAAATATGGTTCAGCAAAATAGTTTTAGAACAGAATAGCACACTGACACTTTCCCTCACTGTCCTACTCTGTCCCTCCCTACAAACAAGATTTAGCACAGAATAGCACACTGATAATTTCTACGAGTGTCCTTCTCTGTCCCTCAACTCAAGGATTGAAAATATGGAACAGCAAAATTGGTTTAGAACAGAATAGCACACTGTCAGTTTCACTCACTGTACCTCTCTGTCCCTCAACTCAAGGATTGAAAATATGGAACAGCAAAATTGGTTTAGAACAGAATAGCACACTGTCAGTTTCAATCACTGTACCTCTCTGTCCCTCAACTCAAGGATTGAAAATGTGGTTCAGCAAAATAGTTTTAGAACAGAATAGCACACTGACACTTTCCCTCACTGTACCTCTCTATCCCTCAACTCAAGGATTGAAAATATGGAACAGCAAAATTGGTTTAGAACAGAATAGCACACTGTCAGTTTCACTCACTGTACCTCTCTGTCCCTCAACTCAAGGATTGAAAATATGGAACAGCAAAATTGGTTTAGAACAGAATAGCACACTGTCAGTTTCACTCACTGTACCTCTCTGTCCCTCAACTCAAGGATTGAAAATATGGAACAGCAAAATTGGTTTAGAACAGAATAGCACACTGTCAGTTTCACTCACTGTACCTCTCTGTCCCTCAACTCAAGGATTGAAAATGTGGTTCAGCAAAAAGTTTTAGAACAGAATAGCACACTGACACTTTCCCTCACTGTACCTCTCTGTCCCTCAACTCAAGGATTGAAAATATGGAACAGCAAAATTGGTTTAGAACAGAATAGCACACTGTCAGTTTCACTCACTGTACCTCTCTGTCCCTCAACTCAAGGATTGAAAATATGGAACAGCAAAATAGTTTTAGAACAGAATAGCACACTGACACTTTCCCTCACTGTCCTACTCTGTCCCTCCCTACAAACAAGATTTAGCACAGAATAGCACACTGATAATTTCTACGAGTGTCCTTCTCTGTCCCTCAACTCAAGGATTGAAAATATGGAACAGCAAAATTGGTTTAGAACAGAATAGCACACTGTCAGTTTCACTCACTGTACCTCTCTGTCCCTCAACTCAAGGATTGAAAATATGGAACAGCAAAATTGGTTTAGAACAGAATAGCACACTGTCAGTTTCACTCACTGTACCTCTCTGTCCCTCAACTCAAGGATTGAAAATATGGTTCAGCAAAATAGTTTTAGAACAGAATAGCACACTGACACTTTCCCTCACTGTCCTACTCTGTCCCTCCCTACAAACAAGATTTAGCACAGAATAGCACACTGATAATTTCTACGAGTGTCCTTCTCTGTCCCTCAACTCAAGGATTGAAAATATGGAACAGCAAAATTGGTTTAGAACAGAATAGCACACTGTCAGTTTCACTCACTGTACCTCTCTGTCCCTCAACTCAAGGATTGAAAATATGGAACAGCAAAATTGGTTTAGAACAGAATAGCACACTGTCAGTTTCACTCACTGTACCTCTCTGTCCCTCAACTCAAGGATTGAAAATATGGAACAGCAAAATAGTTTTAGAACAGAATAGCACACTGACACTTTCCCTCACTGTCCTACTCTGTCCCTCCCTACAAACAAGATTTAGCACAGAATAGCACACTGATAATTTCTACGAGTGTCCTTCTCTGTCCCTAAACTCAAGGATTGAAAATATGGAACAGCAAAATTGGTTTAGAACAGAATAGCACACTGTCAGTTTCACTCACTGTACCTCTCTGTCCCTCAACTCAAGGATTGAAAATATGGAACAGCAAAATTGGTTTAGAACAGAATAGCACACTGTCAGTTTCACTCACTGTACCTCTCTGTCCCTCAACTCAAGGATTGAAAATATGGAACAGCAAAATAGTTTTAGAACAGAATAGCACACTGACACTTTCCCTCACTGTCCTACTCTGTCCCTCCCTACAAACAAGATTTAGCACAGAATAGCACACTGATAATTTCTACGAGTGTCCTTCTCTGTCCCTCAACTCTAGGATTGAAAATATGGAACAGCAAAATTGGTTTAGAACAGAATAGCACACTGTCAGTTTCACTCACTGTACCTCTCTGTCCCTCAACTCAAGGATTGAAAATATGGAACAGCAAAACTGGTTTAGAACAGAATAGCACACTGTCAGTTTCACTCACTGTACCTCTCTGTCCCTCAACTCAAGGATTGAAAATATGGTTCAGCAAAATAGTTTTAGAACAGAATAGCACACTGACACTTTCCCTCACTGTCCTACTCTGTCCCTCCCTACAAACAAGATTTAGCACAGAATAGCACACTGATAATTTCTACGAGTGTCCTTCTCTGTCCCTCAACTCAAGGATTGAAAATATGGAACAGCAAAATTGGTTTAGAACAGAATAGCACACTGTCAGTTTCACTCACTGTACCTCTCTGTCCCTCAACTCAAGGATTGAAAATCTGGAACAGCAAAATTGGTTTAGAACAGAATAGCACACTGTCAGTTTCACTCACTGTACCTCTCTGTCCCTCAACTCAAGGATTGAAAATATGGTTCAGCAAAATAGTTTTAGAACAGAATAGCACACTGACACTTTCCCTCACTGTACCTCTCTGTCCCTCAACTCAAGGATTGAAAATATGGAACGGCAAAATTGGTTTAGAACAGAATAGCACACTGTCAGTTTCACTCACTGTACCTCTCTGTCCCTCAACTCAAGGATTGAAAATATGGTTCAGCAAAATAGTTTTAGAACAGAATAGCACACTGACACTTTCCCTCACTGTCCTACTCTGTCCCTCCCTACAAACAAGATTTAGCACAGAATAGCACACTGATAATTTCTACGAGTGTCCTTCTCTGTCCCTCAACTCAAGGATTGAAAATATGGAACAGCAAAATTGGTTTAGAACAGAATAGCACACTGTCAGTTTCACTCACTGTACCTCTCTGTCCCTCAACTCAAGGATTGAAACTTTGGAACAGCAAAATTGGTTTAGAACAGAATAGCACACTGTCAGTTTCACTCACTGTACCTCTCTGTCCCTCAACTCAAGGATTGAAAATATGGTTCAGCAAAATAGTTTTAGAACAGAATAGCACACTGACACTTTCCCTCACTGTCCTACTCTGTCCCTCAACTCAAGGATTGAAAATATGGAACAGCAAAATTGGTTTAGAACAGAATAGCACACTGTCAATTTCACTCACTGTACCTCTCTGTCCCTCAACTCAAGGATTGAAAATATGGAACAGCAAAATTGGTTTAGAACAGAATAGCACACTGTCAGTTTCACTCACTGTACCTCTCTGTCCCTCAACTCAAGGATTGAAAATATGGAACAGCAAAATTGGTTTAGAACAGAATAGCACACTGTCAGTTTCACTCACTGTACCTCTCTGTCCCTCAACTCAAGGATTGAAAATATGGAACAGCAAAATTGGTTTAGAACAGAATAGCACACTGTCAGTTTCACTCACTGTACCTCTCTGTCCCTCAACTCAAGGATTGAAAATGTGGTTCAGCAAAATAGTTTTAGAACAGAATAGCACACTGACACTTTCCCTCACTGTACCTCTCTGTCCCTCAACTCAAGGATTGAAAATATGGAACAGCAAAATTGGTTTAGAACAGAATAGCACACTGTCAGTTTCACTCACTGTACCTCTCTGTCCCTCAACTCAAGGATTGAAAATATGGAACAGCAAAATTGGTTTAGAACAGAATAGCACACTGTCAGTTTCACTCACTGTACCTCTCTGTCCCTCAACTCAAGGATTGAAAATATGGAACAGCAAAATTGGTTTAGAACAGAATAGCACACTGTCAGTTTCACTCACTGTACCTCTCTGTCCCTCAACTCAAGGATTGAAAATATGGAACAGCAAAATTGGTTTAGAACAGAATAGCACACTGTCAGTTTCACTCACTGTACCTCTCTGTCCCTCAACTCAAGGATTGAAAATATGGAACAGCAAAATTGGTTTAGAACAGAATAGCACACTGTCAGTTTCACTCACTGTACCTCTCTGTCCCTCAACTCAAGGATTGAAAATATGGAACAGCAAAATTGGTTTAGAACAGAATAGCACACTGTCAGTTTCACTCACTGTACCTCTCTGTCCCTCAACTCAAGGATTGAAAATATGGAACAGCAAAATAGTTTTAGAACAGAATAGCACACTGACACTTTCCCTCACTGTCCTACTCTGTCCCTCCCTACAAACAAGATTTAGCACAGAATAGCACACTGATAATTTCTACGAGTGTCCTTCTCTGTCCCTCAACTCAAGGATTGAAAATATGGAACAGCAAAATTGGTTTAGAACAGAATAGCACACTGTCAGTTTCACTCACTGTACCTCTCTGTCCTTCAACTCAAGGATTGAAAATATGGAACAGCAAAATTGGTTTAGAACAGAATAGCACACTGTCAGTTTCACTCACTGTACCTCTCTGTCCCTCAACTCAAGGATTGAAAATATGGAACAGCAAAATTGGTTTAGAACAGAATAGCACACTGTCAGTTTCACTCACTGTACCTCTCTGTCCCTCAACTCAAGGATTGAAAATATGGAACAGCAAAATTGGTTTAGAACAGAATAGCACACTGTCAGTTTCACTCACTGTACCTCTCTGTCCCTCAACTCAAGGATTGAAAATATGGAACAGCAAAATAGTTTTAGAACAGAATAGCACACTGACACTTTCCCTCACTGTCCTACTCTGTCCCTCCCTACAAACAAGATTTAGCACAGAATAGCACACTGATAATTTCTACGAGTGTCCTTCTCTGTCCCTCAACTCTAGGATTGAAAATATGGAACAGCAAAATTGGTTTAGAACAGAATAGCACACTGTCAGTTTCACTCACTGTACCTCTCTGTCCCTCAACTCAAGGATTGAAAATATGGAACAGCAAAACTGGTTTAGAACAGAATAGCACACTGTCAGTTTCACTCACTGTACCTCTCTGTCCCTCAACTCAAGGATTGAAAATATGGTTCAGCAAAATAGTTTTAGAACAGAATAGCACACTGACACTTTCCCTCACTGTCCTACTCTGTCCCTCCCTACAAACAAGATTTAGCACAGAATAGCACACTGATAATTTCTACGAGTGTCCTTCTCTGTCCCTCAACTCAAGGATTGAAAATATGGAACAGCAAAATTGGTTTAGAACAGAATAGCACACTGTCAGTTTCACTCACTGTACCTCTCTGTCCCTCAACTCAAGGATTGAAAATCTGGAACAGCAAAATTGGTTTAGAACAGAATAGCACACTGTCAGTTTCACTCACTGTACCTCTCTGTCCCTCAACTCAAGGATTGAAAATATGGTTCAGCAAAATAGTTTTAGAACAGAATAGCACACTGACACTTTCCCTCACTGTACCTCTCTGTCCCTCAACTCAAGGATTGAAAATATGGAACGGCAAAATTGGTTTAGAACAGAATAGCACACTGTCAGTTTCACTCACTGTACCTCTCTGTCCCTCAACTCAAGGATTGAAAATATGGTTCAGCAAAATAGTTTTAGAACAGAATAGCACACTGACACTTTCCCTCACTGTCCTACTCTGTCCCTCCCTACAAACAAGATTTAGCACAGAATAGCACACTGATAATTTCTACGAGTGTCCTTCTCTGTCCCTCAACTCAAGGATTGAAAATATGGAACAGCAAAATTGGTTTAGAACAGAATAGCACACTGTCAGTTTCACTCACTGTACCTCTCTGTCCCTCAACTCAAGGATTGAAACTTTGGAACAGCAAAATTGGTTTAGAACAGAATAGCACACTGTCAGTTTCACTCACTGTACCTCTCTGTCCCTCAACTCAAGGATTGAAAATATGGTTCAGCAAAATAGTTTTAGAACAGAATAGCACACTGACACTTTCCCTCACTGTCCTACTCTGTCCCTCAACTCAAGGATTGAAAATATGGAACAGCAAAATTGGTTTAGAACAGAATAGCACACTGTCAATTTCACTCACTGTACCTCTCTGTCCCTCAACTCAAGGATTGAAAATATGGAACAGCAAAATTGGTTTAGAACAGAATAGCACACTGTCAGTTTCACTCACTGTACCTCTCTGTCCCTCAACTCAAGGATTGAAAATATGGAACAGCAAAATTGGTTTAGAACAGAATAGCACACTGTCAGTTTCACTCACTGTACCTCTCTGTCCCTCAACTCAAGGATTGAAAATATGGAACAGCAAAATTGGTTTAGAACAGAATAGCACACTGTCAGTTTCACTCACTGTACCTCTCTGTCCCTCAACTCAAGGATTGAAAATGTGGTTCAGCAAAATAGTTTTAGAACAGAATAGCACACTGACACTTTCCCTCACTGTACCTCTCTGTCCCTCAACTCAAGGATTGAAAATATGGAACAGCAAAATTGGTTTAGAACAGAATAGCACACTGTCAGTTTCACTCACTGTACCTCTCTGTCCCTCAACTCAAGGATTGAAAATATGGAACAGCAAAATTGGTTTAGAACAGAATAGCACACTGTCAGTTTCACTCACTGTACCTCTCTGTCCCTCAACTCAAGGATTGAAAATATGGAACAGCAAAATTGGTTTAGAACAGAATAGCACACTGTCAGTTTCACTCACTGTACCTCTCTGTCCCTCAACTCAAGGATTGAAAATATGGAACAGCAAAATTGGTTTAGAACAGAATAGCACACTGTCAGTTTCACTCACTGTACCTCTCTGTCCCTCAACTCAAGGATTGAAAATATGGAACAGCAAAATTGGTTTAGAACAGAATAGCACACTGTCAGTTTCACTCACTGTACCTCTCTGTCCCTCAACTCAAGGATTGAAAATATGGAACAGCAAAATTGGTTTAGAACAGAATAGCACACTGTCAGTTTCACTCACTGTACCTCTCTGTCCCTCAACTCAAGGATTGAAAATATGGAACAGCAAAATAGTTTTAGAACAGAATAGCACACTGACACTTTCCCTCACTGTCCTACTCTGTCCCTCCCTACAAACAAGATTTAGCACAGAATAGCACACTGATAATTTCTACGAGTGTCCTTCTCTGTCCCTCAACTCAAGGATTGAAAATATGGAACAGCAAAATTGGTTTAGAACAGAATAGCACACTGTCAGTTTCACTCACTGTACCTCTCTGTCCTTCAACTCAAGGATTGAAAATATGGAACAGCAAAATTGGTTTAGAACAGAATAGCACACTGTCAGTTTCACTCACTGTACCTCTCTGTCCCTCAACTCAAGGATTGAAAATATGGAACAGCAAAATTGGTTTAGAACAGAATAGCACACTGTCAGTTTCACTCACTGTACCTCTCTGTCCCTCAACTCAAGGATTGAAAATATGGAACAGCAAAATAGTTTTAGAACACAATAGCACACTGACACTTTCCCTCACTGTCCTACTCTGTCCCTCCCTACAAACAAGATTTAGCACAGAATAGCACACTGATAATTTCTACGAGTGTCCTTCTCTGTCCCTCAACTCAAGGATTGAAAATATGGAACAGCAAAATTGGTTTAGAACAGAATAGCACACTGTCAGTTTCACTCACTGTACCTCTCTGTCCCTCAACTCAAGGATTGAAAATATGGAACAGCAAAATTGGTTTAGAACAGAATAGCACACTGTCAGTTTCACTCACTGTCCTACTCTGTCCCTCAACTCAAGGATTGAAAATATGGTTCAGCAAAATAGTTTTAGAACAGAATAGCACACTGACACTTTCCCTCACTGTACCTCTCTGTCCCTAAACTCAAGGATTGAAAATATGGTTCAGCAAAATAGTTTTAGAACAGAATAGCACACTGACACTTTCCCTCACTGTACCTCTCTGTCCCTACAAACAAGGATTAGCACAGAATAGCACACTGTCACTGACACTCTCCCTACCTATCCTTATTGGTCCCTAAACACAAGGAATCCAGGAATAGTAAAGGAAAAATAATGACACTGTCCCTGCCTATGCTTCTCTTTCCCTGCTCCGGAACACACTACACAAGGCCGCCGCGCTGGCGGCCTTTTATAGTGTGGGGCGTGTACTAAACCCCATCAGCAATAATTGGCCACAGGCATCCTGCCTGTGGCCAATCATTGCTCTCCTCGCTGCCGGCGCTGTGATTGGCCAAGCATGCGGGGTCACAGTGCATGCTTGGCCAATCACAGCGCCTGGATGACACTGCGATGGCGTAGTGCATTGTGGGCCGTTCGCGTCACTCGAATTTGGCGCGAACGCCCCAAATCCTTCGATCTTCGTCGAACGATCGAACAGCCGATGTTCGAGTCGAACGTATGTTCGACTCGAACACGAAGCTCATCCCTAATAATCACCAATCAGCTCCTAAGGGCTCTTTCACACGGGGCGGATCCGTGAAGATCCGCCCCGTGAAGCTCCGCTTGCTCAGCGGGGATCGTTCCGTTGATCCCCGCTGAGCCGGCGGATGACTGGGCGGTCCCCGCACACTGTGCAGGGACCGCCCTGTCAGAGCGCCGCTCTCCCCTATGGGGGGAGCGGATGACGACGGACCGTAAAGTCCGTTGTCATCCAATCCGCTCCGCCGACGGAAGGAAAAATAGGATTTTCCTCCGTCACACTTTGGCGGAGCGGATGTCAGCGGACATGTCACCGCTGACATCCGTGGCTCCATAGGGCTACATGGAGGATCCGTTCAGGTCCGCCTAAAAAACTGGCAGGCGGACCTGAACGGACCCTCCGTGTGAAAGGGGCCTAACTTTAGTGTGTTCAATAAACCACTTATGTACCAAGCCTATTTTATACACTTGTTTTTTGCTAGAAAATAACTTAGAACCCCCAAACATTATATATTTTTTTTCAGACACCCTAGAAAATAAAATGGCGGTTGTTGAAATACTTTATGTCACGCCGTATTTGTGCAGCGGTCTTCCAAACGCAATTTTCTTGGAAAAAATACACTTTTTTTAATAAAAAAAATAAGAAAACGGTAAAGTCAGCCCAATTTTTTTTCTATATTGTGAAGGATAATGTTACACCGAGTAAATTGATGCGAGAAAATTTGACACTTAAAAATCTCCATAGGTGACGTTTAAAAATTTCTACAGGTTACCAGTTTTGAGTTACAGAGAAGATCTAGGGCTAGAATTATTGCTCTCGCTCTAACGATCACGGCGATACCGCACATGTGTGGTTTGAACACCGTTTACATATGTGGGGGCGCAACTTACATATGCGTTCGTTCGGGCGCGAGCACGGAGGGACTGGGCACTTTACATTTTTATTTAATTTTTTCTTATTTATTTTACTTTTTATTTTTGCACTTTTATTCCTATTACAAGGAATGTAAAAATCCCTTGTAATAGATAAAAAGCATGATAGGACATCTTTAATGTGAGATCTGGGATCAAAAAGACCTCGGATCTCACATTTACACCTAAAAGCAATACAAAAATAGTCCCTTTAAGGCCGTTGGGCGAAAGTGACGTTTGACGTCGCTCTGGTCCTCCAAGGGCATAGAGTCGAGTGGGGGCCATCATGCCCTCACTCGACTTCTAGCTCATCAGGCCACTAGACCGGATCGTCCCCGCCACTTGCAACAGCTCCGGTAAGTGGCGGAGACGCCCCAATGGGGGCACCTCTGCCGCTGCCCATAAAAGTGATCTTGCGGCGAGTCCGCCGCGGAGACCACTTTTATCTTAAATCGGGCCACCCACTGTGGAGAAAAATACCGGGGGGTACGGCAGCTATCTGCTGCCATAACAATGGTATTTAACGTCAAAGTACTGACGTATATTCATTCACGGTGGGCGGTCAGGAAGTTCTTTGACAATAAAACCTGGAAACTGATTGGTAAATATGCACAGCTACACCATTTTCTGTGTACACCAGTTTGAGTAAATCTGCTCCATTTTCACTTCCATATCAAGCAAACAGAAAAAGAAATGGATATCAAAGATGTATAATATATGATTTACTTTATCTTAAATTACATTACACATTGATAACATGTTGATGAAAAGAAAAATTACATTTTTATAGAAATATTTCTTTATATACAAACTATATTAACACAATATATATATATATATCAATTCTTGTAAATGTGCAACTGATTCTTTGGTAACGAGTGACTCACAGTATAGACAGCATGGTTAATAGGTGACTGTTATACCATAGACTGGGAATTGCAAATTGTGATTTATTATTCAGTAACAGCTGGTTCATACTCCAATCACATGATACATTCCTAAAAAAAAGTGCCCTCATGGCAATAATTTACACCTATTACCTTAACTTTGCCCCAAGGGCCATGGCTCTCATTCCAACTTACATTTTCCTGTTGTGTAAAGAAACAAGAATTGTACAGGTTTCAAGCAGGCAAACATTTTTGATCTTCGGGAGGACCTTACTTTAATGAAGACATAATTCTAGGTCTAACAAATCAGTTGGTTTACATGGTGGAGGAAGTAGGGTTGCCACCTTTTCATCAAGCCAAACCCAAACACTTTAGCTGCGCATAACAATTTTTTTTTTTCTGTAGTTTACACTATAGGATTATAAAAGACCTAAGACACCTTTGGGTGCCCCAAGAAAATTAGTATTGCAGTGCATGTAGCATCCTGTGATGCTACAGTGGGTGTGGTCAAATTGTGGTAAAAATGGGAGAAGCTTAAGGAGCGTAGTTAAACCAAACAAGGTCAGTCTGTCCCCCCAGTACATCCACCCCAGGTCAGTCTGTCCTCCAGTATAATCCCTCCTTGGTCAGTCTGTCCCCCAGTACACCCCCCCAGGTCCATCTGTCCCCCAGTATAATCCTCCCAGGTTAGCCTGTCCCCCATTATAATCCCCCCAGGTCAGCCTGTCCGCCAGTATAATCCTCCCAGGTCAGTCTGTCCCCCAGTATAATCCTGCCAGGTCAGCCTGTTCCCCAGTATAATCCCCCCAGGTCAGCCTGTCCCCCAGTATAATCCCCCCAGGTCAGCCTGTCCCCCAGTATAATCCCCCCAGGTCAGCCTGTCCCCCAGTATAATCCCCCCAGGTAAGCCTGTCCGCCAGTATAATCCTCCCAGGTCAGTCTTTCCCCCAGTATAATCCTGCTAGGTCAGCCTGTCCCCCAGTATAATCCCCCCAGGTCAGCCTGTCCCCCAGTATAATTCCCCCAGGTCAGCCTGTCCCCCAGTATAATCCCCCCAGGTCAGCCTGTCCCCCAGTATAATCCCCCCAGGTCAGCCTGTCCGCCAGTATAATCCTCCCAGGTCAGCCTGTCCCCCAGTATAATCCCCCCAGGTCAGCCTGTCCCCCAGTATAATCCCCCCAGGTCAGCCTGTCCGCCAGTATAATCCCCCCAGGTCAGCCTGTCCGCCAGTATAATCCTCCCAGGTCAGCCTGTCCCCCAGTATAATCCCCCCAGGTCAGACTGTCCCCCAGTATAATCCCCCCAGGTCAGCCTGTCCGCCAGTATAATCCTCCCAGGTCAGTCTGTCCCCCAGTATAATCCCCCCAGGTCAGTCTGTCCCCCAGTATAATCCCCCCAGGCCAGTCTGTACCCCCCTCCCACCAATATAATTAGAAGCACTGAAAGCCGACGGGAGGGGAGAGGGAGATAGAAGGATTGGTGCTGCAGGACTGCCACTGATGTGTCCGGGTTATAGGTGGACTGAAACCCGGACACAGGATCTAAAACCCGAACTGTCCGGGTGAATCCCTAGGAGGAAGCCCAGCTTGCGCTCTACTTCCTGGGCATTTCAGCTGTAAGTTCTGCAGGTCTCATAGACTCCCAACACTATGGTCACATCTGTGCCCCCCTTTCTTGCAGGACCATTCACAAAACGAATTCTAGAGCATGTATCTTATGAATTGTAAGGAGGAGAGGGTGACATACTGTAGGTGTGACCGTAGCATTGGGAGTCTATGAGACCTGCAGCGCTTGTAGTCAGAACCAGACTAAAGCTGGCCATACATTAATAAAATGTAATTAAATATTTAAATGTTTTTTTTTTTTTAGGAACATAGATTTTCTAATTGTTAGTAGGGTCAAATCAATGTTTGTTTTCTGCTGCTGCATTAATGGCTCATTCAAGGGGAGATGTAAACATCAAAAGTTTGTAATCAGCAGCGGTTTTGCTGCTGGCTCTACATTGTTTATATTTACACTTTGACATTGAGCAGTGGCAACAGCCAGTAGGTTCCATGCGTGCTGGTCACATGTGAGCGGTGAACGCACATTATATGCAAACAGACAACTTTTTACGCAGGATCTTGCGTGAAAGCAAATAGCATTATGCCCATCTGTATGAGCCTAAAAATTGTAAATGTATATGGGCTACATTGGGGCTACCTTAGCTATTGGGGCCTGTTTGTCTAAGGGTGCACTCATACTAGCACTTTAAACCGATCCTGGGTGTGGATTAGCCCCTTGGGCCAGGTCGTTTGTGTAGTATATGGCTCCGAACTGCATCCGGGATCAGTTAAGCGTACCATGCCCGGGGCCATTTAGAAGAGGTAGTCCCAGGCGCGGTTCACTTGTGATCCAGTATGGTTTGCTTTGTGAATGCAAAATACATAGCTCCCAAATGTCCCTGATTTCGAGGAACTGTCCCTGATTTCGAGCAATGTCCCTCTGTCCCTCATTCCTCCTCATTTGTCTCTCATTTTGGTCTGATCTATACAGATGTTTATAAAATGCACTTTTTATCAATCAAGAAGTGTTTTCCAGCGCTAAACCTTTTATCTGGTTTCTAAATTGCTGCATTTGTAAATTCCAAAAGCCAATATAAAGGAATACTATGGAGGCGGTTTACGTATCTCCAATGCGGCTCCGGTGTGAATTTGCACAGGAGCCCTGTGCGTCTTTTGGTCCGTTTCAGGTCCGAATTCAGCTAAAATATCAGGCTGAAATAGGACCTGAAACGGTGAACCAGGACGCACAGGACCCCTGCAGGAAGCCGCATCGGTATTAGGTGTGAACCGAGCCTAAGGGAGCTGTAGGGAGCACAAAGATGGATGGATTGATTTGTAAAGAGGCCGTAACAGCAGTGATCTTTTTTTAACAAGAAAAACAGCAGTGATCTTTAGTATGGAACCCAGCTAAGAGATCCACCAGGATCTGTCACTGTAGTTGGCCAATCAAATGCGGCCAAGACATTCCCCGCACTGCAGCTGCATGTATACATGTCCCTTGTATATGTGCAGCTGCGGGGCAAGGAATGCATTAGCCATCTATGATTGGCCAACTACAGTTCTAGCTTTCTGGAGGGATCGCTCAGCTGGGTTCAGACTGAGATCTCAACATGCCTGAGCTCACCCTAATCTTTAGCAGTCTCAAGAAACCTGTCTCCAGCCTATGACTATCTTTTGAAGACCCTTACCTCGAATAACACCTATAATATGTTCACAGTCTCTGACAATCCCTTGCTGCATGTCTACAGTCATATTTCTATAGTATTGGATTCACTGAATATATATGGAGCTTTGTAGATGCCAGGAGCTGCAGTTGAGGCCCCTTTACCAAGTAAGTTGACCACCAATGCTTTACAGAACTGTTGGTGAGTACAACACAATAATAGTCACAAATCACTACCAGCTGAATCAACACCTCTGTGACCCCATGTGTGTCTATTACTGGGATCTATCAGACAATTTGCTTGGTTTGCGCAAAAGTTATAGCGGCTACAAAATAGGGGATAGATTTATGGCATGTTTATTTATTTATTACTAGTAATGGCGGTGATCTGCGACATTATAGCGGACATGTCGGACACTTTTGACACATTTTTGGGACCATTGACAATTATACAGCGATCAGTGCTATAAAAATGCACTGATTACTGTGTAAATGTCACTGGCAGGGAAGGGGTTAACACTAGGGGGCGATCAAAGGGATTACTCTGTTCCCTAGTGTGTGTTCTAACTGTGGGGGGAGGGGACTGGCTATAGGAGATGACAGATGGTGATTCCTAGCTCGTAGGAACTAACAATCTCTCTCTCCTCTCCTCGCAGAACTGGGACGTGAGTGTTTACACACACACGTCCCTGTTCTGCCTCTCGTGCCCGCGATCCTGCGTGGCCAGCGGTCATTGTGACCGCCGGCCACGAGCATCGGCACCCCCGCTGTGCAGCGGGAGCGCGCCTGCTATCCCGCTTAAAGGAGCCGAAGTACAGCTACGACAGCTCGCGGGATCGTGCCGACCTGCCGCAGTATAATGACGGCGGCTGGTCGGCAAGCGGTTAACAAAATAATTATATGATGTCATATGCGACCGGAGATATACTTTCCTGTAATAAGATTATCTTAATGCTACGATGTAACATTTTTCTCTTTACTCATTACATTCAATGTTTTCTGATAACCTTTAATAAAATATTTGAACAAGAAAAAAGTTAAATTTTCTAGCAAGTTTTAAAGGCACATTGCAAGTCAATAGAAATTATTAACGAAAAGGAAAAACACGAGCAAGTCAGCATTTAAAACCTTTGATTTTTCAATGCTTTTACCTGTAATTTTTAGGTTGGTGACAGGGTCTCTTTAATCCTAGCCATGCACACAACCATTTCATGCACTTCCAACCAGTTCTTCAGTCGCAAAAACAAAAGTATGCATCAAGTCTACCTACGACCAACACTTTTTATTAAAACTTTTAAACAATAAATAGCGTTAAGGGTGCGCTGCATTGACCACTTTGATAATTTTTGAAATTAAAACCTGGTTTAAAATAGTGCTAAATTATTGGTGTACAGTCAGCAAACATGTAAAGCCTCATACACACGATCGGATTTCTAACTGACAAATCCTTGGAATTTTGTGCGAAGGGCGTTGGCCACGAACTTTGTATGCATACAGACGGCAGAACTTTTTCAGCCAACATACATGAAACTACGTTGTTTTTCAGCTCTTTATCACCACCCTTTGGGCAACTTCTGCTAATGTTGTCTGAGGGTTAGCATTGGTTCGGAGCATGCGTGTTTGTACTTTGGATTTTATTCCGACGGACTTGTGTACAGATGATCGGATAATCCGACGGCACACAAAATTTGAGAGCATGCTATAAAACATTTGTTGTCGGAAATTCCGACAACAATTGTTTGATGGAGCGTACAAACGGTCGGATTATCCGACAAAACCCTGCCATCACACAATTGTTGTCGGAAAATCCGATCGTGTGTACGAGGCTTAACTCCTAATGATAGGAGCAGGGCTGTTATCAGCCTTAGCTATGGGTGGTCTAACTACCAGTACTACAACATCAGGTGGTCAGAAGGAGCCAGCTGATATCTAATGGCTGAGGCTGGGTTCACACTGGTACGACAAACGCTCCGACATTAGGAGCTCATGTCGCATGACGTGTGAAAATCAATGAATCCCTATGAGAGCCGTCTTAACTGGTCCGACTCAAGTCGGTCCGACTTTGAAAATGCTCCCTGCACTACTTTGGTCCGACTTTGATCCTACTTCAGCCCATTGACTATCATTGAAGTCGGATCAAAGTAGGAGCCTTGTCCTAACCATCCGACTTTTGACATCGGACATGGTGATTACAGCAGCAATAAAAGGAATTTATCTCACTCTGGGATTGTTTTGATTGGTCAAAGAACAAGTCAGACTATCACAAAGTCGGATCAAAGTAGTATCCTGTTCATGAAAGTCAGATGGATGTCGGACCAATGTAGGACCGATGTAGGACTGATGTCGCAGAGCAAAGGATGAAAGTTGTATGACTGTTGTGCCTTATAAAGGAAAGGGATATCCATACAAGGCATGACCATGCAATGAATATCAATACTGAACCTGAGACATGGGAGGCTAGAGACTTTTATACAATGAGGCCCCTAACTGACTATGTCCTCCACTTGCCATATCAGCTATTGCAACACCCTCATATTTTTCACAGCTTAATCCTCCATGGACCTTCACTACTCTTGGTGCTTCTATCAAAAACAAATCCATACCTGGCACATTGATCTATTTTCAACACATATGAAGGTTCTGTAGTGTATTTTAAAGTGGTTGTAAACCCTCCATTACAACTTGCACCTACAGGTAAGCCTAGATTAAGGCTTACCTGTAGGTACAAGAAATATCTCCTAAACCTACACGGTTTAGGAGATATTTGCCAAAAAGTTTTACAATGTTGTATACGGCGCATGCGCGCCGTAGACAACGGTGCATTCACAGGGTTAATCCCCATTCACAAATCCGGCCTTGCTGGATTTGATGTCTCCCGCACGCATGCGCAGAGTGACGTCTTCGCCGTTTTGGCCAATCACAGCGCCGCAGCGGCGATGTGATTGGTCGGAGCGGCGATACCCGGAAGTAACCTTCTGGGTATCTGTGAAGTGATGGTTGCGGCTGGAGGGGGAGACGAGGACGGCTTCGGGGGCCCCGATCTAAGGTAAGTTATGCATAATGAGCTAGTATGCTAGTCATACTAGCTCATTATTGCTTTGTCTTGCAGGTGGGGTTTTTAAAAAAAAAAACAGGTTTACAACCACTTTAAAACAGGGTTTTTTTCATTATTGAATTCTAAAGAGAGTAGTAAGGGGCAAATTAAGGAGATATTGGAAAACATAGGATGGTAGGAACTCCTAAACAGGGATTTTGACTTGTAGTTTTACTTGTATTTCACATATTCATATCCAGGGCTGTCTTAATGCATGGGCACTGCCCAGGGGCTCCAGGTGCAAGGGGTCCCCATGATTGTCTTGCATTACATCATACTTGCCAACTGTCCAGGATTTGCCAGGCCAGTCACACTATTAAGGCCTCATGCCCACTGACGTTTTTACAGCTGCGTTTTTTAGAGCTTAAAAACGCCTGTCCATGTTATTGTAAATAATTTTTTCTTTTTTTTTTGAAAAAAAAAAAAAAAAAAAAAAACGTCGGAGCTAAAAACGCGACCGCGCGTTAGTGCACATTTTTTGCGCGTTTTTGCGCGTTTTTTGACGCTCGCGTTTTTTGACGCTCGCGTTTTTTTCGCCCTAATTCTGACGCTGAGGAACGCACTGGTCCTGGGTTTTTTTACAGCTTAAAAACGTCTATGCTATTTGCAGCTCAAAAACGTCTAGGTGGGCATGAAGCTATAGACTAACATGGACAGGCGTTTTTAAGCTGTAAAAAACGCTCAAAAACGCGGCTGTAAAAACGTCCGTGGGCATGAGGCCTTACTAAGCTGTCCCAGGCAAGCCGTGTCCTAAACAGCGTCCTGGAACCTATACTCTGTCCTCCTGATCCCAGGATTGTGCCTTCCTGACCTCCCTGTACTGTGCCCTTCTGCCTCCACCCCTGTACTGTGCCCTTTGTGTTGATTAGTCTTTGATTTATGGAATGCTTTTTATATTGTTTAAAATTTATTTTATTGAAAGTACTAATAAATATATGTTTAATCCTATCAACTATTTATACTTTAATTCTTCAGAGTAGGTGTGTAAATTGGGGCAGGCTGGTAGGGGCCCAGTGTATTACTTTGCCCAGGGACCCATGATGCAATTAAGACAGCCCTGTTCATATCCCTGATTGATGCAGGAGAATCCTACTATTATTGCTGTTACACCGCAGAACAGACAGACAGACATAAAATGATATAAAGTATGGTACAATAAGCATTGGTATTGTACCTGTGTCATACAGTTACTGTTCCTTGATTGTATACAACCGTGCATTAAGAAGAAACCTAACCAACATTGACCACCATTGGTTACCAATGTCTCTGCTTGTTTCAAAAAATAATACTCTGTTCCTTCCATTTCTTGCCATGTCCACACCAAGGTCTTTAGTCTTGCTGTGTTTTTTTACATGTTATACAGTCTTTCTCTTCCCTCATTCCTCTAAAGGTCAGGTTCAGTCACCAGACAGTAATAATCTGCTCTGGCTGAGTAGTTCCGAGATCCTAAGTCGGAGATGTCTACATCTGCAGCGTTCTCCTTGTTTCCCACTTGCCTCACTGGAGCCATCCGAGGTGGTGGGGCTTTATAAAAAGTCCTTCGGACCCCTGGAGGGAAAAGATCACTTTAGTAGGAAGGAAAAAACACAAGGCACAAAGTGATACATGGAGGTAAAGCATGCTTGGGTCAGGTGGTACCTAGATCTCCATCAGGGTCAGGATCTGCAGTCTCACTGTTTACAGTCAACATGGGATCCCTATCATCTTGATTCTGTAGTTGAGGGTCCCCTCTCCCTTCTGATAGAGACATTTTCCGAGGCAGAACAAGGCGCAACTCCTTCCAGAAATCACTTGCAGGAGACTGCAGAAAAGAGGCAGTGTCACTAGTTATGTAAACCAATAAACATTTTACTGTGGGGAAGAAAAAATCTGGATGTTTGAAGGAACTTTGAAAACAAGCTTCCTTATGTAAAAAAAAGAAAAGAAAAAAGTTAAAGCAGAACTTTACCCATAACAACTTGATAAAAAATAATGTCCTTTAGCAAAGAACTCTATATTAATTCCATATTAATGATTATTCTACCCTAAATTAGTGTTTGAGGTAAACTACCTGCAGCATTACTCCTGTAACTTTTTGCTGGAAGCTGACATTTTGCAGAAGCTCAGGGCCCCTGAGCAGCAGTAAATCATTAGGCTGTCAGCAGATTGGCCTCTAAAACACAGTGCCCAAAAATAGAGAGCACCCAATCACGTGCAAAGCAGGGTGAGCCAGTGTATTACTGGATTTTAAACATTATAGGCACTTATTTTTAATGTTTTACATAACTATACCTGCAAAGGGGTCCAGCCTAAAGTGATGAAGCAGGACTTAATTTTCTGACTCTAGTTCTGCTTTAACAAATACATTGAGCATGTGAGACCATTGCACATCATAACTAAACACTTTCCATATACGGGTTTGACTTTGAACTGCTGGCAGTAAGGAATCTGAAGTATGTATGCCTGAAAGAAAATGTCAGAAAACATATGCAGTACATATCTCCAATACACACACATTTTCCCATGTTTCGTCTCTTTAAATATACCAGGCAGAAATCCAGTGAGATGGTACTTCCTGTGCTGCATTTATTAGCCCCATCAATCATCATTTCTGCCCAGTTCACTTCTGTGGACTACAGAGCATCTCCCCTCTGTGTTATGGAGATTAGGAGAGTAGGGTCTGTTCTGTAGTCCTAACACACTTTCTGCCTTAAGGTGCTCCTTCAGGTGAGCATTCCTTCCCTTGGACAGGAAATGTGTTACCGGCAGGATCACTAGGTGAAAATAAAGGAAAACATTTTGATAAAGAAAACCAAATGCAGCCACCTCATATAAGGACTAGTAAGCTGCAATATATAAAATGTATATGCTTGGGTTTTTATATAAACACAGTCTATACACAGTTAAAAAGGTTTTATTATCTTAATACATTCTATGCATTAAGATAAAAAAAGCCTTCTGTGTGCAGCATCCACCCTAATACTTACCTGAGGTCCCTCTCTGTCCAGCAATGTCTACGAGTGTCTCAATCATCCGAGATTCTCCTTCCTGATTGGCTGAGACACAGCAGCGGTGCCATTGGCTCCTGCTGCTGTCAAAGTCAACTAGCCAATCAGGGGAGAGAGGGGGCGGGGCTGGGTCAGGGCTCTGTGGCTGAAAGGACAAGGGGAGCTGTGACTCGGCTTGGATGCCCTCGTAGCAAGCTGCTTGCTGTGGGGGCACTAAACAGGAGGGAGGGACCAGGAGCACAGAAGAGGGACCTGAGAAGAGGAGGATCTGAACTGCTCTGTGCAAATCCACTGCAACAGAGCAGGTAAGTATAACATGTTTGTTATTTGTTTTTAGGAAAAAAAACAAAAAACTTTACAATCACTTTAAAGCAGAACTCCAAAAAGTGGAATTTCTGCTTATTTGACTCCTCCCCTGTTTTTGACAAGTACCCATCCTCACTTCCTAGAGATCTCGCTGCGGCAAGATCACTTGGAAGTTTGGACCCCCTCCTCTTTCCCCCGCCGCTGGGCTATTTACAAAGCGCAGCACGCTTCGCATATGCACAATAGGGAACTGGGTTCCTTTACTACGAATGGCAGCGGCAACACCCGAGAGCCAATGGAAACATAGGCTGGGGTGTCGACATTGCTGGATTCCAGGACAGGTAAGTGTCCTAATACAGTATGTGTAGCTGTTGACTTTTATTTTTTTGCTGGGGGGGGACTCCGCTTTAAGAAGCACAGAAGATTTTTATAACTTTTATAACAGCCTACACTACTGTAGCGGACGCCCAATTTTGGGGTCGCTATGCCTGAAATTTAGAGGGTGGTCTGGGCAATAGTTTGGCTCAGGCTGTTTAATTTCCTTAGATTGGACACTGCTTTGCTGTGGTGTTGCCTGGATGTATAGTTCCCCTTTGACCTGTGGGTGGCATTGTTGCCCAGGTCTCAGGTTGAACCGCAGGTGACATTGTGGCGTGATTGGGTGTCCTCTCCCAGAGGCTGTACAGTGAGCGTTGTCTACCTGCTGTGCATGCCGGGAGAGGGTACTTAAGGGGCAGACGCCATTGGGTCTTGGTCCTCGGCACAAACCCCACCTTCGGTGGCCCTCATGGCCAGGGGTGCGTGTGAATGTGCTGGGTCCCGGGCACCTTTGGCCCGAGGCTCCATCGTTCCAGGTAGGCCCAGTACCTTTATCTGAGGCTTACAACCAGACCATCGGAATCTCAGGGTACCCGTGGAAGTGCGGCCCGCTCTGAGAGAGAGGAAACCAGGGGAGGACCTGTCCGGAGGATCGGTGAAGGAAGTCACTGTTCCGGGAGAGGCCTGGTTGCCTATCAGAGGGAAGGATTCTGTAAGTCACAAGATAGCTCCTGTAATGTGCCCCATTGGCACTTATGGTCTCCAAAAGTTACAGGTGCTAAAGAGTTTTGGATTTAGGAACTAAAGGATTCTGTGGCAGAGGATCTCCTGAACTGTCCTTGGAGGGGACAAATCAAAAGTAATTGTTTGTGTTTCATTCCGGCTGCTAGAACCGTGAGAGGGATCTATCCGGGTGAGCAAAACCCACTCAGGCTTGAGTGGCGACGAGGGTAATTAAGTGCTGCGTGCCTGAACCAACCTCCCTACTCAACTTTATTTCTATCTTCAACTTTCCTTAGCAATTTATGAGCAGAGAAAAAAATAAACTCGTCTGTTGGAGTTTAACATTGTCTGGACATTGGCCTTCTTATTAGAGAAAATAGACTTTTCCCTACACTCTAGGGACGAGAACCAACGGAAGGAGGCAACTCGCTGCAGGACCCAAAAAAACGTAATAACGTTCACCCTCTATACAACATGGAGGACATTGGGCATGTGGCATGGTGTGTCCCGTCCTGCAAGAGGAGGTAAGCAGGATAGGGATGGTGTGTGCCACACTACAATTTCTGCCTCTGAGATAAGTTCCCACTGACACCAATTAACTTTTTAGCTATCTGTAGGTAGGTCATTTTTCCCAATGATCACAAGTGTAAGGAGCATTCTTCCCACTGACCATCACTCCAAAGTATCATGAATTGTAGATATAATAATTGTTAGCAGGGGTTCCATGAACCGGAAAGTTATTTCAAGGGTTCCTCTGTCTTGAAGAGTTTGAGAAACGCTGGTCTACACACTCTGTTACCTCCATGGGTGATATAGTTTCACCGTCCACGCAAAAACCAAACTGTTCCTCATCTTCTTTCTCTAGAGATACCAGGAGGGAGAGGAGTGGTTCTGATTGGTCGGGGGGGAGGGGGTCACAAGCTGGTGCTGACCAATAGGAATTGCTCGAATCTGTCCTGGTCACTATCTACTTCCTGGACTGGGATGCTGGCTCATAGATGACCAATCATGTAAATCCTGCTGCCTGTGCAGTAGAGCTGCACGATTCTGGGAAAAATGAGAATCACAATTCTTTTGATTAGAACAAAGATCACGATTCTCTCATGATTCTTTAAAATGGTAAATTTAAAAAAAAAAAAAATTGCTTGTGGTTTTTTATTTTTATTTTTTGCAAAATATTCTTATTTTTAATATTTTTATTATTCTTTACTTTTTAATTTCTTTATTTTATTAATTTAATTATAATTTGTTTAATCATTTTTTTTCACTTTATTGCTATCACACAGGAGAAAACAATTCACTGTGTGATACCAATTGGAGGAGACAGGTTCTCTTTATTGACCCTCTCACTTCCAAAAACAGGAGTCTTAGCACTAGCACTGTGCTAGAACTCCTGTCACAGCTGAGATGGGAAGAGCACAGGTCTCCCCCTCTCACTGTGAACATAGGCGGCAGGGACAGGAGACGGGAGACAGACTCGGCGGCCGGGGGGGGGGGGGGGAGGACGGAGTCCCGAAGACAGCCAGCCAAGTGTGGTATGTGGTGGGGGGGGGGGGAGAGGGGGGAGAAGGGAGGACGGACAGCAGCACACATTTTCTTATAGAAACTCACCGCCCGTATGTTGAAATTGTCTCTCCTCTGCTCGCACACAGCCCCGCCTCCTCCTAACCCCGCGCTGTGATAGACAGAACACATCCCAGCATTGGACCCGCATTCTGTCTATCACAGCGTGGGGTTAGGAGGAGGCGGGGCTGTGTGCGAGCAGAGGAGAGACAGTTTCAATGCATCACGCTCTATGATCAATTTGCGTTCCACGCTGGTTACGTGGAACTGGCGGGGATTTAAGAAAATCGCGGTCATCCAGCCTGGAGATCGTGGGGGGGGGGGTGAATCGAGATCGCGATCCTCAAACGATTAATCGTGCAGCTCTACTGTGCAGTTCTTGGCTATGTTCCCTTATGCCTCGTTTCCACTGAGCGGATCGGTTCGGTACGGTTCGGTACGGTACGCTATTTTGGGTGTTTCCATTATGAAAGCGTGCCATAAAACCGAACTGTACCGCACCATTCTGGGTCCTGCTTCAGATGTGGGGCCATAGAAAATGGAACGGTTCGGTTGGGGCGGAGCTACAATACATTCCACTGATTGGCGGACCCGCGAGGCATTTTTTCCAAACCCTGAATGGTCCCTGTCGGTCCGACTTGCAGTGGAAACGCTCACCAGAATAGACCGGACCATTCAAACCGTTCCAAACTGTACCGACCCGAACCGTTCCGTTCAGTGGAAACAAGGCAATAGATCTGCCACAAATCAGTCTCCTGATGAGGCCCCCACTCACATTGTTACAGTCTAGACTGAGGAAATACCACTTCCTCTTGTCTGCAGCAGACTGATAACATCATATCAAATCCAATAGACCGGATCTCGAGCATGTTTTTTGAGTAATAAAAAGTACAACTTATATAGTGTATACCTAAAATTTAATTGACCTAATAGTTAAACTAAACCCCAGACCATTAACATTAACCTAACCTCCTAAATAATCCCTAACAGTAAGGGTCCTTCTTGCACATGGGCTTGTCCGCAATACGGA
Organism: Rana muscosa; assembly: GCA_029206835.1. Taxonomy (NCBI): domain Eukaryota; kingdom Metazoa; phylum Chordata; class Amphibia; order Anura; family Ranidae; genus Rana; species Rana muscosa. The sequence goes on along the minus strand of CM055119.1, from coordinate 118,261,700 downwards.
TTCCACTTGCTCAGCCGGGGATCGATCCGCTAATTTCTGCTGAGCAGGTGGATGACAGATCCGTCTCCGCTCATTGTGCCGAGATGGACCTGTCAGAGCCCCGCTCTCCTCTATGGGAGATCGGATGAGAACGGACCGCCTGTCTGTTTTCATCCGATTCGATCCTCCAGACTGATGGAAAATAGGGTTTCCATCCGTCTGGATTTCATGGACAGGATTGGATCGGATATCGGTGTCACAGCTGACATCCACCGCTCCATAGAGGTGAATGGAGTGTCCGATCAGGTCCACCTGAAAAACTGACAGGCAGACCTGATCGGAGCGCCCGTGTGAAAGGGGCCTAACTAAAACCTTTTTCTTAATACTTAACATGTTCTGCATTGGGACCTGCTGCTGTGAAAGTTCACAGTGACTTTGCTGAAAGATACCAGCACCAAACTCCCACATACTTATCTGAGTTTCCTCTGTGGCTCCTTGAAAAGGTTAAATGGCTTACATATACAGTACATTGATATTATTTAGTGTACATATGTGTGATGATGGTGGAAGCATTTTCTTGTAAGTTCCTCTGTATCCAGAGACAGATGTTAAGATTTATTTTCTGTAAAGTACTGAATTAAAAAATGTTGGCCCTTTATGAATGACTAAGATTAAATAATATACAGCAGGTAAAATAAGTATTGAACACGTAGGTGCTCTTGACTTTCAATTTTCACCACATGTTGGTAACACATGCAATCCATACATACAAAGAGGCCAAAACAAATAAGTTCAGAAATGAAGTTATGTGTAATAAAATGGAATGACACAGGGGAAAAAGTATTGAACACGCTAACTGAAATTCATTTAATACTTCATACAAAATCCTTTGTTGGTAATGACAGCTTCGAGACGCCTCCTGTATGGAGAAACTAGGCGCATGCGTTGCTCAGGTGTGATTTTGGCCCATTTTCCCACACAGTCTTCCACTCTTGAAGGTTCCGTGAGCCTCTTCTATGAACTCTGATCTTTCTATAGATTTTCTATTGGATTCAAGTCAGGTGATTGGCTGGGCCATTCTAGCAGCTTTATTTTCTTTCTTTGAAACCAATTGAGAGTTTCCTTGGCTTTGTGTTTGGGATCATTGTCTTGCTGAAATGTCCAGCCTCATTTCATCCTCATCATCCTGGTAGATGGCAGCAGATTTTTATCAAGAATGTCTTGTTACATTTTTCCATTTATCCTTCCTTCAATGACATGAGCTTTTGCCAGTACTATATGCTGAAAAACAGCCCCACACAATGATGTTCCCACCTCCAAACTTCACTGTTGGTATGGGGGTGTTTTTGGGATGATGTGCAGTGCTTCCAAGCATGTATTATGCCATCCAAAGAGTTCCATTTTGGTCTTATCTGACCAGACTATATTCTCCCAGTATTTCACAGGCTTGTCTAAATGTTGTGCAGAAAACTTTAAACGAGCTTCAACATGCTTTTTCTTCAGCAATAGAGTCTTGCGTGATGAGCGTGCGTACAGGCCATGGCGGTTGAGTGCATTACTTATTGTTTTCTTTGAAAGAATTGTACCTGGTCTTTCTGAGGCTCTCCACAAGTGGTCCCTGGCTCTTGTACAACTCTTCTGATAATTCTTTACACTCCTCTGTCAGAAATCTTGCGAGAAGCACCTGGTCATGACCGTTTTATGGGGAAATGATGTTCTTTCCACTTCCAGATTATGGCCCTAAGAGTGCTCACTGGAACTTTCAGGAGTTTAGAAGTCCTTCTGTAACCAATGCCATCAGTATTTTTTGCAACAGTAAGGTGGCAAAGGTCTTGAGAGAGCTCTTTGCTTTTACCCATCATGAGATGTTTCTTGTGTGACACCTTGGTAATGAGACACCTTTTTATTGGCAATCATTTGAGACCGAACCAGCTGATATTAATTTTCACTGACAAGGGGCAGGATTGCTTTCTAATAACTGATAGATTTCAGCTGGTGTCTTGGGTTTCCATGCCTTTTTGCACCTCCCTATCTTCATGTGTTCAATACATTTTTCCCTATGTCATTCCCTTTTATTACACATAACTTAATTTCTGAACTTATTTGTTTTGGTATCTTTGTATGTATGGATTGAATCGGTTGTTACTGACATGTGGTGAACATTTCATGTCAATAGCACCTTTAGAAATATATTTACCTAGAAAATGGTGACCTGTTCAATACTTATTTTACCCGTTGCATGTACGCCACATTGACCATTTGCTAGGTATTTTGTCAGTTTTGTCTGTACAATCTTGGAATTGTTGTCATGCAGTGACATGATAAAGCTCAGTTTTCCCCCCAGCGCTACCATCTCTTCTCACACATACCACAGAATCAGCCTTCCAAAGCAGCGTTTTTAGTAATCCTCTCTGGGAATTCAGCAGTTGGGTGACTTCTGTTGGCAGTTCCTTGTACTGGTTCTCAAACAGAATAAAGATTGGCCTGCGGGAAAGCTCCAGCAGCCGTAATAAACCATTCCTGAAGACAAGAACACACATTGGTTACTATCATGGCATCAATTGTGCAGACTGCATACAAAAAGCCGATTACTATTGCCAAACCTACCTGAAGTTGTTTTGACACCATTCTTGCTCTAGATACGCTACTGACAAAATCACTATCAATCGACGGCAGCGGCTGACATTCATAAGCGAATCAGCAGAAGGTTCTAAACATAAAAATGTGTTAATAATCCATCTAATCTACATTGTTTGTTCAGGTTAAGATATTTATTTAGAAGGTCTACATTCTGAGCTTATTAAAGTGGTTGTACAACCCTGTACAACCACTTTCACCTACAGGTAAGCCTAGATTAAGGCTTACCTGTAGGTGCTGGAAATATGGTTTAGGAGATATTTACAATGTCCCTGAACGCTGTTGTCTTCTGCGCATGCGCCAATGTTTCTAGAAGAGGTCATGCCATGACTGGCGGCTCCTGTGCGCATGCGCGGGAGTGACGTCATGCGACTCCGGCCAGTCACAGAGCCGGAGTCCGCGGCCTCGGAAGGAAGAGGGCTGAAGATGGACGCTTCCAGCCAGCGTGGACATCGCAGGCTTCGGTTTCAGGTAAGTGACACATAATGGGCTACTATGCTCTACCTTTGCAGGGAAATAAAGAGGAAGTAAAACCCATCAGGGTTTACTTCCTCTTTAAGAGACTGGTGGCTTCATGTAGAGGTCACTTATGCTGGCCATACACGGGTCAAATTTAGAAAGAACTTTCTTTTGAAAATCAGAAAATGTGTGCGTTTTGTGATCCGATGGTGCCACCATTGATTTCGAAATTCGACCAACCAAACCTTCAATTTCACCTCATGTTCCTACAAGTGGCATCTCCAGCTTTCATATTTAGGGGGGGCACATGCGGGGACAGGGACAAAGGTAGGGGGGCCAACTATAAAATGCAATTATATATATATATATATATATATATATATATCCTGGGGCCCTTTACTATGTTCTGCAGTGAGCTCCCTTCCTACTATACTGGGGCCCCCCAGGGTGGCAGAAAACAAGAGATATATGTCACCAGCACACCAAGAAAATATAAGGGTCCAAAGCAGTGGGAGAACCATCGGGGTTGCAAAGGATGTCTTGCCACCGGGCCCTGGTGTTCTCCCACTGTGGGGTGCCGCCGCTGCCATGGAGACAGAGACCAGCACTGTGAATAGCCGGGACAGGACAGCAACTCTGGTTGTTCCAGCACTGGTCCACACTGGGAGGATTCCCCCATCCACCTATAATGTGTAGATGGGGGAATTGGATCATTTCTTTTTTTTTTTCATTCAACCTAATAGTTAAGACCAGCCATAGACAGTTTAAATCTCAGCTGGTTCAGCAGGAACTGGCTGAGATTTGAAACATTATTGAGCAGATTCTCTTATGATTATCGCTAATGTAGCGCCCTCCCCAAAAGGTTGGGACGCTATTTAAAATATAGAGGGATGTCTGAGCCAGTATTTGTGCTCAGGCGGTTGAATTACATTGAAATTTATCTCTGTTCTAGCTGTGGTTTGCCCAATAGCATTTTCCCTTATCGCCTGTAGGTGGCGTTACCACCTCAGGCACCTGTTGGAACACGGGCAAACTATAGTACATTAAGTGGGCCTTCTCGGCAGCGGTACGGTGGGAGTGGTCGTCCCACTGTGCCTGCTGGGAGGGGATACTTAAGGGGCAGACGCCATTTGATCGGGGTCCGTTTTCGCCTCGTGGCCCTCCGGGCTCGAGGCGTGTGTGTGAGTGTGATCCCGGTCTCTGGGCCACGTTGGCCCAAGGCTGCATCGCTATCTAGTAGGCCCAGTTAGTTTGGGTGGGGCCTACATTTGGACAGGGGATCCCAGGCTGTCTGTCCAAATGGGGAGGAAGCTGTCTTAATGAAGGAGACCAGGGGAGGACCTGCCCTGGAGGAGACCGGCAAAGTGATGCTGTCTCGGGTGAGGCCTGGCAACTTTATTAAGGAGGGATCCACTATACTACAAGCCCTGCAGTTCGCCGGATTGGCTTAAAGGCTTTTTAACTGCATGGCTGGAAGTTTGGGACATTGAAATCCTGTGGCAGAGGATTCCTGGACTATTTTCTCAACTAGAAAAGAAGGTCTGTGGCAGAGACTGTATTCATTCCAAAAGGTCTGTGGCAGAGACTGTATTCATTCCAAGAGGTCTGTGGCAGAGACCCATTTCATCTTGGGCAGTCTGTGGCAGAGACTGCCCCGTTGCTGATTCGTGTGTCATCCCGGCTGCTAGGCCATGTGAGAGGGGACTATCCGGGTGACCAATACCCATTCTAAAACACTGAGAGTGGTAAGTGACTGTGAGCTGATATTTTTGGCTAGTATTGCTGAGTGCCTGAACCTTCCCCTACTCTTATATACCTTCTACTTTCTCAACGTTTACTGCATAAGAAAATAAAGCCTGACTGTTGAAGGTTTTACATCTGCGTGGACATTGCATTACTACAGACTTTCCTACCTGGACAACGAAGCTGAAGAGGTAACGCGCAAAACCCAAAACTAACCAGCAGCCCCTGCGGGGGTAGTGCTACACTAATGTTTGCTATAGTCACTAGTGATAATCACTGTTTGTCGGGAGAATACAATTGCTGGGCAGGAGGGATATTCCCCTGTCAGCACTGTTTGTGTTGTGTTGATGGGGGAATTATGCAAGTTTCTTTCCTGCAATCTGTGGATGCAGGAAATAAATTTGCACCGTATATTACCTGCCTAACTGAAAGTGAAAGTAAATTGTGAATGTCTTGAAAGAACAGGAGAGGGGGAGGGAGACAGATGAGGGAGAGAAGGGATGGAGATAATGCAGTTCAGTGATTACAGTGTACTGCAGTGCACACACTTACCCACGGTCCAGGCTAGAATCTCAGGCATCATTCACACACAGCCAGGAATTCTGCTGATTTTCATATTTCCCGCCCACACATCCCCTCTCTTCAGATACAGCACACCGGGATAGTGTGGGCGGGACTGGAAGGAGGAGGAGCTGTATTCCTCCCTGCTCGTATGTGAGGAGAGTGAGGGGGGGGGGGTGGCTGGACTCCCTGGGCTGTGAAAGAGCTTCATAGACTGACACTCAGCTCAGCTTGCAGTCACCACTCTCGGAATTTACAGGCTGGTTCTCCTGTCCTAAGGATGGGAGAAATCAGTCTGTTTTTTCAGTAACTGAGATGAAGGCTTGGGCCCCCACCCCCCCCCCCCCCCCCACAGTGCTTGTGGAGTCCTTCCTGCAACTCGCTCTTCTCCATGCCAATGAGGATGCAGGGGAAGGAGCAGATCGGGCGGCTGTGGTTGTATGAGCGCTCGCATTATGCAGTGTCAGCGAGCAAAGGGAGGGGGGAGGAATCCACCGCAGGAGCTGGCTGGGGACGCTCTCCCTCTCAGGAGAGACTGTGTTACTCCAAACTAAATGCAAAAAATAAATAAAAATGTTTTTTTTTGGGGAGGGGGCACATGGTGGGGCACAGCATAATGTTGGGGGGGTCAGGGCCCCCTCGGCCCCCCCCTTAAGGACGCCATTGGTTCCTACAGAAAATAATTTTCGCGTCTGGGAATCTTCTTTTCTTTCCAGAAATTTTCTTTTCTAGCACATGCGCATTTCTTTTTCGATTACATTTCATGTACGATTCTCCCATCATTGATTAGAAAATCGTTAGTTTTTTTAAAAAAAATCCAACATGTCCGATTATTAAAATTCGATGGCAGCACGAAAATTGGCTGTTGCTGCAGCCCACTAAAGCCCCGTACACACGATCGGTTTGACTGATGAAAACCGTCCGATGGATGGTTTTCATCAGACCAACCGATCGTGTATGGTACCCATCGGTCTTTTTTCCATCGGTTGTAAAAAATAGAACTTGTTTTAAAATTTTCCGATGGATCAAAAACCGATAGCAAATTCCGATCGTCTATGGGCAAGTCCATCGGTTAAAAAACCCACGCATGCTCAGAATCAAGTCGACGCATGCTCAGAAGCATTGAACTTAATTTTTCTCGGCTCATCGGAGTGTTTTACGTCACCGCGTTTGGAACGGTCAGTTTTTTGACTGATGGTGTGTGGCCAAGACTGATGAAAAACAGTTTCATCGGATTTCAGATGGACAAATCCATCGGACAAAAATCCATAGGTTATCCGATCGTGTGTACGGGGCTTAATGGTGCGAAATACGAACAAAAATTCTTAGATAAGATTTTCGAAAGAAAGTTCTTTCGAAATTCGACCCATGTATGGCCAGCATAAGTACTGTTTTACTTTAATTATAGATATGAATTTTTTTAATGTTATGAAACTTTAAATGCCGCGTACACACGATTGGAAAATCCGACAAGAAAACCGTGGATTTTTTTCCGACGGAATGTTGGCTCAAACTTGTGTTGCATACACACGGTCACACAAAATTCCGACCGTCAAGAACGCGGTGACGTACAACACTACAACGAGCCGAGAAAAATGAAGTTCAATGATTCCGAGCATGCGCCAAATTGATTTAGAGCATGCGTGTTTTTTTGTGCGTCGGAATTGCATACAGACGATCGGAATTTAAGTGTGACAAATATGCAGAAAAGATTTAGGAAGGGGGCAAATACTTTTTTTTACAGCACTATATATTAAAAATAATATATATATATAAACACGTGTTCACAAAAAAGAAACACATCTGTCAACCATGATATGTTTTCAAGAAACACATTGTACATGTTTAAAGAGGCAACGTAAATGAAGCCAACAGAAGTGGAAACCTTTAATACAGCCCATACAGCCCTTGACTTTGTTGTTCATGGCTTAGTACAATGTAGAGGACTACTGGATGACAAATTCATTTACCTGTATTAGGCAGAAGATTTCTCTCATCCAAGTGCAGTTTGTACCCATATCTGTTCTCCAAATGGGGTTTTAGGATAAAGTTTGTGAACTTCGTGTCAATGTTTGATGGACAGAACGAGACATAAGCATCGAACAGACGTCCATCTGCAGGCAAACACAGACCTGAGTTTTGTGCACATACCATATACTGTATAGAATTCTGAGTTATTCTGTTCATACAGTGTTTGTCAAAAACAAGCTATAGGACTTTTAGGAAATCTGTTGGGAGTAAAACACAGGCTGCTTTTGCTGACCTCTTTCCAAAAAATGCTAGATGCCTGGCTGTCATGCTGATCCTCTTGCTTTGAATCAGTGACGCAAAACAAGTATGTAGATAAAGGTTTCTGTTGTTTTCCTAACTTTCCTGAGCGGCATACTTGTTCTGGCCACCAAACAAATATAAATTTCAGAAGTTGCTTTGCAATGATAACCCTGCCTGATATACTCTATATTGTCAAAAGTATTGGGACAACCACCTTTCCACGCACATGAACTTTAATGGCAATTCAGTCTTAGTCCCTAGGGTTCAATATTGAGTTGGCCCACCCTTTGCAGCTATAACAGCTTCAACTCTTCTGGGAAGGCTGTCCACAATTTTTAGGAGTGTGTCTATGGGAATGTTTGACCATTTTTCCAGAAGCACATTTGTGAGGTCAGGCACTGATGTGGACAAGAAGGCCTGGCTTGCAGTCTCTGCTCTAATTCACCCCAAAGGTGTTCTATCGGGTTGAGGTCAGGACTCTGTGCAAGTCAGTCAAGTTCCTTCCCCCCAAACTTGCTCATCCATGTGTTTATGGACCTTGCTTTGTACACTGGTGCGCAGTCATGTTGGAACAGGAAGGGGCCATCCCCAAACTGTTCCCACAAAGTTGGGAACATGAAATTGTCCAAAATGTCTTGGTATGCTGACACCTTAAGAGTTCCCTTCACTGGAACTAAGGGGCCAAGCCCAACCCCTGAAAAACAACCCCACACCAAATGATTTAGACCAGAGCACAAAGCAGGGTCCATAAAGATATGGGTGAGCGAGTTTGGGGTGGAGGAACTTGACTGACCTCAACCCAATAGAACACCTTTGGGATAAATTGTAGCAGAGACTGCGATACAGGCCTTCTCGTCTACATCAGTGCCTGACCTCACAAATGCACTTCTGGAAGAATGGTCAAACATTCCTATAGAATGTGGACAGCCTTCCCAGAAGACTTCAAGCTGTTATCGCTGCAAAGGGTGGGCCAACTAAATATTTATCTAAAAAATGTGATGTAGTTTTACCACCCCAGGCTGCCCAGCATAATTCTAACATTACAGCATGATGGCTGCACATCCACAATGGCTGTGATGCTTTGCGGATGCGGCATTTTTAACTTGAATGTGACAAATGGCACTCCCTGTCAAATTTGCCCATTGATGATCAATGGAGTTGCCAGTGTAAAAAAACCCCCACAGATATCAGGAGGCAGCAGTAGCACCTCCTGAGTGCCAGCCAGCCAGCACTTTAAAGCTTTCTTAAACATGATCCACTTTTTTTTCCGAAAGCGGTAAGGTTACCGCTTGTCTAAAAAAGCACTCTTATTTGTTTACTTTTGTTCTGTATGGCTACATTTGCATGGATGACTAGCGCCCATGGGAATGACAGCGGCAGGAATCTGCTGATTCCTGCAGCTGATTCTGCCACCTGTGAGCAGCTAGCTGCAAGCACTGAGCCTTGTACACTTCAATGACACAAAGTGCATCCAGCAGCGATCAATTCGTAAATCAAGTCATTGCTGGCTGCGTTGGCAGCCATGTATAGCTGGAGCCACTGCCGGCCTTCCATTGAAGTGTACAGGGCTCTCTGGCTGCAGCTAGCTGCTCACAGGTGGCAGAAACAGCTGCAGAAATCCAATTCCTGCCATTGTCATTTACTCCGGGTCTAATCGCCTGTGCAAATGTAGCCTTAAAGTGGTTGTGACCCAAAAAAATAAAAATAAAAATAAAAGATCCTGTATCTTTAAGGCATGATATATAGCACAGTGCTTGTGCTATGTAATTTGTCCCTTCCTATGTTGTAATATACCTGGTTGATCCTGCTTGTTTCTGTGTCCCCCTGTCTGTGCTGACCACAGTAATCATGGCTGCTGAGCCAAGATACCGTGGTCAGTTTAGGTGCCTCCATTATCCTGCTCTCTGCTGTGAGTCTCTTCCCTCTCCCCCTCCCTCCCTGCCTGTCAGCGTGAGAGCATCTCTCCTCCCGGCCACTATTCAGCTGCAATTTGCAGCAAAAATACTTGTATCCCTTCCGGATTGTGCAGTTAGTTTTTTTTTTTCAAATGAAAAGTCTAAATACCCTTTCCCACATGACTTCCCTCTGCTGGCCAGGTGACATCACAAGGGAATGTCAGCCCCTCCTGATGCTATGCATAGATTGATGAAGAAGTTCGGAGGGGATCACGTTACCGCACAGCTGCAGTGTGAGAAAAGGTATTTAGCCGTTTCATAAAAAAAAAAAACCACACACACTGTAGTTACTAACTGTATAATCCAGAGGGCATACCAGTAAAGTTACAGTGTGACTTTACAAACAATTTTGCAAAAGCGCCTCAGTGTGAAAACAGCCTTAAGCCCCGTACACACGGTCGGACTTTTGGCCAACAAACTTCATTTTGAGCAAGTTGGACCAACAATCCGACCGTGTGTACGCTCCATCGGACAATTTTTTTTTGCTTTTTTCTTGACAAAAGTTGGGTCTGCAAAAGTTGGGTCTGCAAACGGACAAACTTTTGCCCAACAAAAGTCTGATGGAGCAAGGTCCGACCGTGTGTACAGAAAACCATCTGACTTTTGTCCGATGGACAAAACAACTAATGTTAAAATCAACCAACAATAGCAGAAGTTGACCAAAGGGTGGCAATAAAGAGCAGAAAAGTGCAGAAAAACCACGTGATGTTGCAAAAAGTTTTGGGAAAGTTTGCAGAAAAGTCAGAGCGTGTGTATGCTATGGGTGTTCCCGACCAACTCCGTTCGGACAAAAAACTACGGAAAAGTCCGATGGAAGTCCGACCGTGTGTACGAGGCTTTAGGGTGACAGCACTGCTCCTCCACAGACACAGTACACTGAGTGTTGTCAACCCAGGAAAAGGATGTAATGGCAGGATTACCAATGGAAGAGAAAGAAAAGAATAGCCTGAAAAAAGACTAATGCAGTCACAACATCTAAAGACATGCAATTTGCAATATATTATGTTTTTATTCTTGTATTTAGATATGCTTTACATCTTTTATCTATTGTGTCTGAATAAGGTTGCTGAGAAATGATTAACAGCTGCCTTTAATCAGAGCGGTTTTATAAGGCAAGCTTTCTGTACTCTGTGGGAGTTCTGGCTTCCTGTGATATGCTATTATCATGACCTTAATTCCAATAAATCTTTGAAAGAGCACCCATGCGAGTCCTGGATTCTTATTACACCTTGCAGAGCTGTGTTTAACAGTACACCTGAGTGGCTTTTATAATAATGATAAAAAAGGCTCCTCCTTTTGTGGAAATATCTGGATATACAATGGGAAACTCTATTCTTTATACTCTCTTATGTCGGATGCAAATTTGTGGGTAAACCCTAATATGTCGGTGTTTGCATGACCATGTACAGCTATTCAGTTTTATGGCAGTACATGAACCCTTAAAGGGGTTGTAAACCCTCGTGTCCCCCAGCCCCCCCCGTTTTACTTACCTGAGCCCCGAATTTCCGTGGGCGCGATCCCGAGTCGCTCTCTCCGCGGCTTCTTGGCTCTTCATTGGATAGATTGATAGCAGCGCAGCCATTCGCTCCCGCTGCTGTCAATCAAATCCAATGATGCGGCGGCCGGGGGACGGGGCCGAGAAATACACTCTGCGTCTATGGACGCTGAGTGTATCACACGGGAGCGCGCCCGCAAGGTAACCCCCTTGGGAGAGAACTTCCCAGAGGGGGTTATCTAATGCGAGGAGGAGCCACGAGAGCTGCTGAGGGACCCCAGAAGAGCACAATCGGGGCCATTCTGTGCAAAACGAACTGGAGGTAAGTATAATATGTTTGTTATTTTAATTTAACAAAAAAACTTGAACCTTTAATATCACTTTAAAGTGTTACTAAACCCACAACAGTAAAATCAGTCTGTATATGCAGTAAAGCATGCTTGTTATACTCACTGCGGAACCTACGGGGTTAATCCTCTGCATTGTGTAAAAAGGTTGTTTGATCCTGTCTTCTCTGATCCTTCCCTTATTTTACTGTCCCCAGTCCATCTGCTGATAGTACAGAGCCTTAGAGGCAATCTGCACATGCTCAGTTTTGTGTGTGTTGCTAGAGAGTTTTTTTTTTTTCTTGGGAGGGTGCATGTGATCAGCACAGGGCCAATCAACACTGTCCAGACAGAGGGTCAGGGGTCCTGCAGTCTCATAGGACAGTTAGAGAATGAAAACTCCTCCCACAAGCTTTAACCAAACACAGATAGAAGTCAAAAGACTGCTATATACTGCTGATGAGAAAAGGTATTTAGGAGTGTACCGTGTTTCCCCCGAAAATAAGCCCGGGTCTTATATTAATTTTGGCAAGAAAAGACGCAGTAGGGCTTATTTTCGGGGTAGGTCTTACCATGTAATGTGCTGTCTTCTCTCCCCCACTCTCTCCCTGCCTGACAGGAATCCCCAGTGTGAACCGAGTTAAAATGCTTGTAAAATCCTATAATCCACTCTACTACAGTAGTATATAATGTACAATGTGTGTGTTTCTGTAATATAGTTGTGCCAAATACCTTTGTTATAGCGCCACTCTGTGCTCTGTGACCCGCCGCAGCACCCTTCCCCGCAATTATTTTACAGAAACACACACATTGTACATTATATCCTACTGTAATAGAATGGATTATAGGATTTTACAAGCATTTTAAACTGGGGCTTATTTTCTGGGTAGGGTTTATATTGCAGCCGTGCTGGAAAATAACGCTAGGTCTTATTTTCGGGGTAGGTCTTACTTTCGGGGAAACACGCTATATTTACTAAAATAATTGCATCTCCATGTTCTGTGGGAGACCAGATATAGTGAATGCAGGGTCCTGGGTTTAGTAACACTTTAATCTGTTATTATGTCCGGCTTTTATAAATTGAGGAAGATTCTTATGTTGCATTAATTTATATTCAAACTTAAAAAAAAAAAAATCAGATACGTTATAGTTATAAAAATAGCATCTAAATCAGAGATGGACACATTCCTAAAATATTCAAGTAACCATCCAGCTCATGGCTAGGCCCAAATGGTCTCATTTTATTCTATAGACGTCAGAACATTTTGTAGTGTTATAGAAGAAATGGGGTTCTCACCATTAATTTCCAAATCTGCATATTTATCTCTGTACCAGAGACGTACATTCAGGCGACACTTGATATATAGAATGGTACCAACAACAAGAATGGCAAGGACGCAGAGTGCGAAGAGGACAGCCGCTATGTGTCCTGCTTTATCTGTGGAAAGAAAATGACAAATACTTTATGGAATCTGAGATATTCAACGGTTAGATGTTATTGGACTGCTTTTTCCTTGACTTTTTGCTCATAGAAAAACATTTCAAATTTGAATACCAATACTTGACTGATTTGAAAATGATCTCATTTTACAGAGGACCATCTTTAATGTTACAAGTATGTATTAAAGTGGTAGTAAACCACTGTTTGTATTTTTACCTACAGGTAAGCTTATAATAAAGCTTACCTGGAGGGAAAATGAATACAGTGCAGGATTCAAGCTTCTGCAGTGTGCAGTACCGCATTTGGCCAGAGGTGTGGGGGCATCGGTGACACTCGAAGCCGTTCGAAAACCTTTGGAAATACTCGGAAATACTCGAAAACACTCGGAAATACTCGGAAACACTCAGAAATACTTAGTTCCTGAAGGTTTCCGAGCCTTTCCGAGTGCAGCTGAGCGGTCTCCAAGTATTTCTAAATCTCTCCCGTGCCCCCCCACCTCTGGCTACATGCGGTATTTCATGCCATAGAACTAAATGTGGAACAAATTATCTTTGTTTCCATAGACTTCTATGGGGAAACTCACTTTGATATGCGAGTGCTTTGGATTGATTACAAGCATTCTTCTGGAACAAATTATGCTCATAATCCAAGGTTCCACTGTATCTCCTAAAACTGCACCGTTTAGGATATATTCTAGCCACCAGCAGCAGGTGACTTCACCGTCAAATGCGCTATGAAGAAACGGTATACATGTGCCATTCCTTTAGAGCTGTGTGCTGGGCCTGAGACTCCCGTGCGCATGTGCCGAGTGACGTCACCGTGCCTTCAACAGTCCAACAGACGGGGCTCGAGAACCTGGAAAGAAGACCAGCTGCAGATGCAAGCCTCTGCAGCGGTGACAGGGCTTTAAACCATGGTTGTCCAACCTTTGGACCTTCCTGGGCCACATTGAAGAACAGGAATTGTAATGGGCCGCCCATGAAATACTCTAACAATAAGGATGAGCAGAAAAAGTCAGGCAGATCACAAGTTAACGATCACTGATTTAGATAATGTACCTATCTGTGTAATAAACCTTTTCTTTTTTGTTATAAAAGTAAAAGAGGGCAAGATAAAACTAGCGCAATGTTTTTGATAAACAAACCCATCAATATCTGGTTCGATGGATGGAGTAGCAATTCTCAATGAATTCTCAAGGGGCCCATCAGGCATTTTGGTTATAATTTTACCCTTCATGTGCTTCATCCTTGAAAATATTTGCTCACAAATTTAGGTGCTGCCAAAAACAGATGACATTAATAAGCCGTGATTGTGAAAATTTGATTTTTTTCTTTGAAAGATGCAACTTATAAAAGTTCAGTAAGGGCACACTGTAAAAATTTTCTTCGGCCACATGGGTTCTCTAAGTGAAAACGCATTTTTACAAAAAAATCCCCACAAAAATAAACATCAAGTTTGTGATTTTGTGTTGGGCCGCAGGTTGGACACCCTTGTATTAAACGGTCCTTGCTTGAAATCCAACGTCCGCTGATAATGTCTGGGCCCACTCTCCCTATTAAAATCATCAAATGTCAGATGTCACCTTCCTGGGAAATACAGAGCAGCCCAAATCTTGTGAAATGACATTCTTGCAATGGACTGAAGTGTCTTTATATTTGGTCCTCTGCATTCCTCTGGTGATGCAGAAGACGTTGATAAGTATATAATCAAATTTACCTTACTGACTTCAGGAACTTAACCACTTGCCTATTGGGCCCTTTCGCCCCCATCCTGTCCAGGCCAATTTTCAGCTTTCATCGCTGTTGTACTTTAAGTGACAATTGCGCAGTCATGCAATACTGTACAACATTGTTACAAATTTTGAGACAGATAGAGCTTTCTTTTGGGGATATTTAATTGCCAGAACATTAAAAAAAAATAAAAAAACAATTTGAGGGTGTTTCTGTTATTAAACTTAGTAAATAAGTAATTTTTCTCCTTCATTGATTGGCACCAATGAGGGGGCACTGATGAGGCTGCACTGATATGCGACACTGATGGTCACTGATAGGCGTCACTGATAGGCGGCACAGATGAGCATTGATAGGCGGCATAGACGAGCACTGATAGGTGGCACTGATGGACACTGATAGGCAGTACAGATGAGTGTTGATAGGCAGCACTGATGGGCCACAATAGGCGGCACAGATGAGCACTGATAAGCGCCACAGATGAGCACTGATAGGCGGCACTGATAGGCAGCACCGATGGACACTGATAGGCGGCACAGATGAGCACTGATAGGCAGCACTGATGGGCACTGATAGGCAGCACTGATGGGCACTGAGAGGCAGCACAGATGAACATTGATAGCACTGATGGACACTGATAGGCAGCACTGATGGACACTGATAGGCAGCACAGATGAGCGTTGATAGGCAGCACCGATAGTTGGCATAGATGAGCACTGATAGGTGGCACAGATGAGCACTGATAGGCAGCACTGATAGGTGGCCCTGATAAGCAGCACTGATTGCCACTGATAAGTGGCACTAATTCGGACTGCATTGATAATGAAGGCACAGGGGCTGCCCTTATTATCAGTGTAGATATCCCTTGTGTGGATTTCTGCTCATCAGCTCTCCTCTCCTCACACGCTGTCAGCGGGAGAAGAGGATTGCCGAAAACTGGCAAATCCTGTTAACACTGTGATCAGCTGTGATTGGACACAGCTAGTCACATGGTAAAGAGCTGTTGTGATTGCCTATTTACCCCGATCCCAGATCACTGCTGATGTGCGCCGCAGGGGGCGAGTGGGAAGCGCGATCACGGGAGGACGTCAATAGACGTCCTCCCGACACAGTGTGACTGTGCTGTAGCTGTCATTCAGCTATATCGTGGTTGTGAAGAGGTTAATATGTACAGTTTGGAGGAAAGAACGGAAAAGGGGAGATACAGTATGATTAAATCCTTTGAATACATCAAGGGGGTGAACAAGGTTCAGGAAGGCAGTTTTTTCAATATAAAACCAAAATCAAGAACACGGGGACACGACCTCAAACAAACTGGAGGAAAGTTCAAAACTAATCTTAGAAACTATTATTTTACTGAAAGGGTAGTTGATACTTGGAATAAACTACCAGCAGAGGTAGGGAGCCAGTCAACAATAAATGGCTTCAAACATGCCTGGGACAAACATAGATCTACACACAAAAAAAGTTAAGGAAAAAATAAAAAAATTAAAATAAAAAAGGAATTTAAAAAAAAAATCAGGCAGACTCGATGGACTACTCAGTCTTTTTTTCTGGTGTCACTTTTCTATGTTTTTATGTTTACTTTTTAGCAGGTGAATAGAAGCATGATAGCAAATCAGACTTCTCGTTGAACCAATCAGATTTAAAAACAGCAAATAAATTGCATAAATATGCATGTTTGGCCAAAAGTTTTCAGTTTTGGATAGCGAGGGAGGGGAAGGATTACAACCCCTTTTGGGTTTTTACTGCTACCCCCGGGCTTCGTCAGAGAGCTTTGCTCTCACTTACCGTCAGGGTGACAATGGTCTCACCATTATTGGTTGAAAGTCTGAAAAAGGGTTAAAGATAGAAATAAAAATGCATTTTACTATAGTAGGGAGAGGCTAAAACCCTTCTTGAATAATGAAACTTCTGTCACCTGGACAGTAAGAGAGGAGAAATCTCCCTATCAGAGCCCTAGAGATCAGTAAAAACTCAAGAAGGATTATAATCCTCCCCCTCTCCTAAAATATAATAAAAAAATATGGTAAATAGTCTTGCAATATTGTTCCAGAGAACACAAAAAAATTTACAATAGTAAAATACCAGATTTGTGAAGAGTAAATGAGGCATAAACGGTCTGAAATTGGCAAGTAAAGTTCCCATAATCCTCTTCTGTGTTCAGAGTAACATTCAAGATGCTGGTAAGGAACCTTTCAGAGCTGTTGAGGCTATTCCTGGAAGGAAAGGATATTTATTATTCAACTAAGTTAAATTAGTGTATACATAGATTCTGGTCTTATACTCATTAATTCTGGATGCTTAAAGAGAAACTCAGCTAAACAATATCTGCACCTAATCGGACCCCATATGATAACCCTAATATGCAGTTAAAAAAAATAAAAAAAAATTTATGAAGTTTTTGGTTGTTTAAAAAAAAAATCATGTTTTTATGAAGTTTTAGGTTGTTTTTAGATGTTGTTAGGGGGTTTCTTGAAAATTCAGTAACTGACCTGCAACATCAATGTCACTCCAGTAGATCCTTCCTTCTAGTCTCATTGGTCAGTAACCACTAAAAAAAGCGATGTCTTAGCATCTTCAGCGAGGCATTTTTCCTCACTGATCACCAACGTAAGGGGCATTTTTCCCTTTGATCACCAATGTAAGAGGCATTTTTCCCACTGATCACCAATGTAAGAGGCATTTTTCCCACTGATCACCAGTGTAAGGGGCATTTTTCCCACTGATCACCAGTGTAAGGGGCATTTTTCCCACTGATCACCAATGTAAGAGGCATTTTTCCCACTGATCACCAATGTAAGGGGCATTTTTCCCACTGATCACCAACGTAAGGGGCATTTTTCCCACTGATCACCAACGTAAGGGGCATTTTTCCCACTGATCACCAATGTAGGAGGCATTTTTCCCACTGATCACCAATGTAAGGGGCATTTTTCCTACTGATCACCAACGTAAGGGGCATTTTTCCCACTGATCACCAATGTAAGGGGCATTTTTCCCACTGATCACCAATGTAGGAGGCATTTTTCCCACTGATCACCAATGTAAGGGGCATTTTTCCTACTGATCACCAACGTAAGGGGCATTTTTCCCACTGATCACCAATGTAAGAGGCATTTTTCCCACTGATCACCAGTGTAAGGGGCATTTTCCCCCCACTGATCACCAACGTAAGGGGCATTTTTCCCACTGATCACCAACGTAAGGGGCATTTTTCCCACTGATCACCAACGTAAGGGGCATTTTTCCAACTGATCACCAATGTAAGGGGCATTTTTACAACTGATCACCAATGTAAGGGGCATTTTTACAACTGATCACCAATGTAAGGGGCATTTTTCCCACCGATCACCAATGTAAGGGGCATTTTTCCCCCACTGATCACCAACGTAAGGGGCATTTTTCCCACTGATCACCAACGTAAGGGGCATTTTTCCCACTGATCACCAACGTAAGGGGCATTTTTCCCACTGATCACCAACGTAAGGGGCATTTTTCCAACTGATCACCAATGTAAGGGGCATTTTTACAACTGATCACCAATGTAAGGGGCATTTTTCCCACCGATCACCAATGTAAGGGGCATTTTTCCCCCACTGATCACCAACGTAAGGGGCATTTTTCCCACTGATCACCAACGTAAGGGGCATTTTTCCCACTGATCACCAACGTAAGGGGCATTTTTCCCACTGATCACCAACGTAAGGGGCATTTTTCCAACTGATCACCAATGTAAGGGGCATTTTTACAACTGATCACCAATGTAAGGGGCATTTTTCCCACCGATCACCAATGTAAGGGGCATTTTTCCCACCGATCACCAATGTAAGGGGCATTTTTCCCACTGATCACTAATGTAAAAAGCATTTTTTCCCACTGATCCCCAATGTAAGGGGAATTTTTCCCACTGATCCCCAATGTAAGGGGAATTTTTCACACTATCACCAATGTAAGGGGCATTTTTCCCACTGATCACCAATGTAAGAAGCTTTTTTTCCCACTGATCACCAATGTAAGAAGCTTTTTTTCCCACTGATCACCAATGTAAGGGGCATTTTTCCCACTATCACCAATGTAAGAAGCATTTTTTCCCACTGATCACCAATGTAAGGGCCATTTTTTCCACTGATCACTAATGTACAAAGCATTTTTCCCACTGATCCCAAATGTACGGGGAATTTTTCCCACTGATCACCAATGTAAGGGCCATTTTTCCCACTGATCACCAATGTAAGGGGCATTTTCCCCACTATCACCAATGTAAGGGGCATTTTTCCCACTGATCACCAATGTAAGAAGCATTTTTTTCCCACTGATCACCAATGTAAGGGGCATTTTTTCCACTGATCACCAATGTAAGGGGCATTTTTCCCACTGATCACTAATGTAAGAAGCATTTTTCCCACTGATCACTAATGTAAGAAGCATTTTTCCCACTGATCACTAATGTTCGAAGCATTCTTCCCACTGACCACCAATGTAAGAAACATGTCTGCCACTGACCACCAACATAAGTGGCATTCTTCCCACTGATCACCAGTGTAAGAAGCATTCTTCCAACTGACAACAAATGTAAGTGGCATGCTTCTCACTGATCATCAATGTAAGAGAAATCATTTTTACTGTTCACCAATTTAAAGGGTATTCTTTCCACTAAGCACCAATGTAAGGGTTAACCTTCCCACTGACCACAAAAAAAGGAGCACTCTGGCTACCAACCACCAATGAAAGGAGAATAACTCTCACCGACCAGCAAGAATAATTACTGTATTTATTGGCGTATAACACGCACTTTTTTACCCTGAAAATATAGGGTAAACTGTGCCTGCGTGTTATACGCAGGGGGCTGTGGAAAGGTTTTTTCCTGAAACTTCCCTCTTAAAGTTAGAGTGCGTGTTATACGCCTGTGCGTGTTATACGCCGATAAATACGGTAAATACTGTTTGTGATGCTTTTTTTAATTTGCACTAACAAGGGTAAATTTCCTTCTAACATGACAATGTACAAGGGGGAGTTCCTATAACCTTTCCTATAACCCTGGGGGAAGGGTTTCCCTAAAAGGGGTACTAACTCCTGCTTACAAATGTGACTACTTTTATTCATACTCCTAATACATTTGTGTTCCATATGTCAAGATATGTACTTATATAATCAAAGATACAGTAAGCATTTGTACTCGGATAATATATTGCTTGTTTAAAAACATAATGAAAAAGAAAGGTACAGAAGAGGACGGAGTTTTTGTTCCCGGTTATTCACTGGTAAAGTGTACATAAGCATAAAAGTTTAGATTTTGGCTGTGATTTCTGTAAACCATCCAGAATCCACAATCCAGACTCTTACCAGAAACTCTGTTCTCTGTACACCTCTGGGGCTGGGTTTCCATTCTTCAGCCAGGTTAGGTTAGCATTACATGAGTCAAGGAATCGCAGTGTACAGTTCAGGGACAGACTGGAGCCCAGGTGTGGCCATAGTTCCTGTTCTCCAGAAGATGGTGCAATCAAAACTGGCAGAGTCCCACATTCTGCGGCTGTTGAGGCAGAGAGAGCCATGAGCATTCATTCCAACCATTATAAGATAATAGTACATTTATTATTAAAATACCCATAAGGCAGAAGAAAAAAATGTATTAGCATTTAAAAAGCATATATATATACAGACACACACTATGTTGTCAAAAGTATTGAGACACCCGCCTTTACATGCACATGAGCTTTAATGGCATCCCAGCCTTAGTCCGTAAGGTTCAATATTGAGTTGGCCCACCCTGTGCAGCTATAACAGCTTCAATTCTTCTGAGAAGGCTGTCCACAAGGTTTAGGAGTGTGTCTATGGGAATGTTTGACCATTCTTCCAGAAGCGCATTTGTGAGGTCAGGCACTGATGTTGGACGAGAAGGCCTGGCTCGCAGTCTCCGCTCTAATTCATCCCAAAAGGTGTTCAGGTTGAGGTCAGGACTGCAGGACAGTGAAGTTCCTCCACCCCAAACTCGCTCATCCATGTCTTTATGGATCTTACTTTGTGAACTGGTCCAAATATTTTGATGGAGGGGGGATTATGGTGTGGGGTTGTTTTTCAGGGGTTGGGCTTAAGTGAAGGAAACACTTAAAGAGGAAGTAAAGCCTGATGGGTTTACTTCCTCTTTGTTTCCCTGCAAAGGTAAAGCATAATGGGCTACTATGCATCGCAGTAGAAGCCTGCGATGTCGCAGTCTTCCTCCATGGCAGCGAGCGTCCATCTTCACCCCTCTTCTTCCGGGGGCCGCGAACTCCGGATCTGTGACTTGCCGGAGTCGCGTGACATCACTCCCCGCCACTCACAGCCTCATTCACGGCTTTCTGACAGACGGTCAGTGCGCCTGCGCGCCGTTGTCTATGGAGCATGCGCCGTAGACAGCGGTGCCTTTCTTTTGCAAATATCTCCTAAACCGTGTAGGTTTAGGAGATATTTGTTGCACCTACAGGTAAGCCTTAATCTAGGCTTACCTGTAGGTTAAAGTGGTATGTAAGGGTTTACAACCACTTTAATGCGTCAGCAAACCAAGACATTCTGGACAATTTTATGCTCCCAACTTTGTGAGAACAGTTTGGGGATGGCCCCATCCTGTTCCAACATGACTGCACACCAGTGCATAAAGCAAGGTCCATAAAGACATGGATGAGCGAGTTTGGAGTGGAGAAACTTGACTGGCCTGCACAAAGTCCTGACCTCAAACCGATAGAACACCTTTGGGATGAATTAGAGCAGAGACTGTGAGCCAGGCCTTTTTGTCCAACATTAATGCCTGACCTCACAAATGCGCTTCTGGAAGAATGGTCGAACATTCCCTTAGACACACTCCTAAACCTTGTGGACAGCCTTCCCAGAAGAGTTGAAGCTGTTAAAGCTGCAAAGGGTGGGCCAACGCAATATTGAACCCTACGGACTAAAAATGGGACGCCTTTAAATTTCATGTGCGTGTAAAGGCAGGTGTCCCAATACTTTTGACAATATAGTGTGTGTGTGTGTGTATATATATATATGCAGCAAGTCCCCTTCTTACGAACCGGGAGCTGATTTATAAGTCCAACTTGTTCATACAACAAGCCAAACGCAGCCAGTAAGTCAATGAGGAGAAAGAGGGGGCGGGGCCGAGCCGCGGCTTTGTGTGAATGGGCATGCAGAGAAGCTATTCGGGAGAAAGCCTGCTCAGGTGCCCCCACAGCAAGCTGCTTTCTCTGGGGGCACTTGGCAGGAGGGAGGGGCCATTAGCACCGGCACGGGATCAGAGAAAAGGAGGATCCGGGTTGCTCTGTGCAAAACCACTGCACAGAGTAGTTAACCTCCCTGGCAGTATTCCCGAGTCTGGCTCGGGGTGAGATTTCAGTATCATTAGCGGTAACCGCGAGCCAGACTCGGGCTGCATCGCAGTATCCAGGGAGAGATACTTACCTTGTTCCCTGGATCCTGCGATGTCTCCCCGCAGTGTGTGTGAGCTGTCTCCTCGCTCGATTCACACTGCCGAGTGCCGAGCTCCGTTCCCTAAGACGTTGCGGCGCACGGGGGCGGAGATCGGCGCCAAATTCAAAAAAGTAAAAAACACAATACACATACAGTACACTGTAATCTTACAGATTACAGTACTGTATAAAAAAAATTACACATCCCCTTTGTCCCTAGTGGTCTGTCCAGTGTCCTGCATGCACTTTTATATTATAAATACATTTTTTTTCTGCCTGGAAACTGGAGATTGTCCATAGCAACCAAAAAGTGTCCCTTTATGTCAAAAGTGGTTTTAGACCAGCTAGAAAACAGCGATAATAAATTAGAATCACTTGCAGAATTGAGCGATAGCGATTTGTGGGGAAATTCGTCATCAAACACTAAATCTAATGACAGCGACAATTCTGCAACTGAGCAAATTTCAGTGTTTTTAATTTAATTACATAATTGAATAATTTTTATTATTATTATATTATTATTTGTTATAATTATTTATAGTTATTTATTATATTATAATTAATGATTTTGTGTTTCAAACTTTATCATACCCGGGATGTCTACTAGACTCTGGTTTGGACAGATTTAAGTGAGTTATTCCTAATGCCGCGTACACACGATCATTTTTCCCGTCGGGAAAAATGAAATTTTTTCCTTTGGACGAGAAAAACGATCGTCTGTGGGCTTTTTGCCAATTTTCCCGACGGTAAAAACGGCATTAATCACGACGAGAAAAATTAGAACATGCTCTAATTTTTTTTGTCGTGATTCCTGTAATTTTTTTCCGCGGCAGTGTTTCCCATAGGGAAACACTGCCGCGGAGCCTACACATGGTCGTTTTTCTCGTCAAGAGAAAAAATGACGGGAAAAACGGCCGTGTGTGGGGAACAAGCCGTTCCCTCGTTTTTCCTGTCGTGATTCACGGCGGTGTTTTCACCGCCGTGAATCACGATCGTGTGTACGCGGCATAAGAATTACAGGCCTACAATATAAAACGCCAAATTTCTATGCAGAATAATGGTACCGCTTTCAGCACCTAAAATCTGACAGAATCATACCGACAGGGAGGTTAAGTATAACATGTTTTTTATTTAAAAAATAATTACATTATGTAGCGCCCTGCCCCCGATGATCGGGGTGCTATTGTAAATTTAGGGGGTGTCTGATCCCATAGTTGGGCTCAGACTTGTGTAATTATATACAAATTGCCTCTGTCCTGGCTATGGTGGTGCCTGATAGTATTTTTCCTTGTTGCCTGAAGGTGGCGGTACCACCTCAGGTCCATGTTGGAATGCAGGCAGACCATGGTGAATTGGGTGTCCCTTCTCGGCAGCGGTTCAGTGGGAGTGGTGCCCCGCTGTGCATGCTGGGAAGGGATACTTAAGGGGCAGACGCCATTGTGCGGGGCTCTTCTTCGTCTCGCGGCCCTCCTGGCGCAAGGTATGTGTGTGTGATTCCAGTCTCGGGGCCACGTTGGCCTGAGGCTGCATCTCTTTTTAGTAGGCCCAGCTATGCTGGCTGGGGCCTGCAAAGAAAGGAAGAAAGAAAAGGGATTCCCAGCTGTCCGTCCGAGTGGAGGAGGCTGCTTCACAAAGGAAACCAAGGGAGGACCTGCCCTGGAGGAGACCGGCAAAGTGCTTGTGTCTCGGGCTAGGCCTGGTTGCTTCGTTGAAAAAGGATCCATAATTCCATTCGCCCCACAGCCCGCCGGGTCGGCTTAACCACTTGCTTACTGGGCACCTAAACCCCCTTCCTGCCCAGGCGAAATTTCAGCTTTCGGCACTGTCACGCTTTGAATGACAATTGCGCGGTCGTGCGACGTGGCCCCCAAACAGAATTTCCCACAAATAGAGCTTTCTTTTGGTGTTATTTGATCACCTCTGTGGTTTTTATTTTTTGCGCTATAAACAAAAAAAGAGCGACAATTTTGAAAAAAAAAAACACAATATTTTTTGATTTTTGCTAATTTAAATATCCAATTTTTTGAAAAAAAAAAAAGATTTTTTTTCTCAGTTTAGGCCGATACGTATTCTTCTACATTTGGTTAAAAAAAAATCCCAATAAGCGTATAGTGATTGGTTTGCGCAAAAGTTATAGCGTCTACAAAATAGGGGATAGAATTCTGATTTTTTTTTTATTATTTTTTTTTTTACTAGTAATGGCGGCGATCTGCGATTTTTATCGTGACTGCGATGATATGGCGGACACGTTTAACACATTTTTGGGACCATTCATATTTATACAGCGAACAGTGCTATAAATATGCACTGATTACTGTATAAATGTGACTGGCAGGGAAGGGGTTAACACTAGGGGGCGAGGAAGGGGTTAAATGTGTGCCCTATGAGTGATTCTTACTGTGAGGGGAGGGGACTGACTGGGGGAGGTGACCGATCTGTGTCCCTATGTACAAGGGACACAGCATCAGTCTCCTCTCCCTGACAGGACGTGGATCTCTGTGTTTACACACAGAGATTCACGTCCTTGGCTGTGTACCGGCCGATCGTGGGTACCTGGTGGACATCACGGCCGCCAGGCACGCCCATCGGCATCTCAGTGATGCACCAGGCACGTGCGCGCGCCCCCCAGTGGCCGGAGGAGCGGAGGCCGTATAATGACGGCCTCCCGGCATTTTAGAACCACTTTGCGGGCGTCATTTGTCGTATGGCGGGCGTGAAGTGGTTAAAGGTTTTTTGCTGTTTGGCTGGAAGTTTTGGACTTTTAGATCCTGTGGCAGAGGATTCCTGGACTATCCATTTATATGTTCATTTAAACAGTCTGTGGCAGAGACTGTGCTGATATAGGTTTGTGTATCATCCTGGATGCTAGGCCCAGTGAGAGGGGACTATCCGGGTGAACAATACCCACTCGATCGTTGAGAGTGAGGAAAGACTGATTGTGAACTCTGTACCACATACCTGAATCATCCCCTTATCTCTCCTACTTTCTACCTGCTACTTTCTCTACAAGTTTTACCGCAGCAAAAATAAAACCACAGTTGAAGGTTTTACATCTTGTGTGGACATTGGAGTTACTGCAGACTTTCTCCCCAGACAACGAACTTAGAGGTAACATGTGTAGCACACGGACCCTTTTCTCCTGCCTACCTTCACTCGCAGGGTAAGGCACACCGTGCCACATGCCCGTGTCCTCCTGGTATAAGAGGGTGAGCGATGTTCTTACAATTTTGGGTCCTGCAGCGAGTTACCTCCCTCCATTGGTTCTCGTCCCCAGAGTATAGGGAAAAGTCTTCTTTTCCCCGAAAGTAGGCCAATGTCCAGACAATGTTTAAACTCCAAACAGATGAGTTTATTTTATCTTGCTTGAAACAGATTTGGGAATAGGTTGAAAATAGTGACAAAAGCCTGAGTGTGAATTGCTCACCCGGATAGATCCCTCTCACAGTTCTAGCAGCCGGAGTGAAGCACGAACAGTTTCTTGAAGTTATTCCCCTTCACGGACAAGTCTAAGAGATCCTCTGCCACAGAATTCTTAGTTACTGAATTAGAACTTTGAAACTCCCATAGATTAATGAAGACCATAGGTGTCAATGGGACACACTACAGGAGCTATATTGCAACTCACGAATCCTTCCCTTTGATAGGTAACCAGGCCTCTCCTTCACCGTGAATTCCATCACTGATCCTTCGGACAGGTCCTCCCCCAGTTTCCTCTCCTTCAGAGCGGGCCACCCTCACACGGGTTCCCTGGGACTCCAGTGAGTTGATTGTAGACCCAGTTGAAGGTACTGGGCCTACCTGGAACTTCGTAGCCTCAGGCTAAAGGTGCCCGAGACTCCTCGACCAGTTCACGCACCCCAGGCCACAAGGCCAACGGGCGCGACTTCACCACCAGGGGTCCTCCCCTGCACTCTCCTCCTCCACTCCCCCTCTCCTTTGATGTCTGCCTTTTATGTACCCTCTCCCGGCATGCACAGCAGGCCGAACTCCGCCAACCACACGGTACCCGAGAGAGGACACCCAATAACATCACAATGTAACCAGTGGTTCAACCCGAGACCTGGGCAACAGCGCCACCACAGGCCCAGAGGAACTATACACCAGACAACAACATGGCAGAGCAGAGTACACAATAGCCAGAATTGTAGAGTCTGAGCCATACTATGGCTCAGACTGCCCCTAAATTTGCAACATAGCGACCCCATTTTTGGGGGTTCAGCCACACACACCCCTCCCTTGGAAAGCCACTGTCCCCAGTGGCTGGAAGAGACCAGAAAGACCCCTCAATCCTAAATGAGTTCCGTTTTTTTCCAAACTACGTACAGCAAAAAACATTAATGGTGCCTGAACCAAAATTTTTGGGAATAGCAGAGGAAGAAAAGAAAGAACATGTAAAAAAATAATATATATCACATTAACAATAACCAGAATTGTAGAGTCTGAGCCATACTATTGCTCAGACTGCCCCTAAATTTGCAACATAGCGATCCCATTTTTGGGGTCCCGCTACACATGCAAGGCCCAGAACTTAAACCAGCAGCTCCTACGGGGGTAGTGCTACAATTATATTATATAACTTCATTATAAATCAAACCTTGAGTTAGGCTTTAATGCATATGATCAAATATAACTCGGAGCAACTGCTGTCTAGATGTTATTCCATAAGGGGAGTTCAATACTGGTTCTAGATCTGTGTATCTGAGTGCCTGGATAGATCTGTGAAGTCACTGTTTTCTCTGATTCCATCCAAGGGGGAGTCAAAATGCATTGGCTTTTTTTTTATATATTTTTTTTTCTACCAACAATTATCTTGGAGTCTTTATTCAGGTTTTGGTCCTGTGCTCCTCTCTGTATATCTATGGTTTAAACGACTGTAGTGACGTAGGGCTAGTGGATAGATCCACAACACATGGTGAGGGATGGAGGCATACAACACACTTGGAAATGTCGGATGTGAAGATTCTGCCAGAGGTTGTATTGCTAGCTCTTGAAAAGCGCAAAGATTCGAGGAACAGATGGTGGGAAAGGTAGGTATTATGCTGTGTACACACGATCGGTTTTACCGATGAAAACAGTCCGATAGACTTTTCTCATCGGACAAACCGATCGTGTATGGACTCCATCGGTCTTTTTTCCATCGGTGAGAAAAAATAGAACATGTTTTAAATTTATCCGATGGGAAAAAAAACGATAGCAAATTCCGATCGTCTGTGTGGAACTCCATCGGACAAAAAACCCACGCATGCTCAGAATCAAGTCGATGCATGCTCAGAAGCATTGAACTTCATTTTTCTCGGCTTGTCGGAGTGTTTTACGTCACAGTTGGTCTGGGCCTTGTCTTTCCAAAAGCCTAATGTCTCTGTTTGGAGTTTCTGTGGGTTGTAGAAGTGTTCAGGGTTTGGAATGTTGTAATAATTAAACACAGTACTCAGCCATGACCTTTAATGAATTGTGTATTGTGCACACTCCCAGCTAAATTACTATCTCTCTGTTGTCTTCCCCTTTATTATATAGTATATCACATGACTAATGTATAACAGATGTACTTGCTGCTTACCCCCTGTTTGCTCCAACTTCTTACCCATAATCCTAAATTAACGAGACCACACCGAAATTGGAGTAAAACATAGGCCGTAGCAGCCTTATTTATTAAATAAATATATTTCCAAAATAATATCAAAATCCTAGCGTTGGTCTTTTGCGGGAACCTCCATAACCATCTGATAAAATATTGCACTGCGGTACCTCTCATATGCTTATAGGCCTCAAGCCGACCGGCTGGCTCAGAGACAACCACGGACCGCAGTGCACCCGTTACCAACACATTTTAGCTAAACCTCCGTTAGCTGAAATCCAACCATCAGGACCCATACCAACGATAGGTCCTGAACTCATTCCTTCCAAGGTATCTTCCTTCATCCGCAAAGACCAACACCCGCCACAGCACCCAAGGGGAAAACCTTACCCTTGGGGGCCCCCCACACCCCAGAGCTCACTGTATGCCATATTGCATTCCCAATGCCCATAAGTCACTCCCCACAGCAGTGAGGTGCACACCAGGTGCAGGTACCTCCAGCCATCCACCACCAACTCCATGTGCCTTACCACCAACCCTCCATTCAGGGCCGGCCCTACCATGGGACCTGATGGGACCATGGTCCCAGGCGGCACTTTAAGAGGGGCGGCAACAGGGGCGCACTGCCTGAGGACCTGGGTTTCCCTCCATCTAGTGTGCAGTGTCATACTTGTACTCCATCGCCGGCGCTGCTGTCACTGGCCGCAGTGGCAAGACCCACTTCAAGGGTCTCTCCAGCGGCCCCTGCTTCACTGCCCAAACTGGTTGCTAGCCGCGGACCGCTTTGTGTCTAGCAACCAGTGACGTAAGGAGAGAGAGGCCCATCATACATTGCAGAGAGTATTTCACTTCCTCCTCCGCTAGCTCCACCCACCTCCTCCCTGTATGTAACAGCATGAGATCGGAGCGGCTGTGTGTGTGTGTGGAGAGAGAGCAGCTGCGGGCTCTTCTCCCCCCTCCTTCTCCTCCTCATGCTGCTGTTCCTTGGACAGCCACCGCTATGTTTCCTCCCCCTTTTCCTCCCATTGGCCAGGGAAAAAAACTTAAAAGTAGAAAAGAGGATTATGGGATATGTAGTGCAAATGGCTGGCCCATTGCAATTCTAGGGGGGAAACTGCAGCCCCCAGCATGCCCATCTGAAGGGGAGGGAGAGAGAGCCAGGCTGAGTGACAGGCTGCATCTGGTGACAGGCATCAGTGACAAGTGACAGGCTGTATCTGGTGACAGGCATCGGTGACAAGTGACAGGCTGCATCTGGTGACAGGCATCGGTGACAAGTGACAGGCTGCATCTGGTGACAGGCATCGGTGACAAGTGACACGCTGCATCTGGTGACAGGCAATGGTAACAAGTGACAGGCTGCATCTGGTGACAGGCATCGGTGACAAGTGACAGGCTGCATCTGGTGACAGGCATCGGTGACAAGTGACAGGCTGCATCTGGTGACAGGCAATGGTAACAAGTGACAGGCTGCATCTGGTGACAGGCAATGGTGACAAGTGACAGGCTGCATCTGGTGACAGGCAATGGTGACAAGTGACAGGCTGCATCTGGTGACAGTCAATGGTGACAAGTGACAGGCTGCATCTGGTGACAGTCAATGGTGACAAGTGACAGGCTGCATCTGGTGACAGGCATTGGTGACAAGTGACACGCTGCATCTGGTGACAGACATTGGTGACAAGTGACAGGCTGCATCTGGTGACAGTCAATGGTGACAAGTGACAGGCTGCATCTGGTGACAGGCATTGGTGACAAGTGACACGCTGCATCTGGTGACAGACATTGGTGACAAGTGACAGGCTGCATCTGTTGACAGGCATCAGTGACAAGTGACAGGCTGCATCTGGTGACAGGCAATGGTGACAAGTGACAGGCTGCATCTGGTGACAGGCAATGGTGACAAGTGACAGGCTGCATCTGTTGACAGGCATCAGTGACAAGTGACAGGCTGCATCTGGTGACAGGCAATGGTGACAAGTGACAGGCTGCATCTGGTGACAGGCATCGGTGACAAGTGACAGGCTGCATCTGGTGACAAGCAATGGTGACAAGGAACAGGCTGCATCTGTTGACAGGCATCAGTGACAAGTGACAAGCTGCATCTGGTGACAGGCATCGGTGACAAGTGACAGGCTGCATCTGGTGACAGGCATTGGTGACAAGTGACAGGCTGCATCTGTTGACAGGCATCAGTGACAAAAGACAGGCTGCATCTGGTGACAGGCAATGGTGACAAGTGACAGGCTGCATCTGGTGACAGGCAATGGTGACAAGTGACAGGCTGCATCTGGTGACAGGCAATGGTGACAAGTGACAGGCTGCATCTGGTGACAGGCATCAGTGACAAGTGACAGGCTGCATCTGGTGACAGGCAATGGTGACAAGTGACAGGCTGCATCTGGTGACAAGTGACAGGCTGCATCTGTTGACAGGCATCAGTGACAAGTGACAGGCTGCATCTGGTGACAGGCAATGGTGACAAGTGACAGGCTGCATCTGTTGACAGGCATCAGTGACAAGTGACAGGCTGCATCTGGTGACAGGCATCGGTGACAAGTGACAGGCTGCATCTGGTGACAGGCTGCATCTGGTGACAGGCATCAGTGACAAGTGACAGGCATTGGTGACAAGTAACAGGCTTCATCTGGTGACAGGCATTGGTAACAAGTGACAGGCTGCATCTGGTGACAGTCAATGGTGACAAGTGAAAGGCTGCATCTGGTGACAGGCATTGGTGACAAGTGACACGCTGCATCTGGTGACAGACATTGGTGACAAGTGACAGGCTGCATCTGGTGACAGGCATTGGTGACAAGTGACAGGCTGCATCTGGTGACAAGCAATGGTGACAAGTGACAGGCTGCATCTGGTGACAGTCAATGGTGACAAGTGACAGGCTGCATCTGGTGACAGTCAATGGTGACAAGTGACAGGCTGCATCTGGTGACAGGCATTGGTGACAAGTGACAGGCTGCATCTGGTGACAGTCAATGGTGACAAGTGACAGGCTGCATCTGGTGACAGGCATTGGTGACAAGTGACACGCTGCATCTGGTGACAGACATTGGTGACAAGTGACAGGCTGCATCTGGTGACAGACATTGGTGACAAGTGACAGGCTGCATCTGGTGACAGGCATTGGTAACAAGTGACAGGCTGCATCTGGTGACAGGCATTGGTGACAAGTGACAGGCTGCATCTGGTGACAGGCATTGGTGACAAGTGACAGGCTGCATCTGGTGACAGGCAATGGTGACAAGTGACAGGCTGCATCTGGTGACAGGCAATGGTGACAAGTCTCAGGCTGCATCTGGTGACAGGCATTGGTGACAAGTGACAGGCTGCATCTGGTGACAGGCATTGGTAACAAGTGACAGGCTGCATCTGGTGACAGGCATTGGTAACAAGTGACAGCCTGCATCTGGTGACAGTCATTGGTGACAAGTGACAGGCTGCATCTGGTGACAGGCATTGGTGACAAGTGACAGGCTGCATCTGGTGACAGGCATTGGTGGTAAGTGACAGGCTGCATCTGGTGACAGGCATTGGTGACAAGTGACAGGCTGCATCTGGTGACAGTCATTGGTGACAAGTGACAGGCTGCATCTGGTGACAGGCATTGGTGACAAGTGACAGGCTGCATCTGGTGACAGGCATTGGTAACAAGTGACAGGCTGCATCTGGTGACAGGCATTGGTGACAAGTGACAGGCTGCATGTTGTGGCAGGCTATGGGTGGCAAGTGGCACAGCTGCATCTGGTGGCAGGCAACGGTGGCAAACGACAAGCTCAGGGTTCCCACTGATTCTGCATTATGGTGAGTTAAACTATTTCATTATATATTACAATGTAGTAATAGAAATAATGTGATTTGATCATCCTGACACCATATCAATCATAATGTTAGGATGATTTAAGTGCTAACACCAGCCATTCGCCCGACAAATCACCCGCTGCCAAATTCCCTGTCAGCGAGACTACACCCCCCCCCCCTCATCTTTTTTTGGGAAGGAAGGGCGGTATCCCTGAATGGCAGTTTGGAAATGTGGTCAATGCAGCGCTGTTGTTGCAGCATGTTGCATCACTGAGCTGGGATCAGAGTGTAGCTGGTCGGTGGCAGTGGAGAGAAAGGGGGGAGCTTTCGTGGTGCTACACAATACTCTTTGCAGGAAGGAGCTAGGGTGACCACATTTTTAAACTACTATTCACGGACACCCCCCCTTCCCAAACATCAGCTTGTTCTGTAACGAATCACAGCACAGTGATTGGACACAAGAGGTGGGATTTATGATTTCTCCAATCACATGCAGGGGGCGGGGATTGTGCTCCTCCAGGCATTCCCGGCCAGGACAAGTACTGTCAGTGAGTAAAGAGGTGATGTGGCGGCCTTTTTTGGGGGCATCAGATTGGCCTAGGGGGGTGGCTGTGTCAGTTTCATTCCGGGACACTGTTTTGTCCTGGAATTAATGTGCACGGGACAGATCTGCAAAATGTGTGGTCACCCTAGAAGGGGCTTGTCTCTTTGCTGAATATATGGGATGTCTCTTGCTGAATATATTGGGCTGTCTCTTTGCTTTATGGAAACGTCTCTTTGCTGGATGGGCATAGGATTTTTTTTTGGGGGGGGGCAGCATTTCATTCTTGGGCCCAGGCAGCACAATGTCTTGGGCCAGCCCTGCCTCCATTCCTCACTACAAATCTACTCACTTCCCAATTAAGCTTCGTACGGGCCCTGTAGATACCCTCTAAAGACCAAGCCCCATTCCATGCGGTCCGAGTGACAATGTCCAACCACCCAATGACCATGTCCGGGAATGCCATCGACCTTACCCCTAAATCATTACCACCTACGTGCAGGACCAAAACGTCAGGCGGCCTATACAGACGTGCAAAGCTGTACCTCTGGAGCCCCTCCACTCCATAGCATTCCCGGAACTCCCAGCCATCTAGCACAAACCTCCTGGCTTGGAAACCCCACCTGCTGACCCTCTGGCCCCACATCCGCCCCTCATTACCCCTTTTTTTTTAATGTATTTTAAACACTATCGAATGGCCCAGTATCCAGGCCAGGGCCTGTACCGAACCTGCAAGAAGAGAAAGAAACAAGCCACCAAGACCTCAGCAAGCCCAAAATCATCACAGCCCCCATACACTCTCTCCACCCAGCCCACCACTATTCGAATCCCACCAGCTGATGGGGGCGAATGTATAGCACAAATCTACAAGACTCCCACCTACCAAAGCGCTTAACCGCCTCAGCATCCACCTTAGCCGCCTCGGTCGCAGCCCCAACCCTGAAAGAAACGAGAAGAACATGCCCTCTCATCCAAGCCCCAACCCGGCAGCACTTCCTGGAAACTGAAACCCTGTGAAACCTGAACAACAAAGGGGGACCCGTCCGTGTGCATTAAGAAGGACCCAACTGCCCCAGGACGCACCTCCCAAATAAAAAACCCCCGTCACGGCCCCCTCCGGACACCACTGCTAGCCAGGCGGAGCCAAGCCCGCACCAACTGACCCCTGCCTACCTGTTCCATCTTGTAGATCAGTAACACCAACGACACCCCCTCCTTCTTGCACCTAATCTCATAAACCCACATTCCCCCTTTGACGGACTTGGAAAGGCTGACCAGCTCCCCAAACCAAAAGGCCCCAAATGTATTTATTATTATTATTCCTTTTTTTATTTATTTTTTTATTTTTTGGAAAACGAGAATAAACTTGCCAACAAAAACAACTCCCTCTAACTAGGGAAACCTCATATGCTGCTGCCCAAACCCTGCAGCTGCCCAAACATTTTATTATTATTATTATTATTATTTATTTATTTTTTTATTATTTTTTTTATGATATAACCAGGAGACACCCAAAATTGTTCCGTAAATTCCGGGCAACCCAGCCTTTGACCAGAAACGTCAAACCCGCTAGTTTTTTTTTTTTTTTTAACGCGAGCCCGGCCACCCCATTGGTCCTATTTCTAGAAATAAAGTATAACGTCAACAGTCTAACCCCCTCGCCCCACCGAATCCACTTCACTCATGTGAACTACCACCTGCCACTACTGCCTAGCCTTCCGAGAAGCGGACGACTGCGATGGAATCTCACACCTCCAGACAGGACGGGACACCCCACGTTACCCCGCCACCAGCTCCACCACCCGGAAACTATCCCCACTGAAAAGCGAGGAAACGCTCCAGCTATGACGTTCTCCACTGGCGTTAGATGCACCAAGTAAACGACACATGCACTTGCAGGCATAACCACACCGAGTGTGGCAACAGCTGAAACAACCGGGGGAGATGACACAGCGACTCTTGATCACTCGTACCATACCCAGGTTATACCCGTGGAACCAAACCTTCATCTCCCTTAATGAGGCGCCCCACCATACCCCTGGAAATGACTCCAGCAGCACCAGATCTTGTGTGAAAACCCCTGTCAATCCAAGACCGAAGGCCCACTACACCCGCCTTGAAAGAATGCCCCCAAACCTGTCGAGCCACCCGACACTGTGTACCACCCCCACTCAAAGTTCTTAACCGCACCAAACCCCCCCAGTCCCCTCCTGAGAAACCCGTCCAGTAATGAGGCACACCCGCAAATCCTCCCTGTGAGTCCACCCAATGCACAAAATACTTAGGCGATCTGATCCTTGCGACGTGTTCCAATGTAGACAGGAGCACCCCGAAGATAGTTGACGACGCCAGGCCTACGCACAGAAAATCGTCCAAATAATGGCTGATGGGCGATACTCCTGACACATCCCTCATCACACCTTCCCCCAATGAGTTGAACTGCTAAACAGTGCCCCGGAGACAGAGCAACCAATCGGCAGACCCATATCGACATAAAAAACCCCAGTACCCCACCAACCCCACAACCGGAAGCTGTCCGGGCGGCCCTGACCAATCCGACGAGCCCAATACAGTGCCGCATCCAAGGAAGCGTAACTCACTGTGTGTCCTCCCATGTCAATGGCATTGTTGACCAACCCCCCTTTTGGGAAGAAAGGTGGTGCATCAGCCCAAATTTGTTGAGCTCCTACTTTGGCACTACACCCCAAAGGGGAACCCCCAAATCAACTAAAGATTGGGAAGGGAAAGAGTCGCCTATGCGTCCTAATGCTACTTTTCCTTGGGCAGTTTCTCAGAAACTACATTGGGACGCAGCATGGCCGAACATAAATCACACGGCATGTGAAACCCCACTGAAAAGAAAAAACCTTAGTCTAACAGCTACGCTGCTGTACCATCCGTATACCTACCAAGAAACGGCCGCCGCCGTTCCCCCATCACCGGCGTCCTTCCTCTCCCGTGTTTGAAGCATACCGACAGGGTGTGATCCCCCCCCCCAAACCCAGAACCTTAGTGCTTGTACCGACACACTCCACCGAATTTACCCGTGCCCTACGTGTACCGCTAACAGGCCTACTTACTCCAGCCGGACTGTTATACTGTGGGGGGGGGGTGGGTTGGGTGGAGTAACACCCGCCCCTACCAGGAAACAACTGCCCTTGGGGCCTAGCAGATGTCACAAGGCGCATTCCCAGCCTGATGTCGTTGTGATCCCACCGTAGTGCCGGATGTATCCCCTCCTACGCCAAACTGCTCCCAGACCGCATCCAAACCGCACCTCCGTGAACCCTGTTAGCATCCCCTACCGAATTTGGGTAACAAAAGAGCTCCGACAGGGTTCAGGGTTCTTCCCCCCCCAATCACCCTCATGTGAAATGCTTGCAACTTATTTCCGATAGTACATGTAATCAATCAATACCTCCCCTTCTCACCACCTCCCATTGTTGGAATACCCTGGCGTAACCCCAAATTTAATATATATATATTATTTTTTTTTAACAGCAGGAGTGAACAGCATCTCTACGTACTCACCCTTTTAGATCTTATCCCAGACCTCAGGCTTTAAGTGAGCACCCAGCGGACCCTAAAACCAACTGTACCTGTGGCTAAATCAGCCAAACGTATGACATCCCGTTTTCCAGCGGCGTCCCCTGCTACCACGAACTTCAAAACCCTCTGCTCCACTTGCACCCCACTATCAGCTGTCATGCGCAGACTCCCACACAGCCGGCACCGCTACGGGTGATGAGGATATACTATCCCTCCCTGCAAGCGGGACCACACGGCCCGACCACCTTCTCAAATCTGCCAACCAAAATCTTTGAGCCCCACCAATAAAAAACCCTGCGAGCCTGAAGCTCCCCCCAAGTGCAGCCCCATCCATTGTGTCCACCCGGGGAGAATCACCCTGTGAGCCCCCCCGTTACCGATGCCTCCCCAGCACCTGCAGTAGCCCCCCCGTTACCAATGTCTCCCCAGCACCTGCAGTAGGACCACCCCCCACGGACCCACTATACTATCCCCTATATGGCAAAGAAAAAAATTTTTTTTTTTTTTTTTTTTACTTACCGGGCTGCCTAGGAAAAATTCCCACCAGCCGACCGTCTCGCCTCCATCGCTGCCGATCGTCTCAGGGGAAACCGATCGTCCTCCAAAGCCGTCAGCTCGCCCTGCGACCATAGGACAGCCGGCTCGCCCGCATCTGATGAAAGCCCTCCAGGAGCAGCGTCTCTGGATGCCGAGGATCTGGCAGCCCTCCGGCCCCGCCACTAAGCTCCAGACCCGCCCCTGGACTTCTCTGTCGCTTTTCGCGGGCCGGGAGGAGGGGACTTCCCCCCCCGCCCTGCCGAGAGACATCAGGCGCGTTGTCACCCTCCCCTGGCGATCCATCATCACCTGGGGGTCACCTGGCCGAGGCTGCAGAGGGCACAGTGACCGCGACCAACAATCTCCCCCGCTGAGGCTCCACCCCCCACTACCGTCCCATCAGGGGTGAGGCCCGCACTCTTCTGGTCCATGTGTCGAGCGAGCTGCCTGGCCACCCCGAACCGCCGGTGCGGCCGCCCGCCGGGCCCTGACTATGAGGGGGATGATTCCCGGGACCCCCCCTTGTAAGCAATGTGAACGCTTAGCGGGGGGGGGCCCGAATGGGGCCAAGGGGAGACTAATTGGCTGGCGCTGGGTTCTAGGGGATAGTCGGGTAAGAAGCGCTCTGAAGGCAGTAACCTTCAAGCTCGCGTGGACTCCCTCCCCCCCTGTACCTGCCCCCACCACCCTTTAAGCAAGCATTGGCCCCAGGGTCACCTGTAGCCAACCTGCGCTCCCTGGTGCCGCTTCCGACCGCAGCTAGGCCCGAAACAGCTCCCCATCTGCCATAGCTCTGTCTCCCTGAACTTTCCTTCACACTGTGGTGACCTGGGGGAGGGGACAACTCCTTTTCCTACTTACTCCCCCTCCCACTAAACTTCCTACCCAATCCTAATACTTCTAACATCCTGTACCCTGTTTCCCTAGTCATGCCAGCCCTCCGCTCATTTCTTTTCTCTCATTTTTTGCTCCGGGCTTTTCTTTATAAGGTAAATCCATTGATCTAGGGTATTGTGAAATGATCCATTGTACAGTTTGAAAAATAAGCTGGACTATGAGGAGTGCCTGTTAAAATGTTGACTACACATCATGTAATGTGACAGAATGTATCACTTATTATAAAGAGTCATTTTATCCAGAAATGATAAATCAGTCTCTAGGTCAGGGTTTCTCAACCAGGGTTATGCAGAATACTAGGGTTCTGTTAGAGGTCTCTAGGGGTTTTGCCGCAATCTACCTGTCAATCACAGGTAACTGACGGGTACATCACATCCGCCGTATGCAGAGCAGTGAAGGCAAGCAAGGAGTTTCTCCACTGTTCCCCACTGACCCCTCTTCCCCTTCTGTCCATTCTAGGTGCCATCACTTGGGATGGACAGGAAGGGAGGAGGGCCCGGTGAGGAACAGCATGCCACAAGAGGAATGATCACAGCCGCTTCCTTGCTATGTTCTGCATATGAAGGAAACCAGTACTGTAATGTGCCCTGCTGTGTGCCCCATAATGTACTCTGCTGTGTGCCCAATGTAATGGGCCTTGCTGTGTGCCCCATAATCCTCCTGCTCCCAAGTAATGTGCCCTGCCCTCATGTAATGTGCCCTGCTCCATATAACGTGTCCCGCACTCACCCTTTCAGCCCTGCTGCCATGTAATGTGCCCTGCTCTCACGTAATGTGCCCTGCTCTCACGTAATGTGCCCTGCCCTCATGTAATGTGCCCTGCTCCATATAACGTGTCCCGCACTCACCCTTTGTGCCCTGCTGCCATGTAAAGTGCCCTGCTCTCACGTAATGTGCCCTGCTCTCACGTAATGTGCCCTGCTCTCATGTAATGTGCCCTGCTCTCATATAACGTGTCCCGCACTCACCCTTTGTGCCCTGCTGCCATGTAATGTGCCCTGTTCCCACGTAATGTGCCCTGCTCTCACGTAATGTGCCCTGCTCTCATCTAACATGCCCCACACTCACATTTTGTGCCCTGCTCTCATGTAATGTGTCCTGCTCTCACGTAATGGGCCCTACTCTCATGTAATGGTCCCTGTTCCCACATAATGGGCCCTGTTCCCACGTAATGTGCCCTGCCCTCATGTAATGTGCCCTGCTCTCACGTAATGTGCCCTGCTCTCATATAATGTGCCCCGCACTCACATTTTGTGCCCTGCTCCCATGTAATGTGGTTTGCTCTCATGTAATGTGCCCTGCTCTCACGTAATGGGCCCTGCTCTCATGTAATGGGCCCTGCTCTCATGTAATGGGCCCTGCTCTCACGTAATGGGCCCTGCTCTCACGTAATGGGCCCTGCTCTCACGTAATGGGCCCTGCTCTCACGTAATGTGACCTGCTCTCACGTAAATTGCCCTGCTCTCATGTAAAGTGCCCTGCTCTCATATAACCTGCCCAGCACTCACATTTTGTGCCCTGCTCCCATGTAATGTGCCCTGCTCCCACATAATGGTCCCTACTCTTGCGTAATGGTCCCTGCTCTCACGTAATGGTCCCTGCTCTCACGTAATGGACCGTGTTCCTGCGTAATGGGCCCTGTTCCCACATAATGTGCCCTGCCCACACTCAATGTGCCCTGTTGTCATGTAATGTGCTCAGCCCTTTTTTTTATATATAGTTACATAATCTGATTGAAAAAGATACAAATCCATCCAGTTCAACCCAAAAAAGAAAAAAAAAACACATGCAAATCAAAACCTCCATATACACTATCCTATACCCACAGTTGATGCAATCTGCCCTGTTCCTCACATAATGTGCCCTCCTGACACCCTGTACACTGTTTATTTCACGTTGCACCCAGAATTGAGCATCTCTGCAGAAAAAGCGAGGCCAAATTTCACATTAAATATGTATTACTGACCAATGACGTACCCGTATGTCACTAGACTTTAAGCAGTAATACCGGAATTGACGCCTGCGGTTGCAGGCATCATCTCGGTACTGTTATTTAGAGACGGCGGTTGGCTGTTTCTTAAAAGCAATCCTTGCGGCTCACCAGCTGCTGGATTGTTTTTTCAAACAGTGGAAGGGGACATCCATCCACCTTCTGCAGCTCTCTCGGGCTCTTCTATCAAACTCTGTAGCCCAAGTAAAATTGCCACAGACCTGCCTCCTGATTGGCGAGGACGAACTTTAGTGTGATAATAACGAAAATTCATTAGCTATGGTCACACAACTGGGTGGCACTGGAGTGCGATGCTCTGTGCTCCGAGGCTACTCTTTTTTGAAGCCTATTAGAGCCTTTGGCTCTAATCAGGTGCTTAAAAAAAAACATCCACCCCGCATTGGAATCCATGGTCCGGTGCTACTGATATGTAAATTAGGGGGCCGGACACATGGATAGGGGAGGGGGCGCCCGTGCGCCCTCTATTGACGGGCCGCCACTGGTAGACAATCTAAGGTATTTAGAAAGAGGCAGCTGTGCATGGTAGCCAATCAGCTTCTAACTTCAGCTTGACAATAAAACCTAGAAGCTGATTGGTTTCTATGCAGAGCTGCACCATATTTTGCATGGTCCAGTTTTAGTAAATCTCCCCCAATAATTGGCTATGGATGAAAGACATTCATTGTGTACAACTGTTATGTGATCGCTGTGATTGGTCACAGTGATCACATGGTCCCGCTTCCAGCCTGGTACAATGATCTGTAATCCGCTGTGTCTGGTGGACACAGTGGGTGACAGATAGCACTGCAGGGCGGCCCCAAGGGTGCATGAGGCGCATGACTGGGAGGACATCATATGATCCAGGATGGAAGAGCTCCCACCCAGCCATCATTCTGCTATAGGCCCGGCGGGAAGCAGTTAAATATTTTAGGTTTAGTCACACTTTAACTAACCCAACCACCCTGAAGGCTGCATTCCAAGAGGCACAACATCACCCTAAGGCAAAGTGTCATTGACCTGATCTTTAGACTTAGCACCAGAAGTTTGGTGCTTACAGTCATGTCCAAGAAGAATGAAATAAATACTTTCACCTAATGCTGCAACAGCCACACTTGGTCCACCCATCTGTAGAGGCAATTTATTTTCCACTGCTAATGTCCAAAAATATATTTTTCCTGTAGTTTAGTTTAAGCTAAAATTATGGCCCTAAATTATTCTTCTATCCATCGCATGCTTGGGGAGGTCTAATGCGTAATAGGCATTCATATATGTACTTGCACCCTGACTACATTTGCATGTATGTGTGTGTAGGAGTGGGAGTTAATTTTTTAATGCAATAATTAATTTAATATATTTAAATGTTGTATTTGCACATTAATTCATGGGTGCTCAACCTGTGGCCCTCCAGCTGTTGCGGAACTACAAGTCCCACCATGCCTCTGCCTTTGGGAGTCATGCTTGTAACTGTCAGCCTTGCAATGCCTCATGGGACTTGTAGTGCCGCAACAGCTGAAGGACCACAGGTTGAGAACCCACAAATTAATTATATATTTATACAGTATCTCACAAAAGTGAGTACACATTCTCAAATTTTTGTAAATATTTTGCTATATCTTTTCATGTGACAAAAGTGAAAAAATTACACTTTGCTACAATGTAAAGTAGTGAGTGTACAGCTTGTATAACAGTGTAACTTTGCTGTCCCCTTAAAATAACTCAACACACAGCCATTAATGTCTAAACCGCTGGCAACAAAAGTGAGTACACCCCTAAGTGAAAATGTCCAAATTGGGCCCAATTAGCCATTTTCCCTCCCCGGTGTCATGTGATTCGTTAGTGTTGCAAGGTTTCAGGTGTCAATGGGTAGCAGGTTTGTTAAATTTGGTGTTATCGCTCTCACTCTCTCATACTGCTCACTGGAAGTTCGACATGGCACCTCATGGCAAAGAACCCTCTGAGGATCTGTAAAAAACAATTGTTGCTCTACATAAAGATGGCCTAGGCTATAAGAAGATTGCCAAGACCCTGAAACTGAGCTGCAGCATGGTGGCCAAGACCATACAGCGATTTAACAGGACAGGTTCCACTCAGAAAAGGTCTCGCCATGGTCGACCAAAGAGGTTAAGTGCACGTGCTCAGCATCATATCCAGAGGTTGTCTTTGGGAAATAGACGTATGAGTGCTGCCAGCATTGCTGCAGAGGTTGAAGGGGTGGGGGGGTCAGCCTGTCAGTGCTCAGACCATATGCTGCACACTGCATCAAATAGGTCTGCATGGCTGTCATTCCAGAAAGGAAGCCTCTTCTAAAGATGATGCACAAGAAAGCCCGCAAACAGTTTGCTGAAAACAAGCAGACTAAGGACATGGATTACTGGAACCATGTCCTGTGGTCTGATGAGACCAAGATAAACTTATTTGGTTCAGATGGTGTGAAGCGTGTGTGGCGGCAACCAGGTGAGGAGTACAAAGACAAGTGTGTCTTGCCTACAGTCAAGCATGGTGGTGGGAGTGTCATGGTCTGGGGCTGCATGAGTGCTGCCGGCACTGGGGAGCTACAGTTCATTGAGGAAACCATGAATGCCAACATGTACTGTGACATACTGAAGCAGAGCATGATCCCCTCCGTTCAGAAAATGGGCTGCAGGGAAGTATTCCAACATGATAATGACCCCAAACACACCTCCAAGACGACCACTGCCTTGCTAAAAAAGCTGAGGATAAAGGTGATGGACTGGCCAAGCATGTCTCCAGACCTAAACCCTATTGAGCATCTGTGGGGCATCCTCAAATGGAAGGTGGAGGAGCGCAAGGTCTCTAACATCCACCAGCTCCGTGATGTCGTCATGGAGGAGTAGAAGAGGACCAAAAGAAAGAGGGAATTCCTTCACCATATATATAGCTTTCAACATATATGGTGAAGGAATTCCCTCTTGCTTTAGGTGTGGGTCCACTAATCAAGACACAATATTGGATATCATGGACTTATAAAATATAATTTGATTAATGATTTTTGATCACTCTCATATTATATATGTTTTTCCTTATTGAACTTCATGCACATGCTCACTTTATTTTATGATTAATTGTCTGACATAAGGTAAATATTGCATTTTATGCACATGTTCACTTTATTCCATGGTATATGGTCATACAAGGAACATAATATAATCACTTAGCGCCCCCTATCACCCATCTGCAGTGACAAGTTCATTGTTTTTGGGGAGCAGCTTTGTACACAAGGAATCACATTATAATATTATTTGGCGCAAGGTCCCTTTTTACATTAATGGCTGTGTGTTGAGTTATTTTGAGGGGACAGCAAATTTACACTGTTATGCAAGCTGTACACACACTATTTTACATTGTAGCAAAGTGTCATTTCTTCAGTGTTGTCACATGAAAAGATATAATAAAATATTTACAAAAATGTGAGGAGTGTACTCACGTTTGTGATATACTGTATATAAAATTAATATTATTTCATTTATTTTTTTAAAGCATTTTATATTTATTTTTTGTTTTATTTACTACAACCCCAATGCCAAAAAAAGTTGGGACGCTGTGTAAA
This sequence comes from Rana muscosa, assembly GCA_029206835.1. Taxonomy (NCBI): domain Eukaryota; kingdom Metazoa; phylum Chordata; class Amphibia; order Anura; family Ranidae; genus Rana; species Rana muscosa. Next base: position 118,219,188 of record CM055119.1, on the reverse strand, counting down.
AGCTACATAAAAACAATGCAATAATTTCCAAATCTCATAAACTCACATTTTATTTACAATAGAAAATAAAAAACATATCAAATGTTCAAAACTGAGAAAAAAAAAAAAGTTAGCGTCCCAACATTTTTGGAATTGGGGTTGTACTATCACAATGGGACAGCTCCTTGTATGATAGCAGAGATATTGGTAATATCCCCATATGGAGACATTTAGGGGTTCTTTACTAAACCTACAGAATGCAAAACCTGGTCTGCATAGAAACCAATCAGCTTCCAGGTTTTAGGCTCCATTCACACTTGTATGACTTCAAAGTTGCGCCGACTTTGGAGTGCAACTTTGATGCAACTTTGGATGATTGCGACTTGGATACGACTTTGGCTTTGACCAGTGATAATGGGCAACTGTTGCACTGTATAATATTCAGGTACGACTTTCATGCAACTTTTGAGGGTTAACATTAAAGTCTATGGCCCTCAATGAAAGTCAGACCAAAGTAGTGCATGAACTACTTTGAAGTTGCTACTTTGAAGTCGCACATATATGAATGGTTATCATTGGAAAACATGGAGAACGAGAAGTTGCATGACAAGTTACACAAGTGTGAATGGAGCATTATTGCCAAAGCCAAGCTGAAGTTAGAAGCTGATTGGCTACTACGCAGTGCTGCACCAGATTCTGAGTGCTCCAGTTTTAGTAAATCTCTCCCTAAGGATCTATTAAAATCCATGTTCTGATGTTTAGTAATCGTGGGATGTAAACCTGGAAGAGCTCATTGTGTAACAATTTTATATTTGTTCTTTTAAAACCCAATAAAAATACAATTTTGAAAAACCTGGAAGAGCTCAAAGCTGAGCACTCCTGTGTTCATTCGCAGCAGATCAAGGACCTCCAATTTACGCCACCTGTGAAGGCATGTATAATCATTTACAGAAGTAAGGGGTGGGAATGCAATCTTTTATTGGTATTGTTAATATACAGTAAATACCATTAATGCATGTATTATGTTTTTATGGACAGTTCTTCAGGATAGCTGCACTGCAGGTATGGATTGAGGAACTGTCAGATAGCTTTTGAGCTTCCTCTTTGTCATTTTATGATCCTATGGAGAATCACCAAATATGTATTCTAATACTGGAACGTTTACGTCTTCATTATGCAACTCAATCCTAATAAACCGTTTAATACATTATTTTATTATATGTTAAAGCAGCCCTACAAAGGCCATGAGCCAAGTTAAGTTTTATTAGGTCTAATTATTAGAAAATTGGGCCCTATATATAGCAATCATAAATCTACACTAACTGTTATTTATTCAGCTTGGAAACTTGTCATATTGCACAATGACCAAATGTAATTGTGTATTCAACATGTGCAATTTTTTCCCTGTATAATCCGGCAATTCAACAGGTCTGCTGAATGGCCAGCTCATACAAACTGGCTATGTACAGTACATGGGTTGGGATCTTTACATATGTGGCTAAATATAAGGTTCCGCTACACAACAACAAACAAGCGCACCAGCAAATTACCAGAACCCTTAAAGTGGTTTTCTTGATATAATCTGCAGTATTCGATTACATTATGTGCCCCAATGTATGTTATTTATAAAAAAAATGCCGCTGTATACCTTATTTCAGAGCAATGCTAAGAGCTCACGTGACCAGCCACCTCTCTCCTTTCTTGATCTGACAGATACAGCGGGAGGGGCTGAGAATCCCTCGCTGACGTCAGCCGTGAGGATGGAAGGAGAGGAGGAGAGCGGCGGGCAGTCAAGTGAGCGCCGGGCGGCGCTCTGAAATAAGGTATACAGCGGCATTTTTTTAATAAGGAAAATACATTGGGGCACATAATGTAATCTAATACTGCAGATTATAGCAAGAAAACACAGTAAATTTAGCAGCAGGAGGGGAGGGGCTTGCACTGACACAGCTGACAGGCGGGGGGGGGGGGCTACAGAGAAGAGACAGTGGATGATGAAGGCATGTAAACTGACCACGGTGTCAGGGCTCAACAGCCATAATAAACGTGGTCAGTTTACAAAGGGGAAGGCAGAACCAGGCAGGATCAGCCAGGTATTTTAGGTGATAAAAAAAGGCCAAATTACACAAAAACACGCACTGTGCTGTACAACATGCTTTAAAGGAATAGCATCGATTTTTTTTATTGCAGATGAGACACGTTATGTTTCTTCTGCAATAACACACACATACCTACCTGCTTGCAGTCTTTTATTGAATATAAACTGAGCTGCGCATGCGCAGCTCAGCATTCATTTCGAGCACACTTCAGCTGTGCTGACCGACTCCCATGAGCATGATTACATCACCCCCCCCCCCAACTGGTTAATCAAGAAATCCAAAAACCATTACATAGAAATAGCCCAAGGAGAAGGTGACAGCGGCTGGTAAGGGATGTAACCACCATATCGCTGGAAGGTGGGGGTGAGTATTTTTGGGAGTTTACTTCTGTTTTAATGTGGACCATCGCTCAATAGATGCATTGGGTGCCATGGCACTCCCACCAATGACAAAAACACAATATTTTTGCTGCCCCACACCCCAGCTGCCATTTCCCCCCAAGCGAGAACGACGTCTTCTACTCTTTAAAACCTCTTGGGATATCCATGCCACATATCCCAAGAGGCTGCAAAAGCAGGGAGATAGAGTTGCTGGTGGGCAGAGCTGGTGTGTCAGCGGAGGCTGTCTGCCTGAACATGGAAGTGGCAGTCATGCTCCTGATGACAACAGAGAAAAATATAGTGGTGCAGGACTCAGGCTGTGGCCCCTAAACAGAGGATTACAACAAGACAATGCTGGATTCGCTGGGCAGGTGAGTACCCAGATAGCAAGAATTTGTGGCAGTGTGGAATTGTAAGTCTGGTAACTTGCTGCACATTTTCACTGGCAAGTTGTACACTTGCAGAGCACTTGAAACAAAAGTTCTAGTTGATACTTTTCCAATTTGTAGCAAATTTGCGTGGTAAGTCTCTAGCAAGAGCAAAGTTGCAGTGGTGAATCTACAGCAAGAGCTCTGCAAGTCTACAGCATAAAAAGTCAGCCACAGTGCCCCCTGTGGTGGGATGACTATTGCACAACATAACTGAACAAGAACTTTCAGCAGACTTGCAGAATGTTTGCAAAGAAAGTTGATCTGGAGTCATGCAATGTGGACTTACTGCAATTGTGCAACAAACTTGTGAAGTCTGGCAAGTCTAGCAATAGCTTAGAAAGTCATTTTCAAACTTGCAGCTCAATTGCTTGCTATCTGGGTATGTTCATTGAGAATAAGCCTGCATAATAAAGGAGAAAGCAGTGACATTCCTCTTTAAGGTCATTTACTCAGATATTGAATAGCCAAAATAGAAGAGGGCCTTTTTAGAGCATGTAGGTTGTCCTGTTTTTGTTTTGTACAATCCAGGCAGTCAGTGTGTAAGATCTTAGCTGGTGAGAATAAGCCCTGGTTCGCGCTGGTGCGTTTTGACATGCGATTTGGCATGTCAAATCGCATGTCAAAACGGCGGTATTTGCTGCAAATTGGGCGGCGCTGCACCGATTTCAAAAAGTAATTTCTGTACTACTTTTTGCGATTTTGGCCCACGATTTACATTGACATCTGTGCAGAAACCTGCACAGATGTCTCTGTAATCGCAGCCGAAATCGGGACTGACCAGCGGGAGTGAAATCGTGTGAATTCAGCTGAACTCGCTCGCCTTCACTCTCGCAGCCCAGTGTGAACCTGGGCTAAGGCTAGGTTCAGACCTTTGCATGTTGGGAATGCGCACAAAATCTGTACAACACCCTGTACAACCACTTTTACCTGCAGGTAAGCCTAGATTAATGCCCCGAACACACGATCCGATTATCGTACGACAGATCGTGCGACTTTTTTCGCTTAATAGTCGCAAGTAAAATTGAATAGGTTATTAAAGTCACGAAAATTCTCGTACGACAGAAAAAAAAATCGGAAGTGATGTCATGTGTTGTAATGTATTTGTATTGTATTTTCGGACGACAAATGTACTGACTAAACGAAAATCGTATGATCAGGTATAGTACGAGGAAAATTTTCGTGCATGTCCGATAAAATAATATCGGATGAACTGTCATGATCGGCTCACGGAAGCCCTGTACTAACGATCCTATTATCGTACGATTCTTCCTCGGACGACATTTTTCGTACGATATTCGGATCGTGTGTACGGGCCATAAGGCTTACCTTTAGGTGCTGGAAATATCTCCTAAACCTCCACAGTTTAGAAGATATTTATAATAGAGATGTGCGCCGATGTCTACGGCGCAGGTGCACTTTAGAAACGACGATCATGTCGTTTCTAAAGGAGGTCATGCCGTGACTGGCGGCTCCCGCGCGCATGCGGGGGCTTCGATCCCAGGTGAGTATTACATAATGACCTAGTATGCCATGCACACTAGCTCATTATGCCTTTGTCTTGCAGGTGTTTATTTATTTATTTATTTTCAAAAATGGGTTTACAACCACTTTAAGCCTCCTATACACAATGAGAATATCAGGCGAATGATCGTCCTTTTTTTCATTTTTTTTTTTTGCATGCTCGTATCGAAAATAAAGAGGTTACTAAATGTACGAAAATTCTCATACGACAGGCTACAACTTCAGAAGTGATGTAATGTGTTTTTTAAATTATAATGTATTCTTACGCTTCTGAGCATGTGTGGTCTTGCTCTTCCAATTTTTTGGGGATGAACTCTGTACTGAATAATGAAAAATCTTGTGATCTGGTACCGTACGAGAAATTTTTTCGTGTTTGTCCCTGTGTAAAAATTTAAATGAACTGTCACGATCGGCTTTCAAAAGCTGTGTACTAATGGTCAGATTATCGTACGAACGTTTTGAAAGAGGTATTTGTTGTCCGATTTTACGGATCGCGTACAGGCTTTAAGTCATCTCTGTAAGTGGCCAAATCTTTTGTAGATTGTAGCAAAGATTGAGGAATGTTGGGTGGAAAATCTGTAATGCCGCGTACACACGACCGTTTTTAATGTCATTGAAAAAAACAGCGTTTTTCTCGACGTGATTCTTCTCAAGCCTGCCTTGCCTACACACTATCGTGAAAAAAAATGCTCGAACAAAGCGCGGTGACGTACGAAACGTACGACGGCACTATAAAGGGGAAGTTCCATTTGGATGGCGCCACCCTTTGGGCTGCTTTTGCTGATCCGCATGTTAGTAAAGTTTGGTGAGAGACGATTCGCGCTTTTCATCCTCGTGCTCTTCAGTCCGTTACAGCGTGATGAATGTGCTATATCCATTATGAACGCTAGTTTTACCAGAACGAGCGCTCCCGTCTCATAACTTGCTTCTGAGCATGCGTGTTTTTTTCACGTCGTTAAAGCCTACACACGGCCGTTTTTCATGACGAGAAAAACGACGACGTGAAAAACAACGAGAAAAAATAGAGCAGGTTCCAAATTTTTAATGGCCATTTTTCACGTCGCGAAAAATATCTCTGGAGCCCACACACGATCGTTTTTAATGACCAAATTAAAAAATTGCATTTTTCTCGTCATGAAAAACGGTCGTGTGTACGCGGCATTAGTGTAAGAATACTATGAAATCAGTGGCATAGATATACTGTAGGCACAAAGGCAATAAGCTTGTAGCATGAGCCAGGGGGCATTCAGAAAGTAAAAAAAGTAACCGGGTGGCAATTCTCACCAGTCATTTTCTTGGGCCGTCACTGGCTTATCTCTCACAAGGGGAAGTTTCAGTCCTGTTGACAGACAGAGAAGAGCATGTGACACCAACACCCATGACACACATTTATCAATGGTGACAGTAAAATCCAATCTGGACACATATAAAGCAACACTAAACACATTTGTCTGCTTACACAACAAAAAACACACAAAAAAAGAAGAGATAATAGGAATGTGACCAGCCCAAGGTCACACAAACATTCCAGGTGCACTCAGCCAAGAATCCACTTTCGGTGTTGCCACCCTACTCAGAGATGTTTCGCAACCGGAGAAAATTTTGCAGAACAGATAGGGGGCCATTCATCCAACATTGCATACAATGGGCAGGAGAGGCAGAAATCGATCATCCTACTATATCCAGACATGACAGCTCTAAAGCTGCAAGCTGACATATGATCAAGGCAAGGAAAGAACGCACAAGGTCTATTAGGAAAGTAATGGACATAGAGAGAGACGTAGACAATAAAGAGGTTTCCCAGGAAATAAAGAGCGCAAGGTACACAGAGAGGACCACCCCAAATAGTTACGACTGGAGACACACAGCTATTACTTACCACTGATCTCGTCTGTACTATGCTGAACGCCTGCACCCACAACACCTGTGAGAGGAGGAGCAGGAGGAGGAGGAGGAGGAGGAGAAGCAGGAAGTAATATCTCTAATCTACCTGTGTACATTATACTGAATGGAGGAGCTGGACTTCCCCCGACTGCACCATGCTGTGCAAACACATTGCATCCCTCTATTCTATTCTCTCTGTACAGATACACCCCGCATTTCACCAGGGCTCTGTTCCCCACCCCAATTCGTAACAAAAGTTATACAAAGGTCAAAGATGATAATTACTGTTTCTTTTTTTAACTAGATGCAACATTATAATTATATCCATACTGTATATAGCCTTGTTCACAAGGGGTGATTTGATGTGTGCTCCATGCAAGACCTTGGGGCTGATTTACTAAAGACAAATAGAATGTGCACTTTGCTGCTCCAGAGCTTAGTAAATGAGATAAAGCTTCACTTTGCAAAGAATATCCAATCACATGCAAGGGAAATAAAAACAGCACTTTTGATTGCACATGATTGGATGATGGAAGTCTGCAGAGCTTCTGCTTATTTACTAAGATTTGGAGCCACTATTCTTGCAAAGTTTATTTGCCTTTAGTAAATCAAACCCCATGGGGTTGATTTACCAAAGGCAAATAGGCTGTGCACTTTTCAAAGTGCAGTTGCACGCGCCACGTGCAGTTACTCCAGAGCTTAGTAAATTAGGTAAATCTTCACTTTGCAAAAAGTACCCAATCACGTGCAAGGGAAATTAAAAAGCAGCATTTTTGCTTGCACATGATTGGATGATGTAAGTCAGCAGAGCTTTTGCTCATTTACTAACCTTTGGAGCCACTGCACTTGCAGAGTGCAATTGCACTTTGCAAAGTGCACAGGCTATTTGCCTTTAGTAAATCAAACCCCATGTGTTGACCCGTATAGGGATGCACAGGTGTTCTCTGAATCCCTGTGCGGGTATATACCTGACAACTTTTTGAGATGGGAATGAGGGACACCTATCAGCAAAAGTATGTAGACATAGGACACACCAGTGGCGTCACTAGGGTTGGTGTCACCCGGAGCAAAAAAAAAAATGGTGTCACCCCCCACCAACTATAGTCCCCCCTCAGTACAGCCCCCCCCCCCACTAAGTACAGACCCCCCTCCATCAATATAGACCCCCTCCCTCAGTATAAACCTCCCCCCTCAGTACAGACCCCCTCAGTGAAGACCCCCCAGCAGTACAGACACCCCCTCAGTTACAGACACCCCCAGTTACAGACACCACCCTCAGTTACAGACCATCCCAGTGCAGACCTTCCTCAGATACAGACACCCCTCTCAGTTACAGACCCCCCCAGTTACAGACCCCCCCCAGTACCAGACCCCCCCAGTACTAGACCCACCCCTGTACCAGACCCCCCCCAGTTACAGACCCACCCCCAGTACCAGACCCCCCTAGTACCAGACCCACCCCAGTACCAAACCCCCCCAGTTACAGACCCCCCCAGTACCAGACCCCCCCAGTACCAGACCCCCCCTCAGTTACAGACCCCCCACAGTTACAGACCCCCCCCGTACCAGACCCACCCCAGTACTAGACCCCCCAGTACCAGACCCCCCTCAGTACAGACACCCCCCTCAGCTACAGACCCCCCAGTACCAGACCCCCCCAGTACCAGACCCCCCTCAGTACAGACACCCCCCTCAGTTACAGACCCACCCCAGTACCAGACACCTCCCTCAGTACAGACACCCCCCTCAGTTACAGACCCCCCCCCCCAGTACCAGACACCCCCCTCAGTACAGACACCCCCCTCAGTTACAGACCCCCCAGTACCAGACCCCCCCCCCCTCAGTACAGACACCCCCCTCAGTTACAGACACCCCCCTCAGTACAGACACCCCCCTCAGTTACAGACCCCCCCAGTACCAGACCCCCCTCAGTACAGACACCCCTCAGTTACAGCCCCCCTTGGTGCAAACCCCCCCAGTGCAGACCCCAGCAGCACAGACACCCCCCCCCAGCATTAGACACCCCCCCAGCATTAGACACCCCCTCCCCCCATCAGTATAGACGCCCCCCCCTTACCTTACAGAGCAGCAAATACACACAGCGGTGTGTCCCTCGAGCGTGGGCTCCTCCTCCTCTGTGGATGTAAACAGAGAGGAGGCAGGAGGGGGCAGCGGCTTCCTTCCGCTCCGCTGAGGAACACAGCCCCTCTGGTGGGTGTCACCCGGGGCGGCCTGCCCCCCCGCACCTGGTTGGAACACCGCTGGGACACACCCCTGGGCACGCCCCCTTAAAGGAGAATTGTACAAAAAAACAAGATTGGTTAAACACACAAGTGCTTTTTTTACCACTACTATTCCTTTATATTGGTTTTTGGAATTTACAAATGCAGCAATTTAGAAATCAGATGAAAGGTTTAGGGCTGGAAAACACTTTTTGATAGATAAAAAGTGCATTTTATATACATCTGTATTAGTGATGAGCCGAACACCCCCGGGTTCGGTTCGCACCAGAACCCGCGAACGGACCGAAAGTTCGTACGAACATTAGAACCCTATTAAATACAATGGATGCGAACGTTCGAATTCTAAAGTGCTAATTATAACAACTATTATGCATGTTATTGTCCTAAAAAGGGTTTGGGAACCCGGGTTCTGCACCAGGGGACATGTATCAATCCAAAAAGAAGTTTTAAAAACGGTCGTTTTTCGGGAGCAGTCATTTTAATGATGCATAAAGTGAAAAAAAAAAAGTCAAATATTCCTTTAAATATCGTACCTGGGGGGTGTCTAAAGTATGCCTGTGAAGTGCCACGTGTTTCCCGTGTTTAGAACTGTCCCTGCACAAAATGACACTTCTAAAGGAAAAAAAAAACATTTAAAACTGCTTGCGGCTTTAATGTAATGTCTGGTCCCGGTAATATGGATGAAAATCTTTAAGAAAAATGGCATAGCTACCCCATGACCCCCCCCCCTACCCCAGCCCATTACCAGCCCCTTTGGGTCTTGTATGGATATTAAGGGGAACCCCGCACATAAAATAAAAAAGGCCCTATATACTCTGAACAGCCGTATACAGGCGGTGCATACAAGACAGGGACTGTAGGTTTGTTCTTATGTAGAATCTGTTTGTAATTTTGAACAGGTACATTGTTGAAGTGTAGCTCCAGCCCAAAAATCTATTTTTAAACTTTTTGGAAAACATAGGTAAGGGTTATCACCCCTGTAACATTTGTTTTGCTGTCTGTGCCCCTGTTCAGAACATTTCACCTCACTTTCCGTCCCAATGACAACTGTTTTTGAAATGTGGTGTTTTTCTTGAAACAAGGATTGCTGATAAAGCATCAGTACAGAGGAGACACCTTTCTCCCATATTTATTCTTACAGGAGAGAATTTTCCTTCCTAGTGGTAGATTTCCTCTCACTTCCTGTTGTCTTCTTGCGTTTGCAAGTAGGAGTCGTTTGTAAGTTGGATGTTTGAAAGTAGGGACCTGCCGTATATACTCTGCAGAAATAGGCCCCTTAGTTGTTGGTGTTGGCACAACACTGTAAGCACTCACAGTTACTCTTGGTGGGTGCTGGAACGCCCTGCTGTCAACTATTATATCAGGAATTTTAATTACATATAATTGTTGAACAGTGGTAGTAAAAATTGGGCCTTTGATGGTGGTGCTGGTGCCACAACACTGTAAGCCCTGACAGTTACTCTTGGTGGGTGCAGCAATGGGCCCTGCTGTGAATTATTAGATCAAGAATTGTAATTGCATGCCCCTGTTGAACAGGGGCTGAAAAATTGGGCCTTTCGTGGTGGTGGTGGTGGTGGTGGTGTTGCCACAACACTGTAAGCCCTCAGAGTTACTCTTGGTGGGTGCAGGAATGGGCCCTGCTGTGAATTATTAGATCAAGAATTGTAATTACATGCCCCTTTTGAACAGGGGCTGAAAAATTGGGCCTTTCGTGGTGGTGGTGGTGGTGGTGGTGGCGTTGCCACAACACTGTAAGCCCTCAGAGTTACTCTTGGTGGGTGCAGCAATGGGCCCTGCTGTGAATTATTAGATCAAGAATTGTAATTGCATGCCCCTGTTGAACAGGGGCTGAAAAATTGGGCCTTAGGAACTGGTGGCACAACACTACAACCCCTCACAGATACGTTACTTGGAGCACAGCAATGAGCCCTGTTGCAAAGTATTGCTTCAAAAATTGTAATGACACGCCCCTGTTAAACAGGGGCTGAAAAATTGGGCCTTAGGCACTGGTGCCACAACACTCCAACCCCTCACAGATACTGTACTTGGAGCACAGCAATGAGCCCTATGGCAAATTATTGCTAAAAAAATTGTAATTACACGCCCCTGTAAAACAGGGGCTGAAAAATTGGGCCTTAGCCACTGGTGGCGGCACCCATAAACAAAAATGATCTTCCAAGCTATCATCATCAATCGTATCATTGAGGACTCGTAGGAGGAGGATAGCCAGTCAACATAACAGCACAGGCACTCAGCATCAGTCTTGAAGGGATGTGACATGTTAAAATCAATTAGTCTGTTATATCAGCATCAGGTGTGTGGTAGCTGGTGGTGATCCAAGACTGGTTCATCTTGATGAAAGTCAGTCGATCAACCGAGTCGGTGGACAGGCGCACCCTGTGATCCGTGACAAATCCTCCAGCAGCACTGAATGTGCGTTCCGAAAGAACGCTGGATGCAGGACAGGCCAGTAGCTCAATTGCATACTGTGCAAGCTCTGGCCAGTGATCCATTCTCAAGACCCAGTAAGCCAGAGGATTTTCGGTGGGGAAGGTGTCCAAGTCTGACCTTGCCCCTAGATATTCCTGCACCATGTTTATCAGACGCTGGCGATGGTTGCTGGAACCGATCATACTTTGGGGCTGCGGACTAAAGAATTGTCTGAACGCATCGGTCAGACGGCCACCTTCCCCACCACTCCTTCTTTGACTGGCCGAAGCCTCAGCAACTCGTTGTCCAGGACCAGGAGTTTGTAACCTCCCAGTCTCTGGGAACGCGTTGCACAGACCTTTCTGCAAGGCCTCCCGGAGTTGTCTCATCCTCTGCTCCCTCTGCGAAGGTAACATAAGGTCCGCAACCTTACCCTTGTACCGTGGATCAAGGAGAGTGGCCAGCCAGTAATGGTCCCTCTCCTTGATCCGAAGAATACGAGGATCCTTCCGCAGACTTTGCAGGATCAGGGAGGCCATGCAGCGTAGGTTTGCTGAGGCATTCGCTCCGGAGTCCTCTGGGTCACTAAGGATGACATGATCCGCAGCCACCTCCTCCCAGCCACGTACAAGTCCACTGGTTTCTTGGGACTGTAAATCATCCCTAAAAGACTGCTGCTGATGATGCTGAGTGCCAGCCTCCACCTCCATGCTGACACAATCCTCCTCCTCCTCCTCCTCCTCCTCCTCTTCCTCTTCCTGTGCGATGGGTGGGACAGAAGGAACACTGTCTGGGTAAAGGGGGCCTTGAGAGGCAAGGAAGTCCTCCTCTTCCTGCCTCTGTTCTGCCTCAAGTGCCCTGTCCATTATTCCACGCAGCGTGTGCTCCAACAGGTGGACAAGAGGTACAGTGTCACTGATGCATGCACTGTCACTGCTCACCATCCTCGTGGCCTCCTCAAATGGTGCCAGGACAGTGCATGCATCCCTGATCATGCCCCACTGGCGTGGAGAAAAAAAACCAAGCTCCCCTGACCCTGTCCTGGTGCCGTAGTCGCACAGGTACTCATTGATGGCCCTCTGCTGCGTGTGCAGCCGCTGCAGCATGGCCAACGTTGAGTTCCACCTGGTGGGCATGTCACATATAAGGCGGTTCTTGGGCAGGTTCAACTCCTTTTGCAGCTCAGCCAGGCGAGCACTGGCATTATAAGATCTGCGGAAATGCACACAGACTTTCCTGGCCTGCCTCAGGACATCCTGTAAGCCCGGGTACCTGCCCAAGAACCGCTGCACCACCAGGTTAAGGACGTGAGCCACACAGGGCACATGGGTCAGTTGTCCCTGTCGGAGGGCGGAGAGGAGGTTGGTGCCATTGTCGCAAACCACCATTCCTGGCTTAAGCTGGCGTGGCGTCAACCACCTCTCGGCCTGGCCCTGCAGAGCAGACAGGACCTCTGCCCCAGTGTGGCTTCTGTCCCCCAAACACACCAGCGCAAGCACGGCATGGCATCTTTTTGCCTGCGTACTTGCGTAGCCCCGTGAACGGCTACGGAGCACCGCTGGTTCATAGGACAAACCACAGGAAGAGGCCATGGAGGAAGAAGAAGAGGAGGGGGTGGAGGAGAGAGGTGTGTCACAACCAGTAGTAGCATTTTGGAGGCGTGGCGGTGGAACAACCTCCAACACTACTGCACCTTGTCCTGCATCCTTCCCAGCTGCCAAAAGAGTGACCCAATGGGCCGTGAAAGAAAGGTAACGTCCCTGTCCATGCCTGCTGGACCATGAGTCAGCGGTAATATGCACCTTACCGCGGACCGCCCTGTCCAGCGAGGCCAAGACATTGCCTTCCACATGCCGGTAGAGAGCCGGAATAGCCTTCCGTGAGAAAAAGTGGCGTTTGGGAACCTGCCACTGAGGAACCGCACATTGCACAAACTCACGGAAGGGGGCCGAGTCTACCAACTGAAAAGGCAGCAGTTGAAGCGCTAGCAATTTAGCCAAGCTAGCATTCAACCGCTGGGCATGTGGATGGCTGGGAGTGAACTTCTTTCGACGGTCCAGCAGCTGGGGCAGGGAAATTTGCCTGCTAGAATCGGACGTCGGTGTACTGCTAGCAGAGTGGCCGCAAGTACTTGGCTGTGACACACCTAATTCTACACCTTCATTCCTCTCAGTGCATGTTTCAGAGAGGACTGAAGTTATAGTGGGGTTGGAGATCCCAGCTGATGCGGTGCAAGGAGAGGTCCGCTTTGTTCTTTGGTGTGGTTCTTTGAGGTAGGCTTGCCAACGAGCTGCATGGCAGGTCAACATATGTCTGGTCAGGCATGTGGTACCCAAGCGGCTGATGTTTTGGCCACGCGATATACGCTTGAGACATATGTTGCAAACAGCAGCTGTGCGATCTGATGCACTAGCCTCAAAAAAGGCCCACACCAAGGAACTTTTTGAATGACGGGCAGAGGCAGCGCCCTGCACAGGCGGAGCTCTGCGGTGTGATTCCGTCGGTGTACTGCCCTTACGCTGGCCACCAAAGGGCATCCTGCCTCGTTGGAGATGTGCCTCCTCCTCATCCTCCTCCTCCTCCTCTCTCCTATTAGGCACCCACGTGGAGTCAGTGACCTCATCATCCCCTCCCTCCTCATCACTGGAGCCAATCTGGCAGTATGCTGCAGCTGCTGGAACATGACTGCCAGATTGGTGTCCTTCTTGAGCATCCCCTCTGTCTGCTCTCACGCTACTGCCTTCCTGTAGCTGGGTTTCATCATCAGACCCTTCGAAACGCTGGGCATCCTCCTGGAGCATGTACCCAACACTGTGCTCAAACAGTTCGGGGGACTCCTCAGGAGGAGGACATGGTGGGTCTAGGGAAGGAGTGACTGATGATGAGTCTGACATTGATACCAGGGAAGAGGACGCTTTGGCAGCTGCTTTGCCAGTACCCTGAGCCTGGGTGAGAGAGGATGAGGAGGAGGAGGAGGGCTTGGTCATCCACTCTACCAAGTCTTCGGCATGATGTGGCTCAACATGTCCAGCTGCTGAAAAGAAGGACAAGCGTGTCCCATGTCCATGTGCTGATGACAATGCACCGCGTCCACGACCAGCACTGTTGCCCCCAGACACAGAGCCTGCTTGCCCTCTTTTATTGCCTCCTGACTGTCTGCCTCTCCTTGTTTGCCTTCCAGACATTCTAATAGATGGCCTGCAGGGAGATGGGAAAAAAGCAATAAGGGCTACCTTCAGGTGTCCTTCTCTGTCCCTTTACTTAAGGATTTCTAAATATGGTTGAGGATTATTGCTTTTGCACAGAATAGCACAACGACAATTTCCCTGACTGTCCAAAAAACAAGGATTTCAAAGATGGTTGATGAGGAATGCTTTGGCACACTATAGCACAAGGAGAATTCCCCTCACTTTCCTTCTTTGTCCCTAGAAACAAGGACTGGCACAGTGAAAGAAACTGACAGTCTCCCTACCTACAGTTTTCTGTCCCTAGAAAAAATGTTTTTTTAAAGCACACTATAGCACAAGGAGAATTCCCCTCACTTTCCTTCTTTGTCCCTAGAAACAAGGACTGGCACAGTGAAAGAAACTGACACTCTCCCTACCTACAGTTTTCTGTCCCTAGAAAAAATGTTTTTTTAAAGCACACTATAGCACAAGGAGAAATCCCCTCACTTTCCTTCTTTGTCCCTAGAAACAAGGACTGGCACAGTGAAAGAAACTGACACTCTCCCTACCTACAGTTTTCTGTCCCTAGAAAAAATGTTTTTTTAAAGCACACTATAGCACAAGGAGAAATCCCCTCACTTTCCTTCTTTGTCCCTAGAAACAAGGACTGGCACAGTGAAAGAAACTGACACTCTCCCTACCTACAGTTTTCTGTCCCTAGAAAAAATGTTTTTTTAAAGCACACTATAGCACAAGGAGAAATCCCCTCACTTTCCTTCTTTGTCCCTAGAAACAAGGACTGGCACAGTGAAAGAAACTGACACTCTCCCTACCTACAGTTTTCTGTCCCTAGAAAAAATGTTTTTTTAAAGCACACTATAGCACAAGGAGAAATCCCCTCACTTTCCTTCTTTGTCCCTAGAAACAAGGACTGGCACAGTGAAAGAAACTGACACTCTCCCTACCTACAGTTTTCTGTCCCTAGAAAAAATGTTTTTTTAAAGCACACTATAGCACAAGGAGAATTCCCCTCACTTTCCTTCTTTGTCCCTAGAAACAAGGACTGGCACAGTGAAAGAAACTGACACTCTCCCTACCTACAGTTTTCTGTCCCTAGAAAAAATGTTTTTTTAAAGCACACTATAGCACAAGGAGAATTCCCCTCACTTTCCTTCTTTGTCCCTAGAAACAAGGACTGGCACAGTGAAAGAAACTGACACTCTCCCTACCTACAGTTTTCTGTCCCTAGAAAAAATGTTTTTTTAAAGCACACTATAGCACAAGGAGAAATCCCCTCACTTTCTTCTTTGTCCCTAGAAACAAGGACTGGCACAGTGAAAGAAACTGACACTCTCCCTACCTACAGTTTTCTGTCCCTAGAAAAAATGTTTTTTTAAAGCACACTATAGCACAAGGAGAAATCCCCTCACTTTCCTTCTTTGTCCCTAGAAACAAGGACTGGCACAGTGAAAGAAACTGACACTCTCCCTACCTACAGTTTTCTGTCCCTAGAAAAAATGTTTTTTTAAAGCACACTATAGCACAAGGAGAAATCCCCTCACTTTCCTTCTTTGTCCCTAGAAACAAGGACTGGCACAGTGAAAGAAACTGACACTCTCCCTACCTACAGTTTTCTGTCCCTAGAAAAAATGTTTTTTTAAAGCACACTATAGCACAAGGAGAAATCCCCTCACTTTCCTTCTTTGTCCCTAGAAACAAGGACTGGCACAGTGAAAGAAACTGACACTCTCCCTACCTACAGTTTTCTGTCCCTAGAAAAAATGTTTTTTTAAAGCACACTATAGCACAAGGAGAATTCCCCTCACTTTCCTTCTTTGTCCCTAGAAACAAGGACTGGCACAGTGAAAGAAACTGACACTCTCCCTACCTACAGTTTTCTGTCCCTAGAAAAAATGTTTTTTTAAAGCACACTATAGCACAAGGAGAAATCCCCTCACTTTCCTTCTTTGTCCCTAGAAACAAGGACTGGCACAGTGAAAGAAACTGACACTCTCCCTACCTACAGTTTTCTGTCCCTAGAAAAAATGTTTTTTTAAAGCACACTATAGCACAAGGAGAATTCCCCTCACTTTCCTTCTTTGTCCCTAGAAACAAGGACTGGCACAGTGAAAGAAACTGACACTCTCCCTACCTACAGTTTTCTGTCCCTAGAAAAAATGTTTTTTTAAAGCACACTATAGCACAAGGAGAAATCCCCTCACTTTCCTTCTTTGTCCCTAGAAACAAGGACTGGCACAGTGAAAGAAACTGACACTCTCCCTACCTACAGTTTTCTGTCCCTAGAAAAAATGTTTTTTTAAAGCACACTATAGCACAAGGAGAATTCCCCTCACTTTCCTTCTTTGTCCCTAGAAACAAGGACTGGCACAGTGAAAGAAACTGACACTCTCCCTACCTACAGTTTTCTGTCCCTAGAAAAAATGTTTTTTTAAAGCACACTATAGCACAAGGAGAAATCCCCTCACTTTCCTTCTTTGTCCCTAGAAACAAGGACTGGCACAGTGAAAGAAACTGACACTCTCCCTACCTACAGTTTTCTGTCCCTAGAAAAAATGTTTTTTTAAAGCACACTATAGCACAAGGAGAATTCCCCTCACTTTCCTTCTTTGTCCCTAGAAACAAGGACTGGCACAGTGAAAGAAACTGACACTCTCCCTACCTACAGTTTTCTGTCCCTAGAAAAAATGTTTTTTTAAAGCACACTATAGCACAAGGAGAAATCCCTTCACTTTCCTTCTTTGTCCCTAGAAACAAGGACTGGCACAGTGAAAGAAACTGACACTCTCCCTACCTACAGTTTTCTGTCCCTAGAAAAAATGTTTTTTTAAAGCACACTATAGCACAAGGAGAATTCCCCTCACTTTCCTTCTTTGTCCCTAGAAACAAGGACTGGCACAGTGAAAGAAACTGACACTCTCCCTACCTACAGTTTTCTGTCCCTAGAAAATTTTTATTTTTTAAAGCACACTATAGCACAAGGAGAATTCCCCTCACTTTCCTTCTTTGTCCCTAGAAACAAGGACTGGCACAGTGAAAGAAACTGACACTCTCCCTACCTACAGTTTTCTGTCCCTAGAAAAAATGTTTTTTTAAAGCACACTATAGCACAAGGAGAAATCCCCTCACTTTCCTTCTTTGTCCCTAGAAACAAGGACTGGCACAGTGAAAGAAACTGACACTCTCCCTACCTACAGTTTTCTGTCCCTAGAAAAAATGTTTTTTTAAAGCACACTATAGCACAAGGAGAAATCCCTTCACTTTCCTTCTTTGTCCCTAGAAACAAGGACTGGCACAGTGAAAGAAACTGACACTCTCCCTACCTACAGTTTTCTGTCCCTAGAAAAAATGTTTTTTTAAAGCACACTATAGCACAAGGAGAATTCCCCTCACTTTCCTTCTTTGTCCCTAGAAACAAGGACTGGCACAGTGAAAGAAACTGACACTCTCCCTACCTACAGTTTTCTGTCCCTAGAAAAAATGTTTTTTTAAAGCACACTATAGCACAAGGAGAAATCCCCTCACTTTCCTTCTTTGTCCCTAGAAACAAGGACTGGCACAGTGAAAGAAACTGACACTCTCCCTACCTACAGTTTTCTGTCCCTAGAAAAAATGTTTTTTTAAAGCACACTATAGCACAAGG
The DNA here is from genome assembly GCA_029206835.1 of Rana muscosa. Classification (NCBI taxonomy): domain Eukaryota; kingdom Metazoa; phylum Chordata; class Amphibia; order Anura; family Ranidae; genus Rana; species Rana muscosa. Next base: position 118,201,393 of record CM055119.1, on the reverse strand, counting down.
AGAATTCCCCTCACTTTCCTTCTTTGTCCCTAGAAACAAGGACTGGCACAGTGAAAGAAACTGACACTCTCCCTACCTACAGTTTTCTGTCCCTAGAAAAAATGTTTTTTTAAAGCACACTATAGCACAAGGAGAAATCCCCTCACTTTCCTTCTTTGTCCCTAGAAACAAGGACTGGCACAGTGAAAGAAACTGACACTCTCCCTACCTACAGTTTTCTGTCCCTAGAAAAAATGTTTTTTTAAAGCACACTATAGCACAAGGAGAATTCCCCTCACTTTCCTTCTTTGTCCCTAGAAACAAGGACTGGCACAGTGAAAGAAACTGACACTCTCCCTACCTACAGTTTTCTGTCCCTAGAAAAAATGTTTTTTTATAGCACACTATAGCACAAGGAGAAATCCCCTCACTTTCCTTCTTTGTCCCTAGAAACAAGGACTGGCACAGTGAAAGAAACTGACACTCTCCCTACCTACAGTTTTCTGTCCCTAGAAAAAATGTTTTTTTAAAGCACACTATAGCACAAGGAGAATTCCCCTCACTTTCCTTCTTTGTCCCTAGAAACAAGGACTGGCACAGTGAAAGAAACTGACACTCTCCCTACCTACAGTTTTCTGTCCCTAGAAAAAATGTTTTTTTAAAGCACACTATAGCACAAGGAGAAATCCCCTCACTTTCCTTCTTTGTCCCTAGAAACAAGGACTGGCACAGTGAAAGAAACTGACACTCTCCCTACCTACAGTTTTCTGTCCCTAGAAAAAATGTTTTTTTAAAGCACACTATAGCACAAGGAGAATTCCCCTCACTTTCCTTCTTTGTCCCTAGAAACAAGGACTGGCACAGTGAAAGAAACTGACACTCTCCCTACCTACAGTTTTCTGTCCCTAGAAAAAATGTTTTTTTAAAGCACACTATAGCACAAGGAGAAATCCCCTCACTTTCCTTCTTTGTCCCTAGAAACAAGGACTGGCACAGTGAAAGAAACTGACACTCTCCCTACCTACAGTTTTCTGTCCCTAGAAAAAATGTTTTTTTAAAGCACACTATAGCACAAGGAGAATTCCCCTCACTTTCCTTCTTTGTCCCTAGAAACAAGGACTGGCACAGTGAAAGAAACTGACACTCTCCCTACCTACAGTTTTCTGTCCCTAGAAAAAATGTTTTTTTAAAGCACACTATAGCACAAGGAGAAATCCCCTCACTTTCCTTCTTTGTCCCTAGAAACAAGGACTCGCACAGTAAAACACACTGACACTCTCCCTACCTATCCTTCTCTTTCCCTAAACGAAAGGAATCCAGGTTAAGCAAGAAAGAAATAAATGTCACTGTCCCTGCCTATGCTTGTCTTTCCCTGCTCCGGAACACACTACACTAGGCCGCCGTGCTGGCGGCCTTTTATAGTGTGGGGCGTGTACTAAACACCCTCAGCAATAATTGGCCACAGGCATCCTGCCTGTGGCCAATCATTGCTCTCCTCGCTGCCGGCGCTGTGATTGGCCAAGCATGCGGGGTCACAGTGCATGCTTGGCCAATCACAGCGCCTGGATGACACTGCGATGGCGTAGTGCATTGTGGGCCGTTCGCGTCACTCGAATTTGGCGCGAACGGCCCAAATCGTTCGATCTTCGTCGAACGATCGAACAGCCGATGTTCGAGTCGAACGTATGTTCGACTCGAACACGAAGCTCATCCCTAATCTGTATAGATCAGACCAAAATGAGGGACATATGAGGAGGAAGAGGGACAGAGGGACATTGTTCCACAACAGGGACAGTCCCTTGAAATCAGGGACAGTTGGGAGCTATGCAGGTAGTCCCATTCATGTCTAGCTGGATGCAGCTACTGTATGGACACAGGCAATATGACATTCGTGTGGGTGCATGTCCCTCAACTCACTCTGGGTGCATTCAGGGCCATGCACCGTCTCCTGTACTTACACTCACCGGCCACTTTATTAGGTACACCTGTTCAATTGCTTGATAACACAGATTGCTAACCAGCCAATCACATGGCAGCAACTTAATACATTTAAGCATCTAGAGGTGGTGAAGACGACTTCCTGAAGTTGAAACGGAGCATCAGAATGGGGAAGAAAGAGGATTTAAGTTACTTTGAACGTGGCATGGTTGTTGGTGCCAAATGGTCTGGTTTCAGTATTTCACTGCTGATCTACTGGTATTTTCATGCACAGCCATCTCTAGGGTTTACAGAGAATGGTTCGCAAAAGAGAAAATATCCAGTTAGCGGCAGTTGTGTGGATGAAAATGCCTTGTTGATGTCAAAGGTCAGAGGAGCATGGACAGACTAGTTTGAGATGATAGAAAGGCAACAGTAACTCTAATAACCACTCGTTACAGCCAAGGTATGCAGAATACCATCTCTGAACGACCAACACATCAAACCTTGAAGCAGATGGGCTACAGCAACAGAAGACCACTCCGGGTGCCACTCCTGTCAGCTAAGAACAGGAAACTGAGGCTACAATTCACACAGACTCACCAAAATTAGAAGAAGATTGGAAAAACATTGCCTGGTCTGATGAGTCTCGATTTCAGCTGCAACATTTAGACGGAAGGGTCAGAATTTGGTGAAAGCATGGATCCATCCTGCCTTGTATCAATGGTTCAGGCTGGTGTGGGGGGGGGATATTTTCTTGACACACTTTGGGCCCCTTAATACCGATTGAGCATCGTTTAAACGTTGTGGCCTACCTGAGTATTGTTGCTCACCATGTCCATCCCTTTATGACTACAGTGTACCCATCTGATGGCTCCTTCCAGCAGGATAATACACCATGTCACAAAGCTCAAATCAGCTCACCACTGGTTTCTTAAACATGACAATGAGGTGACTGTACTCCAATGACCTCCACAGTCACCAGACCTCACCTTTGGGATGTGGTGCAACGGGAGATTCGCATCATAGAAGAATCTCTGAGGAATGTTTCCAACACCTTGTTGAATCTATGGCATGAAGAATAAGGGCAGATCTGATGGCAGAAGGGGGTCCAACCCGATACTAGCAAGGTGGACCTAATAAAGTGGGCGGTGATTGTATGTCATATTGGGGGCAATGGCTGTGTCCATGCAGTCGCTGTGCCCCAATAGATGGCTATGGGACTGCCGGCATGGAGATGCATGCAACACCTGTGCGGGTGAAATGCAGCACAGATCAAATCGCCCTGTGTGAACGAGGCCTAACTATATAATACTAATAAGTAGAGCTTCCAACTGCCCCTCATCTGGATGGACTGTCCCTCTTTTGTCCCTCTTTTTAGGAGACGTTGCGCCACCTTTTAGGGACCTTTTACACTGATCAGTTTTTCTTTTCTTTTTGCCTTCCAAAAAGAGGAAGAAAAAGCATGACCATTAATTCCTATGGAACTCTTCCCACCAGTCAGTTGCGGGTCAGTTGCATTTATTAAAGTTCTGCATGCTGCATTTTTGGTGCAGTAAAAACGCACCAGCAATGCACTTTCCCATTTTAATTGAAAACACAGCAAAATGCACCAGAACAGTTGTGTTTTTGGTGCGTTTTTTAAATCACGTGTCCTTTTTATCACAGGTGAAGGTCAATGTCAGGCAACCACATAATGCATTGGAAACGTGGAAAAAACACAGCAAAAAACGAATTTACTGTGCTCTCGCAGCCTAAATCACCTGGTCACTTCCAGTATGGTGTACGAGAAGCAGTGGCAGCCCGTCGATTAACCACTTGCTCACTGGACACCTAACCCCCCCTCCTGCCCAGACCAATTTTCAGCTTTCAGCGCTCTCACTCTTTGAATGACAATTGCGCGGTCATACAACACTGTACCCAAATGAATTTTTATATATTTTTTTCCCACAAATAGAGCTTTCTTTTGGTCGTATTTGATCACCTCTGCAGTTTTTATTTTTTGTTAAAAAAATTAAAAAAGACTATTTAAAAAATAAATAAATACAAAACCGTTATATATTTTGTTATAAAATTTTGCAAACATGTAATTTTTCTCCTTCATTGATGTACACTGATGAGGCTGCACTAATGGACACCGATAGGCTGCACTGATGGGCTGCACTGATGGGCTGCACTGATGGGCACCGATGGGCTGCACTGATGGGCACTGATAAGGCGGCACTGGTGGGCACTGGGAGGTGGCACTGGTGGGCACTGAGAGGTGGCACTGATGGCTGGCACTGAAGGGCATTGATAGGTGGCACCAGTGGGCACTGAGAATTGGCACTAATAGGTGGCACTGATAGCTGGCACTGATAGCTGGCAGTGATGGGCACTGATAGGTGGCAGTGATGGGCACTGATGGGTGGCAGTGATGGGCACTAATGGGTGGCAATGATGGGCACTGATCAGCACTGGTAGGTGACACTGATAGGCAGCACTCCTAGGCGGCACTGATGAGGCACTGATTGACACCACTGGTGGGCATTGATAGGTTGCACTCATGGGCATTGATAGGTAGCACTGTTTTGCACTGGTGGGCACTGGCAGGTGGCACTGGCAGGCGGTACTGGTTGGCACAGATGAGGTGCCTGTGTCTGTTCCTTTTCGGGACCGATGTCCATTGCACAAAAGCCGGTGATCGGCTTTTTTTTCTCCTCACGCTGAGCTTTTGTTTCCATCACGTGATCAGCTGTCATTGGCTGACAGCTGATCACGTGGTAAGGGGCCGGGGTCGGATAGATGTATCATGGATAGATTCATGCATAGCATGAATCTATCCATGGCCGCCATGGCCACCCCCTATTCAGGCATCCTGCCCCTTTTAGGACACCGGGCACCTGATGTACAGTGGCAGGGTGTTTTTTTAAGCATCTAATTAGATCCATAGGCTCTAATAGGCTTCAAAATAGGGTGGACCCGGAGCGCAGAGCATTGCGCTTGGAGCCCACCCAGATGTGTTAGAAAAGCAAATGAATATTCGCTTTTCTAACACTGAACCGCCTCTCCGCCAATCAGAGAGCGCGGGTCTGATACCCGTCACCTGATTTGCTGAAAGGACAGGTGGTCCTATTGAACTCCAAGCAGGAAGAAAGAAGAGATGCACGGCAGAAACATGTAGGACACAGGATCCGCCGCCCGTCCCACAGCTTGCCACTGCCCGACCCGCTACCCATTCTACAGCTCGCCGCCATCACCCGCTGCCTGACCCGCCATCAAGATGTGATAAGTGGCGGTCAGATGGCGAGGGGGGGTGCTGGTTAAATGCCATCGGGGGGTTACAGTGGCTGCAATGGATGGGCACAGCAGCTGCAATGGATGGGCACAGTGGCTGCTATTGATGGGCACAGTGGCTGCTATTGATGGGCACAGTGACTGCTATTGATGGGCACAGTGGTTGCAATTGATGGACACAGTGAGAGCGCAATTAATGGGCACAGTGGTTGCAATTGATGGGCACAGTCATAGGCAGAGTGGCTGCAATTGATGGGGACAGTGGCTGCAATTGATGTTTTTTTTTAGAATTTTTCAGTTTGTTTGCACCCCCCAAAAAAATTGGAGGATTAGCCGCCACTGATAAGGGTCCCGCTTTTCTTATCAGGTGTCCCTCTTTTTACACACTTTAAGCTGAACTCCAGGAATTCCATTTTTTGCATACAGTACTTACATTGGGCCAGCTTGGCTTGATGCAAGTATACATATCTGACATCCAAAGGGCAACACAATGGCTTAGTGGTTAACATTTCTGCCTTGCTGCAGTAGGGTCCTCGGCTTGAATCCTAACCAGGACACGACCTGCATGTTCTCACTGTGCCTGTGTGGGTTTCCTCTGAGTACTCCAATTTACTCCATACTCCAAAGAAATGCTGGTGGCAGGGGAGGGCTGGGCCAGGGGGAAGGGTGGTAATTGCCTCCCAGGCCGCCCTAACTTATGTTCAAAATGTCCGACAGCCGCTGCTTCCTACCATTTTCTTTTTTATTCTGGTCTACGAAGTCGGGCCGGGGGCATGGCCATGGCGGCCGACCACTAGCTGTTGCAGTCCGCACTCAAGCTTCTTGTGGGTGGAAAACACAGCAGCGCAGAGGAAACTACAACTCCCTGGGACCGGATTCTTGGCAGCAGGCAGAGGCAGGGCGTGCCAGGGAGTCGGGACGCAGGGCTGGGCGCTGGCTGCAACTTGACCCCAGGATCAGGAGCGTTACCCCCCCAGGAAACCGTGGCGTGCAAGGACCTGCTGAGCTGAGATTGCTGAGGTGAGAGACCCTGACACCCCTAGCTGACCCCCCGTCTCCCCCCCATACACCCCATGTAACCTGCCCCAGTGATCAGGCTGCATTGATGGGCACTGGAGTTGGCTGCACTGATGGGCACTGGTGAGGCTGCATTGAAAAACCAGGTGGGCCATGGATGGTGAGCTGATTCGGCGGTTCAATGGGCCACTTGACTGGACTTGCCCCCCAGGCCTAAGGCCGCCAGCCCTCCCCTGGCTGGTGGGTTAATTAGCTCATATAATTGTGAGTCATAAACCTTAGATTGCAAGCTCCTTGATGGCAGGGACTAATAAGAATGTACAGTATGTAAAGCACTGTGTAAATTGTTGGCGCTATATAAAAAAAAACTATAATAATAATATATGGAGGGTTGATAGGGATGCTGTAAATCACTGTAGTAGGCTGCGCTACATACAGTCATGATCCTCCGAGTTCTGTGCGAACGGCTTCCCTCTGCATACTTACCACACTGCCGCCATTTGTAGTAGAACAACTTGTATTTTTTCAATGAATACAATACATTCTCTGATTGGATGAGGTGGAGAAGAGGGGTGGTCACAATCTCCACCTCATCCAATAAGAATACACCTTGTATTCAATGAAAAATACAAGGCATTTTCTGAACGGTCAATGTACAGGGGAACCTGGAAGATGTTGGCTATCACTGTATGTAGCCAAGCTGGCCCAGTGTAAGTAAGCAAAAATAACAGATTTAAAAGAGAAGTAAAGGAATTTCTTTTTCTCTATTCATACTTACCTAGGTGGATGCAGCATCAGTCCGATGCTGCATGTGTCTCCCTGCGCCTCTACACTGAGAACCAAGCGATCGAACACCACCGATAACTCGGTTTTCACAGCTCCCCGAGCAGAGAGCTGCAGACTGTCAGTCACAGCTCTCCTCTCATCTCCTTCCTCGCTCATTGGAGTGCTGAGCTGTGGAGGGGCAGGGAGCACCCGGCTCAGCCTCTCAGTGGTTCACTGAGAGGCTGAGCCGGGTGTCGTGATGTCAGCAGAGAGCGGACTTTAGCTTAAAGGGGTTGTAAAGGTTTAAATAAAAAACAAAAAAACAAATATACCATACTTACCTCCACTTTGCAGTTTGTTTTGCACAGAGTGGCCCCGATCCTCGTCTTCTGAGGTCCCTCAGCGGCTGTCTCGGCTCCTCCCCGCAAGAGCTAACCCCCCTCTGGGAAGCGCTCTCCCAAGGGAGTTAGCTTGCGGGCGCGCTCTCTTGTGATACACTCGGCGGCCATAGCCACTGAGTGTATCACTCGGCCCCGCCCCCCGGCGCGCCGCGTCATTGATTTGATTGACAGCAGCAGAAGCCAATGACTGCGCTGCTATCATCATCCAATGAAGAGCCCACAAGAGCTGGGGAAAGCAACGCGGGATCGCGTCCACGGAGATTCGGGGCTCAGGTAAGTAAAACGGGGGCTCGGGGGGGCCGGAGAGTGCAAGGTGTTTTTTCACTTTAATGCATAGGATGCATCAAGGTGAAAAGAACACAAAGCTTTACAACCCCTTTAAAATGGGTCACAGGAGTGCAAAACAAACTGCACTCCTCCTGTGATCCATAGGAGAAGTCCAGATAAACAAGCTTTGGCTGGACTTCTCCTTTAACTAATAAAAGTGTTATATCAGCCTTTCATTTTTGCACTACATTACTGCATTTAAAAAAAAATGTTTTATAAAGAAAAAGCAGTGGTGAACATGAGCACATAAGGGGTTTACTTAATAAAATTTTTTTATACATTTTTCATGGTCAACATAACTAGGGGCATACCAGGGATGTCCTTTACCTACTTTGTACTAAAAGGTGCCCCTCTTTGTTATCTATCTACGATGAGTAAATTATAAGGCACAATGGACATCTCTCGATAGCTAAGATCGTTTTTTTTTTGTTTTATGTGTGTACATATTTGAAGACTTTGAAGAACCAGGACCACATTGATATAGTGAATGCAGGTCATACAGGTCCTTTTTTTAAAAAAAAAAAGGTCTCCAGCTGAGGTCCACCTACAGTAGGTACTCCTTTTTCGTTAAATACAAATGTAGCACCCTCTAGTGTGCAACTAGTGTAGGTAAATTTATTTTGTATGGCTCATGGTAACTGTGTGAGTCTGTAATTAGGACAGGTTGCTGTAAGTCCGGCTGGAGGGCTCTACAGGGTAGGGCTCTGGTACCTCCCCCTGGATCTAGACGCTTGGAGAAGCTTCTGGGAGTTAGTCAGCGGAGCCCAGGAGATCCTGATCTGCATACTTGAGGCAATCTGGCCAATCCCCAGGCAGAGGGCCTGGCAGGGTGGCTGAGTCAGCCCTAAAATATGGTGGATCCTGGCCATCAAGAGAGTCGGGTGGAAGATGGAGTGCTGAGGAGGCTGTTGTGTGGCCTTGGAGGGGACCCAGGGGCTGGGGGCTCAGCCTCCAGGCTGGGAGCTGAGGAGAGGAAGGATAGGAAGCCTAAGAGAGGAATTTCCATTACCTTTGGACATCAGGGCTAGCATGGGAAGATCTGATCAGTTGGAGGCCTGAACAGGATTCTTGCCCAGTGCAGAGGGGAGCAAAGGACAGTATGTGTACCCCAGCACTCCCAGGGGCGTGCAAGGGGTAATACTGCCAGACGTAGCATACTTTCCAAGGTCATCATTGTGCTAAATCCTGATCCCTTGTTCTGGGGAGTTCATCTGAGCAGCCAGGTGGGCTGGTAGTATCTGCAAGTGTCAGAACGGAGTGAGGTCTTGCTGAAGAGATATGATATTCCTGCATACAGTTGCTATTTCACCAAAGGGGACTAAAAGCTCCTGGTTCATGAAGAACTTTTCCACTGATCCAAAGAGACTGTGATTATTCCGAAGGGAGTCCAGTCCAGGATCTTCATCTCTTTTTGTACATAGAGAAAGAAGTTTTTCCTTATCTGTTGTTCTTCAAGTCAAGTTGGGCATTCCATTATCCCTATACCCTATCCAAGTTGTTTCACCCGATAACACAACAAAAACAAGCCCATGGACTGATTTCTTGTGTCTGGATGCAAGTTGGAAATACGTGTTGCCTGGCTGTGCAGGAATAGGGGAGCCAGTAATTAGCAGCTCCTGATGAAGCCAAGAGTGCAGAGATTAGGGATGAGCTCGGTGTTCGAGTCGAACATACGTTCGACTCGAACATCGGCTGTTCGATCGTTCGACGAAAATCGAACAATTTGGGCCGTTCGCGCCTAATTCGAGTGACGCGAACGGCCCACAATGCACTACGCCATCGCAGTGTCATCCAGGCGCTGTGATTGGCCAAACATGCACTGTGACCCTGCATGCTTGGCCAATCACAGCGCCGGCAGCGAGGAGAGCAATGATTGGCCACAGGCAGGATGCCTGTGGCCAATTATTGCTGAGGGTGTTTAGTACACGCCCCACACTATAAAAGGCCGCCAGCACGGCGGCCTAGTGTAGTGTGTTCCGGAGCAGGGAAAGAGAAGCATAGGCAGGGACAGTGACATTTTTTTTTCTTGCTTAACCTGGATTCCTTTAGTTTAGGGAAAGAGAAGGATAGGTAGGGAGAGTGTCAGTGTGTTTTACTGTGCGAAACCTTGTTTCTAGGGACAGGGAAGGACAGTGAGGGAAATTCTCCTTGTGCTATAGTGTGCTAAAGCATTGATCATCAATCAGCTTTAAAAAAACATTTTTTCTAGGGACAGAAAACTATAGGTAGGGAGAGTGTCAGTGTGTTTTACTGTGATAATCCTTGTTTCTAGGGACAGGGAAGGACAGTGAGGGAAATTCTCCTTGTGCTATAGTGTGCTAAAGCATTGATAATCAACCATCTTTAAAAAATCATTTTTTCTAGGGACAGAAAACTATAGGTAGGGAGAGTGTCAGTGTGTTTTACTGTGATAATCCTTGTTTCTAGGGACAGGGAAGGACAGTGAGGGAAATTCTCCTTGTGCTATAGTGTGCTAAAGCATTGATCATCAACCATCTTTAAAAAAACATTTTTTCTAGGGACAGAAAACTATAGGTAGGAAGAGTGTCAGTTTCTTTCACTGTGATAATCCTTGTTTCTAGGGACAGGGAAGGACAGTGAGGGAAATTCTACTTGTGCTATAGTGTGCTAAAGCATTGATCATCAATCAGCTTTAAAAAAACATTTTTTCTAGGGACAGAAAACTATAGGTAGGAAGAGTGTCAGTTTCTTTCACTGTGATAATCCTTATTTCTAGGGACAGGGAAGGACAGTGAGGGAAATTCTCCTTGTGCTATAGTGTGCTAAAGCATTGATCATCAACCGTCTTTAAAAAAACATTTTTTCTAGGGACAGAAAACTATAGGTAGGAAGAGTGTCAGTTTCTTCCACTGTGATAATCCTTGTTTCTAGGGACAGGGAAGGACAGTGAGGGAAATTCTCCTTGTGCTATAGTGTGCTAAAGCATTGATCATCAACCGTCTTTAAAAAAACATTTTTTCTAGGGACAGAAAACTATAGGTAGGAAGAGTGTCAGTTTCTTTCACTGTGATAATCCTTGTTTCTAGGGACAGGGAAGGACAGTGAGGGAAATTCTCCTTGTGCTATAGTGTGCTAAAGCATTGATCATCAATCAGCTTTAAAAAAACATTTTTTCTAGGGACAGAAAACTATAGGTAGGAAGAGTGTCAGTTTCTTTCACTGTGATAATCCTTGTTTCTAGGGACAGGGAAGGACAGTGAGGGAAATTCTACTTGTGCTATAGTGTGCTAAAGCATTGATCATCAACCATCTTTAAAAAAACATTTTTTCTAGGGACAGAAAACTATAGGTAGGAAGAGTGTCAGTTTCTTTCACTGTGATAATCCTTGTTTCTAGGGACAGGGAAGGACAGTGAGGGAAATTCTCCTTGTGCTATAGTGTGCTAAAGCATTGATCATCAATCAGCTTTAAAAAAACATTTTTTCTAGGGACAGAAAACTATAGGTAGGAAGAGTGTCAGTTTCTTTCACTGTGATAATCCTTGTTTCTAGGGACAGGGAAGGACAGTGAGGGAAATTCTACTTGTGCTATAGTGTGCTAAAGCATTGATCATCAACCGTCTTTAAAAAAACATTTTTTCTAGGGACAGAAAACTATAGGTAGGAAGAGTGTCAGTTTCTTTCACTGTGATAATCCTTGTTTCTAGGGACAGGGAAGGACAGTGAGGGAAATTCTCCTTGTGCTATAGTGTGCTAAAGCATTGATCATCAACCGTCTTTAAAAAAACATTTTTTCTAGGGACAGAAAACTATAGGTAGGAAGAGTGTCAGTTTCTTTCACTGTGATAATCCTTGTTTCTAGGGACAGGGAAGGACAGTGAGGGAAATTCTACTTGTGCTATAGTGTGCTAAAGCATTGATCATCAATCAGCTTTAAAAAAACATTTTTTCTAGGGACAGAAAACTATAGGTAGGAAGAGTGTCAGTTTCTTTCACTGTGATAATCCTTGTTTCTAGGGACAGGGAAGGACAGTGAGGGAAATTCTCCTTGTGCTATAGTGTGCTAAAGCATTGATCATCAACCATCTTTAAAAAAACATTTTTTCTAGGGACAGAAAACTATAGGTAGGAAGAGTGTCAGTTTCTTTCACTGTGATAATCCTTGTTTCTAGGGACAGGGAAGGACAGTGAGGGAAATTCTACTTGTGCTATAGTGTGCTAAAGCATTGATCATCAATCAGCTTTAAAAAAACATTTTTTCTAGGGACAGAAAACTATAGGTAGGAAGAGTGTCAGTTTCTTTCACTGTGATAATCCTTGTTTCTAGGGACAGGGAAGGACAGTGAGGGAAATTCTACTTGTGCTATAGTGTGCTAAAGCATTGATCATCAATCAGCTTTAAAAAAACATTTTTTCTAGGGACAGAAAACTATAGGTAGGAAGAGTGTCAGTTTCTTTCACTGTGATAATCCTTGTTTCTAGGGACAGGGAAGGACAGTGAGGGAAATTCTCCTTGTGCTATAGTGTGCTAAAGCATTGATCATCAACCGTCTTTAAAAAAACATTTTTTCTAGGGACAGAAAACTATAGGTAGGAAGAGTGTCAGTTTCTTTCACTGTGATAATCCTTGTTTCTAGGGACAGGGAAGGACAGTGAGGGAAATTCTACTTGTGCTATAGTGTGCTAAAGCATTGATCATCAATCAGCTTTAAAAAAACATTTTTTCTAGGGACAGAAAACTATAGGTAGGAAGAGTGTCAGTTTCTTTCACTGTGATAATCCTTGTTTCTAGGGACAGGGAAGGACAGTGAGGGAAATTCTCCTTGTGCTATAGTGTGCTAAAGCATTGATCATCAACCATCTTTAAAAAAACATTTTTTCTAGGGACAGAAAACTATAGGTAGGAAGAGTGACAGTTTCTTTCACTGTGATAATCCTTGTTTCTAGGGACAGGGAAGGACAGTGAGGGAAATTCTACTTGTGCTATAGTGTGCTAAAGCATTGATCATCAATCAGCTTTAAAAAAACATTTTTTCTAGGGACAGAAAACTATAGGTAGGAAGAGTGTCAGTTTCTTTCACTGTGATAATCCTTGTTTCTAGGGACAGGGAAGGACAGTGAGGGAAATTCTCCTTGTGCTATAGTGTGCTAAAGCATTGATCATCAACCATCTTTAAAAAAACATTTTTTCTAGGGACAGAAAACTATAGGTAGGAAGAGTGTCAGTTTCTTTCACTGTGATAATCCTTGTTTCTAGGGACAGGGAAGGACAGTGAGGGAAATTCTCCTTGTGCTATAGTGTGCTAAAGCATTGATCATCAACCGTCTTTAAAAAAAAAAAAATTCTAGGGACAGAAAACTATAGGTAGGAAGAGTGTCAGTTTCTTTCACTGTGATAATCCTTGTTTCTAGAGACAGGGAAGGACAGTGAGGGAAATTCTCCTTGTGCTATAGTGTGCTAAAGCATTGATCATCAACCATCTTTAAAAAAACATTTTTTCTAGGGACAGAAAACTATAGGTAGGAAGAGTGTCAGTTTCTTTCACTGTGATAATCCTTGTTTCTAGGGACAGGGAAGGACAGTGAGGGAAATTCTCCTTGTGCTATAGTGTGCTAAAGCATTGATCATCAATCAGCTTTAAAAAAAAAAAATTTCTAGGGACAGAAAACTATAGGTAGGAAGAGTGTCAGTTTCTTTCACTGTGATAATCCTTGTTTCTAGGGACAGGGAAGGACAGTGAGGGAAATTCTACTTGTGCTATAGTGTGCTAAAGCATTGATCATCAACCATCTTTAAAAAAACATTTTTTCTAGGGACAGAAAACTATAGGTAGGAAGAGTGTCAGTTTCTTTCACTGTGAAAATCCTTGTTTCTAGGGACAGGGAAGGACAGTGAGGGAAATTCTCCTTGTGCTATAGTGTGCTAAAGCATTGATCATCAACCATCTTTAAAAAAACATTTTTTCTAGGGACAGAAAACTATAGGTAGGAAGAGTGTCAGTTTCTTTCACTGTGATAATCCTTGTTTCTAGGGACAGGGAAGGACAGTGAGGGAAATTCTACTTGTGCTATAGTGTGCTAAAGCATTGATCATCAATCAGCTTTAAAAAAACATTTTTTCTAGGGACAGAAAACTATAGGTAGGAAGAGTGTCAGTTTCTTTCACTGTGATAATCCTTGTTTCTAGGGACAGGGAAGGACAGTGAGGGAAATTCTCCTTGTGCTATAGTGTGCTAAAGCATTGATCATCAACCATCTTTAAAAAAACATTTTTTTCTAGGGACAGAAAACTATAGGTAGGAAGAGTGTCAGTTTCTTTCACTGTGATAATCCTTGTTTCTAGGGACAGGGAAGGACAGTGAGGGAAATTCTCCTTGTGCTATAGTGTGCTAAAGCATTGATCATCAACCATCTTTAAAAAAACATTTTTTCTAGGGACAGAAAACTATAGGTAGGAAGAGTGTCAGTTTCTTTCACTGTGATAATTCTTGTTTCTAGGGACAGGGAAGGACAGTGAGGGAAATTCTCCTTGTGCTATAGTGTGCTAAAGCATTGATCATCAACCGTCTTTAAAAAAACATTTTTTCTAGGGACAGAAAACTATAGGTAGGAAGAGTGTCAGTTTCTTTCACTGTGATAATCCTTGTTTCTAGGGACAGGGAAGGACAGTGAGGGAAATTCTACTTGTGCTATAGTGTGCTAAAGCATTGATCATCAATCAGCTTTAAAAAAACATTTTTGCTAGGGACAGAAAACTATAGGTAGGAAGAGTGTCAGTTTCTTTCACTGTGATAATCCTTGTTTCTAGGGACAGGGAAGGACAGTGAGGGAAATTCTACTTGTGCTATAGTGTGCTAAAGCATTGATCATCAATCAGCTTTAAAAAAACATTTTTTCTAGGGACAGAAAACTATAGGTAGGAAGAGTGTCAGTTTCTTTCACTGTGATAATCCTTGTTTCTAGGGACAGGGAAGGCAAAGCATTCCTCATCAACCATCTTTGAAATCCTTGTTTTTTGGACAGTCAGGGAAATTGTCGTTGTGCTATTCTGTGCAAAAGCAATCATCCTCAACCATATTTAGAAATCCTTAAGTAAAGGGACAGAGAAGGACACCTGAAGGTAGCCCTTATTGCTTTTTTCCCATCTCCCTGCAGGCCATCTATTAGAATGTCTGGAAGGCAAACAAGGAGAGGCAGACAGTCAGGAGGCAATAAAAGAGGGCAAGCAGGCTCTGTGTCTGGGGGCAACAGTGCTGGTCGTGGACGCGGTGCATTGTCATCAGCACATGGCCATGGGACACGCTTGTCCTTCTTTTCGGCAGCTGGACATGTTGAGCCACATCATGCCGAAGACTTGGTAGAGTGGATGACCAAGCCCTCCTCCTCCTCCTCATCCTCTCTCACCCAGGCTCAGGGTACTGGCAAAGCAGCTGCCAAAGCGTCCTCTTCCCTGGTATCAATGTCAGACTCATCATCAGTCACTCCTTCCCTAGACCCACCATGTCCTCCTCCTGAGGAGTCCCCCGAACTGTTTGAGCACAGTGTTGGGTACATGCTCCAAGAGGATGCCCAGCGTTTTGAAGGGTCTGATGATGAAACCCAGCTACAGGAAGGCAGTAGCGTGAGAGCAGACAGAGGGGATGCTCAAGAAGGACACCAATCTGGCAGTCATGTTCCAGCAGCTGCAGCATACTGCCAGATTGGCTCCAGTGATGAGGAGGGAGGGGATGATGAGGTCACTGACTCCACGTGGGTGCCTAATAGGAGAGAGGAGGAGGAGGATGAGGAGGAGGCACATCTCCAACGAGGCAGGATGCCCTTTGGTGGCCAGCGTAAGGGCAGTACACCAACGGAATCACACCGCAGAGCTCCGCCTGTGCAGGGCGCTGCCTCTGCCCGTCATTCAAAAAGTTCTTTGGTGTGGGCCTTTTTTGAGGCTAGTGCATCAGATCGCACAGCTGCTGTTTGCAACATATGTCTCAAGCGTATATCGCGTGGCCAAAACATCAGCCGCTTGGGTACCACATGCCTGACCAGACATATGTTGACCTGCCATGCAGCTCGTTGGCAAGCCTACCTCAAAGACCCACACCAAAGAACAAAGCGGACCTCTCCTTGCACCGCATCAGCTGGGATCTCCAACCCCACTATAACTTCAGTCCTGTCTGAAACATGCACTGAGAGGAATGAAGGTGTAGAATTAGGTGTGTCACAGCCAAGTAGTTGCGGCCACTCTGCTAGCAGTACACCGACGTCCGATTCTAGCAGGCAAATTTCCCTGCCCCAGCTGCTGGACCGTCGAAAGAAGTTCACTCCCAGCCATCCACATGCCCAGCGGTTGAATGCTAGCTTGGCTAAATTGCTAGCGCTTCAACTGCTGCCTTTTCAGTTGGTAGACTCGGCCCCCTTCCGTGAGTTTGTGCAATGTGCGGTTCCTCAGTGGCAGGTTCCCAAACGCCACTTTTTCTCACGGAAGGCTATTCCGGCTCTCTACCGGCATGTGGAAGGCAATGTCTTGGCCTCGCTGGACAGGGCGGTCAGCGGAAAGGTGCATATTACCGCTGACTCATGGTCCAGCAGGCATGGACAGGGACGTTACCTGTCTTTCACGGCCCATTGGGTCACTCTTTTGGCAGCTGGGAAGGATGCAGGACAAGGTGCAGTAGTGTTGGAGGTTGTTCCACCGCCACGCCTCCAAAATGCTACTACTGGTTGTGACACACCTCTCTCCTCCACCCCCTCCTCTTCTTCTTCCTCCATGGCCTCTTCCTGTGGTTTGTCCTCTGAACCAGCGGTGCTCCGTAGCCGTTCAAGGGGCTACGCAAGTACGCAGGCAAAAAGATGCCATGCCGTGCTTGCGCTGGTGTGTTTGGGGGACAGAAGCCACACTGGGGCAGAGGTCCTGTCTGCTCTGCAGGGCCAGGCCGAGAGGTGGTTGACGCCACGCCAGCTTAAGCCAGGAATGGTGGTTTGCGACAATGGCACCAACCTCCTCTCCGCCCTCCGACAGGGACAACTGACCCATGTGCCCTGTGTGGCTCACGTCCTTAACCTGGTGGTGCAGCGGTTCTTGGGCAGGTACCCGGGCTTACAGGATGTCCTGAGGCAGGCCAAGAAAGTCTGTGTGCATTTCCGCAGATCTTATAATGCCAGTGCTCGCCTGGTTGAGCTGCAAAAGGAGTTGAACCTGCCCAAGAACCGCCTTATATGTGACATGCCCACCAGGTGGAACTCAACGTTGGCCATGCTGCAGCGGCTGCACACGCAGCAGAGGGCCATCAATGAGTACCTGTGCGACTACGGCACCAGGACAGGGTCAGGGGAGCTTGTTTTTTTTTCTCCACGCCAGTGGGGCATGATCAGGGATGCATGCACTGTCCTGGCACCATTTGAGGAGGCCACGAGGATGGTGAGCAGTGACAGTGCATGCATCAGTGACACTGTACCTCTTGTCCACCTGTTGGAGCACACGCTGCGTGAAATAATGGACAGGGCACTTGAGGCAGAACAGAGGCAGGAAGAGGAGGACTTCCTTGCCTCTCAAGGCCCCCTTTACCCAGACAGTGTTCCTTCTGTCCCACCCATCGCACAGGAAGAGGAGGAGGAGGAGGAGGAGGAGGAGGATTGTGTCAGCATGGAGGTGGAGGCTGGCACTCAGCATCATCAGCAGCAGTCTTTTAGGGATGATTTACAGTCCCAAGAAACCAGTGGACTTGTACGTGGCTGGGAGGAGGTGGCTGCGGATCATGTCGTCCTTAGTGACCCAGAGGACTCCGGACCGAATGCCTCAGCAAACCTACGCTGCATGGCCTCCCTGATCCTGCAAAGTCTGCGGAAGGATCCTCGTATTCTTCGGATCAAGGAGAGGGACCATTACTGGCTGGCCACTCTCCTTGATCCACGGTACAAGGGTAAGGTTGCGGACCTTATGTTACCGTCGCAGAGGGAGCAGAGGATGAGACAACTCCGGGAGGCCTTGCAGAAAGGTCTGTGCAACGCGTTCCCAGAGACTGGGAGGTTACAAACTCCTGGTCCTGGACAACGAGTTGCTGAGGCTTCGGCCAGTCAAAGAAGGAGCGGTGGGGAAGGTGGCCGTCTGACCGATGCGTTCAGACAATTCTTTAGTCCGCAGCCCCAAAGTATGATCGGTTCCAGCAACCATCGCCAGCGTCTGATAAACATGGTGCAGGAATATCTAGGGGCAAGGTCAGACTTGGACACCTTCCCCACCGAAAATCCTCTGGCTTACTGGGTCTTGAGGATGGATCACTGGCCAGAGCTTGCACAGTATGCAATTGAGCTACTGGCCTGTCCTGCATCCAGCGTTCTTTCGGAACGCACATTCAGTGCTGCTGGAGGATTTGTCACGGATCACAGGGTGCGCCTGTCCACCGACTCGGTTGATCGACTGACTTTCATCAAGATGAACCAGTCTTGGATCACCACCAGCTACCACACACCTGATGCTGATATAACAGACTAATTGATTTTAACATGTCACATCCCTTCAAGACTGATGCTGATGCTGAGTGCCTGTGCTGTTATGTTGACTGGCTATCCTCCTCCTCCGAGTCCTCAATGATACGATTGATGATGATAGCTTGGAAGATCATTTTTGTTTATGGGTGCCGCCACCAGTGGCTAAGGCCCAATTTTTCAGCCCCTGTTTTACAGGGGCGTGTAATTACAATTTTTTTAGCAATAATTTGCCATAGGGCTCATTGCTGTGCTCCAAGTACAGTATCTGTGAGGGGTTGTAGTGTTGTGCCACCAGTGCCTAAGGCCCAATTTTTCAGCCCCTGTTCAACAGGGGCATGTAATTACAATTCTTGATCTAATAATTCACAGCAGGGCCCATTGCTGCACCCACCAAGAGTAACTCTGAGGGCTTACAGTGTTGTGGCAACGCCACCACCACCACCACCACGAAAGGCCCAATTTTTCAGCCCCTGTTCAAAAGGGGCATGTAATTACAATTCTTGATCTAATAATTCACAGCAGGGCCCATTCCTGCACCCACCAAGAGTAACTCTGAGGGCTTACAGTGTTGTGGCAACACCACCACCACCACCACCACCACGAAAGGCCCAATTTTTCAGCCCCTGTTCAACAGGGGCATGCAATTACAATTCTTGATCTAATAATTCACAGCAGGGCCCATTGCTGCACCCACCAAGAGTAACTGTCAGGGCTTACAGTGTTGTGGCACCAGCACCACCATCAAAGGCCCAATTTTTACTACCACTGTTCAACAATTATATGTAATTAAAATTCCTGATATAATAGTTGACAGCAGGGCGTTCCAGCACCAACCAAGAGTAACTGTGAGTGCTTACAGTGTTGTGCCAACACCAACAACTAAGGGGCCTATTTCTGCAGAGTATATACGGCAGGTCCCTACTTTCAAACATCCAACTTACAAACGACTCCTACTTGCAAACGCAAGAAGACAACAGGAAGTGAGAGGAAATCTACCCCTTGGAAGGAAAATTCTCTCCTGTAAGAATTAATATGGGAGAAAGGTGTCTCCTCTGTACTGATGCTTTATCAGCAATCCTTGTTTCAAGAAAAACACCACATTTCAAAAACAGTTGTCATTGGGACGGAAAGTGAGGTGAAATGTTCTGAACAGGGGCACAGACAGCAAAACAAATGTTACAGGGGTGATAACCCTTACCTATGTTTTCCAAAAAGTTTAAAAATAGATTTTTGGGCTGGAGCTACACTTAAACAATGTACCTGTTCAAAATTACAAACAGATTCTACATAAGAACAAACCTACAGTCCCTGTCTTGTATGCACCGCCTGTATACGGCTGTTCAGAGTATATAGGGCCTTTTTTATTTTATGTGCGGGGTTCCCCTTAATATCCATACAAGACCCAAAGGGGCTGGTAATGGGCTGGGGTAGGGGGGGGGGGGGGTCATAGGGTAGCTATGCAATTTTTCTTAAAGATTTTCATCCATATTACCGGGACCAGACATTACATTAAAGCCGCAAGCAGTTTTAAATGGCTTTTTTTTCCTTTAGAAGTGTCATTTTGTGCAGGGACAGTTCTAAACACGGGAAACACGTGGCACTTCACAGGCATACTTTAGACACCCCCCAGGTACGATATTTAAAGGAATATTTGACTTTTTTTTTTTCACTTTATGCATCATTAAAATGACTGCTCCCGAAAAACGACCGTTTTTAAAACTTCTTTTTGCATTGATACATGTCCCCTGGTGCACAACCCGGGTTCCCAAACCCTTTTTAGGACAATAACATGCATAATAGTCGTTATAATTAGCACTTTAGAATTCGAACGTTCGCATCCATTGTATTTAATAGGGTTCTAATGTTCGTACGAACTTTCGGTCCGTTCGCGGGTTCTGGTGCGAACCGAACCCGGGGGTGTTCGGCTCATCACTAGCAGAGATGACCCGTAGTATGCTGGCATGGAGTGTGCCAGGAAATATATATGTTATATACACACAAATACATACAAACAGCAATGAGTACATTAAGGTTATATAATGCTTTTTGGCCTCATCCCTTCAGGCCGCTGAAGATCCCCCAACCAAATACTGTGAAATAATAAAACGGAAGCTGTCAATAATACAGGTTAGACTACTTTCAGTTGATCCATTGCTATGTATGCCTTCAAGATAGGTCACAAGAACTAAAATTCTAAATTCTATAAATTTCTGTAAATGTAAAAGAAAATTAGAGAAAGATATCCTAATGACGAGATACTACTAATACTACTATGTATTTAAATTTAAAAGGAAAAAAGTGGGCGCATCGCCCTAGTGCATTACCAATGGCTAGGTTTATTAAAAGTAAGTTAAAAGATTACAAATACTCACAAAGCAAGTATAATAGTAGGCACCCTCTTCCTCAGAGCCAAAAAGTGACTATCACTTTTTGGCTCTGAGGAAGAGGGTGCGCTCTCGCAACGCGTCAGCCGTAGCTGTAACATCTGTCGTCTGGACTCTCTGGTCATCTGGTTTCAGTAGGAGTTAATCCCCTTTGATGGAATGATTATGTGCCTACTATTATACTTGCTTTGTGAGTATTTGTAATCTTTTAACTTACTTTTAATAAACCTAGCCTCTGGTAATGCACTAGGTCGGTGCGCCCTCTTTTTTCCTTTTACATTTTAGTCTTAAAGAATACCAATTATTCTGAGGAGGGCAGCAAGATTCCTGGTAATTTTCTTTTCCTACGGAACACTCTGGTTGTGTCACTAAGAGACTAAACTCCCGAGCGCAGGAGACTGTTTGTGTACTATGTATTTAATACAGGAATCTCATTCCAAATGTTGCATATTGTCCCTCATTTTGCTTCAAGCGGAAGTAAACCCATCGATTTAACAGTTTCAAAAAGCAGTTACATTCCCGGCATGCCGGGAATGCCAACTGTCACATTGGTTGTGCTCTCAACCAAACTGTCAAATCATCCAATGGCTGGTGTCATAACTGATCACATGTGCAGCATCATGGCAGTTGAAGATTAAACAGAGGCCAAGATGGCAGCTTCCTTGCCTGAAAATGATAGGAGGGTTTACTTCCACTTTAAGATAGAGATGAAAATAATTAAATAAAAATAAAATAATAGATTAAAATGCCAAAAGCAATTATCCAAAGCCCATGTTGCAAATGTTAACAAACTAGCCATACAGACCTGGTTAGTGCGATATGCAATCTGATGTATTAATAGGAATTGAACACCCCTCCTTTTCACTTCTATAATCTATGTTTATTCTGACTGTTGAATTACAGAATTTGTTACCATATTGCTCAGCAGAGGCAGCTCCAAAATACGCCAGCATTGAGCATGTATGATATATACCCAAAAGACCACAAGAGGGCACTCACAACTTGGTGTAAGGGTGGACCAGAATCAATGATACTAAAAGAAAGTGTAACAAAAAAAAAAAGAAAATGTAACTTACAAGTAGCCAAAGAAGAAGAAAATCCAATGTTGCAAAGCAGCAGGAAAAAATGAACTAGGCTGTGTGCATGCAAGCGATTTCTGCTAGAGCTCATCATTTATGATCACCTATTGATTAATTGCTATTAATTGCTACATATGCGGCTGGCAAAGCACAAATTTAGAACATTGTGCAAATAAGCAATACATTGCACGTGCCACATTGCGCTGTCCCATATGTGAAACAACTGGCAGTCATTAATCGCGAATCATGACTAATAAACACTCTAATGAAGATTATCCATGTGTACCCAACCTAAAGGACAGAATTTGAAAAAGTGACGAAATGCATCAGGGGGCATGGCCAGAGCAGCGCTGGCTGGGGCCACACATTGGGGTCGATTTACTAAAGGCAAATAGACTGTGCACTTTGCAAAGTGTATTTGCACTCTCCATTTGCAGTTGCTCCAGAGTTTAGTAAATGAACAGAATCTCTCCTGACTTCCATCATCCAATCATGTGCAAACAAAAATGCTGTTTTTTTTATTTTCCTTGCACATGATTGGGTATCCTTTGCAAAGTGAAGCCTTACCTAATTTACTAAGCTCTGGAGCAACTGAACTTGCAGAGTGCACAGTCATTTTGCCTTTAGTAAATAGACCCCAAAGTTACATACATTCCTAGAGCACCAGGTTGGTTTGAGTGAAGTCTTACTTTGGTATATCTTGGCTTACATGGATCGCACTTAAATATAAATTTAGTTGTATGTTATTGATTACAGAGCTGCATTTATTGATATTATTTATATTTGCCTAGAGTTCAGCTTTAAACTTTTATCCCACCATTAATACATTGCTCCCAGTCACATTTTATGGCAACTGTGCTCTGTGAGTTGTCACAGAGCAAGAAGTAAGGGAAAATTCTACAAAGGGGACACCTGTTCCCCTGACAACACTCTAAAATGGGAAGACCATTCAATTGGGAGAGTTTGCCTCTCATTTCCTGTTGTGTCTCCAAGACAGGAAGTGTAAGAAATTACCCCAGCAGGACACAAGAAGCAACATAGTTTTGGCCTGGCATACACTATGTAGCGGGGTCCTCAATTTAGGGGTAGTGTTTGAGTGGTAGTTATGCTCAAACACCTAAATTGTTAGGACATTATCAACCATTTTGTCTGCAGAGAGTATCAGTGTACCGTTCCCTGTGGCCTACGGGTGGCGCTGCCATAGTGGGCCAGGGTTGAACCGCTGATACAGTGCTGTGCCTTGTGTGTCCCCTCTCGACAACCATACAGTGGTAGTGGTCGGCCTGCTGTGTATGCTGGGAGAGGATATAAAAGGGGCAGACGCTGCCTGTTTGTGGTTCGTCGTTGGGAGTCCTACTCCCAGGGAGTGTGTGTTCCTGTCCGCCCTGGGCACCTTTGGCCCAGGGGCGGTGGTCGGTGAATCAGTCCCAGGCACCTTTAGCCCTGGGGCTGCAACTAAAGGCCTTGGGCCCAGCACCTTCGGCTGGGGCCCATCAAGGATTGAGGAGTCCCAGGGAGCCGCCTTGCGAGGGGACCCGCATCTTAGACGAGGAGGCCGGGGAAAGACCGTTCCGAGGGACTGGTGAGAAGTCACAGTGAAGGAAGGGGCCCGGTAACTCTCTGGAGGGATGTCTTCTCCTTACAAAGAGGCCAAGCGTTGAAAACCAAGTTCACCAGGTCTGTGGCAGAGACCCGTGTGCCAGTTGAGTAGTGATTGGGTGAACAGTTCGAGTACCATTTTGGCTGCTAGTCCCTATCCAGATGGGCCAAGTCTGCTTGAGAAGCCAAGCAGTGAAGTGTATTACGTTTGTGCCAGGACCTCTCCCACACCTTATGCTGTCCTGTTCTCTCTCCAACCTTTCCTATCAGAGACTGTCTTTTAAGAGAAATAAACTCTACGTTGGAGTTACGGCTGGTGTGGACATTGAAGTCATTGGGGGAAATAGAGACTTGTCTTTATTGACTATAGAGATAAGAACCATTCTTTGGAGAATCTGGCTGTGGAGACCCATCACAACACCGCTCAACCTCTTCACACAGGAGGGTACGGGCATATAGAGCTGGGTGTGCCCTTTCCTCCTGCGAGGAGACAAAGACAAGGAGAGGGTGGTAAGCGCTATAACTATATTTCTTCATGGTCTGCATAAAGGGTGAGTGAGCTTTGCCTACATACAAGGCCATGGTGAAGGTAGATATAGCCCAAGGTGGCCATTTTTGAGGTCCCCTTGTGGCAAAGATGGCCACCTTGGGGCAGTGGTAGCACACCCACAGTGGTACAGAGCCTGTTAAAAGTTCAGGCTCAATGTCACTGAGTAAAAGTCTCTGCCCGGTCGCTGCTCCATAACACAGACAGCCACAGTGGCTGGCAGTGCTGTGCTCACTGGCAAGAGCCTTCAATGTTAACAGATTCAGAATCAATGAAGAGGCTTGACTGATGTGCCTGCCGGTGTGCGAGGAGCAGTGGCTGGGCAGGGAGCTCAATTACGCTGATCCTGTGATTTTATCAGGTTTAGCATTACTGAGCTGCACTGGGCATGGTATGGACACTCTGGCCTCAGTACTGCCCTCTACTTTGCCTTCATTATTGCCACCTGCAGTGGCCACATCAATTGGCCTTATTGGCGGCATGACCCTGCCTACATACATTGTGCTAAATAGTGTCTTTCATTTCCCTTTTTTTAGAAAGTTTGGAGGTCTGTAGGAATCATTAATTTGATCTATTAGCAAAGGAACGTTGACTTTGAATGTCTATTTTTTTGTAAAGTGAATGTTAGAAAACAAATAATGCTGTGTTCACTTTGGGGCCACATGCACACTGTTTTCTCTATGATGCCTTTTCTCCTACAGGAGTTTAGCAGCAGAAAAACACAGTAAAAAGCTGCATTTTTGCATGCGCACTCACATACGATTATGCTGGCCATCATACAGTAATGTATTAATAAGCGAATGTACAAAAAAAAACGAAGAACGTTAACGTGCATTTATACACATTTTGGAGCTTTTACGCGTTTTTTATGCTCAAAAGCTCCTCTCCTGAACATGACTTTGGTAGGTTTTCTTCTGCCTCTAAACGCCCCAGCTGCTAAACTCCTGTAATCCCCTATAGTGTGCATGGACATATAAGGGTTGATTTACTAAAGGCAGTTACTCCAGAGCTTAGTAAATGAGCAGCTCGGCTGACGTCTATCATCCAATCATGTGCAATAACATGATTGGATGATTTTTCCTTGCATGTGATTGGATATTCTTTGCAAAGTGAACCTTCATCTCATTTACTAAGCTCTGGAGCAACTGCACTTTCAGTGCACAGTATATATGCCTTTAGAAAATTAACTCATAAAGCTAACATGGAGGGTCATTTAGAGGCAAAGAAAAAAATGTTCGAATGCCTGTGAAAGCAAAGTTGTGTGCATGAGCCCTGAATTCCCAGTCATGTGCGGGGCCAACGAAAAATATTGCGCTTTTCTAGCACACGATTGTTCAGTCCATGGCCTCTATTCTTTCAGCAAATCAACTCCAGAATATACAACTGCTAACAGATAAGGCAGGAAAGTCCAATCCCTGGGCCGTGGACCGGTACTGGTCTGTGAATAAGGAAGGGGATGGTCGGCACTGAGGATGACATCCAAAATGGTATTTCTTTATTAAATACATGTACAAAGCTGTAAAACATCCTACACGTTTCGGACGTTAGTCCTTTTTTTCTTTTTTAACAAGAAGAGACGTTAGTCCTTAGTCATGGCCGGTCTGTGGCCTGTTAGGAACTGGGCCACAAACATTCAAATGGGAACAGAGAGCTGGCATAGTGGTTTACCGCTGCAGTAGGGGGCAGTGTGGGGCACGACTTACCGCATCACATAGCTCACTTTTTATTTTGTACAAACTTTATCTGAAGTCTACAAGACATACACATCATTAATGTCCCTGGCGGTATGATTATTTCAGATTTTAGGTGCTGAAAGCGGTACCATTATTTTACACGGAAATTTGGCATTTTATATTGTAGACCTGTAATTCTTAGGAATAACTCACTTAAATCTGTCCAAACCAGAGTCTAGTAGACATCCCGGGTATGATAAAGTTTGAAACACAAAATCATAAATTATAATATAATAAATAACTATAAATAATTGTAACAAATAGTAATGTAATTATAATAAAAATTATTCAATAATGTAATCAAATCAAAAACACTGAAATTTGCTCAGTTGCAGAATTGTCGCTGTCATTAGATTCAGTGTTTGAGGCCGAATTTCCCCACAAATCGCTATCGCTCAATTCTGCAAGTGATTCTAATTTATTATCGCTGTTTTCTAGCTGGTCTAAAACCACTTTTGACATAAAGGGACATTTTTTGGTTGCTATGGACAATCTCCCGTTTCCAGGCGGAATTTTTTTTTATTTATAATATAAAACTGCATGCAGGACACTGGACAGACCACTAGGGACAAAGGGGATGTGTAATTATTTGAAACAGTACTGTAATCTGTAAGGTTACAGTATACTGTATGTGTTTTGTGTTTTTACTTTTTTGAATTCGGCGCCGATCTCCGCCCCCGTGCGCCGCAACGTCACAGAGAACGGAGCTTGGCAGCACTCGGGCACTGTGTGTGAATCGAGCAAGGAGACGGCTCACAGACACAGCGGGGAGACATCACAGGATCCAGGGACAAGGTAAGTTACTTTCCCTGTATCCTGCGATGCGATCCCGAGTCTGGCTCGGTGTTACCGCTAATTGTACTGAAATTCCACCCCGAGCCAGACCCGCTAGGCAGGTTAAAGGCAATTTACAGCAGCAGGATGTGCTGCACTTCTGTACATTGCCATGCGATATAACATAACAGGCTGTCTAGCACGCTGCAACTCAGCCATAGGGGCTGTTTTCCTAAAGGCAAATAGACTGTGCACTTTGTAGTTGCACTCTGCTAGAGAAGTTGCTCCAGGGCTTAGTAAATGAGCAACAGTTCTGCTGACTTCCATCATCTGATCATGTGCAAGCAAAAATTCAGTTTTTTTATTTTCCTTGCACATGATTGGGTACTCTTTGCAAAGTGAACCTTTACCTCTGGAGCAACTTCACTTGCAGAGTGCAAATGCACTTTCCAAACTGCACAGTCTATTTGACTTTAGTAAACCAACCCCATAGGCTGAATTGCAGTTTAAAGAGGAAGTAAACCCCCCTGAAAAAACGGATAAAAGCAAACCCTGCAAGAGAAAGGCATAATGAGCTAGTATGCATAGCATACTAGCTCATTATGTGGCACTTACCTGAAATCGAAGCCCCGGAACTCCTCCTCCTTCCTGGTATCGCTGCTCCGGCGCTGTGATTGGCCGGAGCGGACATGTCGTCACTCCTGCGCATACGCGCGGGACCGGCACGATCCCGCGAATGCGCGCGGGACGGCATAATTCCGGCTTGATCCCATTCATTATGCTGGGACGCTCAGTGCGCCTGCGCCGTTGTCTACGGCGCGCATGCACCGTAGACATCGGTGCAGTGTTATCTGCAAATATCTCCTTAACTGTGTAGGTTTAGGAGATATTTCTTGCACCTACAGGTAAGCCTTAATCTAGGCTTACCTGTAGGTACAAGTTGTCAAAGTGGGTTTACAACCACTTTAAATGGGACACATAGGAAACAATTGTTTGAGTCCCTGCATGAGTGTATCTGGTGGCAGGCTATATTGCCCCCCGTATCTGGTGGCAGGCTATATTGCCCCCCGTATCTGGTGGCAGGCTATATTGCCCCCCGTATCTGGTGGCAGGCTATATTGCCCCCCGTATCTGGTGGCAGGCTATATTGCCCCCGTATCTGGTGGCAGGCTATATTGCCCCCCGTATCTGGTGGCAGGCTATATTGCCCCCCGTTTCTGGTGGCAGGCTATATTGCCCCCCTCATCTGTGGAAAAATGATCTTCCATGAAACTGTTCACTGGTGCCAAAAATGTTGGGGACTGCTGTGATAGAGAAGAGAATGTCAAGCTGTACACTAAAGCCTCGTACACACCATCGGATTTTCTGACAACAATTGTGTGATGGCAGGGTTTTGTTGGAAAATTTGACCAATTGTACGCTCCGTCGGACAATTGTTTTTGGATTTTCTGACAACAAATGTTTTATAGCATGCTTTCAAACTTTCCGACAACAAATGTGTGCCGCCGGATTATCTGATCGTGTGTACACAAGTCCATCGAAAAAAAAAATCCAAAGTACAAACACGCTTGCTCCGAACTAATGCTAACCATAAGACAACATTAGCAGAAGTTGCCAAAAGGGTGGCGCTAAAGAGCTGAAAAAACACGTAGTTTCGTGTATGTTGGCTGAAAAGGTTCTGCCGTCTGTATGCATACCAAGTTCATGGCCAACGCCCTTCGCACAAAATTCCACGGATTTGTCAGATGGAAATCCGACCGTGTGTACGAGGCTTAAAGGGGTTGTAAAGGTTTGTTTTTTTGTTTCTATATAGGTTCCTTTAAGCTAGTACATTGTTGGTTCACTTACCTTTTCCTTTGATTTCCCTTCTAAATGTTTTTTTTCCTTTGTTTTCTTTGTCTGAATTTCTCACTTCCTGTTCCTCCTCAGTAAGCTGTTCAGTAAGCTGTTCTGGCTGACTCCACACCACTCAGATGATGGTGTGAAGTTTAGTGAGGAGAAACAGGAAGTGAGAAATTCAGACAAAGAAAAAAAACATTTAGAAGGGAAATCTAAGGAAAAGGTAAGTGAACCAACAATGCACTAGCTTAAAGGAACCTATTTAGAAAATAAAAAACGAACCTTTACAACCCCTTTAAGACGAAGGAACCTCCTGAAAGGTTAGTGTTGTACTTGCAATTAGTGTATTGTCCAGTAGAGGGCAGCACTTTACTGCTTCTTATCCCATAGTGGCTAAATCATTAGTGTCCCCAGAGAGCAAACAAGAGTGAATGTTTGAGAACACTGTGGGGCAGAGGTGTGTGAATGAGCAGTAATAAAATATCAAGTAATGCCATAGACTGTATGGGCAGTAGTATCATATATCAGTGGCTGCATGCAGAGACAGGTGGGCTTAGTTCAAGAAAAGGACAAGGGGCTTCCCTACCAACGCAGGACAACTGACTTGAGACACTGGCATCACTTTTTTCTTTTACCAAAAGGCTGTTTGTCTATGTAATGGGAGGTGAACCTAAAACAAAAAAAAAATCTTAGGTATTCATTTAGGGGCAGTGAAAACATGTAAGGATTTTAGTGATCTAATGTCACAATATAGCAATCAGAGGGTTAAGATGTCTTAAGATGAGCTGGGGTAGGAGGGCCTAAGTATTTGTGTCTCCTGCCACGTGATTGGCTGGTGGGGGTTTGCATGTCCTTACTGAGCTAGACATCAAATGACCAGGGCTCCCCCAGCATATTAATACCCCCCTCAATGTCCATCACTTACAGTCCAACCCCTGCTTCATTCTGAGGGCTCCGTCCACAAGGGACAGGTAAGAAAAAAGCCAAGCCAGGGAAATAAGACACCCTAGGGCTTGTGTTACAGCAAAATAATCCTCAGAGACAACTGTATGCACGCCATGTATATATCAGGGGGGAGACAGAATGGCCACAAAACAGCTGGCAAGTGGGCAACTGCTATCTGGCCTTATGTGCAGGGCTTAGAAAGTCCAAGCTTTGACCATTCCCTAATACCGAGAATACAATAGTATCATATTCCCCATAAACATATTCTTCTTACAACACCAGTTTCACAAGATTACCATTTCCTAGTGAAGAACATGTAGTGTAATAATACATTGCATAAGGATACATTTCATATTTAAAACGAGTTTAAGGAAGAGTTCACAATTAACTGCTGAAATAACTAACCTAAACATATACAGTATATATATATATGTTGCAATAAAAATAATTCATATGCCAAACAGAAATTACAAATAAGTCAACAGTAATTACTAGTCATGATGTCGTATCTCAGGGTACATTTGTATTTATAATTGCTAGCGCAGTCAATATAATCACCCAGTCGATTAGAGACGAGCAATGTGTGTGTGTGTTGAAATTGAACTATGTCATCGGGTTTATAGGACAGCTAGATCTACTGTATAACATTAATGGCCGTTCATAAAACTGGAGATTGCATACAATGACATTTCTGTTCTTTACTAAAAAGTGCTACTTTGCTAATTACATATCTTGTATCCAATTTAAAACGTAGTAGAGTAATGCCCCGTACACACAGTCGGGATTTCCAACGGGAAAAAGGCAGTTGGAAATTCCGACGGGAAAATTGAGAACCTGCTCTCAATCTATGTCTGTCGGAATTCCCGACAGAAAAAGTCAGATGGAGCATACACACGGTCGGAATTCCCGATCAAAAGCTCCCATCTGACTTTTTTTGTTGGGAATTCCGACCGTGTGTACGGGGCATAAGGGTTTATGTATAAGATACAGGTTGAAGGAAAACAAATACAACACACAGAAGCTGGACATTTTTCAGCTTGCATACGTTTTATAAATGGTCATCATTTTTTGAACCTCTTTTCATGTATTTCTGGAAACCTGAAGCTGGGTAAACATGGGAAGAGACTGTTGTATGGTATGACTTAAGCCCCGTACACACAATCGGTTTGACTGATGGATGGTTTTCATCAGACCAACCGATCGTGTATGGTACCCATCGGTCTTTTTTCCATCGGTTTTAAAAAATAGAACTTGTTTTAAAATTTTCCGATGGATAAAAAACCGATCGAAAACTCCGATCGTCTATGGGCAAGTCCATCGGATAAAAAACCCACGCATGCTCAGAATCAAGTCGACGCATGCTCAGAAGTATTGAACTTCATTTTTCTCGGCTCATCAGAGTGTTTTACGTCACCGCGTTTGGAACGGTCGGTTTTTTGACTGATGGTGTGTGGGCAAGACTGATGGGAAACAGTTTCATCGGATATCCGATGGACAAATCCATCGGATGAAAATCCATAGGTTAACCGATCGTGTGTACGGGGCTTTAGTGTAGGGATCATGGCATTTGGAGAGCTGTGTTGGTATTGTAAGAGATCCAACACTTTGGAAAGTTTCATGCAATATACTGAGTTGATAGATAGATAGATAGATAGATAGATAGATAGATAGATAGATAGATAGATAGATAGATAGATAGATAGATAGATATGGGCAGGAATGAAGAGGTGCTGCCTCTCAACCGGCAGTGTGGAATCAAAATCAATGATCAGTGATTGTATAGGGCTCATGATATTCAGATTGCTATACGTCCATCTAGCTACCTTTTAGTCTTGAGGTCCAAAGGCTGTAGCCTACCAATTCTTGGCATTCCAGGTTAGAAAATATATAAAAAATATAATAATAAATTATAGTAAAAATGATTGATCGGACAAATACATTATGAGCATGTATACATATACTGTCATAGCTCTTATAAAAAGCATTTGTCTTGCTTGTAGAGGTTCTCAGGATCTTCAGACTTGGTGTATTAAGCATGGCAGAAGGTCTTTACTGTTCCTGACTCCTTGTTTTTTAATCAGCTGAGCAAAGTCAATATAAAATATCAAGTCAACATTGCAAAGTCAATGGACAACAGGGTTATCTCAGTAAATGCAGTTTTGTTTTGCTCAGGGAAAATTCTCTATGCCTTTAGCAAACCAGCTCATCCAAATAGGTGTTTTTCTATGCCCAAAAATAAGTTTTCAGCATTATCATCCACTTAAAGACTTTGCAGCATGTTGGGCATTTAATATTAGTGTAGTTGCGTAGCCGAGCTATTATTTTTGTATTGGCAACATGACTGGTGTAGATGTTTTGTGTATCAGGTGTGGTGTTTCTTGAAACTGTCGAATCACAAACCTCAGCATGCTGTGGGGTATGCTGGGAATTGTCACCCTGCTGCTATGCTTCCAGAGGTTGCTTTAAGCAATTGCGTTGCATTGCGTGTTCAATAGACTTATGCCGCGTACATGCGATTGGATTTCCGGTTGGAAAAAGTCAGATGTGAGCTTTTGAACGGAAATTCCGACCGTGTGTATGCTCCATCTGACAATTTCTGTTGGAATTTCCGCCAGCAAAAGATTGAGAGCAGGTTCTCAATTTTTCTGTCGGGAAAAATTCCGATCAGAAAATCCGATCGTCTGTAGCAATTTCGACGCGCAAAATTCCGACGCATGCTCTGAAACAATTCGACGCATGCTAGGAAGCATTGAACTATGCAAGCCAAGCTTGAGCGGAATTCCGTCGGAAAAACCATTCAACGTTTTTCCGACGGAAAATCCGATCGTGTGTATGCGGCATTAGGGTGCAGATATGAACTTTTTTAGTAGATATATAAAGATTTTTTCAGTGTAGAAACTGACTAGAGAAGTAGGATATATTCAATGCATGTTGTAAAGACCTCTTTGTTTACACATTACTTGTAATGTTGCACCCAATGGCGATATGTAATATGTGCCCAATGGCGATATGTAATATGTGCCCAATGGTAATATGTGCCCAATGGCGATATGTAATATGTGCCTAATGGCGAAATGTAATATGTGCCTAATGGCGATATGTAATATGTGCCCAATGGCAATATGTAATATGTGCCCAATGGCGATATGTAATATGTGCCCAATGGCAATATGTAATATGTGCCCAATGGCGATATGTAATATGTGCCCAATGGCGATATGTAATATGTGCCCAATGGCAATATGTAATATGTGCCCAATGGCAATATGTAATATGTGCCCAATGGCGATATGTAATATGTGCCCAATGGTAATATGTAATATGTGTAACAGGCAGTAACCCTTCAAGTTTAGTCAAAAATCATGGAGTAAGCAAAGCTGTACTGCGATTGGTTGCTAAGAGTTCATCGCTCCTGCACTTTGTTATTAAATAAATTCCAAGGCATTTACCATGGTGACTCTGGACAGGCACACAGAGCTACTTAGCATTATAAGAGAGTACAGTATGTTCTTAATTTAGAGTATGAAATAAGACCTCCCTAAATATGTCTAGTGCCTGGATCAAGCAGGAGGAGTATATAATCCTCACTATTTTCACCTGTGCCCTCTTTATGGGCTGGGGGCTGCCAGTGAAGATTTGCTGGGCAGTCACAACTTGGACGAGGAGAGACAGCTGACGTTCCTTAAAAGTTCTGCAAGATATTTTGGGAAAGTCTTACAGTTTCTCATACTTCCCATGAGATCGAGTGACTTAAAAGAGGAGGCAGGTGTCAGTGTCTCTGGCCCCCCAGCCGCGGTCTATTTAGGGGGTGGGGAGAGATTGAAAAAGAAGAACAGCCAAGGATTCAGTTTAGAACTTCGAGATTTTTGTAGGCAGAAGTCAGGACCAAAGTTTACTCCAGAACTTACCGGTACATGCTGGGTGGTTTGTCGGCATTGATTACTGTTATAATACTTGTCTTATATCAGAGACAATAATATTCGTGGTGTTTCATTTGCAGGTATCACATAAACCGCCAAGATGTCTAAAATGACAAATTCCCGTAAAACGCACCTGAAGGTAAGCAAAATTGGTAAAGCAGTGGTTGAATGTAACGCTTAGGAAAATACGATGTAGGTTAAGTTTGTAAATTTAATGATGGCTTTCTAATGTAACTCTAAATGACATACACAAACTTGTGATACATATACACTATAATACCATTTTGTGCAAACATATGTTACTATGTGTGGGGAAGCATGTGTCTGTAATTATCAGCATTACTATGCAAGTCTTGCTTTCTCTTTGCAGTGTCACTGTATATTATTAAAACACACACAGGGGGTGATTTACTAAAACTGGAGAGTGCAAAATCTGGTGCAGCTCTGCATAGTAGCCAATCAGCTTCTAACTTCAGCTTGTTAATTTAAGCTTTGGCAAAAAAAAACTGGACGCTGATTGGTTTCTATGCAGAGCTGCCTCAAATTTTTCACTCTTCAGTTTTGGGAAATAAACCCCACAGGTTTATTGCCTAATGTGAATGCAATATTTACCAAAGAAACCACAGCAATTGAGAAAACACTCATCTACATAGTATCAGAGTATTATTAATAAATGTTCTTGTTCAATAACTGGAGGCTATAATGGTGTTTCAGAGTTTTTTTGTTTTTTTTATATTGCATATACTGCCTGATAGGTATTCTAGGCATTAATCCAGGGCTAAACAGCCAATTAAATATCTTTGCTACTAAAAGATTTAACGACCTGTTGCTCATCACCTCATTAGCAGCACAGTGCTTTTAGTGTGTTGTAAATGACGTTATTGAGAACAAGTAGAAACACATCTCAGTAGTATAGAGATTTAAAGTGTATGTATAGTCAAAACTTTTTTTTATATTCAGTTTTGGATAGAGTAGGGAAAGTTTTGGATAGAGTAGGGAAAGTTTTGGATAGAGTATGGAAAGTTTTGGATAGAGTAGGGAAAGTTTTGTGTTTTGGATAGAGTATGGAAAGTTTTGTGTTTTGGATAGAGTAGGGAAAGTTTTGGATAGAGTAGGGAAAGTTTTGGATAGAGTATGGAAAGTTTTGGATAGAGTATGGAAAGTTTTGGATAGCGTAGGGAAAGTTTTGGATAGAGTAGGGAAAGTTTTGGATAGAGTAGGGAAAGTTTTGGATAGCGTAGGGAAAGTTTTGGATAGAGTAGGGAAAGTTTTGGATAGAGTAGGGAAAGTTTTGGATAGAGTAGGGAAAGTTTTGGATAGAGTATGGAAAGTTTTGGACAGAGTAGGGAAAGTTTTGGATAGAGTAGGGAAAGTTTTGTGTTTTGGATAGAGTATGGAAAGTTTTGGATAGAGTAGGGAAAGTTTTGTGTTTTGGATAGAGTAGGGAAAGTTTTGAATAGAGTAGGGAAAGTTTTGGATAGAGTATGGAAGGTTTTGGATAGCGTAGGGAAAGTTTTGGATAGCGTAGGGAAAGTTTTGGATAGCGTAGGGAAAGTTTTGGATAGAGTAGGGAAAGTTTTGGATAGAGTAGGGAAAGTTTTGGATAGCGTAGGGAAAGTTTTGGATAGCGTAGGGAAAGTTTTGGATAGCGTAGGGAAAGTTTTGGATAGAGTAGGGAAAGTTTTGGATAGAGTAGGGAAAGTTTTGGATAGCGTAGGGAAAGTTTTGGATAGAGTAGGGAAAGTTTTGGATAGAGTAGGGAAAGTTTTGGATAGAGTAGGGAAAGATTTGGATAGAGTATGGAAAGTTTTGGATAGAGTAGGGAAAGTTTTGGATAGCGTAGGGAAAATTTTGGATAGAGTAGGGAAAGTTATAATCTCTGCCAGATTATTAATGCGGTCTGTGCCCCACTTTGTAGATCTACCTTCCGTATTTCTCCAGTGACTACTGTGATGTATGTGAAAGTACTGACACATCCAAAATGTGTTGTCACTAAAACAGGAAGTGGGAGTCAGTCTTCCATTGGGGACATCTGTTTCGGTGACACCTGTCTAAGGGTTCATTCAATTCATTTCAGTAATGTACACTATGGGGGAGATTTACTAAAACTGGTGCACTCAGAATCTGGTGCAAGCTGTTCATGGTAGCCAATCAGCTTCTAATTTCAGCTTGTACAATTAAGCTTTGACCAGAAAACCTGGAAGCTGATTGGTTTCTATGCAGATCTGCACCAGATTTTGCACTCTCCACTTTTAGTAAATAAACCCCTATGTGCGTTGGTGTGCTGTGGTGCCATTCATTTTAAAATGCCCCACCAAGTACCTCCACCTACGCGTTTCGTGGTGTGATGCATCAGAAAAAAATACTTTTTATAGCTTTTTATGTCTGCCCTGGTGCATTTGCAGCACACTCAAAATGAATGTGCTGCCTGAAAGTGGGAGTAAACCCCCCACGTTGATTTTTACCTATAGGTAAGCTTATAATAAGGCTTATCTAAAGGTATAGTAAATATCTCTGTGTGCCGTTTAGCAGATATTTACCTGTAAAGCCGCCAGTGACGTCACCGGTGCATGCGCTCTGAAGGAACGGCATACCCGTGCCATTCCTTCAGAGCCCTGTGCTGTGAACAGCTACTCATGCATGCGCCGGAGTGACGTCGTTGTGGCTCGTCCATTCAAAGGATCAGAGATGGTGAACCCAGAAGGAAGACCTGGTAGGATGGAAGCCCTGACAGCAGTGACATCACGCTGCTGGAGGGCTTCGTTTTAGGGTAGGATTCAAATAATGTGCTAGTATGCGATGCATACTAGCACATTATAGCATTGACTTGCAGGAGGAATTTTTTCTTGTTGCCCGAGTTTACTACAGCTTTAGTGCAATGCAATTTCGTAGGCAATAAAGCGATGTACCAAAGCGAACAGATCTGAACCGGCCCTTTGAATTGAGGGCTTCCTCTTACTTCCTGTTGTGCCTAAGGGATCTAATGTGAAGGTAAATATCCCCAGCTGGACATAGGAAACAAAAAAAAAAAATGACACGCGTTTTAGCCCTTTCCTGTTCTATCCCAACGAAAAAAGTTTTTTTCTATACATACACGATAATTATCAGCCGTAGAAGGGCTCACTGTGCAAACATTGCACATTTTTGGATCTGTGATGATAGAATACACAAGATAACCATTAAACAGCTGTGTATGTAGTTTTTTGGGGAGGGGAATTACATTAGAGGCCTGAGCCCAATCTGATCAAAAAACAGATGGATCAGGGTCATCTCATGTGTGTGGTTAAGTTTTTTTCTTTTGATCTGAGTCCTCTTAGGCTGACCATAGATGGTTCGAATCGTTTTGAACCGTGTATGGGCAGGCTGAATGTACCAAGTTATTCAATCAATCAACTTGGGTAAAACCAGCCTGCTAGATTCACTTGCGATTATCGCTAGCGGCTGATGTAGCCGCTAGCAATAATCACTGTCCTCCACCCATCCCCTTGCCAGGAGCAGACAATTGCTCGGCAGGAAGGATTCCCCTGTCGATCATGCAAATTTATTTTCTGCAACCCGTGCTTGCAGTAAATAAATTTGCACTGTCTATGGCTTGCCTTAGTCTTAGGCTGGCCATGGATGAATAGAATTTCGAACAAAAATCTGTAGGAAAAGTCTGAGGAACATTCATACGAAAATTCTCAAAACTTTCAAAAGATTTCATTTGCTTTTAACATTTGATTTTGGAATGAATGAACTTTACCAAAAACCACATACATTGCTAGAAATTTGTTCAACAAACATTTTCCATCCTGCTCCTTCAAATTTTCCCGTCACTGTGGTCGAAAACAAATGTCGATTTGACCAGCTAATGATTATAAAAACAAAGAAAGTTTCCTCGGACATTCTTTTCCTAAGAATTTTCATTCCAAATTCTACCCATCTATGGCCAGCTTCAGTCACCACT
Source organism: Rana muscosa (assembly GCA_029206835.1). Taxonomy (NCBI): domain Eukaryota; kingdom Metazoa; phylum Chordata; class Amphibia; order Anura; family Ranidae; genus Rana; species Rana muscosa. The sequence goes on along the minus strand of CM055119.1, from coordinate 118,164,506 downwards.
CTTCAGAACCTTCTAGTAATACCACTACTACTGGTGTACTCAGTGCCCCAATACAAAGAGCATCAGCGATATTAAATTGTAAGTATAGCCAAAACTTTTCGTTTTTCATAGAGTAGGAAATAGTTTGAATACTTGCCAGGTCTTTGTTGACTTACCCTCTCTACTTCTCCTGGTGACCATTAACACCCAAAAAAAACACAAAAATATTACAGCTGTCACCTGAACAAGAGGTGTGGGTAAATCTTCCAGTAGGGACATCTGTTCCGGTGACAACTTAAGCCCCGTACACACGGTCAGACTTTTTGCCAACAAACTTCATTTTGAGCAAGTTTGCCAAAAAATCCGACCGTGTATACGCTCCATCGGACAAACTTTTTTGGTTTTCATCGGACAAAAGTTCGGTCTGCAAACGGACAAACTTTTTGCCAACAAAAGTCCGATGGAGCAAAGTCCGACCGTGTGTACAGAAAACCATCGGACTTTTGTCCGATGGACAAAACAAATAATGTTAAAATCAACCAACAATAGCAGAAGTTGACCAAAGGGTGGCGGTAAAGAGCAGAAAGACCACGTGATGTTGGAAAAAGTTTTGGGAAAGTTTGCAGAAAAGTCCTGTGGTGTGTATGCTATGGGTGTGCCCGGCCAACTCCGTTCGGACAAAAATCCACGGAAAAGTCAGATGGAAGTCCGACCGTGTGTACGAGGCTTAAGATTGTAATTCTCTGTAGAGCTTTCTGCTCCATCTCTGGGACAAGAAACAAAGGAAAATATCCCTCAGCGCACGTTCACATTGGGCTGATATGGCATGCGATTTGACATGTCAAATCGCATGCCAAATTGGCGGCTATTGCCGGAAATGTCACTGTCCTAATTGGTGCGATGCCGACTTTGCGTCACCGCACCGATTTACAAAAGTAGTTCCTGTAATACTTTTGGCGACTTCGGGGGCGATTTAAATAGACATCTGTGCAGGAACCTGCACAGATGTCTGTCAAATCACCCCCGAAGTCGGACTGCATTGCGGGTTTTAAATTGTGCGAGTTCAGCTGAACTTGCACAATTTCTAAACCGCATCAGTGTGAACCTAAAGACTAAAAAAAATGTTTTGGCTATACATGCACTTTAAAATATGACTTGGTTAATTCCTTGAAGTAACTTCACCTGTTGGTCTTTGTAGTGCTTATTAAACTAGCCTGTATGTTTTACTACTAGGTGTACTCTAGGTGTACTTGGATGTAAACTCAAGACTTCAACGACTGAGCATCCATACACTAGCTGCACCACCATCCCAACATACTAGATGAAAAAAAAAAAAACTCAGTGCTTTGAATCTCACTCTCCTTAACCCACAACATAATTTACACTTTAGGCCCCATGTACACGGGACGCTGCTAAACGTACGTTCAGAGGCAGTTGGACGCTTTTTTCAACTGCCCCTGAACTCATTCAATGTTATCCTATGTGACCATGTACACAGTCTCGTTTATTGCCGTTTTTAGGCAGTTGTGTTTAACAGCGTTTCTTTGAATGCAAAAAAATGGGTTCAGACGCCGAAGATTTCCACGTTTCAGACGCCAAACGCGACTAAACGCGGGTTTGGCCATTTAAAAAAAATTTTCGGGGTGAAACGCTTCTAAACGCAAGTGCGGCAAAACACCGCTAAACGCGGCATGTAAACGCGGCAAAACAGACGTTTTAAATGTGGGTTACGATCTGTCAAGTTAAATCGTTCAGGAGCAGTTGTAAGACATTTTAAGTGTGCAGCTTCCTAACGCTCTTTATTTTCTATGGACAGAGCTTGATGCTCCAGGTGGCGAAAGTCGCTCTAGAGAAAGAAGAGGCCGACGCAGCTGCTGAAAAAGAACGTTACCTGTCTGAAAACTGCCCCCCTCTGAGCCTCCCAAGTTCCTTGCAGGATCTTCAGGTACCATAGGATTTAAGATTTCGTTCACTTTCAGTTAGGAAGTGGTTTCTTATCGATTGCTATTGGTGATTTCACTTCATACTGAATAAGACTGACAGAAGGCTTCATTATCAATGTTATCGAGGAAAGACAGTCTGCATTGTGCAAAGGAACCAGTCAAATTCTCCTTTTCCTCCTTCCATACATATCAGAGAATGAGAAGGAGGATCTGATTGGTAGCTATGGGCAAAATATTGTCTAACACATTTGTTTCTTCTAAATTTTGATAAACCAGGCACAGTGATCTGATTATTAACACAGTGCGGTTTCTACGGGTTACAGAAGGTTGTACAGAACAATGTTCTACCAGTAGTAACAGCTCAAGGTAAAAGTACATTTTACTATATGGTACTGGCTTGGATCATCTAAATCTAATGCTGCGTACACACAATCGATTTTCTCGACGGTGAAAACACCGTTGAGAAAATCGACGGGAAAAACGAGGGAACGGCTTGGTTCCCTACACACGACCGTTTTTCCCGACATTTTTTTTCTTGGTCGAGAAAAACGACTGTGTGTGGGCTCTGTGGCAGTGTTTCCCTATGGGAAAACTGCAGCGGAAAAAAATGATGGGAATCACAACGAGAAAAATTAGAGCATGTTCTAATTTTTCTCGTCGTGATTAATGCCGTTTTTCCCGTCGGGAAAAATGACAAAAAGCCCACAGACACGGTCGTTTTTCTTGTTAAAAAAATGTAATTTTTCCCGACGGGAAAAATTATCGTGTGTATGCGGCATTAAGAGTACAGTCATGTGGAAAAGTAAGTGGGACCCATCGAAATAGTTGACTTTTCAACATATACAGGTAAACATTAGACCTTGATTCAAATAGTGCTTACAGATAAAGGTGACATGGTTGAACAAATAATGCATGTAATTGATAAGGTGTATTAATTTTAATTATCTAAATTAACAAAAGTACAGATTTACCATATGGAAAAAGTAAGCACACCCCTACATTTAATACCACTTCAAATCCATCGAATTAGAACCCAGTGTTCCACGTTGGATATGAATGTTCAGAGCCTCCTAAGGTCTGGTGCTCTCTTTTCTATTGACCTGTGGTGTTATCATACCATAGACAGGCCATAGACAGTGCAAGTTTCTTTCCCGCAACACGGGGTGCAGGAAAGAAATTTGCACGATTCTCCCATCAACACAGTGTTGACAGGAGAATCCATTCTGCCCAGAAATTTTCTTCTCCCAGAAAGGGGGCAGGAGCAGGCGGGGGAAGCCGTCCCCACTGGGAGAAGACAGCGATTATCACTAGTGGCTATAGCAGCCGCTTGCGATAATTGCAAGCAAATCCGTCAGGCTGGTTGTACCCAAGTTGATCGATCGATCAACTTTTACATTTAGCCTGCCCATTAACAGTTCGAATCTCGGAACGTTCCTGCTAAAACAAGCTGAGATTCAAACCGTGTATGGCCAGCCTAAGGCCCTCAGAAAATAAGTTGTGGATGCCTAAAGCTGGCTATAGATGGGTCAAAATTCGGCCGGTTCAGCAGGAACTGGCCAAATTTTGATTGCATCTATGGGTAGGCTGCTTGTACTGAAGTCGATCCATCAATCAACTTCAGTACAACCAGCCTGTCAGGGTTTTTTGCCTGATCACTGTTGGTGGCTATGTGTCACTGTGGCTATGTTGGTGGCTATAACACAGTGAGTGTTGATGGGGAAATCAAGCCATTTTCTTTCCTTCAACCTGTTGTTGAAAGAAAGAAAATTGCATAATGTATGGCCTGCCTAAAAGTCTGGCCTGGAATTTAAAAAGATTGCCAAATGATCTGATATCAATCAATCCACTGACAGGACAATGGTCTGGAAGTGTCAAAGATTTCAAACAATTGACAATTTGTCCAGGACTGGCCAGCCCAGCAAATTAAACCCAAGAGCTGACCGTTTAATTTTAATAGAAGTCCCCAATAATCCTAAAATATCATTTTGGGTTGTTCAAATAACTTTTGCAACAGTTTGAGTTGAGTGCATGCGATCAGAAAGAGATTGCACCAATTCGACCTGCATGAGAAGTGTGTTTCCAAAAAGAGTAGAGTAGGGACCAGTAGGCTGATCAAAAAAAAACTGATTGGATTCCTCCATCAGCACAAGCGAGGTGGATGGAGGAATTCTCCCTGCTGTGTTATTGTGATTCCTCCGCTGTTAAAATACACTGATCAGCGCTGCAGCCAATAGGCTGCAGCGCTGATCAAACAGAAATTTTCCAACAAGCCCGTTCATTAGCATTCAAACATTCAACCAACTTCTCATAAATGGAAACAGCCACAGTGCCACATTGCTGAACCGGCCAAATTTTGATCCGTCTTTGGCCAGCTTAAGGCTACAGTTTGCCATTGAACATATAGGCAAAGACAAGGCCATCTGGAATAATGTGCTGACGACTGATCAATCAAAGATAGAGTTTGATCATGGTAACAGACAGTATTTCAGGAGAAGTTTTTCCTTGTGTTCTTATTTTAGTAGATCATCTTTATCTGTAGGCTCTGTTTGAACAAAGGTCTACTTTTTGATTATTCATCGATGAACATCGATTTGACCCCACTAATGATTAGAAAAACGAACAAACATTTTTACAATGAAAAATGTTGAACAAAATCATACTTGTTTATATACACAGCTTTAGTTAAACATTTTGTACAGTAATGGCTTTTCTAAAAGCTTAATCTGTTATTTTAAAAAAATAAAAAAATCTTAGTAAACCCAGCAGTCAATAATGTGCTCAACCCAGTTAGTGCCATGTAGGTTTCAATTACTTATTGTATATAAATCTACAACAATCCAATTAGTGCAGAGTAAACATAATTATTTATTTTCTTTATTAACTTCCTTATCTTCATCCAGGAATTCTGCAAGAAGTTACATGCCAAGATTGATGTGGTTGATGAGGAGAGGTACGACATGGAGGTCAAAGTCCAGAAGAGCTCCAAAGAGGTAAATTTCTTACTTATAAAGCCATGACTTGTTATTGTAAAGGCCCATTCACTTGAATGGACTTTTTGACAACAATGGTCCGATGGACGTGTTTTATCGGACAATCCGACCGTGTGTATGCTCCATCGGACAATTGTTTTCGGTTTTTCATCGGACAAATGTTCGCTGTGCATGCTCTCAAACAACAAATGTCCGATGGAGGATAATCCGATCGTGTGTACACAAGTCCATCAGACTTAAGTCTAAATTACAAACACGCATGCTCAGAACCAATGCTAAAGATCAGACAACGATAGCAGAAGTTGCCCAAAGGGTGGCGGTAAAGAGCTAAAAACCATGTGATTTGGTGAAAGTTGGCTGAAAATGTTCTGCCGTGTGTATGCATACCAAGTTCACGCCCCTTCAGACCAAAGTTCGTTGGAAGTCTGATCGTGTGTATGAGGCTTTAGACTGCTTCTGAATTCTTAGGGGAAAACAACGAGCGGTTGGAAGTGGTTGATGATGTATATGAACAGTGGTTGATATATATATCTCATCTATAAATCAGAGGAATTTATTAAAGAACCAACAAGGACTGCGGTGAGTTCCAATGCCCAAGTTTCTCATTCAAGGATGGGCAGATTTGTCCTTCCACCTTGTTCTTGGGGGATATTTGCATCTATAAGCACAGTTAAGTTGCTTTGACAACCCACTGGATATAAATTGATGTAATCAGATTGTACTGATTAGGTTTTAATGATACCACAGCAAAAAATCTGATTAACTGTTAATGTTTACTTAATTTTGCTGTGTATATGATTGCAGGGGTAACACTGTTTATAGAAAGTGTTAGGGAAAACATATGAAAGTGCCTCCATAGATCAGACAACTCCAGAAACCTGCACACTGGGTCTGATTTCTTTCCAGAGAGCCCACAGTCCTGAAAAACAGGATGCTCTGAGTACCAGTCAGCACCCTGGTTGACAGTGTCTTTTCCAACTTGTGTGCCTAACTATTACCGGTAGTTAGTAAGGATGCCCATCACTGATATGTCATTAGGAGGTGAGAAAGGGGCAAGCAGTGCTGGTGGATACTTGTATTGGTGACTTTTTATTCAGTTTTGGGGCCACTGTGACACTATACAGAGAAGCAGACATAGGTGGGCACATCTGATTGTAGAAGTGGGAGCTAGTAATTAAATGAATTGGGTTTTGGGCACTGTACAGAAAAGCAGATACAAGCCAATGCATCTGGGAGATGGAAAGGGGCAGGGAGAGCTGGTGCCCATATGATTTGGTTACTTTTTCCTTCAATCTAGTTTATGGACAGCCTACAGCAGTCTTTCTTAAGCCCTGTACACACGCTTGGTTTTCCCGGTCGGTAAAAAGTCCGCCGGGAAAACCAAAGGGCAAGCCGAGAACCTGCTCGGTAGCATTTTCCCCCCAACACGGCCGGGTTTCCCGGCAGGAAAACTGCCATGAGAGCATTGGCCGGGAATCCCGGCCGTATGTATGCTCCAAAGACACTGCCTTGCAGTGTTTCCCATAGGAAAGCAGTAGTAAATCTGGCGGAAAAAAACCCGCCGGGGAATCCCGACATGAAAATAGAGAGCAGGTTCTCTATTTTCCTGCCGAGATTCCTGTCTGTTTTCCTGTCGGGAAAACTGCGAGGAAGCATACACACGTCCGGTTTTCCCGACCAAAAGCTCTCTTGGCAGTTTTCCTGGCAGGAAAACCGGTCGTGTGTATGGGGCTTCAACCTTTTCAAATAGCATTCCAGGCTCAGGGAACCCCTTCTAAAAATTACTATATCTACAACTCATGATACATTAGTGTGATGTTCAGTGGAAGGAATCCTTCTTACACTTGTGGTCATTGGAATAAATTCCCTCCTTACAGATAGCTAGGTGTCAGTGGGAACTTATCTCAGAGGCAAAAATTGCTCATTGCTCAAGGAACCCCTTGTAACCACTGAAGAAACCCTAGGGCTCCATGGAACCCTGGTCTACAGGGAAGCAGACCTGGGCAAGCACATGCTGTTGTATCACCCATTTCTTCGTTTATCTTGAAGAGGTGTCACTTTCTTGCTGCTGGATTCCCCAATATTTTTTATTTTTTTGTTGTGTTGTGGAAAATCTATAAAAGTAGTGTTAGGCCATCATCTGACTTTGTAACGGACATGGGAACCAAGCAGAACTAAAAACTCTGGTGGCAATATGTTGCAATTTGAAGGATATATAAGAAGCCAGCATGTGAATCAATTTGTCAGCAGCCACACAAAATTAAAATATCAGTCATGTAAAAGAAATGTGGTGTTGGATGAAGGTGAATAAATTGTATTTAGAATGTATAGGTTTTGATGGTAGCACTTTAAGTTTATTGGTTTCTAGTGTTTTGTTGCTATATACAGTGTCTGCCTTTTGTCCATTTGCCAAGGACCAAGGGACAGTCAGAGAGAGAAAGAAATTATGATATATAAAATCCAAATTTGTGCATCACTTTTTGGAAAGGAAAAAAGTACAGAACACATTTAGTAAAGTGAACAGAAAACAGCTTTGTGCACCTTAATATACCTTAATAAAAAGAATAGAAATATCTTAAACTAAAACTTTCTTTGATTCTGTTTGCAGCTGGAAGACTTAAACCAGAAAATCTTTGACCTTAGAGGTAAATTCAAGAGGCCGGCACTCAGACGTGTGCGTATGTCTGCTGACGCTATGCTCCGTGCTTTGCTGGGTTCCAAACACAAGGTCAACATGGAGCTCCGTGCCAACCTCAAGCAGGTCAAGAAAGAGGACACTGATAAGGTGAGACTTCAGTCAAACACACTCCACCATTTTACTGAAAAGAATAGTCAATAACTGTCAAAGTACAGTAACATCTCTAAGAAAAGGAATAGGAGCACTGTGTCCCGCTACGGAGATTGACCCGCTTTATTTGTCCTGGTGACCATTGTCTCTGGAACAGCAATAGAGGGGAAATCTTCTAATGGAAACACTTCTATCAGAGACTTGTTCAATTTCCTTTCACTTACAGGTTTGTTAAAGCACAAAAAAAGAAAGGATTTGGGACTGGCAAAAAAACCTGATGCAGGTTTAAATTATTCTCTATACCAGGGGTCTCCAAACTTTCTAAACAAAGAGCCAGGTTACTATCCCTCAGACTTTAGTGGGGGTGGACTGTGTCCATTAGTAGTTGAAATTATCCTGGCATCAGTGGGAGTAAACACTGCATCTTTGACGTTAGATGGAGGAATAGTGCACCATTGTTGGTGTCAGTGGGAGGAATAGTGCCCAATCGTTGGTGTCAATGGGAGCAATAATGCCTTATTTTTGGTGACAAAAAAAAATGGTCCCCCGTTGTTGATGTCAGTAACAGGAATTATGCCCAATCGTTGGTATCAATGGGAGCAATAATGCCTTACTGTTGGTGACGAAAAAAAATAGTCCCCCATTGTTGATGTCAGTAACAGGAATTATGCCCCATTGTTGGTGTCAGTGGGAGGAATAGTGTCTTATTGTTGGTGACAAAAACAAATGGTCCCCCGTTGTTGATGTCATTAACAGGAATTATGGCCCATTGTTGGTGTCAGTGGGAGAAATAGTGCCCAATCGTTGGTGTCAATGGGAGCAATAATGCCTTATTGTTGGTGACGAAAAAAAAATGGTCCCCCGTTGTTGATGTAAGTAACAGGAATTATGCCCCATTGTTGGTGTCAGTTGGAGGAATAGTGCCCAATCGTTGGTGTCAATGGGAGCAATAATGCCTTATTGTTGACAAAAAAAAAATGGTCCCCTCATTGTTGATGTTAGTAACAGGAATTATGCCCCATTGTTGGTGTCAGTGGGAGGAAGAGTGCCAAAAAGGCTGGATGAAAACCAGGAAAGGGCCGCAGTTTGGAGACCATTGCTGTACATTTTTTAAAATAGAAAACCATTTCTTGACTTTGGATATTCTTTAATAGGCCTTAAGGTATGAACAGAGCAAGTATAATAGAGACAATTGTACAACCAGACAGTCAGAAGGCATTTCGTAGATGGTTAGAGAAAATCTAACGCTTGTATATTTCTCTGTCCTCAGGAGAAGGACCTCCGTGATGTTGGTGACTGGCGTAAGAACATTGAAGAGAAATCTGGCATGGAAGGCAGAAAGAAGATGTTCGAGTCCGAGGCTTAAGCCCCTTTACCATGACCATAGTTATCTTCAACCCCAAGCTGCCAAAGACACCCGCTTCACCATATCACAGCGTTTCCCTGGCAACCCGAGGGTTAACCCCTCTGCTGCTCGGCTTACACATACTTTACGGCAGCCAAGGGGTTAATGAAATCTTACTTCTTCCTTGTACTCTCCTCAATTTAAACCCAAGAGAATGTCTTACAGTATGTTTTGGACTGCTGAGGGGGGCTGCAGAGTTCCCCTCTGTTTAAGCCACAGTCTGGTTCTGCAGGTGCTGTGTTATGTGGACATGAGAACCGTGTAAATAAAGCTTGTGACGTCCTTTATGGTTTGTGATACCTGATGCATAGGTGACGTCACTTTTAATTTGTCAGGGTCACTAGCCTGGTCTCCTCTTTTCATTTCTGTCTGATGTCAGATCTTACTGATGGAACCACCACTGCCGTTGGAAGGAGGAAGTGATTCTGGGGATAAGAAAGCTCTGGGGTTGTGAAGGTGTCTTTCTGGATAACATCAGTAATTACCAGGGCAATGTTTTATGGACAGTTTGGTGTTTGTCAAAGCATATGAGGCACAGGGTAGAACTTATATATAAAAATGTAAACTTTAGCATGGAAGATCATAGTATAACAGTGATAAATAACACCCTTATCTTGGAATTTCTGGAAATACTCTTATGGGCTGTGCACACCCAGGGGCCAAATGCATAACAGAATCCTATACCTGTGTGAAAAAGCCAGGATTGATGCTAGCACTGAGAAATTTAGCTCAATACTTCTTTAGCATGCAGTGTGCCCGGAAGCAATCATGATCATTAAGAAAGTACACCCAGTGCCCTTTTTGATGCCGTATTCTAATCACACTGTATGTCTAATTTCTTTGTTTTTTTTCAATCAGTCATAACATGTACAGACAATGTTCAAAGTGCTGTATTCATTAACAAGAATTTAGAATTTATCACTTCCAGATCTAACTACAGTAAACTTTCATATTATTGGCATTGCCAGATCATTCACAAAGTAGGAGCCCAGGCTCTAGTGCAGTGGCCGCCAACCTTTCGGACCTCATGGACCACTAAACTCACTATTTTGAATCCTGCAGACCCTTAATATGAATGCCTTTTACACACAATGCTCCAGCACTCTGCTCAACCTCTCCCCCCCCCCCCCTTGCACTCTGCATCGCATTTGCCTTACACAGACTCACCATTGGATCTCACCTCCTTACCCAGCCATGTGCTCAAGCCCTGTGCTCCCTCCCACAGTCTGTGATCAGCACAACCATGAAGTCCCTTACCTTCCACTCTATGCACTACTCCCGGAGCCTCTCTCTGAGTTTACAGGAGCCAGAACTACGGAGGAGGCATCAGGTATTAATGTGTGCTGATAGTATTGACTGTCAGTGCATATTAAGAACATTATTGAAAACAATGTTGGGCGGTATACATCTGCCACAATGTTGATTTGTGGCAGAACCCCTGGGGACCACTAAAATGTTCTCATGGACCACCGGTGGTCCACAGATCACTGGTTGGTGACTGCTGCTTTTGTGGATGTCCGGGGGGCCCAGCTACAACCTCATACTCCTGTAGTAAACCAGGGGGATCAAAACTGTGCACCCGCCTGTCTCTTCACAGGGAAGGATCCACTTATCGGCACTTGTGATTGATGGGGAAAGCCATTCTGGTACAGCAGACGCAGATGGGGCAGCTTCCCTGTGCATATCAAATTCTCTTATGAATTTTATTCAAAGTGATATGGGGGGGGGCAAACTGTAACCTCGCCTAAGGGCACATTCTGCCTTATTCCATCTCTGCTGATTGTTCATGTGGCTTATAGAATAAATAATACAAATATATGGACTGCAATTACTGACCTCCTTTTAAAATTATTAGTTGATTAGTTATTAAGCTGATCCTCTGAGTCACTGATCAAGAACAAATATGCAGCAAGTGAAGTCATAGATCCTGATATGCATACTTGTTCCAGGTCAGTTGCTGTATTAAAATACATCTTCACTATGAGAAATATAAAAGCAGCCATTGCTGATCTCCCTTTGAAAATGCTAATTACCTGGCTAAGGTGTAACATTTTACAAAGACTTTCACAAAAAAAACTAACAAAAAAAAACAGTGTGGTTATATATACTGCATATAAAGCTAGCTAGTCTTGCTAGTCCTTTTCTTTGTTTCTATAGTCTATACCGTGTTGCTGATTATAGGCAGTTGACTATTGGAAGGCAGAAATGTCATTATACCTCCACTAGAGGAAATACTCTCATATATGAAGAGACAACCACAAGTCAGAGAAAATATTCTGCTCCGTGTAAACATAGATCTTGTGTGTGGGAGAGAGGTGAGTACAACTACAGTTGCAAGAAAATAACTTGACAATATTACACATACGTCAGTGAACCTTCCTGTGCTCAAGAATGGCAATAGGACAATGATGCACAAACATGATACACTGAGAAGTAACACATAAGAAGAAAGCAAAACTATAGCTTTAAAGAAAAAAATAAAAATATATGAACCATATATATGGTTGTTATATATATATTTATTTAATACAGATTTAATACAGATCTATAGCGCCATTAATTTATGCAGCACTTTTACATATATATTGTACATTCACATCAGTCCTTGCCCTCAAGGAGCTTACACTCTAAGGTCCCTAGCTCACATTCATACATACACATATTAGGGCCAGTTTAGACAGAAGCCAATTAACCTACCAGCAGGTCTTTGGAGTGTGGGAGGAAACCCACGCAGGCACAGGGAGGACACGTAGGCAGGTAGTGTATATAATATATATAATATACACACTGTATATATAAAACTTGAGTAAAGTATAGGGCATCTTGATAGTAGCAACCAGCCACATTCCATTTGTCATTATGATGATGTAAGTTAAAGAATCAGGATATTAAATTTTTATTTAATATGGACAACAAAAGTGAGGCCATTATATTTATTTAATTTTTATTTATTTCAGGTACTTATATAGCACCGTCAATTTACGCAGCGCTTTACATATACATTGTACATTCACATCAGTCCCTGCCCTCAAGGAGCTTACACTCTAAGGTCCCTAACTCACATTCATACATACTAGGAACAATTTAGACAGGATCCAATTAACCTACCAGCATGTCTTTGGAGTGTGGGAGGAAACCGGAGTCCCCGGAGGAAACCCACGCCGGCACAGGGAGAACATGCAAACTCCATGCAGGTAGTGTCATGGTTGGGATTCGAAACAGCAACCCTTCTTACTGGTAGGCAAAAGTGCTATCCACTACACCACTGTGCCGCCCATAAACAGTATTTACTTCCAAAATAATGTAAAGAAATGTATGGAAGAATCTGATTGGCTGCTTTGGGTAGGAACCCAGTTTTTTTTCACTTTGATGAGTTCCACTGGATGAAGGTTCATCTAGAACAGTAGTCTCCAAACTGTAGCCTGGGGGCCAGATGTGGCCCTTTGCTTGCTTATATATACAATACATAAATAATAGTGTGCTTTTGGTTACTATGCAAGGAATGAACTACTGAAAATGTACGGTATCAATATACAATCAAACAGTGAATTGAATAGTCCATAAGGTTCAATATGGAAATAAGTCCATGTGCCAACTGCAATGAAAGCATATAGTGGAATGAAGGTTTATCTAATTGTTCTCAAGATAATGATATATCCTACTGGGTGGCAAACCATGTGAATTGTTAAGGAATTCCACCATACACCTTTGCTTTTTTATATCCAGCCTTTGGGTCACAATTCCTCCCACTGACACCAATAAGGGAACAATTCCTCCCACTGACTCCAATGATAGGGCATTATTCCTTCCCCTGATACCAATGATGGATCACTATTCCTCCCACTGATACCAATGTGGGGCATTGTTTACGCCCATTGACACCAGGGCATTTTCTACTCACATTGAAAGACTGGCCACCAAAAGTATGAAAAACAGGCCCTTTGTTTAACCACTTAAGGACCGCCGCACGACGATGTACGTCGACAGAATGGCACGGCTGGGCACAAGGGTGTACAGGTACGTCCCCTTTAAGATCCCAGCCATGGGTCGCCGGCGGCAAGCTTGCGACCCGGTCCTGAGCTCCGTGACCACGCCCGCGGGACCCGATCGCCGCCGGTGTCCTGCGATCGGGTCACAGAGCTGAAGACTGGGGAGAGGTGAGTGTAAACAAAAGTTTCCCCGTTCTTCCTAGTGGCAGTGTCAGTGATCGTCTGTTCCCTGTCATAGGGAATGACGATCAGTGAGGTCACACGCCAAGCCACGCCCCCCTTCAGTTAGAATCACACATTAGGTCACACTTAACCCTACAGCCCCACCTAGAGGTTAACCCCTTCACTGCCAGTGTAATTTTCACAGTAATCAGTGCATATTTATAGCACTGATCGCTGTAAAAATGACAATGGTCCCAAAATGGTGTCAAAAGTGTCCGATGTGTCTGCCACATGGTCGCAGTCACGATAAAAATCGCTGATCGCCGCCATTACTAGTAAAAAAAAAAAATCATTAATAAAAATGCCATAAAACTATCCCCTATTTTGTAGATGCTATAACTTTTGCGCAAACCAATCAATAAACGCTTATTGCGATTTTTTTACCAAAAATATGTAGAAGAATACCTATCGGCCTAAACTGAGGAAAAAAATGTTTTTTTATATATTTTTGGGGATATTTATTACAAAAAGTAAAAAATATTGATTTTTTTTCAAAGTTGTCGCTGTATTTTTGTTTATAGCGCAAAAAATAGAAACCGCAGAGGTGACCAAATACCACCAAAAGAAAGCTATATTTGTGGGAAAAAAAGGACGCCAATTTTGTTTGGGAGCCACGTCGCACGACCGCGCAATTGTCAGTTAAAGCGACGCAGTGCCAAATCGAAGAAAGGCCTGGGGCTTAAGTGGTTAAGAAAGTTTGGAGACCCCTGATCTAGAGCAGCTTTTATCAACTAGGGTTCTTCCAGAGAGGTTTCTAGGGATTTAATGAGCAATTTCTGACCCTTAAGCCCTGTACACACGGTTGGACTTCCATCGGACTTTTCCGTGGATTTTTGTCCGAACGGAGTTGGCCGGGCACACCCATAGCATACACACCACAGGACTTTTCTGCAAACTTTCCTAAAACGTCTTACAACATCACTTGTTTTTTCTGCTCTTTTCTGATCTTTACTGCCACCCTTTGGTCAACTTCTGCTATTGTTGGCTGATTTTAACATTGGTTGTTTTGTCCATCGGACTAAAGTCCTATGGTTTTCTGTACACACGGCAGGACTTTGCTCCATAGGACTTTTGTTGGGCAAAAGTTTGTCCGTTCGCAGACCCAACTTTTGTCCGATGAAAACAAAACCAAACTCAAAAAAGTTTGTCCGATGGAGCGTACACACGGTCGGATTGTTGGTCTAACTTGCTTAAAACTAAGTTTGTTGGGCAAAAGTCCGACCGTGTGTACGGGCCTTAAAGCCTCGTACACACGGCCGAGATTCTCGTCGAAAAAAACATGTCGTTTTTTTCCACGAGATTCTTGAACAAGAAACGTGTCCCGGCCGAGTGTACACACGCTCGATTCAAAGAACCCGCGGTTCTTTGAATGGAGCGAACGCGGTGAGGTCATCGAATACGACGAGCATGCGCTCGTCACATTCGATGCCGTCGCCGCCATCTTGGTATACCCTACCTATGCCTAGGAAGCTGCCGCGCATGCGTCAAATTCATTTCGAACATGCGCGGGCTTCCCGGAGGACAGGTAAGTGTACACACACTCACTTTTCTCGTCGAAAAACAGCTTGACGAGAATCTCGACGAGAAAACAGAGAGCAGGTTCTCTATTTTCTCGTCGAGATTACTTGTCGGTTTTCTTGACGAGAAACCATACACACGAACGAATTTCTCGGCAAAAAATCTCTGCCAGCAAGTTTCTTGCTGGTTCTTGCCGAGAAACTCGGTCGTGTGTACGAGGCCTCAGATAACTAACCCTTGATACCAATGATGTTTTTAGACACCTGTAGGAGGGCATTCTTCCCACTGACCATCAAAGTATAGAGCTTTCTTCACACTGACCTCCGTGAGTTGTACCGTGAGTTTTACCATGAGTTGTAGATACAGTAAACATTGTCAAGTGTTCCTCCATGTTAAAAAGGTTAAGAAAGGCTGATCTAGAATTTTTTTTTGTCATTGAGTGAACATTTTGTTGAACCATATTGGGGAAGTTCACAACTCTGGGAGCTGGGAAACTGGTATTCATAACATAAACCATATGTTCCTCCATCAATAAATGTCAAAAAGGATGCAGATCAAAGTTCTCCAACTAGAAGGGCATAGGAATCGTTCATCCATCACATGACATAAGTCACACAGGCAATGTTACAAGCTACAGTATGTTTGTTTTTTAGGAACAAAATAGGAACTGTGTTAAAATGTAAGATTATGTCATAACATGTTAGGAAATTCGGTTGTTTGGTTGCTGAATAATCAAATTTTCAGCAGCATAATGAGCTGGTTACAGAGTCACCAACTTCAGCGACTACTACTATTTATTGTTGTCACTCCAGATTAAGACCAATGTCGTGTAGGCTACATTTAAGCCCTGTACACACGATCGGATTTCCTATGGATTCTAATCCGATGGATTTTTCCATCGGAAATCCGATGAAGCTGACTTCCATCAGTCTTGTCTGCACACCATCAGTCAAAGATCCAACCGTCCAAAACACTGTGACGTAAAACACTCAGACAAGCTGAGAAAAATTAAGTTCAATGTTTCTGAGCATGTTTCGACTTGATTCTGAGCATGCGTGGGTTTTTTCTCCGATGGAGTTCCACACAGATGATCGGAATTTGCTATCGGTTTTTTGCCCATCGGATAAATTTAAAACATGTTCTATTTTTTCTCACTGATGGAAAAAAGACCGATGGGGCCCATACACGATCGGTTTATCCGATGAAAAAAGTCCATCGGACTGTTTTCATCTGTAAAACCGATCGTGTGTACACAACTTTACACCTTTTTTTATGCAGTACAGCAAGTTTGTAGCTGTTCCAGATCCTTGACACTAAGGTGGCTCTAAAAACAAACATAATAAATAAAAACAAAAATGAGAAATTCATATGTAACAAAATATTTGTATTCAAAGTAGAACACAAACCTGCACATTATGCAACAAAATCAGCAAGGTTAATTGATATAATCTTACAGCTCAACTCCAGACAAACAAATAATATACATAATGGGAACTGTTTTACCTGAAAAAAGTATTTGTGTTTCTCTCCTGTTCTAAGTTTTATACTGCTCTGCAACACAGTACAGCCCTGCCTGATTTTAACCTGTTGCAGTACAAGAAGAAGCAGCAGACTGAAGAGCTCACCCCAAACTCGCTCATCCATGTGTTTATGGGTCTTGCTTTGTGCACTGGTGTGCAGTCATGTTGGAACAGGAAGGGGCCATCCCCAAACTGGTAACACAAACTTCTGAGCTTAAAATTGTCCAAAATCACTTGGTATGCTAACGTCTTAAAGGGGAGTTCCAGCCTTTTTTATGTTTATTAAAAGTCAGCAGCTACAAAAAGTGTAGCTGCTGGCTTTTAATAAACAGACACTTACCTGTTCCACTGTCCAGTGACGTGCCACCCCGGAGCTCCGCTCCTCTCCCCCCTCTCCGCCGGCGCCTCCATTCATTGTGTGGGCACCCGGCCGTGACAGCTTTCAGCTTCACAGCCAGTCACTCACTTCGCATGTGCGAGCGGTGCTGCGCTTCCTGAGTGGACAAGCGATTGTCTGGGACCTGTCACGTGTCCAAGGTGATCGCCTACAGGGAGGGGCCGCCACAAGTCGATATGACGTATCGCCTAGGCGACCCCAGGGCGGAAGGAGGAAGTGGGACAGGAAGTCCCACTCCTACTGAAGCCCCCACCCCCCCCCCCCCAAAAAAAATGACATGCCAAATGTGGCATGTAAGGGGGTGAGGAGTGGATTAAGCGGAAGTTCCACTTTTGGGTGGAACTCCGCTTTAAGAGTTCCCTTCACTGGAACTAAGGGGCCAAGCCCAACCCCTGAAAAGCAACCCGACACCATAATCCCCCTCCACCAATTGATTTGGACCAGTGCACAAAGTAACTTAGAGAAAACATCATAGGAGAATATAGAAAAAAAATAAATGTATTAAAGTCATTATTTAAAATCTGATAGGCATATATGTCACCATATAGGACCCATGATTAACAATTAAAACAATACAGTTGATGTGAATCCAAAATGTAGCTCTCCTTATTGTTTTCCCGACGCGTTTCAGGATCTTGGTGTAAATCCCTTCATCAGGGGCATTTCTTTTAGGACAGGTCAAAAAGTATGATAATCTATGATAAAGCACAAAGTATGTTTAACATATAGAACATAGAGCAATGACTGAGCATCGTCTGAGGGCGAAAGAGGGAATCACTCAGCAATCAACTGTGAAACAAAGTCCTGTACTGCCAAATTTTGAATATTTTGTTGATATCTGCTGAGGAACTAGTCTTCACCAACATGAGATAGCTCTGTGTGTGAGTTAGTTCCGATTGCCTCCTACTGGCCGGATTTGAGAAAATGTGTGGGCATGGTGTTGGGGGGCGTGGCAAAGAGATCGACGGCCATCAACCATATGTTGACCCAGTGTGACTTGGAGTCCAAGGCCCAAACAAATTGATGAACTTTACCCAGAAGATTCTAGAAAAGATTTTAGAAATATATAGACACAAAAGATATAGACCTTTGTGTCTATATCTTTCTAAAATCTTTTCTAGAATCTTCTGGGTAAAATTCATCAATTTGTTTGGGCCTCAGATTTTAAATAATTACTTAAATAAATGTATGAATTTTTCTATATACTCCTATGATCTTTTCTCTAAGTTGCCCTAAAAGCCCCACACCTTTGTGGGGAGTATTTTGTTTTACTTTTGGGGTGTTGGCAACAAATTGGTCCTTCTAGGTGAAACTTCCTTTTTCAATTTACTAGTGCACAAAGTAAGGTCCATAAAGACATGGATGAGCGAGTTTGGAGTGGAGGAACTTGACTGACCTGCACAGAGTCCTGACCTAAACCCGATAGAACACCTATGGGATGAATTAGAGCGGAGACTGCAAGCCAGGCTTTCTCATCCAACATCAGTGCCTGACCTCACAAATGGCTTCTGGAAAAATGGTCAAACATTCCTATAGACACACTCCTAAACCTTGTGGACACCCTTCCCAGAGGAGTTGAAGCTGTTATAGCTGCAAAGGGGGGGGGGGGGCAACTCAATACAGTATTGAACCCTACAGACTTAAGCCTCGTACACACGGTCGGACTTCAAACAAACTTTTCCGTGGATATTTGTCCGAAGGGAGTTGGCCGGGCACACCCATAGCATATACATGCTCTGACTTTTCTGCAAACTTTCCCAAAACTTTTCCAACATCACGTGGTTTTTCTGCTCTTTTCTGCTCTTTACCACCATCCTTTGGTCAACTTCTGCTATTGTTGGTTGATTTTAACATTGGTTCTGGGCATGCTTACTTGTCCATCGGACTAAAGTCCGATGGATTTCTGTACACATGGTCAGGCTTTGCTCCATCAGACTTTTGTTGGCGAAAAGTTTGTCCGTTTGCAGACCGAACATTTGTCCGATGAAAACCAAAAAAGTTTGTCCGATGGAGTGTACACACGGTCTGATTTTTTGTCAAACTTGCTCAAAATGAAGTTTGTTGGCAAAAAGTCTGACCGTGTGTACGGGGCTTTAGACCGCATACACACTATACAACATTTGTTGTCTGATTTCCTTTAGATTTACCAAAACCATGTAGTGCAAGGGTCTGCCTGACTGCATACAAATTTAAACTCTTAAGGTGTGACCTCATATTATATGATTTTGGTAAATCTGAAAGAAATAATCAACAGAAAATTGTATAGTGTGTATCCAGCTTTAGACTGGGATGCCATTAAAGTTCATGTACGTGTAAAGGCAGGCGTCCCAATACTTTGGGCAATATAGTGTATGTTTGGCTAGTTGCCCTAAGTAATGACACATCTTCATTTAACATTGAGTGACGCATGATGGAAATGATACAGCTCCTCTCTCCTTGTTCAGACCTGTGATCACGGCAGCTGGCATTGAGAAGCCTTTCACCATGAACTTCCTTTGCAGCACTGAGATAATGTGTTACTAAATGCCAAGGGCTGCAAAAGGAATGTGATCTTGGGAGATGGGATTTTGTAGTGTGAAAGGGTCACTTGGTTGTATTTGACCTCAAATCAAAAGTCTTCAGTCTTACCCTGAGGCCTGGTTCACACCTATGCGTTTTTCAGTTTTCATTTAACAGTCCATTTAACATGGTTTCCTATGGGTCACATTCACATCTGTGCTTTTTCCACTGGTGCATTTTTTTAAAAGTGTCAAATAGGGTGACCACATTTCCAAACTACCATTGAGGGACACCTTCCCTTCCCAAAAATCAGCTTGTGCTGTAGCGAATCACAACACAGTGATTGGACACAAGAGGCGGGATTTATGATTTCTCCAATCACAAGCAGGGGGCGGGGATTGTGCTCCTCCAGGCATTCCCGGCCAGGACTGTCAGTGAGTAAAGCGGTGATGTGGCGGCCTTTTTTGGGGGCATCAGATTGGCCTGGGGGTAGCTGTGTCAGTTTCATTCCGGGACACTGTATTGTCCTGGAATGAAGGTGCCCGTGACAGACCTGAAAAATGCGGGACTGTCCCGGGCAATCCGGGACACATGGTCACCCTAGTCAGGGACTTTTTCCTGTAGCAGGTTGCGTTTTTGGTTCCATCAATTTTAATAGAAACATTGATGCATTTCTGCTGCATCTTTGCTGGTTTCTCCCGTGAAAAAAAACGCGAAACGCATCATAAACACATTAAAAACGCGTGTGAAAACATGCATATCGCACCCAGAAATCACACAAAGCACAACCTGCTTAGGTGTGAACCAGCCTGGCGGTAGAACAACTGACTGGCTCCTGCTGCTTCTCCCTTTTCAAGTTTGAGTGCTGTCATACTGGGGATTGCAAGAGGCTGATATTCGGATGAATTTGGTTATTTATATTGTTTGCAATAAAAAATGCATTTAATGATGTTTAAATGAACACGGAGCTGCGCTATTTATTAAAGAATCTGTCTGGAGTTCAACTATATACTGTAGATCAGTGGTCATCAACCCTGTCCTTAGGACCCACTAACAGGACAGGTTTGCAAGATAACTGAAATACATCACAGGTGATATCATTTGCTGCTCAGTGATTGCAGTATTCTAGTCTACATCTCCACAAGGTAATACTTAAAACCTGGCCTGTTAGGCCCCTTTCACATTGAGGCGTTTTAGCGCCAAAAATAGCGCTGTAAAAACGCCTGAAATAATCCTGCCCCAGCATTCCCAATGTGAAAGCCCTGAGGGCTTTCACACTGAGGCGTTGTGCTGGCTGTGCGTTGGAAAAAATCCTGCAAACAGCTTTTTTGGAGCATCTTTGGGTCGCATAAAATAGCGCTGTAAAAACGCCTATCCCCATTGAAATGAATGAGTACCGCTGTAAAACCGCGGTAATACCGCTTTAAAAACGCTCAGAAGCTCCGAAAAAACAGGAAGTGCACAGGATGTGATGTAAGGGGGTAGGGTTATTAGCTGACGCTAACGCTGTAAAAACGCATAGGCGTTAGCGCTATTTTTATCGCTAACGCGGTAAAAACACGGTAATAATGCTAATCGTTTTTAGCGCGTTATTGCAACGCCTCAGTGTGAAAGGGGCCTTAGTGGGCCCTGAGAACAGGGTTGATGACCACTGCTGTAGATACCCTGCAGTCAAAATTGTAAAATAAACCTTGCTATGAATACAAAGAGCTATGCGCCTTCACACAGGGTCTGGCTGCTGACAGAACATCCTCATGGAAGCCACTGAAGTGAATGAGAAACGCAGCCTGAAGGGCCAGGTCAGTGCAGTGCACCACCTTCCCGTACACTATATTCTCAAAAGTATTGGGACACCTGCCTTTACACGTACATGAATTTTAATGGCGTCCCATTTTTAGTCCGTAGGGTTCAATATTGAATTGGCCCACCCTTTGCAGCTATAACAGCTTCAACTCCTCTGGGAAGGCTGTCCACAAGGTTTAGGAGTGTGTCTATTGGAATGTTTGACCATTATTCCAGAAGTGCATTTGTGAGGTCAGCATGAGAAGGCCTGGCTCGCAGTGTCCGCTCTAATGCATCCCAAAGGTGTTCTATTGGGTTGAGGTCAGGACTCTGTGCAGGCCAGTCAAGTTCCTCTACCCCAAACTAGCTCATCCATGTCTTTATGTACCTTGCTTTGTGCACTGGTGCGCAGTCATGTTGGAACAGAAAGGGGTCATCCCCAAACTGTTCCCTCAAAGTTGGGAGCATGAAAATGTCCAAAATGTCTTGGTATGCTGACGCCTCAAGAGTTCCCTTCACTGGAACTAAGGGGCCAAGCGCAAACCCTAAAAAAACAACCCCACACCATAATCCCCCCCCCCCCCACCCAATGATTTGGACCAGTGCACAAAGTAGAGTTGCCACCTCATCCCTTTAGGCCGGGTTCACACTTGTGCGACACGACAGCCGTCCTTCTTTGGATCCGACTTTGCCCTGCGACATGAAGCCGACATATGTCCGACTTTCAATGAACGGGAAACCGACTTGGATCCCCGCCAATAGCAGGCACTGTGTTTGGTATGAATCCTGAGTGGGAATTCCACACCAAATTTTAAATAAAAAACCGGCATGGGCTCCCCCCCCAAGAGCATACCAGGCCCTTGGGTCTGGTATGGATTTTAAGGGGAACCCCCTATGCCAAAAAAAGGCCCCTGCCCCAAAGCACCAAACCCCCCATGTTGAGGGCATGCGGCCTGGTACGGTTCAGGAGGGAGGGGGGCCGCTCTCTCATCCCCCCTCTTCCCCTACAGCCTGCCAGGTTGCGTGCTCGGATAAGGGTCTGGTTTGGATTTTGGGGGAACCCCCACGCTGTTTTTTCGGCGTAGGGGTTCCCCTTAAAATCCATACCAGACCCAAGGGGTCCAGTTTTTTATTTAAAATTTGGCCTGGAGTTCCCCCTCAAGAGCAGCAGAGCACAAGTCGCATGCCAAAGTCGGATCATGCAAGACTGCGGTCCGACCTTGATCCGACTTCAATGATAGTCAATGGGCTGAAGTCGGATCAAAGTCGGACCAAAGTAGTACAGGGAGCATTTTCAAAGTCGGACCGACATGTGTCGGACCAGTTAAGACGGCTCCCATAGGGAAACATTGATTTTCACACGTCATGCGACATGAGCTCCCAATGTCGGAGCGTTTGTCGCCCCAGTGTGAACCCGGCCTTAAAACCGAACACATATGAATTACACAGGTTCTGAGGCTAATTTAATGCAGATAAGGCACCAAGTGAGTTAAATTACCACCTTATTCAGCCACAGAACCTGTGTAAATAATATATGTTCGGTTTTAAAGGCATGAGGTGGCAACTCTAGCGCAAAGCAAGGTCCGTAACTCAATATTGAACCCTACAGACTAAAACTGGGATGCCATTAAAGTTCATGTGTGTGTAAAGGCAGGTGTCCCAATACTTTTGACAAGTATATAGTGTATATTACTAGAGAACCCCAATCAACTGCCTGTCCATAGATCTGTTGAACAAGGTTAAAGGCTGATCACTCTCAAAGGAAACATCAAACACACAGATTTGGATTTCATTAAAATTCCAAAGATATTCCATCAACACCATTTTAGGGCTCACTGGGGCTCTTTTGAATGCTTTTTTCCTTGCAGGAGAAAAGCAGCTTCAAAAATGTGCCTTAGCCCTGGTTCACACTGGTGCGATTTGACATGCCATTTGACATGTCAAATCGGCGAAATTTGCCGCAAATTGCGGCCAATGGCACCGTCCTAATCGGTGCGACGCCGCATCTGCGGCGCTGCACCGATTACAAAAAGTAGTTTCTGTACTACTTTTTGCGATTTCAGCCGCGATTTACATTGACATCTGTTTCAGATGTCTTTGAAATCGTGGCTGAAATCAGGACTGCCAGAGGGAGTGAAATCGTGCGAGTTCAGCTGAACTCGCAGGCTTCACTCCCGCAGCCCCAGTGTGAACCTGGGCTAAGGCGAGTTTTTGCAAATGCATTTAGACACATTTAGGTGCATCAGGTGCTTGAAAGTTTATTCATTTCATTGTCTGGAATGTTAATTTAATCTGGCCAGTAAAATGAACAAACGCTCAAACACGCCTAGCGCTTAGGCGTCTGTATATTTTCAGCCAAAACGCTCCTTTCTTGAATGCCTCTAAACCCCTGTAAGCACCTATGTCATAGTTGCCAACATTGGAAAAAAAACATCTGGGACACTTTTTTTGTATATGAGGCGGAGCCTTGCTATAATTAGGGGGCGGGGCATTCGTTTGTAGGCGTGTCATGCTGAAATGAAAAATGCGGCGCGGGAAGCGCGCCGCGACGAAAAATGGGCGCGGTTTACGCACGATAGTGGGTGTGGCTTAAATGGGCGTGGTTCAAAGGGGTGTGGCTACAGTCCGAGGTGAGAGAAAGAGAGAGAAAGAAATAGAAAGAAAGAAGCCAGATCCTACACCACAATAGTAATGTGTAACAAAATTGGCAGATAAGGATACTCCAAAACACCTGTTGGCGCTTCAATCATCCCGACACCATGTTTGTTATGGTGTCAGGATGATTGAAGCGCATTATTTCTATTATTACATTGTAATATAAAATGAAATCATTCAACTCACCATAATGCCTAATCACTGTAAGCCCCAAGTGTGTCACCTGCCACGTCGCCTGCCACCAGATGCCATCAGGTGCCCCCAATGGAGTCCGTCCTTACATCAGCTTTACCCAGCGGAGTCCTTCCTTACATCAGGCGTACCCAGCGGAGTCCCCCCTTACATCAGGTGTCCCCAGCGGAGTCCCCCCTTACATCAGGTGTCCCCAGCGGAGTCCCCCCTTACATCAGGCGTCCCCAGCGGAGTCCCCCCTTACATCAGGCATCCCCAGTGGAGTCCCCCCTTACATCAGGCATCCCCAGTGGAGTCCCCCTTACATCAGGCGTCCCCAGTGGAGTCCCCCCTTACATCAGGTGTCCCCAGCGGAGTCCCCCCTTACATCAGGCGTCCCCAGCGGAGTCCCCCCTTACATCAGGCGTCCCCAGCGGAGTCCCCCCTTACATCAGGCGTCCCCAGTGGAGTCCCCCCTTACATCAGGCGTCCCCAGTGGAGTCCCCCCTTACATCAGGCGTCCCCAGTGGCGTCCCCCCTTACATCAGGCGTCCCCAGCGGAGTCCCCCCTTACATCAGGCATCCCCAGTGGAGTCCCCCCTTACATCAGGCGTCCCCAGCGGAGTCCCCCCTTAACCAGGTGTCTCCTGTCTCGACCGCCATTACTGTTTCCCCTTCCCCGAGGGGGAACAAAATAGAGGTGGAGCCGACCGCGTGGCTGCACAAAAAATTAAGCTGTGGCGCCGCCCACCCCCGCCGGCCGGCCAGCCAAAACACGGATGTAGTACAATAGAAGATAAAGCTGCTGCGGCGCCGCCCACCCACGGGGAGACGCGGGGTATGGGCGGCGCCGCAGCAGCTTTATTTTCTATTGTACTACATCCTGGTTTTGGTCTTCTTTAAAATGGCGGCGGCGGAGACATTGTCTCCGCCGGCCGTGGACCTCTAGCGGCGTCGGCCCGCGGCGGCCAAAGTCGTGGAAACCGGGAAAAAACGGATTGGCCGGGACAAAATAAATCCGGGAAAAGGGTTTGAATCCCGGGAATGTCCCGGCCAATCCGTGACTGTTGGCAACTATGCTATGTGTGCATGGACACATAGGCTAACATGGAGGGGCATTTAGAGGTGGGAAAAAAGTCAAACACCCTGTAAAACAGGCTTTTTGAGGTCAAGTGTGCATAAGGCCTAAACAGATTTAACTGCTTAACACAGATATACGGCGACAAGAAGGCGCAGTTTGCGTCAGATCACGTACCTAGTACGTGATCTGTCACTTCCAGGTAGGGGGCATGTGTGCGCCGCTGGCGACCCGGCCGTGCTGTGATTAAGCACAGCAGATGTCGATCAGCAGGTGCCCGCCAATGGATTCCTGCCGACACCCAGTGATCATCATGAATTTACACAAGACAGAGCCCTGCCTATGTAAACAAGAAAGAGCTCTGTCCTGTCAGCGGGGAAGTAAACCATTTACTTTCCCCACAAAGCAGGGAATAAGATCCATTACTTCCCCTAGTAAAAGCACCTACCACAGTACACCAAAGCATAGGCTAGGCACACATTTAACCCTTTGATTGTCCTAGATGTTAACCCCTTCCCAGCCAGTGTCATTAGTACAGTGGCAGTGCATATTTTTAGCACTAATCGCTGTATTAATCTCACTGGTTCCCAAAAAGTGTCCGAATGTCTGCCGCAATATCGCAGTTCCGCTATAAGTCACTGATCACCACCATTACTAGTAAATAAAATAAAAAAATAAATAAAAATTCCAGTATGCATCCCATCGTTTGTAGACGCTCTAGCGTTTGCGCTAACCAATTATTTATGCTTAATGGGATTTTTTTTACCAAAAACATGTAGCAGAGTACATAGTGGCCTAAATTTATCAAGAAATGCGTTTTTTTTTTTTTACTTTTTTTTTTATTGGATATGTTTTAAAGCAGAAAGTAAAAAATATTGTTTTTTTTTTTTTGTTTTTTTTCAATTGTCTGTATTTTTTTGTTTATAGCACAAAAAAATAAAAAAACGCAGAGGTAAGCAAAGACCACCAAAAGAAAGCTCTATTTGTGGAAAAAAAAAAAAAAAGGGCACGAATTTTGTTTGGGTACAGTGTCGCATGATTGCGTAATTGTCAGTTAAAATAAAGCAATACCGTGTCGCAAAAAATGGCCTGGTCATGAAGGGGGGTAAATCTTCCGGAGGTCAAGTGGTTAAGCATCCCTTCTCATAAAAATGAATCATGTTAGTTAGACACATCTTAAGCCTCGTACACACGGTCGGACTTCAAACAAACTTTTCTGTGGATTTCTGTCCAAAGGGAGTTGGCCGGGCACACCCATAGCATACACACCACAGGACTTTTCTGCAAACTTTCCCCAAACTTTCCCAACATCACGTGGTTTTTCTGCTCTTTTCTGCTCTTTACCGCCACCCTTTGGTCAACTTCTGCTGTTGTTGGTTGATTTTAACATTGGTTCTGGGCATGCTTATTTGTCCATCGGACAAAAGTCCGATGGATTTCTGTACACACGGTCGGACTTTGCTCCATCGGACTTTTGTTGGCGAAAAATTTTTCCGTTTGCAGACCGAACATTTGTCAGATGAAAACCAAAAAAGTTTGTCCGATGGAGCGTACACACGGTCGGATTTTTTGTCAAACTTGCTCATTTTGAAGTTTGTTGGCAAAAAGTCCAACCGTGTGTACGGGGCTTTACAGTATATCTCATGAACAAATTTGCTCAATATCAGAGCACCTGCAATAAATCACTCACTACCATTACAGTTCTTTTTTTTTTTATTCTTTATTTTAAGTTTTTCCAAAGGACATGTGCAGGGCCGCCATCAGGGGGGTACAGGCAGTACACCTGTAAAGGGCCCGGAGGTCCCCAGGGGCCGGATGACAACCCCCCTTTTTTTTTATTTATTTATTTAATAATTTTTTGTAAGGGGCCCAGAGGTCCCTAGGGCCCGGATGGCAACCCCCCTTTTTTTTATAATTTTTTTTTGTAGGGGGCCCAGAGGTCCCCAGGGCCCCGGATGGCAACCCCCCCTTTTTTTTATAATTTTTTTTGTAAAGGGCCCAGAGGTCCCCAGAGCCCCAGATGGCAACCCCCCTTTTTTTTATAATTTTTTTTTGTAAAGGGCCCAGAGGTCCCCAGGGCCCCGGATGGCAACCCTCCTTTTTTTTATAATTTTTTTTTTGTAAAGGTTTTTTTTTATAAAGGGCCCAGAGGTCCCCAGGGCCCTAGGTGGCAACCCCCCTGGCTGCTGGGGGGGATGTGTCAGGATGGAGAGTGGGATAGGGGCCGGTAAATGTGCAATTTACCGGCCCCTTCCCTGTCTTATGGAACAGAATCAGTGATCAGTACCGATCACTGTTTTTTTTGATTTGTCTACTATGCTTCAGTTTATAAATGAATAAGAAAACTCTGTACAGAGCTATTCCTGTTCATTCATTCTGTGTTCCTGAGACTGCAGAGAGGGAGACTGAGCTGTCCTCAATCTCCTGTCTCCGTCTCAAAGGTGTGACATCAGAGGTCTTTTTAGAACCCTGATAGCTCACCAAAGCCCCCAATGGGTCTCCTAAAAGAAAAATTGAAATAATGAAAAAATTAAATTGTAAAAAAAAAAAAAAAGAATGATAAAAAAATAATAAAACAATAAAAAAAATTTTTTCAAAACTTCTGACACCAGTGGTGGAACTACCAGGGTTGCACTTGCGACCGGGGCCCTGGCGTTTCCCACCATGGGAGGACCTCAAGATGGCAGGAAGGAGGCCTGCTGCAGGACCGTAATAAAGAGTCCCATTAAGGGAGTAAAGGGCCCTGGGATCAGTTGGAAGGGCCCTGGCTGGGGGAAGGGTTGCCACCTATACGGGATTCACCCGGACAGTTCGGGGTTGGAATCATGCGTCCGGGTTTCAGACTGAAAACCCGGACACAATTTTCAGACCGGACTATGACTTCCCAGCATGATTGCTGGCTGCAGTTGTCTAAGCGAGAGTGTCTGTTACACTCTCTTTCACACTTCCCAAAAGTTAGCACTAACCTTACAATTCCCCCCACCCCTCTGTGTCTGCCCACACTTCAATCTCTGGCGCTTTTTCTCAGAAAAGGAATTAAAATTCCAGCAGTCTCAGGTACATCTGGATGAGAGGTGCTGACTGCCAAGGGTTGAGTGAGCTCACCATCCATCCCTGTCTGTAACTGAAGTTTCCCCCTTCTCTCTACTGTCTCTGAGAGAGTACACTAAGGTAAATCAGGGTTCTCAGAGCACCCCTTACATCAGGGGCCACAATGTTCCCCCTTACATCAGAGTCCTCTCTGTACATCAGAGTTTTTAGTGTTCCCCCTTGAATCAGGGTCCCCAGAGCATCCCTTAGAGTCCCAGAGTTCTCCCTTACATCAGAGCCTGCAGAGTCCTCCCTTACAGAGTAAGGGAACTCTGCGAGTTCAGATGGAAAAGGGGAACTCTGTGGACTCTGATGTAAAGGGGGACTCTTGTTATTAACTTCATATGATTAGATATGTTATTTAATAGCAAAATATATGTATAGTTTATACTATGAAAAAAAATAAAATTGTTGTGTGCTGCTAAAGTGTTCAGGTTTGACTCGAAGAAAAGGTGTCAACCCTAGCTTGGGGCCAGGGGAGCCCTTCATGGTTTCATGCTCTTGGGTCCTGAAGGTTGTAGTTAAATCTCTGCAAAGGCCACTGCAAACTTTGGGTGTGGTTTTCAGGGGCTGTAGGTTGCATCTGCTGGCTACATAGTAAAGTAAAGATGCCTGATGATTGAGCAGTTAAAGTGGTTGTAACGTTTTTTTACCTTCATTTATTCAATACTTACCTGAGCCCCCTCTTGATCCAGTTATGTGCACGAGAGCCTCCGCTCTCCCGGGTTTCTCTCTCATTTGCTGAGACAGCAGCGGAAGCCATTAGCCCCCACTACCGTCAATCACAGCCAGTGAGCCAATGAGGAGAATGCGGGGGGGTGGGGGGGTGGGGTTGAGCGAGCCTGCTTGGGTGCCCCCATAGCAAGCAGTTTGATATGGGGACACTTGGCAGGAGGGAGGGGCTAGGAGCGCCAGTGAGGGACATAAGAAGAGAATGATCGGGGTACTCTGCGCAAAACCAACTGTACAGAGCAGGTAAGTATAACACGTTTGGTATAAAAATCTACCTTTGCAATCACTTTAATTGGCTTGTTTGGCTATTTGACTCCCACTCAGCTCCTTCCTGACAGGGTTGCTAACCCTGTTTTTTTACACTGAAAAAACATGGAAAATCTACTGACGGAACAATTTTTTTACTGGGAATCTAAATTATAACAGAAACTATATAACAGACCCCATTGGGGGTCTTGGTGAAATATCAGGGGTCTAAACAGACCCCCTGATTTCTCACATTTTTAAAATAGAGAAAGGAAGTGAGGACAAATTCATCAGTCCCTTTCTTTGCAGCCTCAACTGCACAGAATGAATGAACTGGAATAGCTCTGTACAGAGCTTTCAGTTCATTCATAAACTGAGGCATAGTAAACACAGTTTACTATGCCTCAGCTATGAACGAATAAAAAAAAAAAATTACCACGGAGTCAGTGATCGGTACAGATGACTGATGCTATTCATTGAAACAAGGAAGGAGCCGGTAAATAATACATTTGCTGGCTCCTTCCCTGCTCTCCATCTTGACAGTATCCCCCCACAGCAGCCAGCAGGAGGTGGGAGGAGAAGCCCAGCAGTGCTGCGGGGGGGGGGGGGGTCAGGCAAGGACAAAGGAGCCCCGGGACAGAAGGACAGGCATAGGGAGCGGTATGTGGAGGAGCCAATGCCCGTTGAATGTCAACGGGAGGGAGAGGAGGGTTTAGTGGCTGCATGGAGGGATCAGTTTCTCTACATGCCGCTGTCCTCCTATCCAGGCATACAGGGGGGCAGAAAGTAAGAAGGTTGATCATTAATTGATTGAATACAGAAAAAGAAAAAAATACACAATCTAAGACCAATGCTGTCAAAACCTTTTTTTTTTTTAACTGAGTCCCCATTTGCAATATTTCTTTTCACTTCCTGTCTGTTTGATGGGTGTCAGACACTTCAGGAATTAGGGGGAATGCCACCAATGGGGTCCTGAACAGCAAATAAGCACATTGAAGAAGAGAAAATACAGAACCCCTGGGAGGACAGTATTGCTTTAAGTCCCCAATAGGAATATTTCCCTCACTCTTTGTCCAGGTGACAGATGCATACATGCCAACCATCCCGGATTTGACGGGACAGTCCAGCATTTTGGCCCTCTGTAATGTTGTGTCCTGGTCTATGTCCCAGGATCACGGAATCAACCTTTTTTTTAAATAATTGAACATGTGCAGTAACAATGCTCAGATGAGTAGAGAGAGGAACTACAACCTTAGTGTAGGGGGCAGTCATGAAAATACGGAACTGCAACCATGTTAAATGTGAAATTTGTTTTCAGATTAACCACTTCATCTCCAGAAGCAGTGGCAGCCCATCTATACGGGGCACAGCCCCCTTAATCTATGCGCCTGGCCCCTAATCTACATGCAGGGCGCCAGACGCATGGATTCCAATGTTTTTTTGTTTTTTTTTGTTAGTAGCACGTGATTAGAGCCTGAGTCTATAATTGGCTTCAAAAAAGAGTGTGACGAATTAACCACTTACTTACTGGGCACTTAAACCCCCCTCCTGCCCAGACCAATTTTCAGCGCTGACGCACTTTGAATTGTAATTGTGCGGTCATGCAATGTTGTACCCAAATAACATTTTTAGAATATTTTTCACACAAATAGAGCTTTCTTTTGGTGGTATTTAATCACCGCTGGGGTTTTTATTTTTTGCTAAGCAAACAAAAAAATCATGTTTCATAGTTTTTTATATGATCGGGACCGATGTCCCTCTGACAGCCGCCGGTGATTGCTATTAGCGTGAGCAGAAAAAATTGCCGATTACCGGCTCTGTTTACATCACATGATCAGCTGTCATTGGCTGACAGCTGATCACTTGGTAAGGGGTCGGAATCGACCCCTTACTCCGATCTGTGATCAGCCGAGTCTCATTGACTCGCTGACCACAGAGCACGCCGCGTGTGCCCTGCAGGGGGCGCGCAGGCCGCTTGAGAACGGGAGGACAAAAAAATCCCAATAAGTGTATATTGAGTGGTTTGTGTGAAAGTTATAGCGTCTACAAACTATGGTATATACACTGGAATTCATGCAGCTATAGATGCTTTACTGTAATGGCAGTGATCAGCGACTTATAGTGGGACTGTGATAGGGTGGCGAGCAATCTGGCACAAACAGACACTGGCTGAGAGGGTCACTAGCTGACACTGATGTCGTTAGTGACAGTGATCAGTGATAATAATGTACACTGACACTGGCTGGGAAGGGGTTAACATCTAGGGGCAATCAAAGGGTTAACGATGTGCCTAATGATGTGTAATGTGTGCTGCTTTCTAATCTGGCTGTTTTTTCTCCCTGCTTTTCAGAGAGAAGAAACAGCCAGATCGCTGTTTCTATGTACACAGAGATCTATGTGTTTGTAAATACAGAACTCTGCGTGTTATTGGACACTGCCGATCAGCAGGTTTCCGCCAAAACCATTGGCTGAAATCTGCTGCCAAACTTGTGCGGTGTCCAATCACAGCACGGGTCAGCAGGGGGCATGTGCATGTGTGCCCCAAACCCATAACCAGGCCGGTCATGTACATGACTGTGTCTGTACCTGCTGCTGCCCTGTACTGTAAGCGGTTGGCAGGTGGTTAAAGTTGCTTACTGAAAATACACTACAGTTGACCTTTATAAAAAGGTATGTCATTTACTGGCCCCTTCCTTTTCTGAATGGACAGAGTCAGTGATCGATACCGATCTCTCATTGTGTCCATTTATAACTGAAGCATTGTAAACTATGCTTCAGTTTGTGAATGAATGGAAAACTCTGTACACAGCTATTCCTGTCCATGCGATCTGTACAGCCAAGGCTGCAGAGATGGAGATTGAGGGCGGTGTCCTCAATCTTCTTTCTATGTCTCCAAGGTGAAACATCAGATGTTTGTTTAAACCCCTGATATTTCACCAAAGCCCCCCAACAGGGCCCTGAGAAAAATAGTAAAAAAAAAAAAAAGGTAAAATATAAAAAAAGAATAATAAAAATAAAAAAACTACAGACACCAGTGGCAGAACTACCAGGGTCACAAAGGTTGCACTTGTGACTGGGCCCTGGCATTCCGCTACCGGGCCTCGGGCTTGAAGGTAAGGGCTCTGGCTCTAAATAAAATGAATTAAATAGCGTTTTCAGGATGTGGTGCTCAGATACAGTTTAGTTCCGTTTTAATTGGGGAGGTCTTCACGCTTGAATTCCTGTGTCTACACACCTGTTGTGGCCATAACACATTCTCGGTTGAATTTTTTCTGTACAGTATTTGATATTATGGAGAAAGTAAAAGGTGAAACTAGAACATGCAAAGCTGGGTGGCAACAAGACAATGAAAGATGTAACAGGAAGAAATGGAATATGCACACAAGAGCGGGAGCACCCACAACTCCCAGACGGACATGCACAGAGCTTGGAATTTTAAAGTTGGAGTATCCACAAGGATCCAGAGGCTGACTCAGCTCACCAGGCTAAATCTCTAATTAAAATATGACGTTTGGGTATTATATTCCCCTGACCCCCCTCTCGATTCAGTAATGTGCACGAGAGCCACGGCTGTCCCAGGACTCCTTTTCCTCATTGGCTCCCACTGCTGTCAATCACAGCCAGTGAGCCAATGAGGAGAGAGTGGGGACGGGCCGAGCCGTGGCTGTATGCATCTTATGGATGCATAGAGCTGGGCTCGGGATCAAGCATGCACCAGTGATCCCATAGCAAGTGGCTTGCTATTGGGGGCACTAGTCATGGGGAAGGAGTCAGGAGCACTGGCGGGGGACACAAAAAGAGGAGGATCGGGGCTGTTCTGTGCAAAACCATTAAACAAAGCAAATGTAGCACCCTGGAGTTTAGGCAGGGTTGCTTCTCACAAATGTACTTGCTAGGAGTAGTTATCCTGGTTGATTGTTAGAGATCTATTGATTTCTCCCTAAGTTTGGCCTTGTTGCACTTTTCTCTTCTACCACTAGGTGGCCGGGTACTTGGTGGTACTAGATATCAGAAGGACAACTCAAGGTCAGGTTATGGGTATGTGGGGTATCTCAGCCAATGGGCAGGGGTTCTTGAATCCCTTTGGCCTGCAGGGAGAGCCTATATATTCGGGTGGAGCCAGGTGATCTGTGTTCTGTGCCACCTGAATGGCTGTCTGGGGGGTTGTGTGTTGTATTGCCCGGGCTGCTAGGGCAGAGATTGGGCCAATCCTGGGAACATCTGACTGCTAGGCTGTCTGAGGGCCTATCCAGAAGCAAGAGAGCAGTACGGCTTACAGTCCAACCAAAAGTGACGGTTCTGCCAGCCAGAGAACTTGTCGTGGTCGGAGGTAGAGGGGAAGCTGTCGCCAGTAAGGGACTATCTGCCTAATTACCAGGGACCACAGTGAATAACTGAAGCAAGTACCGGAGCAGTATTCTCACCAACCGGGGACATCAGTGGGTATCAAGCCAGGGACCCAGTCAGCGGAGGTGACGCTTGCAGAGCAACCTTGTGTGTCAAGCTAGGGACTGAGCAGGCCAGTGGGGGTGAAGTTTGAGAGGTATCTAGAGTGCCAAGCTAGGGACCCAGCAGAGAAGCGGGGGTAACGCTTGAGGAAGATACCACTGTAAAGATAGGAGGAGCTCAAGGGATTCAGTGGCAGTGAATCAGTGGGTCTAGTGACAGACCGGAAGCTCAGTGTGCTGAAGAACTAGAAGGAGCGATTGTAGTGAAAGTGTAGGAACTGTTAAGCTTTGTGTTAGGAACTGTTAAGGACTGTTGCCATAGGAGACAGCATTCCTGCACATGCAGATGTGGCGTCTTGCTGGATGCCTTTTCCTGCATGGCTGTATACCTGTAGAAGTCTCAGAGTCTGCCAATTAATCTTGAAACTACCTACGGGTGTCCTGGCCCTCTTTTCCCAAAAAAGTTTGTTAAGAGAAATACATTTTCTTTTGCATTCAAGAAGTGTCTGGCACCCAATAACCTTAACCAAGCCTCACAACCCACTACATACAGAAGGATGTCAGCTATCCCTGGCCTTGGAGGTTCTCCGTGGATCAGAGGAGGCCTGTGACCTTGCTACACAGGTAAGTAGGACATTTTTTTTTTTTTTTAAAGACGAAACCTTTAATACCACTTTTAGATGTATAAGAAGCCAGGAGTTGAATCAACTAGGGTTGCACCAATACAAGTAGTCGCCGATACGCCGATACAGATTACCGATACTTTTTTTAAAGTCATTTCCTTTTACAATACTGACATCTCCCTTTTGAGACAGGGAAAGGGACTGAGGACACATATTCCCCAGTCCCTTTCTCAGCAGCCTCAGCTGCACTGAAGACGAATGGACAGGAGACAGAGGCTTCTGTTCATTCATAAACTGAAGCATCATAAACACAGTTTACGATGTTCCGTTATGAATGGACAGTCAGTGATCACTAGACTTGTGCACAACGGAAAAATTAGTTTAGTTTCGGTTCGTTTCTTTTCGGTCCCGTTGATTCGTAATCGTTCGTAATTTTGCTACACGGGATTTTTCGTGTTCGGACTAATTCGTATTTTCGCAAGCGACATTTTTCGTTGAATCGGAATGATTTGTATTAATGTAAGCCTTATTTTTAGTTGATTTATAATTCATACTTTCGGTAGAGTGCATTGTTTTTCGTTGATTCTGGACACAACTCCTACTTTCGTAATTTTTTTTGGGTTCGTTGATTCGTAATTTTCCGTGTCTCTCTCACAACGACGCTGCCTATTATGCCTAATGTGCTTCAAATGGATTTGTACTTTTCTAAATACAGGTCCTTCTCAAAAAATTAGCATATTGTGATAAAGTTCATTATTTTCTGTAATGTACTGATAAACATTAGACTTTCTTATATTTTAGATTCATTACACACAACTGAAGTAGTTCAAGCCTTTTCTTGTTTTAATATTGATGATTTTGGCATACAGCTCATGAAAACCCAAAAATCCTATCTCAAAAAATTAGCATATTTCATCCGACCAATAAAAGAAAAGTGTTTTTAATACAAAAAAAGTCAACCTTCAAATAATTATGTTCAGTTATGCACTCAATACTTGGTCGGGAATCCTTTTGCAGAAATGACTGCTTCAATGCGGCGTGGCATGGAGGCAACCAGCCTGTGGCACTGCTGAGGTGTTATGGAGGCCCAGGATGCTTCGATAGCGGCCTTAAGCTCATCCAGAGTGTTGGGTCTTGCGTCTCTCAACTTTCTCTTCCCAATATCCCACAGATTCTCTATGGGGTTCAGGTCAGGAGAGTTGGCAGGCCAATTGAGCACAGTAATACCATGGTCAGTAAACCATTTACCAGTGGTTTTGGCACTGTGAGCAGGTGCCAGGTCGTGCTGAAAAATGAAATCTTCATCTCCATAAAGCTTTTCAGCAGATGGAAGCATGAAGTGCTCCAAAATCTCCTGATAGCTAGCTGCATTGACCCTGCCCTTGATAAAACACAGTGGCCCAACACCAGCAGCTGACATGGCACCCCAGACCATCACTGACTGTGGGTACTTGACACTGGACTTCAGGCATTTTGGCATTTCCCTCTCCCCAGTCTTCCTCCAGACTCTGGCACCTTGATTTCCGAATGACATGCAAAATTTTCTTTCATCCGAAAAAAGTACTTTGGACCACTGAGCAACAGTCCAGTGCTGCTTCTCTGTAGCCCAGGTCAGGCGCTTCTGCCGCTGTTTCTGGTTCAAAAGTGGCTTGACCTGGGGAATGCGGCACCTGTAGCCCATTTCCTGCACACGCCTGTTCACGATGGCTCTGGATGTTTCTACTCCAGACTCAGTCCACTGCTTCCGCAGGTCCTCCAAGGTCTGGAATCGGTCCTTCTCCACAATCTTCTTCAGGGTCCGGTCACCTCTTCTCGTTGTGCAGCGTTTTCTGCCACACTTTTTCCTTCCCACAGACTTCCCACTGAGGTGCCTTGATACAGCACTCTGGGAACAGCCTATTCATTCAGAAATTTCTTTCTGTGTCTTACCCTCTTGCTTGAGGGTGTCAATGATGGCCTTCTGGACAGCAGTCAGGTCGGCAGTCTTACCCATGATTGCGGTTTTGAGTAATGAACCAGGCTGGGAGTTTTTAAAAGCCTCAGGAATCTTTTGCAGGTGTTTAGAGTTAATTAGTTGATTCAGATGATTAGGTTAATAGCTCGTTTAGAGAACCTTTTCATGATATGCTAATTTTTTGAGATAGGATTTTTGGGTTTTCATGAGCTGTATGCCAAAATCATCAATATTAAAACAAGAAAAGGCTTGAACTACTTCAGTTGTGTGTAATGAATCTAAAATATAAGAAAGTGTAATGTTTATCAGTACATTACAGAAAATAATGAACTTTATCACAATATGCTAATTTTTTGAGAAGGACCTGTACATAGCGGTTATTTGTAACGATTCGAAATCTCGTATTTTACTTTCGTTTTTTACATGCGGCTATAGCCTCTGCCCCTGTACACCATTTTGAGAGGGAGTTCAGCACGATGAGGGAGAAGCAGAGAGCAGAGCAGAGTGAGTGTTATTGTGCTTCGTATGGATTCGTACATTCGTAACTTTTTTCATAACGAATTATGCCGAAGACATTCGGGCATTCGCTATTTGTGATATAATTTATTTCGAATTCAGTTTTATTCGTAATTGCTTTGTTCGGAAATTCGAATGCTTCCGAATGTCCGAAAGTTGCTAAATTCGGACGAATTTCGATTCGTTACGAAACGAATTGCACAAGCCTAGTGATCACTGACTCTGTTCAGTCAGAAAAGGAAGGAGCCGGTAAATTACAAAATTACCGGCTCCTTCATCAGATCTCCATCCTGACAGATCTGGGACGAAGGGGGGAACAGAGGAGGGCCTGGAGTGCCGGAGGAGCACACAGAGGACCCAGCAGGAGGTTGACCCAGAGAAGGACACTGGAAGCCAGAGGAGGACACGGGAGCCAGAGGAGGACCCGGCGAGCCAGAGGAGCTATAAGCACTGATCTTCATGTATAGCTTTCAATAAAGCAGTTGAAAGCAGCAGGAGGGAGAGGAGAAGAATCGGCTGTCAGCTGCTTTTTCAAAAGCTATGCGGGAAATTGGTACTTATAACTGCCCCCACCGCCGCACTGGTCATTTGTGAGGCTGCCCGGTCCTCCCTGCTACGCTGAGGATGCTGGGCCTGGTACGACAGGGCCAGCTGTACTGGCCTATCAGCGGCCCTGCCGGGAGGTATCGGACTAAGCATCTGAGCATTTGCATGAGTGCAAGTACCTGTGCAAATGCTCTGCAGCAGCACCGATACTAGTATAATGCTGGGAAAAGCGTGCTGGTTTATCTCCAGGTAACACAGACACAGATGCTGGTATTAAGTTGAGCTTAGCAGAATCCTGTCTAGGATGGGCAGCTTTGTTTATTTATACTGTTAACATGAATAACAAAAGGAAGGTGGTGGCTTCAGAATCAGCCAATCAGACATTTGTATTCTTTCAAAAGAACCAATCACACACATGTATATATTCAAATAGAATACCAGTAGTGACGTGTGCAGATGGTCGTGTGCAGAGCCATACGTCAGGCTTTGAAATCTCTGAGAGATGTCACTTTCTACTCTGTTCTACTCTTTTCCCTCTTTCTTTTCTCTTGGCCTCTCTAGCCTGGGAGGCCTTTATTAATATGTATCTTGGCCATCAGAGGCGGCTCTAGGCTTTGTGAGGCCTTAGGCAAAACTTAGACACAGGGGCCCCACTCACGCCCATAATGGGAAAAAATTATTCAAACAAGAAAAATGGCTGCAGAAAATGCAAGGATCTAGCACACAGGTGATCAGCACCACTTCCTGGGCACCCTCCTCACCCATCAAACATATTCAGCCAATGCAAGAGGGGGGAGCGAGTAAGAGGTGATAAAGAGAGAGGGGTGATAGAGATCTGATAGCGCCGACATTAGTATTGATCACAGGCAAATTAGGCGGCCGTGAGGCCCCTGGGAGTGTGAGGCCTTAGGCAATCGCCTAATTTGCCTAATTAGAGAGCCGCCTCTGTTTCCCATTCTCTATACAGCAGACCCAACCCTTACAGTCAATACATGAGTGTCCCACAGCTTACGCCTAACCAATCATTTAACCCCCACCCCCCATTTAAAACTACTCTTTACTCAACACGTAACTTGCCATTCATTTTAATCATCTTAATTATCTCTGATGACTTACGAATCTTTTATGTTGGATATTTTTGTATATTTGTACGGGTTATGCTATGTTTAATATAAAACTTCAATAAAAAACTTATTGAAAGTGAAACCTTCAAGAGATGTAAGTGTAAGGACTGGAAATCCAGACAGTAAAAATTGTCTTCCTTGACAGCCTAGCCCTGCAACATATGTTAGAATAATCATCTGGATTGCTCTCGTTTCTTGTGCCACATAATGCTAGACTCTGTTCAGACACTGCTGACCGGTGACGTTTTGTGAAACCATATACTGCTCTTAGACTGAGGGGGGTGTACGATCTACATTAAAGTCCAGCCAGCTCATTTTTTTTGTCTTGCAGTTACAAATATAAGATGAAAAGGCAGGAACTTGAGGGGAAGCACAGAGGAAACAGAGGTAAAGTAGTGCGACTCATCACTGCTTTGTGGTCAGCAGCAACTGCACAAAAAGCAAATGCACAAAGGTCTCTGCAAGCATAAAAAAGCAAATGTACAAAGGTCTCTGCAAGTACAAAAAGTAATATGAACAAAGCACTTTGCAAAAACAGATCAAGGAAAACAGTAAGGTTCAGTTGTGTACAGAGTAAGATACACACGGGGTGATTTACTAAAACTGGAGAGTGCAAAATCTGGTGCAGCTCTGCATGGTAGTGTAGCACACAGACCCCCTATTCCTTACCTTTGGCTCACTTGTAGGAAAAGGGGCACACCATGCCACATGCCCGTACCCTCCTGTGTGAAGAGGTTGAGCGGTGTAATGTACCTGGGTCTCTATGGTCAGGTTCTCCAGAGAATAGTTCCCGTCTTCACTGCAATAAAGACAAGTCTCTATTCCCCAATAACTCCAAGGTCCACACCAATTGCAACTCCAACGTAGAGTTTATTTTTCTCTTATGCATAATTATTTAAATAGGAAAGGTTGGAGGAAGATCAGGACAGCAAGAGGTGTTGGAGTAGGTCCAGGCACAAACGAATACTTATTCACTACCCATATCTTCAGTTAGTTTCAGCTCATCCGGATATTCTCCCATTAGAGTGGATCCTAGCAGCCGGAGTGATGCTCGAATTAGATTACACACAGTCTCTGCACAAACTCTGCCACAGATCTGGTGAACGTTAGGTCCCTGCCACAGACCTGATGAACGTTTGGTCTCTGCCACAGACCTGGTGGACATTAAGTCTCTGCCACAGACCTGGTGAACGATGGTTTTGGTATTAGGCCTCTAACAGGAAGATGACATCCCTCCAGAGAGTTATCCGGGCCCCTTCCTTCACTGTGATTTCTCACCAGACCCTCGGAACGGTATTCCCTCAGCCTCCTCTTCTAGATACGGGTCTCCTCGCAAGGCAGCACCCTGGGATTCCTCCTCCCTCCGTGGGCTCCAGCCGAAGGTGCTGGACCCAAGGCCTTCAGTTGCAGCCCCAGGGCTAAAGGTGCCCGGGACTGATCCACCAGTGTACCGGACCAGGAACT
Source organism: Rana muscosa (assembly GCA_029206835.1). NCBI lineage: Eukaryota > Metazoa > Chordata > Amphibia > Anura > Ranidae > Rana > Rana muscosa. The sequence continues at coordinate 118,124,827 of CM055119.1, read as the reverse complement.
CCACACCAGGGCTAAAAGGTGCCTGGGGTGGCCACGAACAAGACAACACACTCCCGGGGTCAGACCCCCGGGAACTCACCCCTTACAGAAAGGGTCTGCCCCTTTTATATCCTCTCCCGGCATGCACAGCAGGCCGACACGCCCACCATACCACCACGAGAGGGGACATTCAAGGCACAGCACTGTACCAGCGGTTCAACCCTAGCCTCCGATGGCAGCGCCATCAACAGGCCACAGGGAACTATACACCAGCATCCCACCTGTAGTATAAAAAAGGGTTTTACAGAACCCTATCAAATAGTGTGTTTGAGTACAACTACCACTCAAACATTCCCTTAGATTTAAAGCCCCGCTACAGTAGCCAATCAACTTCTAACGTCAGCTTGTTCAATTAGGCTTTAACAATAAAACCTGGAAGCTGATTGGTTTCTATGCAGTGCTGCACCAGATTTTGCACTCTCCAGTTTTAGTAAATCAACCTCTATATCACTAAAAGTATTGGGACACCTGCCTTTACACGCACATGAACTTTAACGGCATCCCAGTCTTAGTCTGTAGGGTTCAATATTGAGTTGGCCCACCCTTTGCAGCCATAACAGCTTCAACTCCTCTGGGAAGGTTTAGGAGTCCTTCTGTGCACAAGGTTTAGGAGTGTGTCTATGAAAATGTTAGACTGTTCTTCCAGAAGCGCATATGTGAGATCAGGCACTGATGTCGACGAGAAGGCCTGGCTCTCAGTCTTTGCTCCAAGTCATCCCAAAGGTATTCTATCGGGTTGAGGACAGGACCCTGTGCAGGCCAGTCACATTCCTCCACACCAAACTCGCTCATCCATGTCTTTATGGACCTTGCTTTGTGCAGTCATGTCTTGGTATGCTGACGCCTAATCGGTTTTCCCGTCGGAAAAAGTCAGATGAGAGCTTTTGGTCGGGAATCCCAACCTTGTGTATGCTCCAACGAAATTTTTCCAACAGAAAAACTACCGGAAAAAGATAGAGAGCAGGTTCTCTATTTTCCCATTGGGAAAAAATCCGATCGCAGACGCATGCTCGGAAACAAATCGACGCATGCTCAGAAGCATAGAACTTCATTTTCTGGGCTCATAGTCTTTTACATCACCGCGTTCTTGCCAGTCAAAAGTTCACTGAACTTTTGTGTGACCGTGTGTATGCAAGGCAGGCTTGAGCGGAATTCCGTTGGAAAAACCATCCAAGTTTTTCCCGACGGAATTCCGCTCGTGTGTACGGGGCATTAGGAGTTCCCTTCACTGGAACAAATGGTCCAAACCCAACCCCTGAAAAACAACCCCACACCATAACCCCCCCTCCACCAAATGATTTGAACCAGTGCATAAACCAAGGTTCATAAAGACATAGATGAGCGAGTTTGGGGTGGAAGAACTTGACTAGCCTGCACAGAGCCCTGACCTCAACCCGATAGAACACCTTTGGGATAAATTGTAGCAGAGACTGCGAGACAGGTCTTTTCGCCCACATCAATGCCTGACCTCACAAATGCACTTCTGGAAGAAAAGTCAAACATTCCCATATACACACTCCTAGACCTTGTGGACGGCCTTCCCAGAAGAGTTGAAGCTGTTATAGCTGCAAAGAGTGGGCCAACTCAATATTGAACCCTACGGACTAAGACTGGGATGTCATTAAAGTTCATGTGCGTGTAAAGGCAGGCGTCCCAATACTTGTGGTAATATACATCAACTACAGCCAAGGGTTCAGTCACTTATGCCGCGTACACACGATCATTTTTTCCTTTGGACGAGAAAAACGATCGTCTGTGGGCTTTTTGCCGTTTTTCCCGACGGGAAAAACGGCATTAATCACGATGAGAAAAATTAGAACATGTTCTAATTTTTCTCGTCGTGATTCCCAGCATTTTTTTCCGCTGCAGTTTTCCCATAGGGAGACACTGCCACGGAGCCCACACACGGTCGTTTTTCTAGACAAAGAAAAAAATGACGGGAAAAACGGTCGTGTGTGGGGGAACATGCCGTTCCCTCGTTTTTCATTTTTTTTCATGTCGTGATTCACGGCGGTGTTTTCACCGCCGTGAATCACGATCGTGTGTACGCGGCATTAGTAGCAAAGGTTTAACCATTTGTTAAAGTCGAACTTAAAGCATATCTAAGCCCAACAACAACACCCTCTCAGTCCCTTAGAAAGTAGCACAATGTGTTGTGAACTGCATCCTGGAGTACCTACAACTCCCCTGTAGACACTGGTCCCAGCCTTACCACGGCAAGAAATGCTAGCCCACCTGGCTGCCTCTTCATCTGCCCACCTGGCTGCTTCTTCACCAGTCTACCTGACTGACTCCCTTCACCAGTCTACCTGGCTGACTCTCTGGAGATCTCCCAGGGCAAGGTTTGAAGAAGACTTAACCTCCCTGGCGGTATGATTCTGTCTGGAATTATGTACCAAAAGCGGTACAATTATTTTGCATGGAAATTTGGTGTTATGTATTGTAGGCCTGCATCTCTTAGTAATTACTTACTTAAACCTGACCAAACAAGAGTCTAGTAGACATCCCGGGTATGATAAAGTTTGAAACACAAAATCATAAATTATAATATAATAAATAACTATAATTAACCACTTCCCTACTGTGCACGAAAACCCCCTTCCTGCCCAAGCCATTTTTCAGCTTTCAGCGCTGTCACACTTTGAATGACAATTGCGCGGTCGTGCGACGTGGCTCCCAAACGAAATTTGTGTCCTTTTTTTCCCACAAATAGAGCTTTCTTTTGGTGGTATTTGATCACCTCTGCGGTTTTTATTTTTTGTGCTATAAACAAAAGAAGAGCGTCCAGTTTGGAAAAAAAACACAATTTTTTACTTTTTGCTATAATAAATACCCATTTTTTTTTTTAAATAAAATTTTCCTCAGTTTAGGCCGATACGTATTCTTCTACATATTTTTGGTAAAAAAAAAAAAATCGTAATACGCGCGTATTGATTGGTTTGCGCAAAAGTTATAGCGTCTACAAAATAGGGGATAGATTTATAGCATTTTTATTTTTTTATTAGTAATGGCGGCGATCTGCGATTTTTTATTGTGACTGCGATATTGCGGCGGACACATCGGACACTTTTGACACATTTTTGGGACCATTCACATTTATACAGCGATCCCTGCTATAAAAATGCATTGATTACTGTATAAATGTGATTGGCAGGGAAGGGGTTAACCACTAGGGGGCGGGAAGGGGTTAAATATGTTCCCTCAAAGTGTTCTTACTGTGGGGGGAGGGGGACTGACTGGGGGAGGTGACCGATGGTTGTCCCTATGTACAAGGGACACATCATCGGTCCCCTCTCCCTCACAGGACGTGGATCTCTGTGTTTACACACAGAGATCCACTTTCCTGCTCGTTTCCCGGGCAATCGCGGGTGCCCGGCGGCAATCGCGGCCGCCGGGCACGCGCACCGGGGCCTTGTGAACGCGGCGGCGCGCGCGCGCCTCCTAGCTCGTTTTAAAGGGAGGACGTCATATGACGTCCTCCCAGAACGAGAGTATCCTCCGCCCGCCGTCAATTGACAGTGGGCGGGGGACAAGTGGATAATTATAACAAATAGTAATGTAATTATAATAAAAATTATTCAATAATGTAATCAAATCAAAAACACTGAAATTTGCTCAGTTGCAGAATTGTCGCTGTCATTAGATTCAGTGTTTGATGACGAATTTCCCCACAAATCGCTATCGCTCAATTCTGCAAGTGATTCTAATTTATTACCACTGTTTTCTAGCTGGTCTAAAACCACTTTTGACATAAAGGGACACTTTTTGGTTGCTATGGACAATCTCCAGTTTCCAGGCAGAAAGAACAGTTTTTATAATATAAAACTGCATGCAGGGCACTGGACAGACCACTAGGGACAAAGGGGATGTGTAATTATTTGATACAGTACTGTAATCTGTAAGATTACAGTATACTGTATGTGTATTGTGTGTTTCACTTTTTGAATTTGGCGCCGAACTCCATCCCTGTGCGCTGCAACGTCGCAGGGAACGGATCTCGGCACTCGGCAGTGTGAATCAAGCGAGATGACAGCTCACACACACTGCTGGAGGACATTGCAGGATCCAGGGGACAAGGTAAGTAACTTCCCTGTATCCTGCAATGCAATCCCGAGTCTGGCTCGGGGTTACCGCTCTTAGCATGAAAAACTCACCCCGAGCCAGACTCGGGATTACCGCTAAGGAGGTTAAGCACACCGCTCCCTGCAAGAGAGAACTGCTACATGTGGCAGTCTCTACCCTTGTAAATCCCCACACTGTGCTGTAGTACTCGCACTGTCCTCCTTGCTCCCGTTGCCTCTCAGGAAGGACTTCCTCCAAGCTTCTCCTGTTGTCAGTATCCTTCCAGGCCAGCACCCGAGCCCTGGCCTGAGGCAGAGCCCCCCCCCCCAGACTAGGGTGTTTGCCTCAAGGGCCACCTACAGCCTCCTCAGCACTGCATCTACATCTTCCACCCAACCCCCTGCCAGCGTGACTCATTCATATTTAAGGGCTTACTTAGTCCCCTGCCAGGCCCACCACCTGGGGATTGGCTAAGCTCCCCTAAATATGAAGAACAACCCTCCGGCCTTTAGCTTCCAGGACATTCTCCAACATTCCAGAACCAGAGGGAGGAACCAGAGAGCTGTTTGTATGAGTCATGCTGCCCTAAACTCTAATAACCCTGACCCAGATACAAAGACTCACAGGGTTAAGACATGAGTCAAAATATATTTGAACTACTCTGACACTAGTAGCACACTAGAGCAGTGATCATCAACCCTGTCCTCATGGCCCACTAACATGCCAGATTTGATGTATTACCTTGGGGAGATGCAAACTAGAATACTCCAATCACTGAGCAGAAAATTATATCACCTGTGATATAGTTCACTTATCTTGCAAACCTGGCCTGTTAGTGGGCCCTGAGGACAGGGTTGATGACCACTGCACTAGAGGGTGCTACACAAGGAACCCAACCAACATAAAAAGAGACACATGAGCTCCCAACTTTACATAACATCTTTTATCACAATCACACAACTCGGACCTCTCTCCCAGCTCCATCCTCCCCCTATGTAACTCGGCACAAAGGTGGGACCAAACAATCCAACTCACTGGGAACATGGCAGAAGACACCACAAAACAAAAGGTTTGCAGAGGATATCAACCCCTCTTTACAATAAGAAAGAGAATAATGGGAATGATGGGCACCGTTAGGTGCTCAGGGACTTTTAAACGGTGTTCAAAAATAGAGAAAAACACATGGGTGTGTATAGACAAATTAACAGTGTTTATTAAACATCTTTAAAAACAAACAAGCATAAAGTGTAAAGACCATCCACATAGAGTACATGACAAAGGAGTCACAGAACATGATGAGCTGTCGTCAAGAGTCACTTGACTAGTTTCGCTCGAGTAGAGCTTCTTCAGGAGTTTTAATTGACAAGGAACGCAGATCATACTAAAAATACAAATTTGCATATGTCGAGCATATGTGTTTGCTTGACATATGCAAATTTTTATTTTTAGTATGATCTGCGTTCATTGTCAATTAAAACTCCTGAAGGAGCTCTACTGGAGCGAAACTAGTCGAGTGACTCTTGACGACAGCTCATCATGTTCTGTGACTCCTTTGTCATGTACTCTATGTGGATGGTCTTTACACTTTATGCTTGTTTGTTTTTAACCACTTCCCGCCCAGTCAATAGCAAATTGACGTCCGGGAAGTGGTCCTGTTATCCACACTGGACGTCATATGACGTCCTGCAGGATAACAGCCGCTGCGCGCCCGGGGGGCGCGCATCGCGGCGATCGGTGGAGCGGTGGGTCAGTCTGACCCACCGCTACACTGATCTCGGTAAAAAGCCTCCGTCGGAGGCTTTTTACCATGTGATCAGCCGTGTCAAATCACGGCTGATCAGGAAGTAAACAGGAAGAGCCGTTGATCGGCTCTTCCTCACTCGCGTCTGACAGACGCGAGTAGAGGAGAGCCGATCGGCGGCTCTCCTGACAGGGGGGGTTCGCGCTGATTGTTTATCAGCGCAGCCCCCCCTCGGATACCCACACTGGACCACCAGGAAAGCCCCCAAGGACCACCAGGGAAGCCCTAAGCATGTGGATGGCCCCCATGGCCATCCACATGTAGTAAAAAAAATATATATATAAAAAAAACCATAAAAAAATATGCCAATCAGTGCCCACACATGGGCACTGACTGGCACGATCATGCCAAGAAACAAATGTGTGGTGGCTGGCATTGCTAGGCAGCAGTGTCACCAGTGCCACCTACTAGTGTCCATCAGTGCCACCTATCAGTGCCCATCCGTGCCCATCTGTGCCCATAAGTGCCCACCTATCAGTGCCCGTCCGTGCCACCTATCAGTGCCACCCATAAGTGCCCATCAGTGCCGCCTAAAAGTGCCCATTAGTGCCGCCTATGAGTGCCCATCAGTGCCACCTATGAGTGCCAATCAGTGCCGCCTATGAGTGCCAATCAGTGCCACCTATGAGTGCCCATCAGTGCCGCATACCAGTGCCACATATCAGTGCCCATCAGTGCCGCCTATCAGTGCCCATCATCAATGCCCATCAGTGCCACCTCATCAGTGCCACCTCATTGGTGCCACCTCATCGGTGCCCATCAGTGTCGCCTTATCAGTGCCCTTCAGTGCCGCCTTATGAGTGCCCGTCATTGAAGTAGAAAAGGTACTTATTTACAAAAAAAATTAACAGAAACAAAGAAAAACGTTGTTTTTTTCAAAATTTTCGCTCTTTTTTTATTTGTTGCGCAAAAAATAAAAGTCGCAGAGGCGATCAAATACCACCGAAAGAGAGCTCTATTTGTGGGAACAAAATGATAAAAAAAATTGTTTGGGTACAGTGTAGCATGACCGCGCAATTGTCATTCAAATTGCGACAGCGCTGAAAGCTCAAAATTGGCTTGGGCAGGAAGCTGTATAAGTGCCTGGTATTGAAGTGGTTAAAGATGTTTAATAAACACTGTTAATTTGTCTATACAGTACACAGCCATGTGTTTTTCTCTATTTTTGAACACCGTTTAAAAGTCCCTGAGCACCTAACGGTGCCCATCATTCCCATTGGTCTCTTTCAAATTAAACGGGATGAGGTGTTCCATATCTGAATGAGTTTGGCCTCTTTGTTTAATATACCCTCTTTACAATAGTGATGGGCCAGTGGGAATGTATGGCTGTTGGGAGAAAGTGGGCAAGCTTTGGCAGTACCAGGAAATGTCGAAGCCTTGCCTAGCTCATGTAATGGGATGACAGTACTAGAATACAATAGGGAGACAAGCACAGAACATTGTTAACCTATAACAGGAAGTGTCTGAACAAAGGCCTTCATGGCAGGATCAGCAGGTATTTTAACGAAAGCTTTGCTCACATACTGTATGTCTTTATTCAGTTTTACATTTTTACAAGTTCAGTGTTAAAAATATCGATATGCATTAAACAATACCAATATATAAAGAGGAAAGGGAGGAGCAAGAGTAAGGAGAGGTAAGAAGTAGGAGAATAGAGTTAAGAGGTAGGAAGGAGAAAGTAACCATGAAAACGGTCAAGGTATGACAGACATTATATAAAAAGCAAGTACCCGAGTAGGATTGTAGGGAGAAGCATGGTCATTAGAGTGTCCTAATGGAGAGGGGGGATGGGCAGAGGTTAAATTTATGGCACAGGAAAAAAATTGGAGTTGCAGTGGGCCCATCAGCAGGTTCACAAAGACTGGGTCTTCACTGGATCGTTACTGTTGGCTGCCACCAGGTTCTCCGTAGTTTCTGGTAATGTACCCTCTAGTGGTAGCATCCCAGGGGTGTCAGAAAAACAATATGGGGTTGGGACCCCACTGGGTGTCACTGGCACTTGGTCACATCACTTATTGCTTTTCTTGCAGACGCTTCTTAGAAAGGCCTTTTGGCTTGTCCAGAGCAATTTTTATACTGGCTGGAAGGCCTGCCTTTTCACTTATTTATGGCACGAACACTTGCACGGCATGCGTTTTTTTTTTTTACTTACAGAGGTGCAGATTTTACAGAGTCTGCCCTGATGACGGGCAGAAGTACTGTGTCTTTTGTTTTGTTTTTTGCTTTTCTCATTGTTGGTGTCTCTTTGAGTAGCCCTCATTGGAGGAATAGCTTCTACAGGTCCCCAAGGAGTAGAGTTCGCCTAGTTTTGGCCTAAGTGGACTACAGTACCTTGCCCTTGTCAGGAGCCTTGTGACCTGGGGGGGGGGGGGGGGGTTCAGGGATCAAGGCCCTTCGTCTTTGGAGGTTGGCTGTGATTTAACACTTCTACTTTTTTTCTTGTTTTATTTTTTGTTCACAGGGCCCATTCTTCAATGGGCGAAGAAGAGGTCAATTTCCAATTACGACATATGGTGACACGTGTTGTTAAGTGTCAGTTTCTCAAGATGCCTTAACAAGTGTAGAATAGATATCCTCCAGCATTGACCCAAGCCTGCTAGACCATCCCCTTCAACCCCAAACTTTACAATAACGGACACAACAAGGATTTGGATTAAAAATCGCCATCACAGCCTTTTATTAACAAAATAAATAACTTCAAATTAAATAACATAACATTTCTTAGAACAGAAACTAAGAAATAAAGCTTGGTGGTCATTGAGGGCAACAAAACACAACCTATTCACTGCGAAACCCTTTGCTTAAACTTAGGCCCCCAGCCGCAACACAACAGCTTGGAGACAATCCTCATTATCCACGGTGACCTCCGATTTACATATTCCGAGTTAACCCCTCGTTAACAGGAATGTACCCGAGAACCCCGTACCACCGATATGTCCCTACCATTCTATTCAGAAGTTTTTCCTCCTCCAAAGACCCACCACTGCCAGGCTGCCATGACAACCACATAGCAAGAACACATCAATGATGGGGGGGGGGGGCGGGAGGGAAGTTTCTTCTTTTTTGTGCTGCAAGCGACTGGACCCTTGCAGCTCCCCAAACTCCCCTAACTTTCTGGGACCCCCCCTCCCAGCTACAGACCACTACCAATCAGGTAAGGCCACTCACTACAATAAACTAACTTTTAACCCTTGCCAAGCTGTCCTCATGTTTGTCCCTACGCTCATTTGTTTGTTTGTTTTTTTGCTCCAGGACTACCTTTCTTAATTTTGGTTATGGACTCAACTATAAAGCTACTCTTGGAAAGGCCCAGATATACGATATACACTTGCTAATTGTAGTAAAAATGGCCTTTCATATGGCAGTGATTAGGCGGCTGTCCCACCGTATGCTCCTCTGAGCATCTCCAGCAAGAGCTTGGTGTTGATTGGTAAATGAAGTTTAGCGCTAAGGGAGTCTGGCACCATAGGAAGATGTTCTTGTAATGCCTAGTACACACAACCGTTTTTTCCGTCGGATAATAAACTGACGGTTTTCCAGACAGAATTCCTCTCAGCCTGCCTTGCATACACACGCTGAGACAAAAGTCCGCCCGTCCAAAGCGCGGTGACGTACAACACGTACGACGGCACTATAAAGGGGAAGCTCCATTCCAACGGCGCCACCCTTTGGGCTGCTTTTGCTGATCCTCGTGTTAGTAAAAGTTTGGTGAGAGACAACACCTCAGCCTCGTGCTTTTTAGTCCGTTACAGCGTGACGAATGTGATATCTCCATTACGAACGCTAGTTTTACCAGAAAGAGCGCTCCCGTCTCATACTTGATTCTGAGCATGCTCTCTTTTTTTGTCCGGCAGTTTTCCCCTCGGAAAAACTGCGATGGAGCATACACACGGCCGGGATTCCCGACGAAAAGCTCTCATAGCAGTTTTCCCGTCAGAAAAAACGGTCGTGTGTACGAGGCATTTTAGTTACATTTGAAAGGTTTTTAAAAGTATAGTGACTAGGTTTACATATCCTTGAAGTGTAGTTCTGAGCACCAAATCTGAACACGTTTATCATGCCCGTTCCACATCTTGTTTTCTGAGATTTGCATCTCTCGAGCTGTGCAGTATAAAATACAGAAGTTTGATATGTCCACAAAACCACATCCTGCATCTCTGTGAAGAGGTGGGGGGTGGGCAAGGAGACTCACGATTGTGACACAATACAGGAAAGAAGAAAGAGGAGTTGTACACCGTGACACGACTCATATAGATCGAGAGACAACCAGGAGAGAGAAATTGCAGAATAATACAATACGGTTAGAGCTGAGCCTAGCAAAGCCACAGAGACAGAAGACACACCCGTACTGTCATCCTCACACAGATCTCTGTTGGCTGCAATAGAATAAAAGGAGAAATCAGGAAATTTGCAAACACCCATACAGAGCAGATATCTGGACCTCAGTACGACACATATTAGAATTCACACAGTCTGCCGCACCCTCACACAGTCTGTTACATTGTGCCACACTGACAAGACAAGATGTCTGACAATGAGGAACCACAGAGAGAGGAGGGGTGCAAGGAGCAGATGTTTCAAGAAACACTCGAGGAGACCGAGAGGTGAGAAATCTTTACACTTTATGTATTTGCAGATTTGCCTAATATAGTTTATGGATTTTTTTTTGCAATCATTATGTGCAATAACCCAACCAATCCTGAAGTTAAATCAATGAAAATTTAAAGTGTATCTAAAGTCAAAACCTTTTTTTTGTTTTGAATGATGTGAGGGTTTTTCTTGCTTTCTGTGTGGTACTCTCTTTGTCCTGGTGACCATTGTCACAGGATGGAAAGTGTGGGAAAATGTAACATTTTTAGTAGTCACTTGCAGAGGAATATAAGGTAGGGGGAGCAATCGATTTGCACCACCCCTCACCTATGGGTCCATCACACAGGGGGAGATTTACTAAAACTGGTGCACTGAGAATCTGGTGCAGCTGTGCATGGTAGCCAATCGGCTTCTGACCTCAGCTTGCTCAATTAAGCTTTGGCAATAAAACCTGGAAGCTGATTGGCTTTTATGCAGCAGTGAGCCGGGTTTTGCACTCTCCAGCTTTACTAAATAAACGCCACAGACTGTTCTGGATTCTTTTAGGGCACATCATTTGCATACTTACCTGTAATCTGGTTGAAGATTTGTCACGTGGAGATAACGGTCCTGCATGAGCTGGCACCTATATAAAGAAAATAAATTACGCAGTTATAGGGGGATTTACTAAAACTGGTGCACACAAAATCTAGTACAGCTGTGCATAGTAAACAATCAGCATCTAGGTTTAAAGTGATTGTAAGGCTCGGTTTCCACTATTGCGACCCCAAAGTCGCGCGATTTACAGTACGACTTTGCAATGCGATTTTTGATGCAATGTCATGCGACCGGTGAGAACCATGTGACTTGAGTCGCATCAATTAGAACGGGGACCATTGAAATACATACATTTTGAATTGTCATGCGACTTCACATGTGTCAAGTCGCACAACAACTCGCAGTAGTGAGTCTTAGGCTTAGCCTTAGGCTTTGTTTTTTTTGTTTTTTTAATAACAAACATGTCATGTTACCTCCTCCCATGCTCGTCTTCAGGACTTCTCCAGAGCCTCTCCCATCCTCTGGAACTCCCTGCCCCGGTATTTCCGATCAGCCCCTACCCTGTCCACCTTTAGGAGATCCCTGAAAACTCATTTATTCAGGGAAGCCTATCCCACGCCCACCTAACAACTGTCCCTGAGTATTTGTAGCTGCTGGCTTTATTATTATTTTTTTCGCGGGACCTCCGCTTTAATGCATAGGGTGCATTAAGGTGAAAAAACATGTGGGTTTAAAACCCCTTTAAGCCTAGGTTCACACTGAATGCAGGTTTGAAATTGTGCGAGTTCAGCTGAACCAATCCATTTTTTTTGCTTAATTCTCCTTTAAGGGGGTGGGGCAGGGGCGTGTCCTATGCCAACATACATTTGCTAGTAGGTGTCCCTCATTCCCATCTCAAAATGTTGGGAGGTATGGGAGAGACTTCAAGAACTTAAAACGGAGCTATGCTGCATCTGAGCCCCGCACACCAAAAATGCTATTTAAATCGGTGTTCCGGCACAAAAAAATATTAAAAGCCAGCAGCTACACATACTGCAGCTGCTGGCTTTTAATAATAGGACACTTACCTGTCCTGGAGTCCAGCAATGTCAGCTGTTGGGTGCTGCCGCCACCATTGCGGCTAAGGGAACCCGGCAGTGTAGCCTTTCAGCTTCACGCCGGGAACCCTACTGCGCATGCGCGAGGCCCACTCCTCTCTCCTGTTGGCCCAGTGGCTGGGGGAGGAGGAGGGAGCCCCATGGTGACGACACGGGCTGTGGCCCGGACTCCCGGAAGTGGGAAAGGAAAACTCTCAAAGATAGCTATCTGGTCCCCCTTCCCCCCTGAAAGGTGCCAATTGTGGCACCGGAGGGGGGTAGGAATCGGATGAGCGGAAGTTCCACATCTCAAAATGTTGGGAGGTATGGAAATGTACAAAAAAAGTTTAAAACAAGTACAGTAAATGATACTCTTTCCTATCTATTTATTAATATTAGCAGCATAAGAAATAAAAATAATGTTGATTGACAGAGTGACGTTCCACTTTAATATATACAGTCTGGGGAATAGAAGGGAAAGGGGAGACATGACTGAAACCTTGAAATACATCAAGGGGGTGAATAAGATTCAATATGAAGCCAAGATCAAGAACACAGGGGCATAGCCTCAAACTAGCAGAAGGAAAGTACAAATATAATCAAAAGAGTAGTTGATGCTTGGAACAGATTTCCAGCAGAGTCAGTGAGTCAGTCATTCAAACATGCTTGGGGCAGAAATATAGCTACACTCAGACAAAAAAGCTATATAAAAAAAAAAAAAAATTAATAGATATATAGCACACAGACCCTTTTCCTTCTGCTTACCTCCACCTGCAGAGTAGGGCACACCATGCCACATGCCCGTATCCTCCTGGTATAAGAGGTTGAGCGGTGTTCATACAATTTTTGGGTCCTGCAGCGAGTTATCTCCTTCCGTTGGTTCTCGTCCCTAGAATATAGGGAAAAGTCTATTCTCTTTCCTAAAAGAAGGCCAATGTCCAGACTGTTTTAAACTCCAACAGACAAATTAATTTTTTTTGCTTGGAACTTAGTGGGAAAACTGAAGATAGAGATAGAGTTGGGTAGGGAGGTAGGTTCAGGCACGCGGCACTTATCTACCCTCGTCGCCACTCAAGCCTGAGTGGGTATTGCTCACCCGGATAGATCCCTCTCATGGTTCTAGCAGCGGGAGTGAAGCACGAACAGTTACTTTAGAGTTTTGTCCCCTCCAGGGACAGGCTCAGGAGATCCTCTGCTACAGAATCTCCCGGTCTTTAAATCCGGAACTCCTAAGCACCTGTAACTTTTAGAGACTATAGGTGCCAATGGGGCACGTTACAGGAGCTGTTTCACAGATCACAGAATCCTTCCCTCTGATGGGCAACCAGGCCTCTCCCGAGACAGTGACTTCCTTTACCGATTCCCTGGACAGGTCCTCCTCTGGTTTCCTCTCCTTCCATGGGCACCCTGGGACTTCTGTGGGTTGGTTTAGTTGTAGGCCTCAGTTAAAGGTACTGGGCCTACCTGTAACGATGCAGCCTCGGGCCAAAGGTGCCCGGGACTGACCACACACACGCACCCCTGGCCTGGAGGGCCAAAGGGCGCGAACCAAACTCCTCAGATCATGGCGCACTCCCTTATGTATCCCCTTCCCGGCATGCACAGCAGGTAGACCACGCCCATTGCACAGCTGCCGAGAGAGGACACCTAATCACGCCGCAACGCCACCTGTGGTTCGACCCAAGACCTGGGCAACAATGCCACCTGCAGTACCGCAGTATACCCCTTTTCCAACAATGTCACCTGCAGGTCAAAGGGAACTATACAACCGGGTAGTATTCCAGCAGAGCAGAGTCCAATTTAGGCAAATCAAATAGCCTGAGCCAAATTATTGCTCAGACTGCCCTCTAAATTTCAGGCATAGCGACCCCAAATGTGGGGGTCCGCTACAAATAAATAAAACATTTGGCAAACTGGATGGGCCTCATGGTCTTTTTTTTCTACCACCACTTTTCTCTGTTTCACTCACATCGGTGAGATTTCCTGTTGTTTCTACAGGACAGGAAGTGAAGACTAATTTCATCAATGGGACACAGTTGTAAAAAAAAAAACTGTCAGGGTTTCGAATCGCACCTTACTTTGTACAAGCGTTTTTTATTTCTTTAGTGTCGGCACTCTTTAAAAGTATGCAAATTCTCAAGGCACAGGGTCTAAAATGTAAAAACCGTGAACACGATACTTGTCATCAAGGGAGGGGATGAACTACAAGACTCTAGTTCAGGGGTCTCAAACTGGTGGCCCTACAGCTGTTGCAGAACTACAAGTCCCATCATGCCTCTGCCTATGGGAGTCATGCTGTCAGCCTTGCAATGCCTCATGGGAATTGTAGTTCTGCAACAGCTGGAGGGCCACCAGTTTGAGACCCCTGCGTCTAGTTACTCTCCTACATGGCCAGATGTTTTCAAGAGGAGCCCATGTTGCTCTGTCACTTTTACCTATCGGCCTGTGTATGGTGACTTTCATTTCCCTATATTATAGACAACAAGATTCTATATTTGACTGATATGATCCCTGGGCAGCCTGGCATCACCTCCATCTCTCCTGTCACTATTCTAGCATAAACACCCCCCGGGCCCCCCTCCACCTACCTGTTTGATAACTTATCTGGCAACCAATCAGAGCCCTTCTTTTATCCATTGCAGTGCTGCATGCAGGAATCATCTGCGCACTGATTGGTTCCCTGCGTGCTGCTCGTGAGTGAGCAGGCTTCATAAAGCAGACAAGTGTCTTGCGGGGTGAATGTGTATTGCTGGCAGCATCCAGTGTGTACAGCATCCGTTACTGAGCAATGTCCATGGCTGACATCCCTGGGGAACCCAGATTGCACCCCAATTGAGAGAGGCTGCTTTATACCAAACTGAGTTTTGGGTTTTAGATAAACTTTAATTAAGATTAGTTGCTTCAGATTAAAGGCTGCTTCAGATGCTGTTTGTCTCCTTAAAGCAGAGGTTCACACAAAAAGTGAACCTCCGCTTTTTGGAACCCTCCCCCCCTCTGGTGTCACATTTGGCACCTTTCAGGGGGAAGGGGGGTGGAGATACCTGTATAATACAGGTATTTGCACCCACTTCCGGGTTCTGACCGCCGCGGGAGTCCCATCCCTTCGCGTCACCCCTCGCTGTCTTCTGGGAAACACACTGTTCCCAGGAGAGAGCGCGACCAGTGACGGCGCGCCGCGATTCTTGCACATGCGCAGTAGGGAACCGGGCAGTGAAGCCGCAAGGCTTCACTTCCTGATTCCCTCACCAAAGATGGCGGCAGAAGCATCCGAGGACCCAGGGATTGCTCCGCCTCGCCTGCTGACATCGCGGGCGCGCTGGACAGGTAAGTGTCCATTTTTTTAAAAGTCAGCAGCTGCAGTATTTGTAGCTGCTGGCTTTAAAAAAAAAAAAAAAAACGGGTAAACCTCCGCTTTAAAACCTAATGTCGCGTACACACGATCGATTTTCACGATGGTGAAAACACCGTCGAGAAAATCTACGGGAAAAACGAGGAACGGCTTGTTTCCCTACACACGGCCCTTTTTCCCATCATTTTTCTCTTGGTCGAGAAAAACGACAGTGTGTAGGCCAGAGGCGTAGCGTGGGGGGGGGGGGGGGCAGGGGGGCCGTGGCCCCGGGCGCAACATTTAGGGGGGCGCCATTCCGTGCCTCCGAGTCCTCCTAATTTTAATTTTCTGTGTCCGGGTGTCCCCGATCTCTGGCTGCCATGTTTAGTGTCCGGCGCCCTGTGATTGGGCGTATGAGGGTCATGTGCGGCGTGTGGCTGGCCTGTCTGTGATTGCTCTAGAAGTCCCGCCTCCGCCACATGACCGCCATACGCCCAATCACAGTGCACTGGGAAACACTGAACATGGCAGCGGGAGACGTGCACTGTGTGAGCTGCCGGGGCCGCTATCTTCCCCTCCGCCTGTCCCTCTGCTCTGGTACGGCGCTGTGTGTCGAGCGGAGGGCGAGCACGGTGGAGATGGGAGCATGGAGCGGAGGTGCAGCCGACGTCTGACAAGGAGGAGCGGAGCCTCCACTACACTGACAAGGAGCGGGGCCTCCACTACACCTGGAGGTGCAGCCGGCGTCTGACATGGAGGGAGGTGCGGGTGGATGGCGCTGGCGGGGAGTCCGGGACTCCGATGCAATTCTGCACATCCATCCAGATCCAGTGCTGAGGTCATGAGGAGAGTCCTGGCGAAGAGCAGAGAGGTAAGGAGGATGTATTTGCTGTGTGGAGGGGGGAGGGGGGTGTGAGTAGTGCAGGAAGTAGGACTCCTACTGTAGGTGTAAGGTCAGGGGGTCAGTGTATGTGTCAGGTAGGTGGGTCAGTGTATGTGTCAGGTAGGTGGGTCAGGGGGTCAGTGTATGTGTCAGGGGGTCAGTGTATGTGTCAGGTAAGTGTGTCAGGGGGTCAGTGTATGTGTCAGGGGGTCAGTGTATGTGTCAGGCAGGTGTGTCAGGGGGTCAGTGTATGTGTCAGGTAGGTGTGTCAGGGGGTCAGTGTATGTGTCAGGTAGGTGTGTCAGGGGGTCAGTGTATGTGTCAGGGGGTCAGTGTATGTGTCAGGTAAGTGTGTCAGGGGTTAGTGTATGTGTCAGGGGGTCAGTGTATGTGTCAGGTAAGTGTGTCAGGGGGTCAGTGTATGTGTCAGGTAAGTGTGTCAGGGGGTCAGTGTATGTGTCAGGGGGTCAGTGTATGTGTCAGGCAGGTGTGTCAGGGGGTCAGTGTATGTGTCAGGTAGGTGTGTCAGGGGGTCAGTGTATGTGTCAGGTAGGTGTGTCAGGGGGTCAGTGTATGTGTCAGGGGGTCAGTGTATGTGTCAGGTAAGTGTGTCAGGGGTTAGTGTATGTGTCAGGGGGTCAGTGTATGTGTCAGGTAAGTGTGTCAGGGGGTCAGTGTATGTGTCAGGGGGTCAGTGTAGGGGTCAGATAGGTCACATGTGTTCATAAAATGGAAAGAGTGCAGCTCTATGTGGTTAAAACCATGTGTGAAATTAATGTTAAACCTTGAAATGTAAACAAATGATATGTGAAAAATAAATATATGAAGAATTAATTAAAAAGAAAACTAATGTAGAGTCAAAAAAGAACACAACATAGTTTGTGAAGAGTTCATTCCAAAAGCAAATCCGTGAAGGGTTAATTCCCCCCCAAAAAAGACAAATTGCTTGCCAAGAAAGTGAAGTTCGGTGAATAATACTGTAAGTCCCAAAATAAATCAGGGTATTGCCAGAGAAGTAGTGAGTGATAGAAATCTTCCCAAGAGAAGCGTGATTTTTCAGGTGTGACACCCAAGTGATTAACCACTTGACAACTGGGCACTAAACCCCCTTCGTGCCCGGACCAATTTTTAGCTTTCAGTGCTGACACACTTTGAATGACAATTGCGCGGTCATACAACGCTGTACCCAAATGATATTTTTATCATTTTTTCCACACAAATAGAGATTTCTTTTGGTGGTATTTGATCACCTCTGCGGTTTTTATTTTTTGCGCTATAAACAAAAAAAAGACAGAAAATTTTGAAAAAAAACACAATATTTTTTTACTTTTTGTTATAATAATATCCCAATTTTTTTTAAAAAACTATTTTTTTTCTCAGTTTAGGCCGATACGTATTCTTCTATATTTTTTTGGTAAAAAAAATTGCAATGAGCGTATAGTGATTGGTTTGCGAAAAAGTTATAGCGCCTACAAAATAGGGGATAGAATTATGACATTTTTGTTATTTTTTTTTTTTTACTAGTAATGGCGGCGATCTGCGATTTTTGTCAGGCCTGCAATATTGCGGCGGACATATCGGACACTTTTGACACTATTTTGGGACCATTCACATTTATACAGCGAACAGTGCTATAAATATGCACTGATTACTGTATAAATGTGACTGGCAGGGAAGGGGTTAACACTAGGGGGCGAAGAAGGGGTTAACTATGTTCCCTATTTGTGATTCTTACTGTGGGGGGAGGGGACTGACAGGGGGAGGTGACCGATCTGTGTCCCTATGTACAAGGGACACAGCATCGGTCTCCTCTCTCCCTGACAGGACATGGATCTGTGTGTTTACACACAGAGATCCACGTCCTGCCTCTGTCACAGCCGATCGCGGGTGCCTGGCGGACATCGCGGCCACCAGGCACGCGCATCGGCATCACGTGACTGCGGCGGGCACAGCTGTTCCCCCGCCGCACGCCCTCTGCGGCGCGCAGGGGGAGAGAAACAGCAGGACGTCCATGGACGTCCACTCAGCACTTGAGAGCCGCGCTGCAGACGTCTTTTGTCTATAGCGCGGGTCTCAAGTGGTTAATATCTTGCTTACCAGATTGTGCATCAGTCACGGCTATCTGGTAAGCAAGATATTAATCACTTGGGTGTCACACCTGAAAAATACCCTGATTTATTTTGGGACTTATTATTCACTGAACTTCACTTTCTTGGCAAGCAATTTGTCTTTTTTTGGGGGGAATTAACCCTTCATGGATTTGCTTTTGGAATGAACTCTTCACAAACTATGTTGTGTTCTTTTTGGACTCTGCATTAGTTTTCTTTTTAATACATTTTTCACATATCATTTGTTTACATTTCAAGATTTAACATTAATTTCACGCATGGTTTTAACCACATAGAGCTGCACTCTTTCCATTTTTTGCTATCTATCCTAAGTTTTTTGTACTGAACTTAAGTGCAAGCTGCTTTCTTATACACTTTATCATAATTTTTTTTATTATCATCTTAAATTAGTGCAGCGTTAGCCTTAGGGCTTCTTTTTTTCTAAGGTCACATGTGTTGCAGGGTAAAGTGGAGTCAGGGCGCAGCCGGGGGGAGGGCAGCAAAAATCCTTGCACCAGCCCTGGTGGTCAGTGTAGTGGTGTGTAGTGGTGTGTAGTGACCAGTGTAGGAATCGGGTAGGTCAGTGCAGTGGACAAGAAGGAAAGTGTAATGGTCAGTCTAGGAATCATGTAGGTCCGTGTAGAGGTTAGTGTAGTGGTCAGTTTAGGAATCAGGCTGGTCAGTACTACTGTAGGAAGGGACTCAGGGAGTGCAAAAAGTCCGCAAGTTAGGGGGCGCAAATTTCTTGCCTTGCCCCGGGCGCTGACAACCCACGCTACGCCACTGGTGTAGGCTCCCTGGCAGTGTTTCCCTATGGGAAAACTGCAGCGGAAAAAAAATGCCGTGAATCACGACGAGAAAAATTGGAGCATGTTCTAATTTTTCTCGTCGTGATTAATGCCGTTTTTCTCGTCGGGAAAAATGACCAAAAGCCCATACACGGTCGTTTTTCTCGTCAAAGAGAAAAAATTAAATTTTTCCCGACGAGAAAAATGGTCGTGTGTACGCGGCATAAGGCTTCATTCACACCTATGTACAATGACAATATCCATCGGAGAGATGTCTCATTACTTCCTGTCCTGATGCCCATCATCACGGGATTGAACGTGTGGGAAAGTCCAAGGTTTTTAATAGTCAAGCCTCGTACACACGGCCGAGATTCTCGTCGAAAAAAACTTGTCCCGGCCGAGTGTACAGACGCTTGATTCAAAGAACCCGCAGTTCTTTGAATGGAGCGTACGCGGTGACGTCATCGACTACGACGAGCATGCGCTCGTCACATTCGATGCCGTCGCAGCCATCTTGGTATACCCTACCTATGCCTAGGAAGCTACCGCGCATGCGTCAAATTCATTTCGAACATGTGCGGGCTTCCCGGAGGACAGGTAAGTGTACACACACTCACTTTTCTCGTCGAGATTACTTGTCGGTTTTCTTGACGAGAAACCATACACACGAACGAATTTCTCGGCAAGACATCTCTGCCAGCAAGTTTCTTGCTGGTTCTTGCCGAGAAATTCGGTCGTGTGTACGAGGCCTTACTGGAGCAGCAACTGGGGTAGTTACATAGTTACATTGTTACATATAGTAGGTGAGGTTGAAAAAAGACACAAGTCCATCAAGTCCAACCTATGTGTGTGATTATATGTCAGTATTACATTGTATATCCCTGTATGTTGTGGTCGTTCAGGTGCTTATCTAATAGTTTTTTTAAACTATTGATGCCCCCGCTAAAACCACTGCCTGTAGAAGAGAATTCCACATCCTTGCTGCTCTTACAGTTGGGCCCCTTTCACACTGGGGCGTTTTTCATGCGGTTTAGCGCTAATATTAGCGCTATTATACCGCATGAAAAAATCATGCCCTTTAGCCTTCAATGTGAAAGCCCAAAGGCTTTCACACTGAAGCGGTGCGCTAGCAGGACCGCTCCAAAAGTCCTGCTAGCCGCTTCTTTACAGCGGTGAAGGAGTGGTGTGTTCACCGCTCCTTTACCGCGGTCTCCCATTGAAATCAATGGGACAGCGCGGTAATACCGCCCGCAAACCGCGGCAATAGCCGCGGTTTGCGGGCGGTATTAACCCTTTTTCGGCCGCTAGCGGGGGTTAAATTCACCCCCCTAGCGACCGCATACCGCGGTAAGAACGACGGTATAGCAGCGCTGAAAATCGCGCTGCTATACCGCCACCGCTCCTGCCCGCCCCAGTGTGAAAGGGGCCTAAAGAACCCTGTACGCAGTTTAAGGTTAAACCTCTTTTCTTCTAATTTTAGTGAGTGGCCATGTGTCTTATTAAACTCCCTTCCGCAAAAAAGTTTTATCCCTATTGTGGGGTCACCAGTACGGTATTTGTCAATTTAAATCATATCCCCTCTCAAGCGTCTCTTCTCCAGAGAGAATACGTTCAGTGCTCGCAACTTTTCCTCATCCCTAATATCTTCCAGACCCTTTATTAGCTTTGTTGCCCTTCTTTGTACTCGCTCCATTTCCAGTACATCCTTCCTGAGGACTGGTGCCCAGAACTGGACAGCATACTCTAGGTGCGGCCGGAGTTGGTAGCCCTCTGAAGAGTGGTCTGCGGTGGATTGCTTTTCAGAGGACGTTTGAAAGGCAGTGAGGGGACACTGTGCCATTTCCTTACTGCCTGTTTTAACCCCTTAAAGCCCACACCACCACATCGCAACTACATGCATTGCACGCAGGTGCGGCGCGGCGCGGCCTCCTTCACTTGAATGGGTCATGTTGTGCAATTTAAATGAGAAGTATAGCCAAAGCTCTTTTGGCTGTACTTCTCCTATGGATCACAGGAGTTCATTCCGCACTCCTGTTACTCATTTTCAGCCGACAGTGGGCTAAAGCCCGCTGTCAGCTGATGTCACAGAGTTGGTCCATGCTCTGAAAAGATCCTGATCATATGGTTGGTATCCACCTAGATGCCTGGACTGGTAGCTGGCTCAGCCTCTTAGCGACCTGCTGAGAGCCTGAGCCAGCCACTCCTGCCCCCTCCACAGCCCACCACTCCAGTGAGCACTGGAGGGGCAGAGCAGAGAGCCGAAGACTGACAGTCACCGGCTCTCTGCAGCCTGAAGCGGTCAGAGCTGAGCGATCAGTGGTGTTTGACTGCTCAGTTCTCGGTCGTAGAGCCAGCGGGGGAAAGATGCAGTATTGGACTGATGATGGATCCATCTTGGTGAGTATCATTTTTTTTTTTTTTTTTTACCTGTACCCATACTTCTCTTTTAATGCAACATGTCATCAAATGTACAGCCATAACCTTTCTTTTTTGGGACATGCATCCACCTTTCTCAAGGTGACATAGATGACTATGCCCACCGGAGAGATTTATCATCACTTCCTGTCCTGACAGGAAGTGAGGGAAAATCCCCCCAATAGGGATTCAGCAATAAAAACCCAGAAGATGCTGTAATCCTTCCCTGCTCTCTCCAGAGTGAAGTAGAATTTTTTTCCTACTGAAGCTTGGTGGTAAATAAACATGATAAGCTGACACGATACAAGATTATTTTTTATTTTTTTAATTCTCTATTTAATTATGCAACAAGACAATGTAGTATAACATGACAGCCTGTTCTCAATGATAACAATTTACAGTAATACTGTATATTATACATGTACAAACAAGGGGTTGAAAGACAACATTAATGCAATAGATACAAGATCATTTAAACACGTAAAGGGTAGTGTATTGTGTGCAATTTGCTTTAACAACCAATCAAAAACCACTTTCCATCATTCTGATGCTAAATGATGAAATGTGATGCTTATTGCGGGCTATTTTATGCCATTCCTATGGGCACTGCCCTGCTAGACAACCCAGACAGATGTCCGCCATATCTCACATATTGTTAGGGCTGATAGTCGGGGACACACTTTGTTGAACTCCATCCAGAAACCAGAATCTGTATTCCTTGGCTGTTGAATGACGAAGGAATGAAAGTAATTTGAAGCCATCCATCCTCTTGTGGGGCGCCACCACATATCTCCAGGAGGATTTTGCCACTTGCTTCCTAGACAGCTGAATACACTTCTATACATGTGCGGGGTCATGGGGAGACAAGAGGGGACATTTCCGGCTTTGTAAAAACCCAAAACACGCAGTTCATTATTTATCTGATTGACGTCCCTAGATGATTATAACATAGCATAAAATCATACAATAATTGGGTGCAGAAAATTAAAATCACAGGATCTTAATGTAAGTCTCTTTTATATTAAAGCGGACCTTCAGTCATTTTTCATCTTTCTATCTATTAAATCTTCTGCCCTTGTTGTTGTTTTAACTTTGGATAGTAAAACATTGTTTTTTTCTGCCAGGAAATACCTTATACAGCCCACTTCCTGTTTCTTGTCTGGTCATTAACCTAGGCTTATGACATCATGCACAGCTCCCTCCCTCACTCCTGTGAGCGTTTGCCAGAAAGGGAGGGGGGACAAGTCATAAGAGGGCCAATGAGAGCTGCAGAGCTGGAGGTGTGTCTGTGTAAATCCACGGAGTGAACAGGCAGCAGCTTCAGCTGCCCACAATTAAAATGGCTGCAGCCAGACTCAGTGGAGGGAGATTTCTGCAGCATATTTGGCAAGTACAGAATCACAGAATATATAAAATAATATGCAAAGTGGTTGGAGGGAAGCTTCAGAATGGCAAAGATGTTTTTATTACAAATTATGTGAGCAGGCTGCAGTTCCTCTTTAAACTTTCAACTGCCAACTACTGGGCTGCTAATTTATAATCGTACTGGATAGTCCCTTCTGGGACTTCAAGTAGAAGAAAAGCCTCAGTCTAACTACTCTTATGCCCCGTACACACGGTCGGATTTTCCGCCAGCAAAAGTCCTTTGTGAGCTTTTGGTCGGAAATTCCGACCGTGTGTAGGCTCCATCGGACTTTTGCTGTCGGAATTTCCGCCAGCAAAAGATTAAGAGCAGGTTCTCAATTTTTCTGACGGAAAAAATTCCGATCGGAAATTCCGATCGCCTGTAGCAATTCCGACGCATGCTCGGAAACAATTTGACGCATGTTCGGAAGCATTGAACTTCATTTTCTAGACTCGTCGTAGTGTTGTACGTCACGGCGTTCTTGGCGGTCGAAAGTTCTGAGAACTTTTGTGTGACCGTGTGTATGCAAGCCAAGGTTGAGTGGAATTCCGTCGGAAAAAACATCTAAGGTTTTTCCGACGGAAAATCCACTCGTGTGTACGGGGCATAAGCCTAGGTTCACATTTCAGTAATTTGGCATGCGATTTCTGGCACCGCACCGATTCCCAAAATAAGTTTCTGTACTACTTTTGGCGACTTTGGGTACTATTTGTATAGACATCTGTGTAGCAACCCACGCAGATGTCTCTGAAATCGCCCCCGAAGTCGGACTGACATGCAGAAATGAGATTGTGCGAGTTCCATCCCGCTGTCAGTGTGAACCTGGGCTTAAAGCGGTAATAAACCCAAAACGAAAAATATAATATATTGCAGCTTATCAATCCTTGGATGTGATGGCTGTATTAGTTTTAATTTTTTTAGGCTTTTTTCCTCTGTTTTCACCTGGTGATCTGGCCAGTAACACACCTCTTGTATTAGAGCGCCCCACTGTGGATGAAGGAGCACAGGGGCACAGCAGCATTGTCAGTCTTGGGGGAGGGGAGTGTTAGATGTTCTAGTAACAGGTTTAGATACACTAACAAATTGAAGTTGAACTCCAGCTAGTACGTGTTAAGCAGTTACAGCAGTAGTTTTTTCCGGTTGGGATAAAGGTTTTACATAAATAAATATAAACTGATCATTGTAAGCACTCCTGTCAGTGGTAAATTGTTTCTGTCAACCTTCTAACTGCTACAGCTGCAGGAGAGTTTGTCCTTTTTAAAAACAACAGACTTACTGGCAGGTCACCAGGTGAAAATATGGGAAAGAAAGCCTATAAAAGAAAACTAAAGTACACATTTAAGAATCAGTAAGCTGCAGTATAGTAAATGCTTGCTTGTGGGTTCAATATTGCTTTAACCACTTGACAACTGGGCACTTAAACCCCCTTCCTAACCAGACGAATTTTCATTTTTCGGTGCTCTCACATTTTGAATGACAATTACTCAGTCATACAACACTGTACCCATATGAAATTTTTGTCCTTTTTTTCACACAAATAGAGCTTTCTTTTGGTGGTATTTAATCACTGTTGGGTTTTTTATTTTTTGCGCTATAAGAGAAAAAAGACTGAAAATTTTGTAAAAAAATGAATTTTTCTTTGTTTCCGTTATAAAATTTTGCAAATTAGTATTTTTTCTTCATACATTTTGGCCAAAATTTATACTGCTACATATCTTTGGTAAAAATAAGTACAAATTGGTGTATATTATTTGGTCTTTGTGAAAATTATAGAATCCACAAGTTATGGTGACAATCTCTGAAAATTGATCACACCTGAAGTACTGACGGCCTATCTCATTTCTTGAGACCCTAACATGCCAGAAAAGTACAAATACCCCCCAAATGACCCCTTTTTGGAAAGAAGACATTCCAAGGTATTTAGAAAGAGTCATTGTGAGTTTTTTGAAGCTGTCATTTTTTCCCACAATTCTTTGCAAAAATCAAGATTTTTTTTTCTTTTTTTTTTTTTCCACAAAATTGTCATATTAGCAGGTTATTTCTCACACACAGCATATGCATACCACAAATTACACCCCAAAACACATTCTGCTATTACTCCCGAGTATGGCGATACCACATGTGTGAGACTTTTACACAGCGTAGCCACATACAGAGGTCCGACATGCAGGGAGCACCATCAGGCGTTCTGGAGAACCCAGGCCAATTCTGACATTTCTGTCCTACATGTAAAAATCATAATTTGTTTGCTAGAAAATTACATAGAACCCCAAAACATTATATATGTTTTTTTAGCAAAGACCTTAGAGAATATAATGGTGGTCATTGCAACTTTTTATATTGCACGGTATTTGCGCAGAAATTTTTCTAACGCGTTTTTTACGGAAAAAAACTGTTTTGTGCCTAAAAGAAAAAAAAAACAGTAAAGTTAGCCCAATGTTTTTGCATAATGTGAAAGATGAAGTTACGCCGAGTAAATAGATACCTAACATGTCACCCTTCAAAATTGCACACGCTCGTGGAATGGCGCCAAACTTCGCTACTTAAAAATCCCCATAGGCAACGCTTTAAATATTTTTACTGGTTACATGTTTTGAGTTACAGAGGAGGTCTAGGGCCAAAATTATTGCTCTCGCTCTAACGTTCGCAACGATACCTCACGTGTGGTTTGAACACCGTTTTCATATGTGGGCGGGGCTTACGTATGCGTTCACTTCTGCATGCGAGCTCACGGGGGCAGGGGCGCTTTAAAAAAAATATATATATTTTACTGTTCATGTTACTTTATTTATTTTAGTTTGACATGTTTTTCCGCCCCAAATTTTTTTTTGATCACTTTTATTCCTATTACAAGGAATGTAAACATCCCTTGTAATAGGAATATGGCATGACAGGTCCTCTTTACAGTGAGATATGGGGTCAATAAGACCCCACATCTCACCTCTAGGCTGGGAAGCCTGAAAAAAAAACAAAAAAAAAAACAATCCTGGCTTTGATCGTAGCGGTGAGTCGGTAGAAGCACCGGAGGGCAGCGGGAGGGGGGGGGCATCCCCTCTCACCTTCCGTAAGAGCAATCAAGCGGTGGAACACCCGCTATGATCGTTCTTATGGTGCAGGGAATCGCCAGCTGAAAAAGCGAATATCTGAATGATGCCTGTAGCTGCTCCCATCATTCAGATATCTCCGCACAAAGTCAAGGACGTCATATGACGGCCGGCGGGCGGGAAGTGGTTATTGCAGAGTATTGCCGGGTATTGAGGAGTATTGCCGGGTATTGAGGAGTATTGCCGGGTATTGAGGATTATTGCCGGGTATTGAGGAGTATTGCCGGGTATTGCCGAGTATTGCCGAGTATTGAGGAGTATTGCAGGGTATTGCGGAGTATTGCAGGGTATTGCGGAGTATTGCAGGGTATTGCGGAGTATTGCCGGGTATTGCGGAGTATTGCCGGGTATTGTGGAGTATTGCCGGGTATTGTGGAGTATTGCCGGGTATTGTGGAGTATTGCAGGGTATTGTGGAGTATTGCCGGGTATTGTGGAGTATTGCCGGGTATTGTGGAGTATTGCGGAGTATGGCAGGGTATTGCGGAATATGGCAGAGTATTGCACAGTATGGGCAGAGTATGGGCAGGGTATTGCACAGTATGGGCAGGGTATTGCACAGGGTATTGCACAGGGTATTGCAGAGTATGGGCAGAGTATGGGCAGGGTATTGCACAGGGTATTGCAGAGTATTGCACAGGGTATTGCAGAGTATTGGCAGGGTGTATTGCAGAGTATTGGCAGGGTGTATTGCAGAGTATTGGCAGGGTGTATTGCAGAGTATTGCAAAGGGTATTGCAGAGTATTGCACAGGGTATTGCAGAGTATTGCACAGGGTATTGCAGAGTATTGCACAGGGTGTATTGCAGAGTATTGGCAGAGTATTGCACAGGGATGGCTGAGCAGGGATGGATGGATGGCTGGATCTGTGACTGCAATTGTCACAGATCCAGCCCACAGCTGACATGGGGGAGGGAGCGGACATGATCCGCTCCCTCCCCTCTCCTCTCACACTGTACCGATTGGTACAGAGAGGGGAGGGAGGAACCGGCGTCATGACATGACGCCGGTCTGTTTACAAGTGATCGCTCCGTCATTTAACGGAGCGATCACGTGGTAAACGGCCGCGATTAGCGGCCATCTACCGTGATCCGTGATGCGCCGGGTCTTCCGGACCCGGCGGTCACGGACATATCCAGGGGGCGCGCGGGAGCAAGATTCTGTGAGGACATCCCTGGGACGTCCACTCAGGATAACTCGACCGCGCTGTGGACGTCTTTTGTATATGGCGCGGTCGGGAAGTGGTTAAAGATGCATTTATCTCTTAAAGGGGTTGTAAACTCTGTTACACCACTTTTACCTACAAGCAAGCCTATAAGGCTAGGTTCACACCTATGCGTTGCGTTTTTGAACTTGGAGTCTTTGCCAAGTTCGCAATCAGTCGTTCAGCGGTTCCATTGCGTTTTTAGCTGCGGACTTGCCGACCTGGGAAGTCTCGCTGCTGTTATCATGAGGGGGAACTCCACGCCAAATTTTAAATAAAAAACCGACATGGGTTCCCCTCCAGGAGCATATCAGGCCCTTAGGTCTGGTATGGACTTTAACGGGAACCCCTACGCCGAAAAAAACAGCGTGGGAGTCCCCCCCAAAGTCCATAGCAGACCCTTATCCGAGCACGCAACCTGGCAGGCCGCAGGAAAAGAGGGGGGGACGAGAGAGCACCCCCCTCCCTCCTGAACCGTACCAGGCCGCATGCCCTCAACATGGGGGGTGGGTGCTTTGGAGCAGGGGGACGCACTGCGGCCCCCCCACCCCAAAGCACCCTGCCCCCATGTTGATGAGGACAGGGCCTCTTCCCGACAACCCTGGCCGTTGGTTGTCGGGGTATGCGGGAGGGGGGCTTATCGGAATCCAGGAGCCCGCTTTAATAAGGGGGCCCCCAGATCCTGGCCCCCCACTCTATGTGAATGAGTATGGGGTACATAGTACCCCTACCCATTCACCTGGTGGAAAAAAAAATTGTAATAAAAACACTACACAGGTTTTTTAAGTCATTTATTAGTCAGCTCCGGGGGTCTTCTTCCGACTTCGGGGGTCTTCTTCCAACTTCGGGGGTCTTCTTCCAACTTCGGGGGGTCTCTTCCTTTTATAGGCATGGGCGTGGTCACTGGGTGATGCCACCCAGTGACCCCACCCCCATATGCATATGGGGGCGGGTCACTGGGTGGCATCACCTGGTGACCACGCCCATGCCTATAAAAGTGAATGTGCCACCAGGTGAATGGGTAGGGGTACTATGTACCCCATACTCATTCACATAGGGTGGGGGGCCGGGATCTGGGGGCCCCCTTATTAAAGGGGGCTCCTGGATTCCGATAATCCCCCCGCCCGCATACCCCGACAACCAACGGCCAGGGAAGAGGCCCTGTCCTCATCAACATGGGGGCAGGGTACTTTGGGGTGGGGGGCCGCAGTGCGCCCCCCTGCCCCAAAGCACCCACCCCCCCCATGTTGAGGGCATGTGGCCTGGTACGGTTCAAGAGGGAGGGGGGCGCTCTCTCGTCCCCCCCTCTTTTCCTGCGGCCTGCCAGGTTGCATGCTCGGATAAGGGTCTGCTATGGACTTTGGGGGGGACCCCCACACCGTTTTTTTCGGTGTAGGGGTTCCCGTTAAAGTCCATACCAGACCTAAGGGCCTGGTATGCTCTTGGAGGGGAACCCATGCCGTTTTTTTTTTTTTTTATTTGGCGTGGAGTTCCCCCTCAAGATCCCTGTTCAGACCGCAACACATGTGCGAATCAGATGCGTGTCCATAGAACATAATGGGCCTGAATTCGCACCTGAGCTGCACCACAATGTCTAGAGAACGCACACGTTTTTTCGGCAATACGCAGTGCGAATGCATCGCACATATGTGAACCAGCCTCATTGGAATCAATGTATTTTATAATGTTATGCGAATTGGATGCGGTGTAAGCCACAACCAATTCGCATAGGTGTGAACGGGGCCTAATAAGGCTTACCTGTAGGTATTGTGAATATCTCCTAAACTTTCACAGTTTAGGAGATATTCACTGTATACGCTTGTGCCGACATCATTGCGCATACGCACAAAAGAAGCGGACCGCTCATGCCGTTTCTTCAGTACCTGTGCCGTGACTGGTGGCTCCTGCATGTATGCGCAGGAGTGACGTCATCGCGGCTCTGGCCAATCACAGCGCCGGAGCCCGCAAACTCAGAAATAACTCCGGGAGACATGTCGCTGGTCACACCGGTGTGCGGGGACCACTGCAACAGCTTCGAACTAAGAAAAGTATTTCATAATGAGCTAGTATGTGATGCATACTAGCTCATTATGCCTTTTTCTTGCAGGTTTTTTATTTATTTATTTGTTTACAACCACTTTAAGTAGGGATCACTAATCACCCTTTCTAATCTACCTACCTTTTATTCATGTAAGAAAATATTACAAATATGTAAAGTATGTGAAATACAGTAAAACCTTGGTTTGAGAGTAACTTGTTTTAAGAGCGTTTTGCAAGACAAGCAACATTTTTTAATAAAATTTGACTTGATATACACGCGATGTCTTGATATGCAAGTAGTGTCAGATCACAACTGAGTATAAAAGAGAAGAGAGGCACCTCTAAGTGGAACAATATGGTTACATTTAATGAAGGTAAGACATTTAGCAACATATTGCTACACTTAGAGGCGCCTCTCTTCTCTTTTATACTCTGTAGCTCCTGCTGGATTTTGCTTCTAATCCCCTTGTGGAGGCTTCCATTTGTGGATGGACATTTTATGGTTAGACAACCTATCACATTGCTATAATCTTTTTATATGTACTGTAAACTGAAGGCCCTACGAATAAATGGATGTGGAACGAATCATCCGAATTTCCATTATTCCTTATGGGGAAATTTGCTTTGATATACGAGTGCTTTGGATTACAAGCATGTTTCTGGAACGAATTATGCTTGCAATCCAAGGTTTTACTGTACAGTTAAAAAAAAAAGAGGAATTGCAAAAAAAAAAATATATAAGTACCCATTTATTTTTAAAGGTGTGTCCCTTACATTAGCTTTGCCCAGTTAGTGCATTCCAGAACCACTGTCCCTAGGTGCAAACTGCATCCAATGTCGGTGTTCTGTCAAAAGAGCCGATTCATCAAGATCTCCAATCACGTCACTTCCGGTTACTGTAAACCATCAGTAATTGGAGATTTAGACCAGTTGCTGTTTTGGCACAACACTGGGAAGTGTGTACACTCCAGGACGCAATATTAGGAATGGACATTGTTAGCCCACACAATACTAACCAACAACATGGCCGCCTCCAAGGCAGCGACAACTTTTTCCTCCTTTGCCGCTGTTCTGTCAAAACAGCAAACTCTCCATGTAGCGGAGTGTACACGCTTTCCGGTGTAGGGTGAAAACAACTCATCTAAATCTCCAATTACTGATGCTTTATAATATAACTGTAATTGATGTAATTGGAGATCTCGATGAAGCCCTGTTCACATGTAAAGCCTCTTACACACGGTCGGACTTCAAACAAACTTTTCTGTGGATTTTTGTCCGAAGGGAGTTGGTCGGGCACACCCATAGCATACAGACTTTTCTGCAAACTTTCCCAAAACTTTTCCACCATCATGTGGTTTTTCTGCTCTTTTCTGCTCTTTACCGCCACCCTTTGGTCAACTTCTGCTATTGTTGGTTGATTTTAACATTATTTGTTTTGTCCATCGGACAAAAGTCCGATGGATTTTTGTGCACACGGTCGGACTTTTCTCCATCGGACTTTTGTTGGCGAAAAGTTTGTCCGTTTGCAGACCGAACATTTGTCCGTGTGTACGCTCCATCGGACAAACTTTTTTGGTTTTCATCGGTCTGATTTTTTGTCAAACTTGCTCAAAATGAAGTTTGTTGGCAAAAAGTCTGACCGTATGTATGGGGCAAAAGCCGTACCTACCAACTTTTTGAGATGGGAACGAGGGACACCTATTAGCAAAAGTATGTAAGCATAGGACACACCCCCTGCCACGCCCCCTTAAAGGAGAATAATACGTAAAAAAAAAAAAGATTACTTAAACCACAAGTGCTTTTTTTTACTACTACTATTCCTTTATATTGGTTTTGAAATTTGCAAATGTAGCAATTTAAAAATTGGATGAAAGGTTTAGCACTGTGAAACACTTTTTGAAAGATAAAAAGTGAATTTTATATACATCTATATACATCTATAAAGATCAGACCAGAATGAGGGACAAATGAGGTGGAAAGAGGGACCGAGGGACATTGCTCCAAATCAGGGACAGTCCCTCAAAATCAGGGACAGTTGGGAGCTATGTGTAATGCGGCGTACACATAACTGGAAAATCCGACAAGAAAACTGTGGATTTTTTTCCGACGGAATGTTGGCTCAAACTTGTGTCGCATACACGCGGTCACACCAAATTCCGAGCGCCAAGAACGCGGTGATGTACAACACTACAACGAGCCGAGAAAAACGAAGTTCAGTGATTCCGAGAATGCGTCAAATTGATTCAGAGCATGCGTGGTTTTTTTTGCACGGCGGAATTGCATACAGACGATCGGAAATCTCCGTGCAGAACTTTTCTTGTCGGAAAATTTGAGAACCAGCTCTCAAATTTTTGTTGGCGGAAATTCCGACAGAAAAAGTCAGATGGAGCCTACACATGGTCGGAATTTCCGACCAAAAGCTCACATCGAACTTTTCTTGTCGTAATTTCTGATCGTGTGTACGCGGCATAAGCAATGGTATGAACAGTGGCAGCACCGGCCATTGATTTGCATGCTGTGAAATTGCGGCTGATCACACACAAGGTGTACATGGGGGGGGGGGGGGCTAGTTTCTCCGCTGGCAAGAATTACAGATTTAAGCAGGTACACTCCCATTTGAATGCCCTAAAACTGTGAGCACATATTCCTTTTTGATATGTAGTTACATGTCTCTTGTAACAGGACAGGTCAATATTTCAGGACACAGCATTCTGCAACATACAATCCTATCCACATGCATCATGATAATCCTTTAAAATGTAGAAATACCTCCATAGCATAAACCTAAAACTGATCCCCATGTGGATACTGGACAGTTGTTGATGTCAGCCACCTTAAGCTTTTCCTGCTCAGGGCTGGACAGAACGCGTCGGCCAGCTGGGCGAAGTGTACTTTGTGCTGATACTGAAATTTTTAGCCTAATTACTATGGCACACGGAGAAAGAACACCCTTCCTGGCTCTTTAAAATGTCACCCTGTGTCCTAAATTTGTCTGACGTGGTCCTAAAGTTAAAGAGCACCTGTCTGTCAGTGCTGGCGGGGACGGGCTCTTTTTCTTCTAAGCCTTAGCTGAACATTATAGGATATAAAGGCAGCAACAAGCTTCAAAATGTACAGATTGTAAGAACTTTTTCCTTATTTTTTTCCATCTTCTTATGACCTCTGGATAGTTCTAGCAGAATTCAGTACAAGAACTGTAGGGTGCGGGGGGCGATGAGAGGACTTACAAGGCTCTTTAGCTCTCTATCTCTCTGCTGTATTGTTTGATGTCTGTACAGTTTAAGTGTTTCTGTAGATTTATGTGTAGCGGGGTCTTTAAATTTAGGTGAGGTACACCTGGGTGGAAGTTCAGGTGTGTAGGTATGGGAGTAAAGACTATTTGTATTCGTGGAGGATTGGGCGATGTAATAATCTCCTTGGCCTGTGGGTGGCGGGGTGCCCGCAGGCTCAAGGTAAATTTACTGCCATAGTGCTGTCCTTTTTGTCCCTTCTTGGAGATGGTACGGCGAGGGCGGGGAACCTGCCGTGGCGTCATTGGAGGGGATAAAGGGGGGAGACGCCAGGGTCACGAGGTCTTGCTCGTCTGGAGGTTCTTCTACACGCACCCAGGCACCCATAGGCGTGCGCACGGGGTGTGCCGGATGTGCCTGGGCACACCCTAATCACCCCGTGCTGTCTCCAGAGATCTCCCCAGAAATGCTGCATCCATGAGAGTGTGTGGCCCCCTCTGCCTGTGAAACAGTTTCACAGGCAGCAGATCGTGAGAATTGCCAGAGCGGTTCCGTGTATGAAGCTGTCAGCTAATGACACTACATGCAGGGAGAGACGCCAGATGTCAAAAGTCAGTGGTGATTTCGGGTGTGGGCGGGACTGAACGGCCATCAAACACCAGCCAATGGGATGGGTCTGGGCGGGCCGCTACATTTACGTGGCTCCGCCCGCTCTATGAAGCAGCTCATACATTGGCTGGTGTTTATGGCGCTTGGTTCCACCCACCCCTGACATCGCGGCTGAGTTGTAAGTCATCACAACTCAGCCGCGATGTCGGGGGTGGGCGGGACCAAGCGCCATCAACACCAGCCAATGATTCACTGCTTCAGAGAGGGGGCGGAGCCAGAGAAATGTAGTGGCCCACCCAGACCCTTCCCATTGGCTGGTGTTTAATAACTGTTCAGTGCCGCCCACCCCCTACATCACCGCTGACTTTTAACAGCTGGTGTCTCTCCCTGCATCAGCATGTAGTGTCATTATCTGACCATTTTATACACTGAACAGCTCTGGCAATTCTCACATCTCCTGAATGTGAAACTCCCCCTCTCCCCTATCTGTACCAACCAATGCTGCCAATCAGTGCCCACCAATGCTGCCAGCAATCAGTGCCAACCAATGCTGCCAATCAGTACCCACCAATGCTGCCAATCAGTACCCACCAATGCTGCCAATCAGTGCCCACCAATGCTGCCAGCAATCAGTGCCAACCAATGCTGCCAATCAGTGCCCACCAATGCTGCCAGCAATCAGTGCCAACCAATGCTGCCAATCAGTGCCCACCAATGCTGCCAGCAATCAGTGCCAACCAATGCTGCCAATCAGTGCCCACCAATGCTGCCAGCAATCAGTGCCAACCAATGCTGCCAATCAGTGCCCACCAATGCTGCCAGCAATCAGTGCCCACCAATGCTGCCATCAGTGTCAACCAATGCTGCCAATCAGTGCCCACCAATGCTGCCAATCAGTGTCAACCAATGCTGCCAATCAGTGCCCACCAATGCTGCCAATCAGTGCCAGTGTTGCTTATCAGTGCTAACCAATTTTGCCTATCAGTGCCAACCAGTGCCAACCAATGCTGCCTATCCGTGCCAACCAATGCTGCCTATCTGTGCCAACCAATGCTGCCTATCCGTGCCAGTGCTGCTTTTCAGTGCCAACCAATGCTTCCTATCACTGCCAGTGCTGCTTATTAGTGCCAACCAATGCTGCCTATCAGTGCCAACCAGTGCCAGTCAGTGCTGCCTATCAGTGCCAACCAATGCTGTCAGTGCCAACCAATGCTGCCTATCAGTGCTGCCTACCAGTGCCCATAAGTGCTGCCAATCAGTGCCCATCAGTGCCGCTAATCAGAGCCCATCAGAGCCCAACAGTGCTGCATATAAGTGCCCATCAGTGCTGCCTATCAGTGCCCATCAGTACTGCAAATCAGAGCCTATCAGTGCCCATAAGTGCAACTAATCAGAGACCATCAGTGATGCATATCAGTGCCCATCAGTGCCGCCTATCAGTGCCACCTATCAGTGCACATCAGTGCTACCAATTAATGTCCATCAATGCTGCAAATCAGTGCTGCCAATCAGTGCAGCCTATTAGTGCCCACCAGTGCTGCCTATCAGTGCCACCTATCAGTGCACATCAGTGCTACCAATTAATGTCCATCAATGCTGCAAATCAGTGCTGCCAATCAGTGCAGCCTATTAGTGCCCATCAGTGCTGCCTATCAGTGCCCACCAGTGCTGCCTTAGCAGGGATGGTGGAAACCCCTCTACAGATAATTGCAATAAAAATTACCTTCAAGTGCAACAACGTTTTAGTTGGGAGGTTCACACCATTATAGCACTTTGGAATTTAAATTTTTTAGATTGTTACACTTAATTGTATATGTTTTAGTCACGGTTATAATGTGAGTTATTGCACTTGAAGTTATTTTCCACCACCCCTGCTAAGTCAATGTCTTTATGGACCTTGCTTTGTGCACTGGTGTGCAGTCATGTTGGAAAAGGAAGGGGCCATCCCCAAACTGTTCCCACAAAGTTAGGATCATGATATTGTCCAAAATGTCTTGGTATGCTGATGCCTTAAGAGTTCCCCTCACTGGAACTAAGGGGCCAAACCCAACCCCTGGAAAACAACCCCACACCATATTATTTGGACCAGTGCACAAAGCAAGGTCCATAAAGACATGGATGAGTGAGTTTGGGGTGGAGGAACTTGACTGACCTGCACAGAGTCCTGACCTCAACCTGATAGAACACCTTTGGGATGAATTTGTGTGGAGACTGCAAGCCAGGCCTTCTCGTCCAACATCAGTGCCTGACCTCATAAATGCACTTCTGGAAGAATGGTGAAACATTCCCATAGACACCCTCCTAAACCTTGTGGACGGCCGTCCCAGAAGAGTTGAAGCTGTTATAGCTGCAAAGGGCGGGGCCAACTCAATATTGAACCCTACGGACTAAGACTTGGGATGGCATTAAAGTTCATGTGTGTGTAAAGGCAGGCGTACCAATACTTTTGACTATATATATATATATATATATATATATATATATATATATACATACACACACGTATGTGTGCTTGAGCTTTCGGGTGCACACCCTAATGCAATAGGCTGCGCACGCCTATGCAGGCACCTTAGGCCTGGGTGCGGGCGGTTCTGGATTCCGGTTCAGGCACCCTAGGCCTGACCGGAATGGAGTTGGAGTCCATCTCAGGCACCTTCAGCCTGGGGTGAGGTACTAAACTAGGAGGCCTGGGGTCCAGTGACTTCGACTGGATCCCGCGAGGGTGGAGACGTCCGAGGGTCCCTGAGGTGGATGGGGCCCATGTCTGAGGGTGGAGACGTCCGAGGGTCCCTGAGGTGGATGGGGCCCTTGGAGGGACATCTTCCCCTGATAGGGGCCACAACGCAGCGAAGGTACTCCTATCTACGTTCTCTTGAGTCGCTGGTAGAGACTCACAAGTTCTAAGTCCTTTCAAGATATGGCTATAGTAACCGCTGGCGAGATCGCAGTGGTTTAGCTAAGAATTAGGACAGTGCCTCGACCTGCTCATCCCCCTGTATCAATATGTTAACAAGTCGCAACCAGTTGGCTACGGAAGCACTGTTTATTGTGAAATATGCAATAAAACAAGAGTTGGACTGTGATCGGTGTGTGGAACTCTGGTTAATGGGAGCAAGGGGAAGTGTTGGCACAACAGGACTTAATCCTTTACAGAAGCACATAGGCCCGAGGAAATATCTGGTACTGGCCTTCACCTCACCCGCAGTTATGGGGAGGACATGGGCCGTAGCGCATCTCACCCTGTCGTGTGTGATACCCCTAGACGAAAGAGATGGGGTGAGGTCGCTACACATGTGTTTGAGGTATTTATATAACGCCAACAGTTTACACAGCACTTTACACATAGGTGTGCGCAAGAGGCATGTGCCATAGGGTGACCACATTTGCAAACTGCCATTCAGGAACACACCCCCTCTCTCACCTTCCCCAAAAAAAGATGAGGGGGCGGGGGCGAAATGTAGTCTCGGGGTTGATGGAGAATTTGGCGGCGGGTTATTTGTCAGGTGAATGCGCCACTTGCCACCAGATGCAGTGCCGCTTGCCACCCATAGCCTGCCACCAGATACAGTGCTGCTGTCACTCCCTCTGCATGAGCCACGTGTGTAGAAGGAAAGGAGTGGTGTCACTATCTGGAGAGTGAAGATCACACCAGTCCCTGCTGCTTGCTGCTGGGTGCCGGAGAAGGAGGAGGAGGAGGTGCTGAGGTGGGTGGGGACAGCAGTGCTGCACTAGGCGCAGGCCTCGCTCCCGGTCTCACTGTCTGAGAGTAAATTGTCACTGGTTGCAAGATGCCAGGCAGCGCTGGCCCTAGCAACCAGTTCCGGAAATGTAGTTATTAGTAAGTAGGGGGTGGCTGTGTCCTCTATTTCATTCCGGGACATTGTATTGTCCCAGAATGAAGGTGCCCGGGACCCAGGACAGACATGTCAATTGCGGGACAGTCCCGGGCAATACGGGACACGTGGGCACCCTAGTGTGCCTGGGCACACCCTAATCACTATGTGCCGATTCCCCTTACTGTCCGCCTGGGCTTCCCCCATGTTGGCCCTGAAGTGCTGCGGACTTCCCTCCTCTCCCCGGCTGCTGTGGGGGATGTTTCAGAATGAAGAGCGAGGGAAGGGGCTAGTAAACAGGGGCCATTAAGGGGCCACGGGCACTATCCACGCCTACCCCTATATGATTAATGGATAGATTCATGCATAACATATTCACGGCCGCCGCGGAAACCCCCTATTTATGCGTCCAGCCCCTTTCAGGACACCGGGCGCATTAATTACAGCGGCGGCCAGAGGCTCTAATAGGCTTCAAAATAGGGTGGACTTGTGGCGCAGAGCTTTGCGCTTGGAGCCCACCAGAATGTGTTAGAAAAGCAAATTAATATTCGCTTTTATAACACTGAGTCGTCTCTCCGCCAATCAGGAAGCGTGGGTCTGATACTTGTCTCCCGATTGGCTGAAAGGTCAGGCAATCCTATTGGACACCTAGGAGCAGGAGGAGGGGGATGCATGGCGGAAGGCACCGTGATCCACACCACAGGAGGAGGAAGAAAGCCGCCGGACACGCTGCCTGCCCGCTTCCTAGATGGAGCAAGTGTGGGGTAAGTGCGGGGGGTTGCCGCCCCCCCCCAAGAATAAAACACCAGTCACCACTGCTTGTAAATATGTCAATTTACCAGCGCCTTCCTTTTCGAAATGAACACAGTGAAGACACTCGCTCACTGTGGTCATTCATAACGGAATCATAGTAAACACAGTTTACTATGCTTCCGTTTGTGAATAAGCAGCTCAGCAAAGAGCACTTCCCATTCATTCACTTCCCTGAGCAGCTGAGGCTACAGAGAAAGGCATGTGTGTTTGAGCTTTGGGATCCACACCCTAATGAAATAGGCTGCGCACACCTATGACTTTACATATATATTATACACTCAGTCTCTGCACTTAAGGAACTTACAATCTAAGGTCCCTAACACTCATTCATACATATACTAGGGACAATTACCCTCCCAGCATGTCTTTGGAGTGTAGGAGGAAACCCACGCAGATACAGGGAGAACATGAAAACTCCAGGCAGATAGTGTCATGGTTGGATTTTGAACCAATGCCCCTAGTGCTGCCAGGCAGAAGTGCTAACCACTTAGCCCCTGTATAAAACAAACCAAAGGCTTTGCGCATTCTACCATTAATTTTTACCTAAACAATCACATGACACAAAGGGCGGAGTCTCTATAAAAGGACATCATCGTCTCAGATGTAACTAGTGCTGAGCTTCATCTATTAACCAATTGCGGACTGTCC
Source organism: Rana muscosa (assembly GCA_029206835.1). Lineage (NCBI taxonomy): Eukaryota > Metazoa > Chordata > Amphibia > Anura > Ranidae > Rana > Rana muscosa. The sequence continues at coordinate 118,086,315 of CM055119.1, read as the reverse complement.
GCCCGCAATGTACTGCGAACAAGCAACGGTTGTACCCATACGTCGCTTCCAACTTCCGGGTTGAGGGCACGCTCATTCACGCCCCCTGCCCGGCTCCCAATGTGACTGTACACAGTGGGAGCCTGTCAGCAAGTCCCAGCCAATGATTCATGGGGGGATCCGCTGATCGGCTGTGTGCAATCACAGCCCAGAGCTCTGTGTTGGTAAACAACATAGAGCTCTATAGGAAGGGAATGATCTGTCAGTTTCTCATCCCTGCAAAGCAGGATGAGAAACTGAGAGATCAGTTAGTAAAAGCAGCACACTTTACACATAGTTAGGCACATATTTAACCCCTTGATCACCCCCTAGATTTTAACTCCTTCCCAGCCAGTGTCATTAGTACAGTGTATAGTATTATCACTGATCACTGTATTAATGTCACTGGTGATGTCAGTGGCAGTTAGTCAGTTCCCCCCCAGCGTCAGTTAGTGTCAGATTGACTGCCACAGTATCGCAGTCCTGTTATAAGTTGCTGATCACCGCCATTAGTAGTATAAAATAAAATAATACAAATTCCAGTAAATATACCATAGTTTGTAGGTGCCATAACTTTCACGCAAACCAATCAATGTACACTTATTGGGATTTTATTTATCAAAAACATGTAGCAGAATACATTTTGGCCAAAGCCTCCAATGAAATGCGATTTTGTTAAAAAAAAATTATTAGATATGTTTTATAGCAGAAAGTAAAAAATATTGTTTTTTTTTTTTTTTCCAAAATTTTCTGTATTTTTTCATTTATATCGCAATAAATGAAAAACCCAGAGGTGATCGAATACCACCAAAAGAAAGCTCTATTTGTGTGAAAAAATATGATATCAATTTTGTTTGGGCACAGACTAGTGTTGCATGATCGCGCAATTAGAAGTTAAAGTAGCGCAGCGCCCAACAGCTAAAAATGGCCTGGTCATGGTGGGGGTAAAATCTTCTGAAGATGAAGTGGTTATTGGAGGTTTTTCACAACCAATGAGGGCCCATTCATACTCATGCGTTGCAGCAATATGCCCTAAAACCTGCTCTATGTGCAGCGCATTGTGATGTCATTCACTGTGATTACACCCAAATGCACTCTACAGTAGTGTGCAACACACAACACATCATAACACATCATAACACACTATCACAGGCATACTGTGCACTGTGGTGTGCTGCATTTTGAAAAAGGGGTCTGGCACATTTTTTTGTCTGTTGTGGTGCATTGGCATATTGCACTGGCTGCCTTAACACAACACACATTAAAGTGGTTGTAAACTTTCTTTAACCCCTTCCGTACCGGGCCATAGTCATATGACGCCGGCAGGAACCCTCCCTCCCTCCGGGAGTGCGTCATATGATGTCCTTTTTTCCCGGCCGTCTAGGGGGGCGCACGCGAGCCGGAGGCACGGCTCGTGACCCGGTGCGCATGCCCCGGCGGCCGCGATGTCCGACGGGCACCCGCGATTGCCTGCGATCACGGCAGGAGTGTGGATCTGTGTGTGTAAACACACAGGTCCACCTCCTGTCAGAGGTGAGGAGACCGATGTGTGTTCCCAGTACAGAGGAACACAGATCGGTCTCCTCCCCTTGTGAGTCCCCTCCCCCTACAGTTAGAATCACTCAATAGGGAACATATTAACCCCTTCAGCGCCCCCTAGTGATAACCCTTTCCCTGCCAGTCACATTTACACAGTAATCAATGCATTTTTATAGCACTAGTCGCTGTATAAATGTGAATGGTCCCAAAAACGTGTCAAAAGTGTCCGATATGTCCGCCGCAATGTCACGGTCACAATAAAAATCGCAGATCGCCGCCATTACTAGTAAAAAAATAAAAATAAAGAAAAATGCCATAAATCTATCCCCTATTTTGTAGACGCTATAACTTTTGCGCAAACCAATCAATATACGCTTATTGCGTTTTTTTTTTTACCAAAAATATGTAGAAGAATACGTATCGGCCTAAACTGAGGAAAAAAATTGTTTAAAAAAAAAAAATTGTGATATTTATTAAATCAAAAAGTAAAAAATATTGTGTTTTTTTCAAAATTGTCACTCTTCTTTTGTTTATATCGCAAAAAATAAAAACCGCAGAGATGGTCAAATACCACCAAACGAAAGTTCTATTTGTGGGGGAAATAAAACATAAATATTTCATTTGGGTACAGTGTTGCATGACCGCGTAATTGTCATTCAAAGTGCAACAGCGCTGAAAACTAAAAATTGGTCTGGGCAGGAAGGGGGTGAAAATGCCTGCTATGGAAGTGGTTAAAAAATAAAAAATAACAAACATGTCTATACTTATCTGCTCTAGGCAATGGTTTTGCACAGAGTAGCCTCGATCCTCTTTTTCTGGGGTCCCCCACCGGTGCTCTAGGCCCCTCCTCTTCATTGGGTGCCCCCAGGGAAAGCCGCTTTCCCTGGGGGCACCCATGTGGGTTCGCTCCTGAGTCCAGACTCGGACCCGCCCCCATGTCACAGGATTTGATTGACAGCAGCAGGAGCCAATGGCTCCTGCTGCTCTAAATCTGTCCAATGATGAGAGAGACAGCAGCTGGAGCCACTGAGCTTGTGCACATCGCTGGATCGGATCCGACTAAGGTGTGAAAAAGGGTGGGTCTGGGAGGCAGCTTCAGCACAAAAGGTTTTTCATCTTAATGCATAGAATGCATAAAGGTGAAAAACCTTAAAGTGGATGTAAACCCCATTCATGAAATTTGAGCTGGGCACATATATCTGCAGTGTTTTCTTATCTCTCTCCAAAGCACTGAGTCCCGTGGCTTTCTCCTGCTCTGTAGCTCTGTTATCAGTCTAATAACTTCTGACAGGTTTTCTGACACAGGAGATAAAAGCAGCCTGAAAATTGTGTTGTGGGAGGTTGCTATAAATAAATTAGCAGAGATCTTGACTAGTCAGAGCAGAGCTCTGCACATTCCTTCCATCCTTTGCCAATGTGGAGTGGGGGTGTGTGTCTTTCCTCCAATCAGCTGTCTTGGCTGTATGCCAATAATCCACTCCCAGTGCTGAAGAGGAAAAGAAAGTTCTGTAACACAATGTGCATTTTCTAAAGGATATATACAGCTGAAGACAGCAGATATACATGTAAAACTTATGTAGGGAGATTTGTCTCATCTCTGTGTATCATCTGAGGCTGTTCACTTCACTGGGTATAGGTGAGGGTTTACATCCACTTTAAGGCTTTAGAACCACTTTAACGTGTGCACAAATGTGAATTAATATGTGTGTGCCTTAACACAAAAACATGTAATAACATGCACTAAGATGCATGCGTTAATGGCCCACAATGAGGATTTTTGTGTAGGAAGGATTGTGCAAGCTCTACTATTTTAATAGCAAAGTCTGCTTTAAGTCACTAAGAGTTCGTTCACACCATGTCCACTGAACGCATCACACTACACAACACACACCAGCCTGCACATAGTATAGCCTGGGTGCTGCTGTGAACAAGCCTTAAAGCGTTTGTTACCCTAAAAAAACAAAACAAAAAAAAAATAGAGGATCCTGTCCCTCTAAAGCATGTTCTACAGCACAGTGCTTGTACTGTGTAATTTGGCCCTTTCTATCACCTGAAATACCTGGCTGATCCTGCCTGGCTATACCCTCCCCTCTGTAAACTGTCCACAGTATATCATGGCTGCTGAGCCCTGACACCGTGGTCAGTTTACATGCCTCCGTCATCCGCTGTGTCTCCTGTCCTCCTCTCCCCCCTCCCTCCCTGCCTGTCAGCTAGTGACAGTGCACGCCACTCCCCCCCCTATATCTTTATACTATCAGCGCTGTCTCCTAATTCTGTGTCCCCCTGTGTGTGTGATTTATAAGAAAAATGGACCCGTGTTCTGTCTATCACATGCGCGGGGTTAGGAGGAGGCTGATTTCAGAGTGCCGATCGGTGCTCAAGTGACCGGCCGGCTCTCTCCTCCCCCCCCTCCCGACTGACGGCAGTGGGGGAATCTTGGCCCCGCCCGCTGCAGCTGTCAGACGGGGAGAGGAGCGAGCCGGCCGGTCATTAGAGCACCGATCGGCACTCTGAAATCAGCCTCCTCCTAACCCCGCGCCTGTGATAGACAGAACGCGGGTCCATTTTTCTTATAAATCACACACACAGGGGGACACAGAATTAGGAGACAGCGCTGATAGTATAAAGATGTTAGAGTGGCTTAACAACCACTTTAAAGATTATGGGTATTTCCCATGATTCCAGAGCCCAGGTGGCTAGTGTGAATACAAGTTGTAGTAATGTCTGTATAATATAAGACTTGACTTTTAAATTGGGGGTGGAATTATTTAATGGAAATGAGGGGGAGACAAGAACAGAAGAATGTAAATAACAGGAAAACCATCATTATAATGTGATATGGTTATCTATTTATCGGGGCTATTTAGGCCGTAATGGTTTCCTTTGGGCTCTTCTGCAGCAATATTTCAATTTTGTACCATGAAGTGGTTTGTTTTATATGCGATTACCTATCCGCTGTGAACTGACCCTGAGAAAGGATTCTTCATATTCTCATCACATACAGTATATTTCATATCTCTGTACCGTAATGTTACAGAGTACTTGTTAACCCCCTAATAGTGGAACTACAGCCATGGCATTGCTACATTCACTAACCTGCCCTCCTAAAACTGTTCCAAGACTTAAATCAATGATTTATTTGTAATTTGAGTCCATTTAAGCACAGTCAGAATTCCCAAGCCCTGAGGAAGGGGGAATATGTGTGGCCTCCGAAATGCGTTGTTTTTTGTGCTATGTATCAATTTTTTTCATTTAAAACCTTGTCACAGAAGCGTGTTGCATAGATATGAATGGCAAGCAAAGCCAAAGAAAATTCCCAGCTCAACTTACCGACCAGCCTGCAACCAACCGAATTATCCTGTCTAACAGTATGCGTTAAAAACAAGGGTTTAGTTTGCATTAGGGCTGTGGAAATTAACTATTTATTCCTCGATTAATCGATTAATTTTTTTGATCGATCAAAATTCTTTTGATCGGTACTCACCTCTCCGCCGGCTTCCGGGTCTTCAGGGAGTTCTGTCAAGGATCCGGTGACGTCACGGACACCGGCGGGGCTTGCCGTGTCCATCTGAAGGGCTCCTTTGCTGTGCCTTCATATCTGCATGCCGGCGGGACCTTAATATCTGCCACACGCAAGGGCTGTTACACTTCCCTCTATCACTTCCCTCTATCAACCTGGGATTCTACAGCCATCCACTGGGAGTTGTGATAGTTCCCTTCACGGGACATCTACATGCCGACGGACTGATGTTAACCCCTTCTCATCTGGATTCAGCAGTGGTATCATTGTACACATTTTTATACCAATACCATACTTAGCTACATGTTTTTATGACGGCTTTTGCTACCGTTTGGTATTACTCGCACCATTTTTACAGTTTATGTAGCTACATTGATTTTATCTCCAGTGCAATATTTATTTTGTTACCTACTTGAAGACTATAAAAGTTTTAATGCTATTCCTATCGAGCGCTGCCTTTGTGTGTTTTTTGTATCCTGCTATCCATTTTTTCAGTGATTGGTAGCTGCACTGGGAATCCACCTGCAAGGAGATCAGCTAAAAGTAGTTGGATCTGTATGTGCGTTATAATTAATCGAGATTAGTCGATTAAAAAAAAAAAAATGGTTTAATCGAACACGAAAATTTTAATCAGTAACAGCCCTAGTTTGCACACATTTGCAAATACATAAGTAAGCTGCAGAGCCGCTTCACAGTGCCCCAATATTTCTGCAGTCCTAACTCTAAATTGTGAGAGCCTCCATAGTAGAAGCACATGCATTAGGCTAGTTTCACACTGAGGCGCTGGATGCGCTGGCGGTATAGCGGCGCTATTTTTAGCGCCGCTATTCCGTATTTTTTGCTGCGATTTGCGGGCGCTAGCGGGGGGATTTTAACTCCCGCTAGCGGCCGAAAATGGGTTAAAAATGCTCGCAATAACGCCTCTTTGCTGCGTTTTGTGGGCGTTTTGGAGGCGCTACCCCATTGATTTCAATGAGCAGGGGTGCTATAGGAGCAGTATTTTTACTGCTCCTATTGCGCCTCAAAGATGCGGCTTACAGGAGTTTTTTGACCCTCTTGCAAGCGCAACGCTCCAGTGTGAAAGCCCTCGGGCTTTCACATTGGATACAATTGAACGGCTTTTTTGGGGCACATTGCAGGCGCTATTTTTAGCGCAATAGCGCCTGCAAAGCGCCTCAGTGTGAAAGGGGCCTTATAATGGATAGGTAGAGGGTAGGCATAGATGTGAATGGGCCACATAGACATCAATGGGATTTCTCTTGTCATTAAAGAGGAACTGCAGTCTGCTCACATAATCTGTAATAAAAACATCTTTGCCATTCTGAAGCTTCCCTCCAACCACTTTGCATATTTTTTTTATATATACTGTGATTCTGTACTTGCCAAATATGCTGCAGAAATCTCCCTCCACTAAGTCTGGCTGCGTCCATTTCAACTGTGGGCAGCTGAAGCTGCTGCCTTTTCACTTCCTGGATTTAGACAGACACACAGAGAGGCACACCTCCAGCTCTGCAGTCCTGCAGCTCTCATTGGCCCTCTTATGACTCCCCCCCCTCCCCCTCCCTTCATGGCAAACTCTCACCGTGAGAAACAGAGCTGTGCATGTCGTCATAAGCCTAGGCTTTTTTTTACCAGACAAGAAACAGGAAGTGGGCTGTATAAGGTATTTACTGGCAGAAAAAAAATGTTTTACTATCCAAAGTTAAAACAACAAGGGCAGAGGATTTAATAGATAGATGGAAAGATTAAAAAACGACTAAAGGTCCGCTTTAAGTAAACCACAAGGTATGAACAGGGACTTTAAACATTATTAAACCCAAAACCATGATATATTGCAGCTTATCAATCATTAGAGGTGATGGCTGCATTCGTTTTCTTTTTTTAGGCTTTTTTTCCCCCCCGAATTATTACCTGGTGGTCTGGCCAGTAACACACCTCTTGTATTAGAGCGCCCCCACTCTGGATGAAAGTGTACAAGGGGCCCAGCAGACAGCAGCATTGTCAGTCTGGGGGGAGAGAAGTGTTAGATGTACTAGCAGATTTAAATACGCTATTTGAAGCCAAACTCCAGCTCACACTTTGTAAGCAGCTACAGCATCAGTTATGTTACTTTTGGGATAAGGATTTTGCATAAACAAATAAAATCTGATCATTGTAAGCACCTCTGTCAGCGGTAAATGGTTTATCTCATCTCTTTAACTGCTACATCTGCAGGACAGCTTGTTCTGATAAAAAACAACAGACTTGCTGACCAGATGACCGGGTGAAAATAAAGGAAAGAAAGCCTAAAAAGAAAACTAATGCAGCCACCACATTTAAGAACTGGTAAGCTGCAGAATAATAAATATTTGCCTTTGTGTTTAATGCTGCTTTAAAGCGGAGTTCCACCTACTTTTACAAGGTGGTCTTAAACTAAAGACCACCCCTCGTTTTTGGATATATATTATTATTTTTCTTTCCTACCTTTTTAGAAGTACAAAGTGTACTTCCGTCCTAGCCTGGCCGTGGCAAAGTAAGTCATGTCCTCTTCTGCAGCGAGCCCTCCTCCTTCTCCCCTGCTGCCTTCTGGGACCTGTGTGTGTCCCAGAAGACAAGGTGGCCATTCACAAAGCGACGCGCGGCTCGCACATGCGCAGTAGGAAACCGTCTGTGAAGCCTGAAGGCTCCACTGCCGGTGTCCCTTGTAATGGTGGCGCCTGCACCCGAGCCGGGGGACGAATCGGACTCGGGGGGGGAGGCCACATCGTGGGCTCCCTGGACAGGTAAGTGTCCTTATTAAAAGTCAGCAGCTACAGTACTTGTAGCTGCTGACTTTTAAGAAAAACTTTTTTTTGCGTCTGGAACTCCGCTTTAACCACTTGCCGACCAGCCGCCGTCATTATACTGCGGCAGGTTGGCATGTTCCCGCAAATCGCCATAGGTGTACGTCGGCCCTTTAAACAGCTTTAGCAGGTGCGATGTCCGCTGGCCACATACGATCATGGCACGAGAGCCAGAGCAGGGATGTGTGCAAACACACAAATCCCAATTGTGTCAGGAGAGGAGAGACAGATCGTGTGTTCCTACTAAGTAGGAACAGCGATTTGGCTCCTCCTCTAGGAAATCACCCCCCCCCCACACACAGTTAGAAACACGTAGCAGGGAACACATTTAACCCCTTCATCGCCCACTAGTGTTAACCCCTTCCCTACCAGTGACATTTACACAGTCATCAGTGCATTTTCAGTCCGTTACAGCGTGGCAAATGTGCTATCTCCATTACGAACCCTAATTTTACCAGAACGAGCGCTCCCGTCTCATACTTGATTCTGAGCATGCGCATTTTTTTTCACGTGAAAAATTAGAGCATGTTCCAATTTTTCTCGTCGTGATTCTCTGCGTTTTTCTCGTCAGGAAAACTGCTGGAAAGTCCACACATGATCATTTTTAATGACCATTTTAATTTTTTTTTCTTCTCGTCATTAAAAACGGTCGTGTGTACGCGGCATCAGAATTAAGTCTATTCTGGATGTGGTACATAGGAGTTGTATGTGATACGCCTGGTTACCGGATAGACCTAATCTTTCATATGCTGGATCAGCTGAATTGCTATATAACAGGCTCACTAGTGGGTGGATGATTTGGGATGAACCCGCCACATGTTCACATCTGGATGCCTCCACCCTGCACTGAATGACTTCATCGATGACCTCACTGACTCAGCTGTTACATTAACATTGCATTAACTCTTTTATGGCCATGGGCGTGTACTACTTGTCCACCCACTATGACTACAGCCTATCTCTGCCCTATTGTTCTTACTGACGGCTTCATATGAATGATCTGCTTGTGAAAAGTCATCTTTTTATATAGGAAGTGATACAATAAATGTATTTAAATAAACTGACACATCTGAATGTGTACAGAAGCTATAATGATGACACTGCAACATGCACACATAAAAGAATAGGGGGGTCAATGCTTAACAAAAGAGCTTACACTCTAAAAGGTAAATGACCGTCTACATACGTAAAGGGTAATTTGTCTTATGCCGCGTACACACGATCGATTTTCTCGACGGTGAAAACACCGTCGAGAAAATCGACGGGAAAAACGAGGAACGGTTTGGTCCCCTACACACGGCCGGTTTTCCCGACATTTTTTCTCTTGGTCGAGAAAAACGACCGTGTGTAGGCTCCCCGGCAGTGTTTCCCTATGGGAAAACTGCCGCAGAAAAAAATGCAGTGAATCACGATGAGAAAAATTAGAGCATGTTTTTCTCGTCAAAGAGAAAAAAATGCATTTTTCCAGACGAGAAAAATGGTCGTGTGTATGCGGCATTACAGCTAATAGTGTGATAACGAGGAAAAGTGCCAGGGAGGTCCTGAGAGTTGTACCTCTGATCTGTAATGTATTTTCAATTGTTAAATTAGACGTAACACCTTACTTTAGTTTGCTAATACGTACACTGGGTAAAACAAGTGACAATTGCGCGCTCGTGCGACGCTGTACCCAAATACAATTTCTATCCTTTTTTCCCCCACAAATAGAGCTTTCTTTTGGTGGTATTTGATCACCTCTGCGGTTTTTATTTTTTGCACTATAGACAAAAAAAAGGCCAACAATTTAGAAAAAAAAAAAAAAATTTTTACTTTCTGCTATTAACCACTTGCTTACTGGGCACTTAAACCCCCTTCCTGTCCAGGCCAATTTTCAGCTTTCAGCGCTGTCACGCTTTTAATGACAATTGCGCGGTCATGCGACGTGGCTCCCAAACAAAATTGACATATTTTTTTCCCCACAAATAGAGCTTTTTGATCATCTTTGCGGTTTTTTTTTTTTGCGCTATACACCAAAAAAGAACGACAATTTTGAAAAAAACACAATATTTTTTACTTTTTGCTATTATAAATATCCCCATTTAAAAAAAATTAAAATAATTTTTTTCTCAGTTTAGTCCGATACGTATTCTTCTACATATTTTTGGTAAAAAAAAATCGCAATAAGCGTTTGTTGATTGGTTTGCGCAAAAGTTATAGCGTCCACAAAATAGGGCATAGTTTTATAGCATTTTTATTAATATTTTTTTTTTTTTACTAGTAATGGCGGCGATCAGCGATTTTTATTGTGACTGCGACATTATGGCGGACACATCGGACACTTTTGACACCATTTTGGGACCATTGTCATTTTTACAGCGATCAGTGCTATATGCACTGGTTACTGTAAAAATGACACTGGCAGTGAAGGGGTTAACCACTAGGGGCGCTGAAGGGTTTAAGTGTGCCTAAGGGAGTGATTCTTACTGTGGGGGGAGGGGACTGACTGGGGGAGGTGACCGATGGTTGTCCCAATGGACACACCATCGGTCTCCTCTCCATGACAGGACGTGGATCTCTGTGTTTACACCCAGAGATCCACGTCCCTGGCTCTGTAAATGCCGATCGCGGGTACCTGGCGGACATCGCGGCCACCAGGCACACGCATCGGCACCCACGTGACGCGGCGGGCACGGAAGTTCCCCTCGGGAACAAGGAAAGGGGCGGACGTCAATTGACGTCCTCCCGGTATTCTAGGTCCGCACTGTAGCCGTCATTCGGCTATAGCGCGGACCTCTAGTGGTTAAACATATCCAATAAAAAAAAAATTAAAATCGAATTTCTTCATCAATTTAGGCCAATATGTATTCTGATACAATAAGCGTATATTGATTGGTTTGCGCAAAAGTTATAGCATCTACAAACTATGGGATATCTTTATTTATTTTAATTTTTTACTAGTAATGGGGGTGATCAGCGACTTATAGCAGGACTGTGATATTTCAGCAGACAAATCGGACACTAACTGACACTTTTGGGGGACCAGTGACACTAATACAGTGATCAGTGCTAAAACTATGCACTGTCACTGTATTAATGACACTGGCTGGGAAGGGGTTAACATCAGGGGTCATCAAAGGGTAAAATGTGTGCCTAGCCTATGCTTTCTCACAGTGTGGGGGGTGATCTGACTAGGGGAACATGGGATCAATACCTACCCTACTGACAGAACAGCAATCTGCATTATTTACATAGGCAGATCGCCATTCTGTCTCTGTACTGTAAAATCAGCTGGTGTCGGCGGACAACAAGTCCGCCGTACCCGCCGCTGGGCTCCCGCTATGTGTGATCATACACGCACGCACGCCCCAGACCTGGAAGTGTCAGATGAGGTACTAGGTATGTGATCTGGCACACAGCGGCCGCCCTGTCGCAGTATATGTGCGATGGCGGTCCGCAAGCAATTAAGCGCTTTTTGATCCTTTGATAAATCACTGTGCTGCGGATCTTGTTTGCAGAAACTTTTTAGATGCATGTGCTGCAGCAATGAATGCATGGTATTCCTTAGCACAGGTTTTCTGATAGTGACAACAGTGAATTATGGGGTTGATTTACTAAAGGCAAATAAATAGATTGTGAACTTTGCAAATGCAGATACACTCTGCAAGGGCATTTGCTCCAAAGACTAGTAAATGAAGCTCTGCTGACCTCCATCATTCAATCATGTACAAGTAAAAAGTTTTGTTTTTTGTTATTTTCCTTGCATGCGATTGAGTAGTCCTTACAAAGTGAAGCTTCTCCTCATTTACTAAGTTCTGGAGAAAATGCCCTTGCAAAGTGCAACTGCGCTTACAAAATGCACAATCTATTTGCCTTTAGTTAGTAAATCAATCCCACTGTCTGTGTAATGTGTGTTGAAATGGCCACTTGTAGTCTCCATTGGAAGCTTGTGTGATGAGGGAAAAGTATCAGAGAAGTCCCAAAGAAAGAAGAAATTATTTATGAGCGAAGCAAATGTTCTGGATGGGTGTATAAAGTACCTGAGTACTCACAAAGTGATAAAAAGGGGAACTGGACACATAAGATTTCCTAGAACTTGGCATTTGAATCTTATTCTATAGACCAGTAGTCTCCAAACTGCAGGCCTGGGGCCAGATGTGGCCCTTTGCTTGCCTTTATCAAGCCCTTCCTGCCTCGGACACCAACAATAGGGGAACATTTCTGGCACTGACACCAAGAGTAGGGCACTATTCCTCCCACTGACACCAACAATAGGACATAATTCCTTCCACTGACACCAATTGGGCACTATTCCTCCAACTGACACCAACAATGGCACATAATTCCTTCCACTGACACCAATTGGGCACTATTCCTCCCACTGACACCAACAATGGCACATAATTCCTCCCACTGACACCAATTGGGCACTATTCCTCCCACTGACACCAACAATGGCACATAATTCCTTCCACTGACACCAATTGGGCACTATTCCTCCCACTGACACCAACAATGGCACATAATTCCTTCCACTGACACCAATTGGGCACTATTCCTCCCACTGACACCAACAATGGCACATAATTCCTTCCACTGACACCAATTTGGCACTATTCCTCCCACTGACACCAATTGGGCACTATTCCTCCCACTGACACCAACAATAGCACATAATTCCTTCCACTGACACCAACTGGGCACTATTCCTCCCACTGACACCAACAATGGCACATAATTCCTTCCACTGACACCAATTGGGCACTATTCCTCCAACTGACACCAACAATGGCACATAATTCCTTCCACTGACACCAATTGGGCACTATTCCTCCAACTGACACCAACAATGGCACATAATTCCTTCCACTGACACCAACAATCGGGCACTATTCCTCTCACTGACACCAACAATGGCACATAATTCCTTCCACTGACACCAATTGGGCACTATTCCTCCAACTGACACCAACAATGGCACATAATTCCTTCCACTGACACCAATTGGGCACTATTCCTCTCACTGACACCAACAATGGCACATAATTCCTTCCACTGACACCAATTGGGCACTATTCCTCCAACTGACACCAACAATGGCACATAATTCCTTCCACTGACACCAATTGGGCACTATTCCTCCAACTGACACCAACAATGGCACATAATTCCTTCCACTGACACCAATTGGGCACTATTCCTCCCACTGACACCAATTGGGCACTATTCCTCCCACTGACACCAACAATAGCACATAATTCCTTCCACTGACACCAATTGGGCACTATTCCTCCAACTGACACCAACAATGGCACATAATTCCTTCCACTGACACCAATTGGGCACTATTCCTCCCACTGACACCAATTGGGCACTATTCCTCCAACTGACACCAACAATGGCACATAATTCCTTCCACTGACACCAATTGGGCACTATTCCTCCAACTGACACCAACAATGGCACATAATTCCTTCCACTGACACCAATTGGGCACTATTCCTTCCATATAGACCAAAAATGGGGCATTGTTTACTCCTGCTTGGCACAGTCCGGCCCCCCTAAAGTCTGATCTACAGTAAACTGGCCCTTTATTTAGAAAGTTTGGAGACCCCTGCTATAGACAATGGGAAGAAATTACAGGGTCTAGCAGAGAAGAACAGAATTTGAGGAATGACATACTAGTCAAGGAATTTATAACAAATTCATGTGGCATTAGTCTATTTGGTGGAGAGCACTTTCAGCGTTTGATGTGTTCTAGCAGGGCATTCACCTCCTTATCCCTGTGGCCACAAAGAGCCAGTTGGCCAGCAGATGACAAATGTTTATACAGGGATCACTATCACTCACAATAGTGAAGCCTCCGTGACAGACAGAAGAAGAGTAGACAAAAGTGACCTGCTGCCACTCACAATGCTGTAGCCACCTATCAGGCAGAAGAAGAGGGGTCACATGGGGCAGGTTCAAAAGAAGAAAATAAAAAGTGAACGCAATCACTTAGGAGATGAACTGGGACGTGTGCAATAAATCGTCTGGTCAAAAAATGAACGGATTTCCTCTTCCACACAAGCAAAGTACAATGGCTTTGCCATTGTACTCTTCCATTCTCAGGATACACTGATCAGCAGCTGCAACCCATTGGCTGCAACCACTGATCCTTTCAACAGAAGTTGATCCCTTGATCGACTTGTGTCCAGCGTGAGCGGCCATACATGGATCGAAATTCGACCAGTCCCTGTTGAACTGGCTAAATTTCAATCCATTTATGGCCAACTTAAAGCAAAACTTCACCCTAAAGGGGACCTTCCACTTTATGCCCTCCTTCCCACTCCACTTCTGTTTTTGGCACCTTTTTGGGAGGGACAAGGGGGAGCGGGTACCTGGTTTTGACAGAGTTGTACCGGTACCTTTTTTTTGTCGGCGAATACTGTTACTTGTGCTCAAGTACTCACCAATACTGAGCACCGATACCTTTGCAGCCATACCTTTAAGGCCATACAAAATGAATGGGCTCAAATCGCATTGCAAAAAATCAAATGTGATTTTAATGGGAATGCGGTGCAATTCCTGTCCGAATCGCATGTGGTTTCCCGTACCGCTTCTGTGTGAACCCAGGCTGAAGTTGCATGTGATTCTTTGCAGTGCAAATACTCATTTTGTATGGGCTCAAATCGCACTACAAAGGTGTCGGTTTTACGTATCAGAGCATTTGCACAAGTACAAGTATTCATGCAAATGCTCAGTATCGGCACCAAAACCATTACAGTGCAACCCTAGTACCTGCTCTCACTTCCGGTCGGATCACAGCGGCGGATCCACCAGAATTTCTCTGTTCCCCCTCCCTGCCCGCAACGTCACAGATCCCAGAAGGCTGTGCAATCATTCATAAACAGCTCACACATTCGCCGTGGGCAGCTGGCTGTGAAGCTACAAAGAATCAACAACAAGCTGCCCACAGTAAACATGGCGGCACCAGGGACCCGAAGACTGGCGAAGAACTGGTTCAGCTGTGGATGGCACTAGACCCCTGGACAGATAGGTGTTCTTTTATTAAAAATCAGCAGCTACATGCATTTCTGGGTTTGCGGCCACTCCAGACCTGTGTGAACCGGCTCCATTCACATTCACCTGTAATGTAAATTGGATGCACGGAAATACCCGCATCCAATATGTGAACCCAGCCTTAATCCGTAGGGTTCAATATTGAGTTGGCCCACCCTTTGCAGCTATAACAGCTTCAACTCTTCTGGGAAGGCTGTCCACAAGGTTTAGGAGTGTGTCTATGGGAATGTTTGACCATTCTTCCAGAAGCGCATTTGTGAGGTCAGGCACTGATGTTGGACGAGAAGGCCTGGCTCGCAGTCTCCGCTCTAATTCATCCCAAAGGTGTTCTATCAGGTTGAGGTCAGGACTCTGTGCCGGACAGTTAAGTTACTCCACCCCAAACTCGCTCATCCATGTCTTTATGGACCTTGCTTTGTGCACTGGTCCAAATCATTTGGTGGAGGGGGGATTATGGCGTAGGGATGTTTTTCAGGGGTTGGGCTTGGCCCCTTAGTTCCAGTGCAGGTAACGCTTAAGGCGTCAGCATACCAAGACATTTTGGACAATTTCATGTTCCCAACTTTGTGTTACCAGTTTGGGGATGGCCCCTTCCTGTTCCAACACGACTGCACACCAGTGCACAAAGCAAAGTCCAAAAAAACATGGATGAGCAAGTTTGGGGTGGAGGAACTTGACTGGCTTGCACAGGGTCTTCACCTGAACCCGATAGAACACCTTTGGGATGAATTAGAGCGGAGACTGCAAGCCAGGCCTTCTCGTCCACATCAGTCCTGACCTCACAAATGCCCTTCTGGAATAATGGTCAATCATTCCCATAGACACACTCCTAAACCTTGTGGACGGCCTTCCCAGAGGAGTTGAAGCTTTTATAGTTGCAAAGAGTGGGCCAACTGAATATTGAACCCTACAGACTAAGACTGGGATTCCATTAAAGTTCATGTGCGTGTAAAGTAGGGTAACCACATTTCCAAACTACCATTTAGGGACACCCTCTCTTCGCAAAAATCAGCTTGTACTGTAACAAATCACAGCACAGTGATTGGACACAAGAGGCGGGATTTATGATTTCTCCAATCACAAGCAGGGGGCGGAATTGTGCTCCTCCAGGCATTGCTGGCCAGGACAAGTACTGTCAGTGAGTAAAGCGGCCTTTTTTGGGGGCATCAGATTGGCCCGGGGGGTGGCTGTGTCAGTTTCATTCCGGGACACTGTATTGTCCTGGAAAGAATGTGACCGGGACAGACCTGCCAAATGCGGGACTGTCCCGGGCAATCCGGGACATGTGGTCACCCTAGTGTAAAGGCAGGTGTTCCAATACTTTTGATAATAAAGTATATATATATATATATATATATATATATATATATATATATTTATTTTTGTAACCTATATACAGGACAACTCTGTTTACAAACAATAACAGTAAATCGATGTACTTAAGTTGTGAATGCGCCATTGCGGAGGAGAAGGCGATAATACAGGAATAGAAATGAGGACTAATAACAGTCCTCCCAGCATGCTCCTCGACCACAAGCCTGTGTTGAACTCCCTCATGTTAAACTTAGTAACGTCTCTCCTAAGGCATGTGTGGAGTTTTTGGAAGGGGCAGTTTAAGGAGAAGCTGAGACATTGGGGACATATGCATCGGGCGGTGACGGACAGTGACACAAGGTTGGCCAGGCAGGGACATCTTGCCAGCTCTGCAGATCTTAGCTCTGTGGCCTTACAAGGAGATCGCAGTAAGGGGGGGTTGGGAGGAATGGTGGGTGATGTAGGATGAGAACACAGATACATGTTTGAGGTGATGGGTAACGTTCTAAAATTTCCTTCTGCTGTCAATATTTTACTGCTGTTGCACTTTTATTGCTACTACTAGGAAAAGCATTCGATTGTAAGCTTTTCAGTTCACGTCTACCAAGGAATCAACGCATACTAGGGAAAAAAAGATAAGGATGGAATACCATGTATACGTTTTCCAATCCCATCTCATGTCTTCAGCCTAAACAGGGTTAATAAAGCCTGGCCCGTCTCCTGTTCTAACAGATGGTAATGTTTAAAAAAGAATAAAGCAGTTCCTAATATATCACTTTCTACGAGCAGCTGTCCCAGCCTGGGGGTGACGGGATGATGATAACTTAGCAATCTTCAGCCTTGGCTGAAATAAAATGATTACTTTTTTTTTTTTTGCCAGTCAGCACTGTACTTTTCCAAAACCACAAAAATGAAGAAGGAAACAAAAAGTTTTTAAAGATCTAAAATGGCTGCAGTTGGTCGCCGTACAGAAAACTGCCATGATATAAATTTATAGCAGGATTAGCATTAACTAATCTAAATAGATAATTGTGCACATTTTATAAGATTATTTAGAATGTAAACCCAAATAGATTTTTTTTTTTTTTTTTTACATGTTTGAGGTCAAACTTTATATAGTTGTTTTTTGTGAATCTGTTGCAAAGCTTTATACCTGAAGATCCTGCCAGTAACAGTACTTCCTGTTGCAGGCTGACAACGCTAGGCCACTGCCTAATCAGCAGTGGTGTTGTCAGCCTGACATCTGTGATAATTCATAGCTCCCAACTGTCACTGATTTTAAAGCGGAGATCCGCCGACTTTAAAAAAGAAAAAAAGTCAGCAGCTACAAATACTGCAGCTGCTGACTTTTAAAATAAGGACACTTACCTGTCCAGGGCGCCCGCGATGTTGACACCCGAAGCCGATCTATCCCTCGGCTCTCGGGTGCTGCCGCCACCACCTTTGGTAAGGGAATCAGGAAGTGAAGCCCTGCGGCTTCACTTCCTGGTTCCCTATTGCGCATGCGCGACTCACGCTGCGCTATCCCACTGGTCCCTGCTGTCTTTTGGGACCTGTGTGTCTCCCAGAAAACAGCGGGGTGGGACGAGGGAAGTGGCATAGATACCCGCGGGTGGCTCGGATATCTATGCCCGGAAGTGGGAGCAAACACCTGAATTTCACAGGTATCTGCTCCCCCCTGAAAGGTGCCAAATGTGACACCGGAGGGGGGGGAGGGTTACGAAAAGCGCAAGTTCAATTTTTGGGTGGAACTCCTCTTTAAGGGACTGTCCCTGATTTGGAACAAAGTCTCTCTGTCCCTCATTCCACCTCAGTTATCCCTCATTTTGGTCTGATCTATATAGTTGTATATAAAATGCACCTTTTACCTTTCAAAAAGTGTTTTCCAGCACTAAACCTTTCCACCAGTTTCTAAATTTCTGCATTTGTAAATTTCAAAAGCCAGTATAAAGGAATAGTAGTGGTACTTGTTGGTTCAACCACTTCAGCACTGGAAGGATTTACCCCCTTAATGACCAGGCCATTTTTTGCACTACGGCACTGCGTTGCTTTAACTGACAATTGCGCGGTCGTGCAACGTTGTGCCCAAACAAAATTGATGTCCTTTTTTTCCCACAAATAGAGCTTTCTTTTGGTGGTATTTGATCACCTCTGCCATTTTTAGTTTTGCACTATAAACAAAAAAAAACGACAATTTTGAAAACAAAACAATATTTTTTACTTTTCGCTATAATAAATGTCCCCCCCCCCCCCAAAAAAAAGGAACATTCGACCTCTCTCTACTCCCCTGTCAGAACGAGGATCTGTTTTTTTACATTGAAAGATCCCAAATTCTGGCTTTCTGTGGAGCGATCGCGGGTGGCCGGTGGACATTGCGGCCACCATCCACGAGCATCAGCTTCCCCGCCGTGCAGCGGGCCCGCTATAGCTGTTAAAGGGACCGAGGTACAGCTACAGCGATTCGCGGGATCGAGCTGACCTGCTGCAGTATAATGACAGCGGCTGGTCGGCAAGTGGTTAACTAATCTTTTTTTCCTTTTTCCTTTAAGGGATGTGGCCTATGCCTACATACTTTTGCTAATAGGTGTCCCTTGTTTCCATCTCAAAAAATTGAGAGGTATGCTAATTCAGTTGCCCATCGGGGTGCCTATTTGATAGTGTTGATAGGCAACCCACTAGCTAACTTAAAGCGGTTGTATACCCTATTTTTGAACTTTTACCTACAGGTAAGCCTATAATAAGGCTTACCTGTAGGTAAAAAGAATATCTCCTAAACCTGTACGGTTTAGGAGATATTCCCCTCGCAATGAGCCGCTTACTGCAGTGGCGCATGCGCAGCGGGGATTCTCGGCTAAAGCCCGGCAGCCGCCAGACCTTGCCGACGCGCGGGAGTGACAACATCACCACTCCAGCCACTCACAGCGCTGGAGCGGCGATACCCGGAGGACACGCCGAGGCAAGAAGACATCTCCCTCGGCGTGGACCAGGTAAGTTCCCGACGCCTCGTTCTAAGGTAAGTATTTCATAATAAGCTAGTATGCGGTGCATACTAGCTCATTATGCCTTTTGCCTTTCAGGTATGAAAAAAAAAAAAAAAAGCAGAAGTGGGTATACAACCACTTTAAAGTGTTACTAAACCCAGGACTCTGCATTCACTATATCTGGTCTCCCACAGTACACAGAACATGGAAATGCAATTATTTTAGTAAATATAAACTGCTCAATACCTTTTCTCATCAGCATTATGTAGCAGTCTTGTGACTTCTATCAGTGTCTGGTTAAAGCTTGTAGGAGGAGTTTTCATTCTACTCTGACTGACCTATAAGACTGCAGGAACACTGACCCTCGGTCTGTACAGTGCTGATTGGCCCTGTGCTGATTACATGCACTCGCCCAAGAAAAGAAAATCTCCCTTGCAATACACAGCAAACTGAGCACGTGCAGAGTGCTCCTAAGGCTCTGTACTATCAGGAGATGGATTGAGGACAGTAGAAGAACAGAAGGAGCAGAGAAGACAGGATCAAACAGCCTTATTACACAATTCAGAGGATTAACCCATTAGGTTCCACAGTGAGTATAACGAGCATGCTTAACTGCATATACAGACTGATTTTACTGTTGTGGGTTTAGTAACACTTTTATCACCACAAACAGCAGACTTTAGCTGGCCATACACTGATCAAGATTCAGTTGTCCATAATTTGATTAATGGTTGGCCCCCTTGGCCCCCTCCTGAACAGTGGCTGCAGCCGATCACCTGTAGTCACTTTTCGGGGATTTATTTATGCGTTGACACCTCTCTAAGGTATGTTGACACACATTTGTATGCACTGCCATTGCCACCTATAGGCCCTGATGCATGTCTGCTTGGGTGTGAATGAGCCCCTACATCCCACATTGGATTGCAAGCTTCAAATACCCTCAGACTCTGTTCATTCGAGTTTGTGTTAATACATGTTGTATATACAGTACATACATGATATGTTTGTGTTTTTAAAAAAACAAAAAAACCCCACTGAAATCCATGCATCCGGTCAGTGGCGGCTGGCGCAAACAAACTGAAAAAAAAAAACATCAAGCGCAGCCACTGTGCCCATAAATTGCCACCAATGTGCCATCAAACACAGCTACTGTACCCATCAATTGCCGCCAGTGTGCCCCATCAATTGCCGCCAGTGTGCCCCATCAATTGCCACCAGTGTGCCCCATAAATTGCCACCAGTGTGCCCCATAAATTGCCACCAGTGTTCCCATCAATTGCCGACAGTGTGCCCCATCAATTGCCGACAGTGTGCCCCATCAATTGCCGACAGTGTGCCCCATCAATTGCCGCTACTGTGCCTCATTAAATGCTGCCAGTGTGCCCCCCTGCCCGGCACTTACCTGTCTCGGCGCTGTCCTCCACGCTCCGAGTCCTCCATGACGTCTTCTCCCGCCCTCTTCCTGTCATCTCTGCTATGATTGGACGCGTGATAGGCGTCCACTCACAGCGCCTGTCGTATCAGCCAATCAGGTGACAGGGTAACCAGACCTGGTGCACCTGATTGGCTGAGAAGCGGGTCGGTGTTAGGGAAGTGATTTATTCGCTTCCCTACAAACAACACTGTGTAAACAGCATCGTGCCCACTGTTTACCAATTTGGAAGCCTATTAGAGCCCATGGCTCTAATCAGGATGCCTATTAGTGCCGACGGCTATAATCAGGTACTTCCAAAAACACCCCCGCCGCTGTAATTCAGATGCCCGGTGCCCGACAGGGGGCCAGACACCTGAATAGGGGGCGGCAGCGGCGACAATAGATCTATCTATTGATGAAAGAGAGGTGTAGGAGAGAGGGGGCGGCGCTCCTGCGCCCTCTATGGACGCACCGCCACTGCGTCTGGTGTCCTGCATGTAGATTAGGAGCCGAGTGCAGGGATTACAGGGGTGGCGCTCCTGTGCCCCTAATGTAGCGGCCTCCACTGGTCAAAGGGTCTATTGATGACAATGGCTATGCATGTACATGCGTTTTCATGTGGTTTTGATCTGATTCCTTAGAAGTCTATAGAGCCAAAAAACGCACCATGCCGCGTGTAAAAATAAATCCCTGCACCTTTCCAAAAAGGGCACCAGTGAAAGCTGCATAGATGTAATGGAACCCATAGGAATGTTAAATGGACTGCAGTGTGTTTCTGCAAATGCATAGGTATGAGCCTAGCCTTAGCCCAATGCACTTGAATGTATTGGGGTGAACTGGTTCCCTTTCTCTCGCTCTCTCTCTCTATATATATAGATATATAGCTGATCAACCCAAAGTTTATTTAACACATCAACTTGTCTAGCACATACAGTAGGACTAGGTAACACTCTATTTCTAAGGTGCACTTACCAGCAGCAACCACAGGGTGGAGCACTTTGTCAAGTTTTTCCACCTATTTTTCCACCTTTTTCCACCTCCACCCAGGTAAATCACTTATGGTAGAGTACAGTAGACTCAATTCACTAAACTGTAACTGTAATAGTCATTTTTTTTTTTTAGCAATAACAGCCAATGAGAGCTGAAGACAATATGCGCATAGTTTAAAATAATAATTGTTTATTCTTATTCTAATAACACATGCAAAATAGCTTAGTGAATGCAGCTCCCGATAGCAATAGATGACATGCTCACAGTTCTGAGCTGCTAACTGGATTGAAAAGAAAAGCCAGATACAGTGATCAAGCAATGTAAGGGTAAATACTCTGCATTCAGGAGCCTAATGGGGAACAGATGTTAAGAAGTGTTGCTGTTCAGATATACACACAGACTTGTGTCTCAGCTGATCTGCAGGGCCATTCCATTGCATGCCTGTGAACCGATGGCGAGACTGCCCGAAGGCAAACGCTACAGTAGTAGATTCCTCCCCTTTAAATGGTTGTGTTTAAAGTGTATTTCCACTTTTCTAGCCAAACTGCGGATAATGTGCATACACTGGCATGCATTTTTAATGTGCGTTTCAGTGCATTTTCTACCATTTTTTTTTGTTTTTTGGACTTTATTTTGTTATGATGTGCCGCGGAGTGTTGCAACGCTCACATTGCAACAGGCTGTCCATCTCAAAATGAAACGTATTCCTTTTTTCCAACACACGCCAATGCATTTATGCAGAGGAGAAAAATAGTAAATAAGGCTATTTGCCTTGTCCTTGTGTTGGGACTGTGTGTGTTGGGACAATCTTGGGCTATGTGACCCAATCCCAATACTGCTGGTGTGAGCAAGCCCTAATCTGTAAAATGAGGATGTTAAAGTGATTGTAAATGATCACCTTGTAAAACAACCCAGAAAGTTTAAAATAGAAATGAAAAGCAAAACATTTTTGTATAGATAGATTATAAATACCTTTTTCCCCTTTCTTATAAGGGATCACATTCCCTCTGTTCTCAGCTGCATAAGCTGTGGGGAGGAGAAGTGGCAGCACACTGAGAGTCCCAGTGAATGACTGTGCAGGGGGGCGTGTCAGGACAAGTCTGATCATTGGAGGAGAGTACACTGAGTTCCCAGCACAGCTAGAAAACTAACCATGGTGTGCTCTTCTGCTTAGTGTAGTCAGTTTTTATTAGGAAAGCAAAGGGACGGTCAGAAACACCAGGGATTTCATATAAAGGAAGCATTACAAAGAGAACAGGAGACTTTCTCATACAAGTGCATGCTGATGTTACAGCAGGCACATATCAGGAATATGAAGTGTTGGGGTAACAAACGCTTTAAGTGACACCCTTTTTTTTTAAACGTAAAAAAATGTAAAAAGCTGGATTAAGTCCCTCCTTTCTTGAGCATTATGCAACTATCACCTAAGTGGGGAGCATGCACGGCCCCATTTAAGTGTATTTCTTACAGCGGAGTTCCGCCGAAATGTTTTTTTTTTTAACAGTCAGCCGCTACAAATACTGCAGCTGCTGACTTTTAAAATATGGACACTTACCTGTCCCGGGTGCCCGCGGTGTCCTCACCCAAAGCCGATCTGTCCCTCGGTTCTCAGGTGGAGGCGCCGCCATCTTCGGTAAGGGAATCAGGAAGTGAAGCCTTGCGGCTTCACAGCCTGGTTCCCTACTGCGCATGTGCGAGTCGCGATGTGCGTCCTCACTGGTCCCTGCTGTCTTCTGGGACCTGCGTGTCTCCCAGAAGACAGCGGGGGGGCGGAGGAGGCGCCGGACGTGGCATAGATCGCCGCGGAGCCTGCGGCGATCTATGCCCGGAAGTGGGAGCAAATACCTGTATTAGACAGGTATGTGCTCCCCCCTCCCACCTGAAAGGTGCCAAATGTGACACCGGAGGGGGAGAGGATTCCGAAAAGCGGAAGTTCCATTTTTGGGTGGAACTTGGGTGGGGAATAGTTGAAACTTAAACTGGCCATAGTTAGTCTTTTTTTGTTCAGCCAGCAGATGGCTGAACAGCCCATCTAACCAATTCCTCCATCTACACAAATGATGTATTGTATTCTGCCAGCAGCAATCACAGCAGTTAGAATATAGTAGTACATATTCAGTATAAAGAAAAAAAATTGACATTGATCAAACAATTGACTTCTGTTGAGCAGGGACGGCCACACACTGATCAAACTTTGGCTGGTCCCTGCTGAACCAGCCAAATTTTGATCAGTCTATGGCCAGGTTTAGGGTCCTTTCACACGGGCTGTCTGATTAGGTCCACCTGTCAGTTTGGACCTGATCAGATCTTCCAGTCTCTTCCATAGAGCGGTGGATGTCAGCGGAAACATTTCCGCTGACACCCACCGCCATCCAATCCGATCCTGCCCGCAAAAAACAGACGGATGGTGGTCCTATTTTCCATCCGTCTGACAGGACCTATCATCTACCTGCTCAGCGAAGATCAGTGGAGCAATCCCTCGCTGAGCAAGCAGAATCCACTAGACGAAGGCGCCCATGTTTCACACTGGGGCGCTTTTCAGGCGCTTTCACGCTAAAAACAGCGCCTAAAAAGCTCACGAAAACGTATTTCCATTAAAATCAATGAATGCTTTCACACTGGGGCAGTGTGCTGGCAGGGCTGTGAAAAACTCCCCTCTCCATTGAAATTAATGGAAAGCTCTTCAAAAGCGCCTGAAAAGCGCTTCAAAAGCGCTCAGTGTTTTTACTGGCAGTTTAGAAGCGCCTCAGTGTGAAAGTGGCCTTATACAGAAGTTTCAGGAAGATCTGGGAGTGGATAAGGGTAAGGCAGTTTTTGTGATTTTCTTTACTGCAACGAAAGAAAATCGCTCGATTCCCCCCATCAACACAGTCAGTGTTGATGGGGGAATCCCTCTCATAGGACTATTGTGTTCTCCTGGCAGGAGGGGAGTGCGGAGCTGTGGAGAGCCATCCCTGCCATGATTATTGCTAATGGTTATAGCCACTGGCAAAATTTGCATGCTAGAAATCCGACATACTGGTTGTACCCAAGTCAATCAGCCTGCCTATAGATGGATAGAATCTTGGCTGGTCGGAGATTTCATCCATCTATTGGCGGTAGCATGGCAATGGTAGGTATAAAATGTTTACTTTACACTGCTTAATCTACTACTGATACAAAGTGAACAAGTTACTTTCTCTACCATGGGCTCACTTCAAGCTCTTTTTCAAGTTCACGTTTCTACTGAGCATTCATCTTGTACATTCATATATTGTGCATTGTATACAATTATCACTGGAGTATTAGATGCCACTTCTGCCACCTCTGATTCTCGCCTGTAGCTAATCTCCGGCAGCTAATCTGTCTTCTTCTGGCTCAACTTTACAGTGTAGAAGTCTCACTAGAAGAGGGCTGTCTGGGCTGTCACCACTCAGGGAGTTTGTCCCACTACAACACAGCAGATAATTTAGCTCAGACAGATAAGGAATGGACACAGATTTACACAAAAGGCCATGGATCTGGTCGGCTGACAAAATACCGCATTATGTACTTTCATAAATCGCAATAGCCAGTTATGCTAAGCATCAGTAAACCCTCAGTGTCTGTGTCTGACTGTCATTCCAAAGGGTGCAGGCTGTAGTGTCCTGTTCATGTCACAGCTGTTGATAACAATAGGACCGTGGGCGTCCGCTCCATAGGGCAAGAGGGGTCGTTTGCCCCCCCTGGAATCGAGAAGGTGTTGGCCAAATTGGCAGTGTTCTACACCCTCCGCCGCCCTTACACCCACTTCCAGCCCCGCACAGATCTGCACCGCAGCACATGTACTCCCTCCTCCTCCCCCCGGGACCACCACACCTTCCCGTCGCCGCTTTAAGACGGCTGCGTCTCGTGGTTTGGCAGCGCTGGCTGGGCGGGGCCTCGCGCTGCAACCCGATTGGCCCCAGCTCTTCTAGTTCTCCTGGGCACGGGCCGGCTCCGCCCCTGGCCCTTGGTCTGCGCAGCGCGCCTGGGGAGAGAAGAAGAAAAAGAGCCGGGGGGAGATGGCGGAGCGGAGGGTGACTTGAGTCGGTGGTGGTAGTACGTCGGGGGCCTGGCCTCCTGCGGGGGCAATTTTTCACTGACAACTAATGAGGTCAGTTTTTACAGTCTATTTCCTTTATGTCCATTATTAATCATGTATTTGAATGCTTATCATTTATGTATAGAGCAAGAGAATTGTGTACAATGGGCTCTGGGTGGCAAATAATCTCTAGGTATGCCAAATTATTTTATATGAAATAATCAGTGATTCCCCTTTTCCTCGGGCTGTTGCTGGCGCTGCGGGGAGGAGGAGGGGTCGCTCCTACATATCTTCTGGTCCTGTCCCAGACTGAGAGACTTTTGGGGGGACGTCAGCCGCATCACACAGGAGTTCACGGATTATGACATTCCAGAGGATGCGGCGTTCTTCCTCCTACATCACTCAAAGATCTCGGCCAAAGCATACAAGAAATCCCTAGTCCGCCACCTGTTTAATGCGGCTAAGGCATGTATACCCCTTTATTGGAAACAACAGTCCCCACCAACCGCTGCACATTGGCTGAGGAAAGTGGAGGACGTAAGAAGGTTGGAGGACTTAATCCTCACGGCGCAACACAGACGTGAAACCTACACAAAAACCTGGAATAAATGGAGTATCTTTATTTTTTCTGATGAGAGGCAGCACCTCTTGGGATCATAGATTCCCCCAGATCTAAAGCTTCTAGTCAACCTGCCTGCCACCGCCATGTCTCCTCCTCTCTCTTTCTGCCCCCCTTCCCACTTCTTTTCCCTTCCTTCCTCTCTAGCTGTGACCCTTTCCCTTATCCCGATATAACCCCCAACACTGATAGTGTTGATGATCTCTAGAAAAGGTGAAAAAGAAATAAGGGTGAGCCCCTTGCCTCTAGACTTCACCATGGAATTTGATACTTGTGAACGTACGCCACTTATGCTATGAGCGCTTGGTCCATTGTCCAAAGCTACCATTTAAAATGGAGATATGACATGCTTGTATTTATTTTATACACTGTTTCTGGACTTCGTACATTGTAGAAATGTTCACAACTCTTTTGGACTGTTGGGGGCCTTGCCCTTCTGTGGTGTTTCATAAAATGTTATATTTAAAAAAATAAAAAAAAATAATCAGTGACTTATTGATCATGCTGTTTTACCATAACATGTTGGTAGAATAATTTTAGCTGGGGTTCCCTGAGACATCAGATTTATTTTCCCAAAGGGTTCCTCCAGGGAAAAACATTAAGAAATGCTGCTCTAGAGGAACCCTAGGATTCCCCGGAACCCCAGTTTAAAAAGGCTGGCCTAATATATCAAAGTTTCAGGACTCAGAAGTTGAATCTGATTGGTGATACATAAATTATAGAGAATGCAAGTTGCACAGTATGGATATGAAGTAGAACTGTGGCCTGGCTATGGGCCTTCAAATATTTACAGATTCTTATAACGGGCAGTAAATATACTTTGAGGCTGAGTTCACACTAGAACACGCAACAGCTCACAGCAGAAGTCCGGTGTGTCTCCATTCACTGTTTCAGGTCCGATTTCAGCCCAAATTTTGGGCTGAATTTCGGACCTGAAATGGACCAAAAGACGCACAGGGCTCCTATGCAATTCGCACCGAAGCTACTGCGGAGATATGTGAACCGGCTCCATAGAGAGCTTTTCACAATCTCCTGCTATGCGAATTTGATGCGGGAAAAATCTGCGTCCAGTTCGCGTAGGTGTGAACCCAGCCTGAAGCAACACCTCACTGACCTCTGTAGCTGCAGGCATTGTGGAGTAACTCAACCTCAAACTTTCCAGCAAAATCTTCTCAGCTTTACTTTCACTTTCTCTTTGTGGTATACTTCTTTGTGAGCTACTTATTTACTATATCGAAAATAAAATAAGAAATATGTTTTTGCCTTAATATCTACCTTAAATCATATTGCTAATTGCACTTGTTTGTAACGTAAATACTGAAATTTGCAGTAAAAACTTAAGTTTTGTAACTTTTGGATATGCCAGTAAAAACTTTGCTGTGCCAGTAAATTTCAATCTAGTAGGTTGGCAACACTGACCCAGCCCTTAGTTCTCACAACTTCTGTTTGGAGGTGTGGAGGAGCTCTATGTAATCTGGATGCAGTAAACTAAATCAATGCAGATCGATAAAAAATAGCCTATTTTGACACTGTTTTCAGGATAGCAATGGCAGTTCAGTGACTGATATCACTTTTTACCTGGGAATTCTTTCTAAGCTGACCATAGACTTTAAAGAGTACGGTGTTGTCAGAAAACACTGTCATTTTGTAATAAAGGGATGACATCCTCCCAGTTTAATAGGGTTACCTGCATACAGTAGGGATTAGTAGAGTGATTTAGCAACATTACCTTAATGCCGGGTACACACGACCGTTTTTAATGTCATTGAAAAAAACAACGTTTTTCTCGACGTGATTCTTCTCAAGCCTGCCTTGCCTACACACTATCATGAAAAAAATGCTCGAGCAAAGCGCGGTGACCAGGGATGAGCCGAACACCCCCCTGTTCGGTTCGCACCAGAACCTGCGAACAGACAGAATGTTTGCGTGAACTTTAGAACCCTATTAAATACAATGGACTCGAACGTTCGAAATCTAAAGTGCTAATTATAAAGGCTAATATGCAATTTATTGTCCTAAAAAGTGTTTGGGGACTCGGGTTCTGCCCCAGGGGACATGTATCAATGCAAAAAAAAGTTTTAAAAATTGACGTTTTTACGGGAGCAGTGATTTTAATAATGCTTAAAATGAAAAAAATAAAAGTAAAATTTTCCTTTATATTTCGTACCTGGGGGGTGTGTATGATATGCATGTGAAGTGGCGCATGTTTCCCGTGCTTAGAACTGTCCCTGCACAAAATGTAATTTTTGAAGGAAAAAAAGTCATTTAAAACTCACTCGCGGCTATTAATGAATTGTCGGCTCCCGGCAATAGAAAAGTCATTGATAAAAAAAAAAAAAGCGTGGGGGTCCCCCCAAATTCAATTACCAGGCCCTTCAGGTCTGCCATGGATTTTAAGGGGAACTCCACCCCAAATTGGCGTGGAGTCCCCCCAAAAATCCATACCAGACCCTTATCCGAGGCCGCAGGAAAAGAGGGGGGGACGAGAGAGCGCCCCCCCTCCTGAACCGTACCAGGCCACATGCCCTCAACATGGGGAGGATGTCCCCATGTTGATGGGGACAAGGGCCTCATCCCCACAACCCTTGCCCGGTGGTTGTGGGGGTCTGCGGGCAGGGGGCTTATCGGAATCTGGAAGACCCCTTTAACAAAGGGGACCCCCAGATCCCGCCCCCCCATGTGGTACATTGTACCCCTACCATTTCACGAAGAAAGTGTAAAAAAAACAAACACAAAAACACCTTGGAAAAGTCCTTTATTAAAAATAAAAAAAAAACATTCCAGTGATGAAATCCAGTGTCCCGCGGCGATCCGATGTCCAGCGCTGTCTGTCATTGGCTGAGCCTGAGCGGACCTGATGGGGAACTTCCTTCACTGTGTAATACATGAGTAGACCCGCCCCTTCTAAAGTTCCCCATCAGGTCCGCTCAGCCAATGAATAGGTGTAAGGCTAAGCGGACCAGATGCGGAACGTGAGAAGGGGCGGGTCTATTCATGAATTACACAGTGAAGGAAGCTCCCGTCTCATCACTTGCTTCTGAGCATGCGCGTTTTTTTCACGTCGTTAAAGCCTACACATGGGCGTTTTTCATGACGAGAAAAACGACGACGTGAAAAACGACGAGAAAAATTAGAGCATGTTCCAAATTTTTAATGCCCATTTTTCACGTCGTGAAAAATGCTCTGGAGCCCACACACGATCGTTTTTAATGACCAAATTTAAAAATTGCATTTTTCTCGTCATGAAAAACGGCCGTGTGTACGCGGCATTACAGTTGGTGAAAATTCAACAAGGATCTTTTTTTTTTGTGTTTTGGGGTGTATTTAGAGCAGTATAGTGTTCTCTGTATGTGTTTTGTGTATTTAACTGTTACGTGTGTAATGTTGCTTCATACATTTTTTTTTATTAATGACTAGGTTAACCACTTGCTTACTGGGCACTTAAACCCTCTTCGTACCCAGACCAAATTTTCAGCTTTCAGCGCTGACGCACTTTGAATGACAATTGCGCGGTCATACAACGCTGTACACAAATGATATTTTTATCATTTTTTTCCCACAAATAGAGCTTTCTTTTAGTGGTATTTGATCACCTCTGCGGTTTTTATTTTTTGCGCTATAAACAAAAAATTTAGAAAAAAAACACAATATTTTTTTACTTTTTGTTATAATAATATCCCATTTTTTTTTTTTAAAACATTTTTTTTTCTTGGTTTAGGCCGATACATATTCTTCTATATATTTTTGGTAACAAAAATTGCAATAAGCGTATAGTGATTGGTTTGCGCAAAAGTTATAGCGCCTACAAAATAGGGGATAGAATAATGAAATTTTTATTATATATATATTTTTTTTTACTAGTAATGGCGGTGATCTGCGATTTTTTGTCAGGCCTGCGATATTGCAGCAGACATATCGGACACTTTTGACACTATTTTGGGACCATTCACATTTATACAGCGAACAGTGCTATAAATATGCATTGATTACTGTATAAATGTGACTGGCAGGGAAGGGGTTAACACTAGGGGGCGATCAAGGGGTTAAATATGTTCCCTATTAGTGATTCTTACTGTGTGGGGGAGGGGACTGACTGGGGGAGGTGACCGATCTGTGTCCCTATGCAAAGGGACACAGCATCGGTCTCCTCTCTCCCTGACAGGACGTGGATCTCTTTGTTTACACATAGAGATCCACGTCCTGCCTCTGTAACAGCCAATCGTGTGTACCTGGAGGACATCGCGGCCGCAAGGCACGCGCATCGGCATCACGTGACGCGGCGGGCACAGCTGTTCCCCGCCGCGCACCCTCGGCGCGGGGGGATGTAAACATAGCAGGACGTCCATGGACGTCCACCCGGCACTTGAGAGCCGCGCTGCAGACAGTGTTGCCAACCCCCTGAAGTGAAATTTACTGGCAAGGATGCCCAAATTTCTGAACGGCACCAATTTTTTACTGGCAAAAATCATGAAAATTACTGGCAGAGCCGCATTTTTTTACTGCCGCTGCAAAAAAGTACCTACAATCACTGTTTTTAGTGCTAAACAGTGCAAATATCAATTCTTGAACTATAAACACATAGCTAATGCTATTTATCAATGTGTTTAAGTTAAACAAAAGTAAAAAAACATTTTTCTCAATTTACATGAAGGTTAGGATACTATAACCCAGCCAGCACAGAGTTCCCACTTACATCAGAGTCTGCAGTATGCCCCCTTACAGTGCAAGGGAACTCTTATGTAAAGGGGAACGCTGCAGATCATGATGTAAGGGGGAACTCTGATGTGGAGGGAGGCTCTGGTGAATAGAGACCACCTTCCGCAGAGTGAATACACTGAGGTAAGGGTGGGGGTACTAATATAAGGGGGGAACCTTTATATCAGTGCCCCCTTACATTATTGTATTCACTCACATCCTTACATCAGTGACCCCCCCCCCCTCAGAATGGCCTGGTGGCACTGTCACTGACCTCCTCTCAGGTGCACCGTGCGGGGCTCAGTCAGACGGCTCCAGCTTGGTGGCTCTGATCTCCTCTCCCCAGTCCACACGTCTGTTTCTTCCCGGGCCGTAACCCCCATCCCGACAGCACTCCCACTCTTGACTCCTTTCTAGGATCCCCTCAGAGACTGCAGACATGATAAAAGACAAGAGATGGTCAGAGGCTACGGACACGATACAGGAGGTGGACAGAGGCTGCGGACATACTACAGGGAGGTGGACAGAGGCTGCGGACATACTACAGGGAGGTGGACAGAGGCTGCAGACATACTACAGGAGGTGGACAGAGACTGCGGACATACTACAGGAGGGGGACAGAGGCTGCGGACATACTACAGGAGGTGGACAGAGGCTGCGGACATACTACAGGGAGGTGGACAGAGGCTGCGGACATACTACAGGGAGGTGGACAGAGGCTGCGGACATACTACAGGGAGGTGGACAGAGGCTGCAGACATACTACAGGGAGGTGGACAGAGGCTGCGGACATACTACAGGAGGGGGACAGAGGCTGCGGACATACTGCAGGAGGGGGACAGAGGCTGCGGACATACTATAGGAGGTTCCGGAGGAGACAGGCTGTGGACAATGATGGTGCCCTCCTCACCCCCTCACAGTAGCCTCCTCCTCTGTCCACCAACATATTACTTCTCCACATCATCAGTGTGCTGTGTCCTCCTACTGTGCCCCTTTCACCACTCCACAGGTCAGGGAAGCACTGTGCTGCCCTGACCTGTGGAGAGGTGAAAGGGGCACAGGAACCAGAGGAGGACACAGCACACTGATGATTTCGAGAATATGGTGGTGGACAGAGCACATCAGTCTCTCCCCTGGCTCCCAGTAATGTCCATGGCAGGACTCCAGGCTCTCACTCGCAGTTTCACTGACCTCGCTCGAGTCCGTCCATCCTCCTCACCCCTGGGCCCTGTCAGTGCTCTGAGTTCGCTCGCTCCGAGTCCTCCACCGATGAGTGCATGGCATGCACTCACTACAGGTGCCGCGCCAGCCGCTGTGGCCCTTTCAAAAATGGCGCCAGTGGCGCCATCACGTTGTCGCGCGTGTGCCGCCCGGCTGAGCGTAAACAAGTTTTCCTGAGCTCGGCCGGCTTCGGAACGGCGCATGCGCAGTTGTATGGCCGGCTCGCGGCCATCTTTTTTATGGGCGCCGGTGCCCATAACGGACTTTAACGTACACCCCGAAAAAGGGGTTAAATTCGCAGGCTGTATGTAAATATACGTACGGTTGGCAACACTGGCTGCAGACGTCTTTCGTCTATAGCGCGGGTCTCAAGTGGTTAATCAATGGTCAGGTTCTTACCACAAGAACAGGTCCAGGAGAGTTGAAAGGAACTTCTTTAACTCTCAGAAGTTATTTAAAGCCCGCTGCAAACTTATCACCAAAAACCACCTTCATTTTGCCTTCCCCATGGGCCATTTCCTCAAAATGGTGATATTTTGCAGGAATCTTCTTATTTTCAATAATTTTGCAGAAATTAAAACTTTCAGTTTCACTCATCCTTGCTGAGAAAGGGAATGATGTACTTGGAATTCAAAGGATTAGCTGCACTTTTAGCCTCAGCCAGTGATTGGGGCAGGCGGTATATCCTCATGGTTTGAGGTCTCAATCCCTACAGACAGCCGGAGCAGCCTGAAATAAATTTTACACAGTGAACGTTGCATTATAAAGTCATCGGTACCATGGTAACAGATTGCAAATGGCTGTCAGTCTGAGCCAATGTTTGTCTGTTAATGTGTATCAGGTGTATTGTAAAGAAAGTTTCATCCATAACTATGGAATCAGAATGTGAGAGGTCACCCCAGAGTCCCATGACCTGTAGATGGATCTGGGTCTAGGGCACACCCCAGCATTTGGAGTGTTTCGGGTGCAGTAGTTTTCAGAAAAATGCAACCTTCATAAAGATGAACTGACATGCACTTAAAATTCACTGCACTGAAATGAATATATGAATATAGCACCCTAATGCTTTGAATTTTATACATGAGCTCCTCTTGTTGCCATAGCAGCCATTCATTCTCTATATTGCATTTCCCCAGAAAAGTATGAGAACAAGAAGCTTGCTAACTCTTGTAACTTCAAACCTCACACTAACCTTTCCTGTAAACCTAGAACTAGCCCCTCCATAACCCTACACCTAACCCTACCTGTAACCCCAAGCCTTACACTAACCCTGGTTTAAATGTTATCCTAACAATAACTATACCTTTAACCCCACAACCCTAACAATAGCCCTCCGTATAAACCTCTCAATAACCCGCTCTGTAACCTTAACACTGACCCACTAATCCTCCCTGTAACCCTTACACTAACCCTCCCTGTAACCTCTATACTAACCTTCCTTGTAACCCTCATACTAACCCTCTCTGTAACCCCAACAAAAACCCATCCTGTAACCCTCATACTAACCCTCTCTGTAACCCCAACACTAACCCATCCTGTAACCCTCATACTAACCCTCTCTGTAACCCCAACACTAACCCGCTCTGTAACCCCAACAAAAACCCATCCTGTAACCCTCATACTAACCCTCTCTGTAACCCCAATATTAACCCATCCTGTAACCCCAATACTAACCCATCCTGTAACCCTCATACTAACCCTCTCTGTAACCCCAACACTAACCCATTCTGTAACCCTCATACTAACCCTCTCTGTAACCCCAACAAAAACCCATCCTGTAACCCTCATACTAACCCTCTCTGTAACCCCAACACTAACCCATCCTGTAACCCTCATACTAACCCTCTCTGTAACCCCAACACTAACCCATCCTGTAACCCTCATACTAACCCTCTCTGTAACCCCAACACTAACCCATCCTGTAACCCTCATACTAACCCTCTCTGTAACCCCAACACTAACCCATCCTGTAACCCTCATACTAACCCTCTCTGTAACCCCAACACTAACCCATCCTGTAACCCTCATACTAACCCTCTCTGTAACCCCAACACTAACCCATCCTGTAACCCTCATACTAACCCTCTCTGTAACCCCAACAAAAACCCATCCTGTAACCCTCATACTAACCCTCTCTGTAACCCCAATATTAACCCATCCTGTAACCCTCATACTAACCTTCTCTGCAACCCCAATACTAACCCATCCTGTAACCCTCATACTAACCCTCTCTGTAACCCCAACACTAACCCATCCTGTAACCCTCATACTAACCCTCTCTGTAACCCCAACACTAACCCATCCTGTAACCCTCATACTAACCTTCTCTGTAACCCCAACACTAACCCATCCTGTAACCCTCATACTAACCCTCTCTGTAACCCCAACAAAAACCCATCCTGTAACCCTCATACTAACCCTCTCTGTAACCCCAACAAAAACCCATCCTGTAACCCTCATACTAACCCTCTCTGTAACCCCAACACTAACCCATCCTGTAACCCTCATACTAACCCTCTCTGTAACCCCAACACTAACCCATCCTGTAACCCTCATATAATCCCTCTCTGCAACACCAACACTAACCTATCCTGTAACCCTCATACTAACTCTCTCTGTAACCCCGACACCAACCTATCCTGTAACCCCCATACTAACCCTCTCTGTAACCCCAACACTAATCCATCCTGTAACCCTCATATAATCCCTCTCTGCAACACCAACACTAACCTATCCTGTAACCTTCATACTAACCCTCTCTGTACCCCAACACTAACTCATCTTATAACCCTCATACTAACCCTCTCTGTAACCCCAACACCAACCTATCCTGTAACCCCCATACTAACCCTCTCTGTAATCCCCAACACTAACCTATCCTGTAACCCTTCCACTATCCCTATCTGTAACCATATCATATTTCCCACTGTAACTCTCATGCCGCGTACACACGACCGTTTTTAATGACGAGAAAAATGTAATTTTTTGAAAATGGTCATTAAAAATGATCGTGTGTTGGCTTTCCAGCAGTTTTCCCGACGAGAAAAACGCAGAGAATCACGACAAGAAAAATTGGAACATGCTCTAATTTTTCACGTCGTTTTTTACATCGTCGTTTTTCTCGTCATGAAAAACGGCCGTGTGTGGGCTTTAACGACGTGAAAAAAAATCAAGTATGAGACGGGAGCGCTTGTTCTGGTAAAACTAGCGTTCATAATGGAGATAGCACATTCGTCACGCTGTAACTGACTGAAAAGCACGAGGCTGAAAAGCGTGAATCGTCGCTCAACAAACGTTACTAACATGAAGGGTGGTGCCATCCGAATGGAACTTCCCCTTTATAGTGCCGTCGTACATGTTGGACGTCACCGCGCTTTACTCGAACATTTTTTTCCACTATAGTGTGTAGGCAAGGCAGGCTTGAGAGGAAACACGAAAAATCACGTCGAGAAAAATGCCGTTTTTTTCAATGACATTAAATACGGTCATGTGTACGCGGCATTATACTATTCCTCCCTGTACCCCATCATTAGCCCTTTTTGAAACCCTTATACCAACCCTCTTTGTAACTCCAACACTAACCCATCCTGTAACCCTCCCATTATCCCTATCTGTAACCCTAACACTATCCCTCTCTTTAACCCTCACACTAACCCTTCCTATAACCTCAACACCAACCCTCCTTGTAACCCTCATACTAAAACTCTGTAACCTTAACATTAACCCTCATTATAACCTTCACACTAACCTTCCAGTGAGAGAATCTACGGATTTACAATGTGTGAGGCTCTGACTGATGATTATCAGCTCCAGATGTAAATAAACTATACTGTGACTGTGAGTTATGACCATGTGCCCATACCACCAGTTTACCTCTCCACTGTCTCGGGAAACCACATAAGAACACATATAGATTGACAGACTGTGCAATGTCAATATAACAATTGTTAACAAGACTTTATGAGGCTGTCTAAGAACGGTTGTCTCACCACTTTGGAATGAAAGCAGTCTCAGCTATATTCTTAAGTAAAATATATAGATTACTTGGCTTCATATAAACTAAGTCAAACACATTACTGAGTGACAAATGTAAATACCTAGTAAAAAAATACTTTTCTGCTCTTTTGAACACTGATTTTAACAGCAGATGAGAACCACGTGGTCTAGGCATATGGGCTTACAAGGAGGCCAAAAAAATGATTGGAACTGATTGTTCTTCATTTTGATAGTAGGAGCACCAATCCCTATGCTCGCAGCACATACAGTATATGCCATGGCAAGGCATCCACCTACCTTTTCCTGTGGCCTGTTAGGTAGGGGGATCCTATGCAGGGTGGCAGTAGGATCTGATCCTCTGGACTGCATATGTTGCGTAAAACTGTCCATATATCAGTAGACATTTGTTTGAAAATTTTCATTTTCAGAACATTTGATTATCTAATGCAGCTTTTCTCAAACTTTTCAACACAGAGGAACCCTTGAAATAACTTTCCGGCTTCAGGGAACCCCTGCTAAAAATTACAATATCTACAACTCATGATACCTTACTTTGATGGACAGTGGGAAGAATGCTGCTAATAATTGTGGTCATTGGGAAGAATTTCCCCTTACAGATAGCTAAAAAGATCAATGTGTCAGTGGGAACTTATCTGATAGGCAGAAATTGCTCATTGCTCAAGGAACCTCTAGCAACCTCCGGAGGAACCCTGGTTGAGAAACCCTGATCTAATGGTTAGTGGGGTCATACTGAAGTTTGTTTTTGACCGTAGTGGCAGGAAAATTCAAAGGAGCAGCATAAAAAATATTTCTTATTTGCTCTTATTGCGCTTAAAGCCCAACAGGGCCAATAGACCTTCATTCTGCATGAGGACAGTGAGGGACCACCCACAAGCCAGAGGTAAGTTTTACATCTTAATCCTCATTCTCTACTGTTAAAGAGCATTTAAGCCTTGCAGTGCAGGGGGAGCCCAGTTCAAGGGTGTTTTTTTTTGTATTCCCAGAGTTGGACTTTAAGCTGGCCATACACGGCTTAAATTTCAGCTGATTCCTGCTAAATTGCTTGAAATTTGAGCCATGGGTGGTCTTATTGGCCCCACCCGGCTTGACAAGACTAGATCTAAAAATCAATTGAGCTGGGTGGAAACATAATAATACTTCATCCTATCAGATATAGCCACTGTTTAGGTATTTAGGCAGCCATGGGTGTCACAGCTGCTTGAATACAATACTTGTCTGGGGAAATCCCTTCACCAATGCTGTATAGTACGAATGGAGGAGTCAATTGGGTTTCTCTCATTCAGCCCACAAGAAAAACCTAAAGCCCCTTTCACATGGGATGGACTCTATCCCAATCACCAAGGGATCCACTCACAGATCCCTTGCTGATAGGAGCAGAATGGGCGGATGATAAACTCTTGTCTGCTCTATGGGCAACCGGGGGTAAATCAATTCTGCTGTCCGTTTACACTTGGCTACCCTCCGATCTACTCCACCTAAACGGAAGAGGAGGGCTCCCCTTTGGTTTTTTTAGTGGACCGGATTGGACCTGGAGGTAGGCGGGTGTAAACAGACACAAATCCATTTACATACACTTGTCCATAGGGGTAAAAGAACCATCCAATCAGGTCCACCTAAAAAAAAAATTACAGGCGCACCTGATCGGACCCGCTTTGTAAAAGGGGCCTATCCATGCATGGCTAACCTTAGATGATAATGTAGGAGATTGCTGAGTAATTAATAGCAAAGTAGTCTTATGAGATAAACTAAATCAAGTACTTTAAAATCTTTCTTGCATAAAATGTGACCACTGCAGGGAAGTCAATCTCTTATCACAATTCCCCTCCAACATCATAGCCCCCCACTTTTCTGGGAGTGTCTAATTGCTCACTGTGCTGGTCCGGCTCCTCGGCTCCTCCTCCCACCTTCCTACATAACCTTTTATATGTAGCAGCCAGGAAGAAGCAAAGTAGAATACTACATAGAGAGTAGAGGTCTCCAAACTTTCTAAACAAAGGGCCACTTTACTGTCTTTAGGATGGATGGACTGTGGCCAGTGGAAACAGAGAATGCCTGGCACGAGTGGGAGTATACAATGTTTCAAGCTTAGTGGTCAGTGGGAGTAAAAAAAAAAATCACATAGTACTTGTGATCAGTAGGAGGATTGGTGCCCCGTCATTGGTATCATTGGAAGGAATAGTTGGTGTCAGTGGGAAAAATTATGCCCTACTGTTGGTGTCAGTGGAAGGAATAGTGCCCCATCTTTGGTGTCAGTGGAAGGAATAGTGCCCCCTCTTTGGTGTCAGTGGAAGGAATAGTGCCCCCTCTTTGGTTTCAGTTGAAGGAATACTGCCCCATGGTTGATGTCAGTGGAAAGTACAATGCTCCATTGTTGGCGTCGATTGTTGATGCTTTACTGTTGGTGTCAGTGGGAGGAATAGTGGCCCAAGAGCCAGATAAAGGCAAGCAAAGGGCCGCTCATGGCCCAAGGGCAGCAATTTGGAGACCACTGCTATAGAGTGTCACTAGAGTATCTACACAAGGGGGCTTTTAAAGGTAAATAATATGCATAAAACACAAGAAATGCACATATAATCTCTTGGGAAGATTGTTTTTGAAATAAAAGGCCTGGTGACAAGGTCTCTTCAACACATGGACACATATTAATTATTTTTCCTGTGTTATAAATACCTACATATGTATACTTTTAATTATGATTATTTTCTAATACTGCACATTTAAGCTTTACTGTAACAGGCAGAATTCCCCTCTGGGGTTCATCTTTCAGGGTGATTTTTTCTGTGGCTATGTTTCTGGAATTTATTAGTGAAACAAGGAGTGAAGGCACACAGAAAAGAATATATACACTGGAGGCAGACAAAGCATTCTCATGTGAAATAACAATC
Source organism: Rana muscosa (assembly GCA_029206835.1). Classification (NCBI taxonomy): domain Eukaryota; kingdom Metazoa; phylum Chordata; class Amphibia; order Anura; family Ranidae; genus Rana; species Rana muscosa. The sequence continues at coordinate 118,047,200 of CM055119.1, read as the reverse complement.
ATCATCTGATTTAATATGGCACAAAATCTGAAGAGCTAGTATTTAGGTTTGTTTTCCTCTCATCCTTGCGCACACATACCATACCCCCAACTTTCTGAGATGGTAACAAGAATCACCCTTTAGCACAAAGTATGTAAGCAACTGACGTATTCCTTCCATACTTACATTACATGGACCATGCAAAGGTAGTCATCAAAAGCAATTGGCTAAACCCCAGGACTGAATGTATGTAATGGCAAGGGGTGCTGGGGTGTGCTCATGGTCTGTTGATGCTGGCTGCTGGGGGATCTATTGTCACTGGAGGGGATCTATTTTTCGCAGGGGGGGGGTCTGTTGTTGCTGGCATGGGATCTATTGTTGCTGCGGTGGGTCTTATGTTGCTGGGAGGAATCTACTGTTAAGGGAAGGGTCAATTATTGCTGGCTGCTGGAAGATCTGTTGTTGCTGCCAGGGGTCTATTGTTTTTTTTATTTTTTAAATTTATTGAGGTTTTTGAAAAAGAGTAACATACAAAAACAGAGCCTATTGGGCATACCCAGGCTCGGAACCTTTACACAACATAACATGACTTAGAACAGTCAAAAACATTAGTGCTCTAGCTGGCACTTAGACTCAAAGTGCACTCCAAAATCTACCGTACACCTGCAAAGTGCTTGTATTTAAACCAGTCAGGGTCAATCTTTCGGTCTCGTAACTTTAAAGTAGGGGGTGGAATGTTTAAAGCGGAGCTCCGCCATAAAAAAAAAATATTTAAAGCCAGCAGCTACAAATACTGCAGCTGCTGACTTTTAATATTAGGACACTTACCTGACCTGTCCTGAAGTCCAGCGACGTCGGCAGCAGAAGACGAGCAATCGCTCGTCTCTCGGCTGCCCCCACCGCCATCATGGGTGAGGGAATCAGGAAGTGAAGCGTTACTGCGCATGCGCGAGCAGCGCTGTGCGTCTTTTACTGGTCCCTGCTGTGTTCTGGGAGCCGTGTGTTTCCCAGAACACAACGGGGGGGGGGGGGGACCGGGAAGTGACGCACTGCCCGCAGTCTACCCGCAGTGTGGATTCCCAGAAGTGGGTGCAAATACCTGTCTTAGACAGGTATCTGCACCCCCCTCCCCCCTGAAAGGTGCCAATTGTGGCACCGGAGGGGGGGGGGATCCGGACAGCGGAGGTTCCACTTTAGGGTGGAGCTCCGCTTTAAGGATAAAGATCAGGGTCTCCTTTGATGGAGGGGGCTTCAGTCCAAATGTTCCACACTTTGTGAAACTTTTGTGGGCATCCCCTCGACAGGTAAGTGTCCTTGTATAATGGCAGTTTAGAGTTGACCATTTTTCTCCATGCGACCAGCGGGGGTCTATTGTTGCTGAAGGAGGGTGTGGTTTTCTTGTGGTTGGTCCATTGTTGCTGGGGAAAACTATTGTTGCTGGGGTCTATTGATGCTGGCTGTGAGGAGATCCAATGTTGCTGCAGGGGGTCTATTGTTGCTGGGGATTGGGGTATTTTGTTGTGGGTGGTCCATTGTTGCTGGGGGGGGGGCGATCTATTGTTGCTGGCTACAGGTAATCTATTTTACGGCTTTTCTTGTTACCATTTACAAGTTTTATACAAATTAGTTAGTACCACAAATGTTACTGTATTCTCTAAAACGGGTGGTCTTGGGAGGTGGGTAAGGGGTGGAACCAAGGAACGGTGCTCAGAGGTGGGTAGGGGCGGAGACAAGGGGTGACTTGGAAAGGGGGAGTTCCTGCACCTATTCTCTGACAAAAAAAAAACATACATGCTCTTTTTCATCACTACTTTTCCTTTACACTTGCTTCTCAAGAAAGAAAAACAATCATAATAAGATCTGTGTGGAATGTTTAGGTAATTAATAGTGCATTTATTATAAAGTTTATACACAAGACCAGAAAGAGGAACAATCGCAGAGGAAAGATTGATTTGGTTCCAAAACAGGGACAGGACCTCCAAATGGGGGACAGTTGGGAGGTATGAACAGACCGACATAAAAACATTTTGGGGTTACCATTAACGCCCAACTCTGGGCAGCTAAAAAATGGCCCCTTTCAATGTTGCTGTGTTTGCACTGTGAGGGTTAATAGCTTGTTTTGTCTAGGGAGGAGGAGAAACAGGGAGGTGGCCTGTCCCTTGCAGTCATCAGGGCTGTGGAACCTGCTTTGGTCTTGATAATGTCAGGACCCCAGGCCACTGGAGCGTGGAGAAGAAGAAGCTGTGACTTCTGGTCTAGCCCTAAACAAGCAATTAACCCGCAGCAGTCCAGGCACAGCCCCACTGTCCGGAATCATTTTTTATTTGCCCGGATTTGGGCAACCGCTTGACGACCAGCGAGGTTCTGGTACATTGCTGTACTTCAAGTGGTTATACCGGGAAGATGCCTGCTGCTGCAAGCATCATCCCGGTATGTTTTTTTTAGAGCCAACAGTCGGCTTTCTTGTAAAAGCAATTGCGGGAAGGGACATCGCTGAGAACACAGAGCCGTCTTGGGGGCGAGCATGCACAAGTGCCCCCATAACAAGCGGCTTGCTATGGTAAGCAATCGGTGGGGGTTAACCAGGAACGCTAGTGGGGGACCTGAGAAGAGGAGGAATGGGGGAAAAACATTGCACAGAGCTTGTGTGACATGTTATTACTATTTATTTTGTTCGTTTGAATGTTTACATTCACTTTAAGGCTAACTAGGCACGCAGAGATTTAGGAGTGTGTCTATGGGAACGTTTGACCATTAGCAAGGTCCATGAAGACATGGATGAACGAGTTTGGGGTGGAGGAACTTGACTGGCCTTCACAAAGTCCTAACCAGATAGAACACCTTTGGGATGAATTAGAGCAGAGATTACGAGCCAGGCCTTCTCGTCCACATCAGTGCCTGACCTCACAAATGCGCTTCTGGAAGAACGGTCAAACATTCCCATAGACACACTCCTAAACCTTGTGGACAGCCTTTCCAGAGGAGTTGAAGCTGTTCTAGCTGCAAAGGGTGGGCCAACTCAAATATGAACCCTACGGACTAAGACTGGGATGCCATTAAAGTTCATGTGCGTGTAAAGGCAGGTGTCCCAATACTTTTGGTAATATAGTGTATTTCTAAAGGTGCTATTGACATAAAATTTTCACCACATGTCAGTAACAACCAATGCGATCCACACATACAAAGAAACAAAAACAAATAGGTTCAGAAGTTAAGTTATGTGTAATAAAAGGGAAATGACACAGGGAAAATGTATTGAACACATGAAGAAAGGGAGGTGCAAAAAACCATGGAAAGCCAAGACACCAGTTAAAATATTTCAGTAATTAGAAAGCAATCCTGCCCCTTGTCAGTGCAAATTAATATCAGCTGGTTCAGTCTCAACTGATGGCCTATAAAAAGGTGTCTCATTACCAAGATGTCACACAAGAAACATCTCATGATGGGTAAAAGTAAAGAACTCTCTCAACCTTATTGTTGCAAAACATACTAATGGCATTGGTTACAGAAGGATTTCTAAACTTCTGAATGTTCCAGTGAGCACTGTTGGGGCCATAATCCGGAAGTAGAAAGAACATAATTTCACCATAAACCGGTCACGACCAGGTGCTTCTCACAAGATTTCTAACAGAGGAGTGAAAATAATTATAAGAAGAGTTATCCAAGAGCCAAGGACACTTGTGGAAAACTTTAGAAAGACCTGGAATTAGCAGATACAATTGTTCCAAAGAAATGTACTCAACCGCCATGGCCTGTATGCACACTCACTACGCAAGACTTCATTGCTGAAGAAAAAGCATGTTAAAGCTCGTTTAAAGTTTGCTGCACAACATTTAGACAAGCCTCTGAAATACTGGGAGAATATAGTCTGGTCAAGTGAGACCAAATGGAACTGCACATCGCCCCGAAAACACCCCAATACCAACATTGAGGTTTGAAGGTGGGAACATCATGGTGTGGGGCTGTTTTTAAGCATACGGTACAGGAAAACTTCATATCATTGAAGGAAGGATAAATTGAAAAATGTAACAAGACATTCTTGATAAAAATCTGCTGCCATCTACCAGGATGATGAGGATGAAATGAGGGTGGACATTTCAGCAAGACAATGATCCCAAACACAAAGCCAAGGAAACTCTCAATTGGTTTCAAAGAAAGAAAAAAAAGCTGCTAGGATCCCCCACCCGATCACCTCTATTCAATCCAATAGAAAATGTATGGAAAGAACTAAAGATCAGAGTTCATAGAAGAGGCTCACGAAACCTTCAAGATTTAAAGACTGTTTGGGCTAAAATCACACCTGAGCAATTCATGCGTCTAGTTTCTCCATACAAGAGGCGTCTTGAAGCTGTCATTACCAACAAAGGATTTTGTACCAAGTATTAAATACATTTCAGTTGGCGTGTTCAATACTTTTTCCCCTGTGTCATTCCATTTTATTACACATAACTTCATTTCTGAACTTTTTTGTTTTGATTTCGTTTTAAAAATACAATTACCTAGAAATCTGGTGACCTGTTCAATACTTGTTTTGCCCGCTTTGATCTAAATATATATATAAAACCAATGACTAACAGAGCTTCACCTATAACTAAATATTAGTTTTAGGAGGACTGCCCCTTTAAAAATTAGCTTTTTAGTGCCATAAACCTGTGTCCCAACCTCTGTGATAAAGTCAAACAATCTGTTATTTTCTGTTATTAGACTGTGATAAGACTTCTGGTCAACAGAAACATTCCAAATGGAATTTTGGTGACCAAATGCTTTTCCATGGAAAAGAAAACAAAGCTTTTTGCACATCTGAGCTCCATCCACATGGAGGATGTGTAGCAGGGAGGGGATTAGACAGGTCCAGGTGCTCTAAAGTAGGACAGGATAGACAGATGTCTTATCACCAGTCCTCACAATGAGACATCTGTTCGGATAAAGCCAAGCTTATGTTGCTCATATGCTATACAAATTTCAACTAATTCTGATAATGCAAAACAACTAAACACATCAAGGCAACCTACCACCAACCTACCACCAACAACCTACCATCACCAGTATCGAAACTAAAAAACAATCCTAACTGCTGGAAGTGAGTTGTTTTAATCTGTTCAATAATCTTTGCGATTAATGCCGCGTACACACGATCATTATTCACGGCGGTTTAAAAACCGCCGTGAATAATGACATTTTAAACGCGGGAACAGCTTGTTCCCCACACACGGTCATTTTTCTCGTCATTTTTTAAAATGACGAGAAAAACGATCGTCTATGGGCTCCGCGGCAGTGTTTCCCTATGGGAAACACTGCCGCGGAAGAAATGTCAGGAAAAACGACGAGAAAAATTAGAACATGTTCTAATTTTTCTCATCGTGATTAATGCCGTTTTTCCCGTCGGGAAAAACGGCAAAAAGCCCACAGACGATCGTTTTTCTCGTCCAAAGCACAGACGAGATTTTTCCCGACGGGAAAAATGATCGTGTGTACGCGGCATTAGGCTCCATTCACACCTAGGCATTAATCACGGCAGTAAATACAGAAAAAATAGCACGCTAGTGCGCTAAAAATATGGAATCAGCCAGCACAGCAATAGACAATAAAGCGTAATAAATGACAAAATAGGTGCAGCGCTAAGAAGGTGAGGAAAACCTTTTTAGGGGTAATAAGATGTAGGTAGGTATATAATAAGTGCAACTGAACGTTCACTGTGCTATGTGTAAATATAAATTGACATAAAATGTATTATACATCAAGAGACGATAATAAAAGACCATAAATAGTTAAACGAGAAAAGTGATAAATATCCTAGGTGAAGGATTTTTTTTGAATAGGTTAAAAGTGTAAAGAGAGCAAGAGGGAAATATCCAATAGGTATATCACATATGTGCATAAATGTGGACAGAAAGATGACAGTTACCGTATATACTCGCGTATAAGCCGACCCGAATATAAGCCGAGGCACCTAATTTTACCACAAAAAACTGGGAATACTTATTGACTCGAGTATAAGCCTAGGGTGTCCATCTGCATGCCTCACTGTGCCCATGACTAGACTGACGTTTAACATGGGAGTCTATGGAAGGGGTGCCCAGCTTTGAAAAATCGGTGTTCCCCGTCCGTAGGTCCCCTGGAGAACAAACTTTGCACACTTGTAGAGGAAGAGTGGGGCTATATGTGTGCCAAGTTTGGGGTCCAGAGGACCTATGGCCGGCCGGTACCGGGTCCCTAAATCCGGGAGATCAGGCGCAAAAAGGTGACTCGAGTATAAGCCTAAGGGGGCATTTTCAGCACAAAAAAATGTGCTGAAAAACTCGGCTTATACTCGAGTATATACGGTATGTTGGTGCTAAGAAAAATGTCCAATAAGATACTAAAGTGCAAAGGAGAAAATGTCCAATGGATTCATTGCTGAAATGCTAAAGACCAAAACAATGTTCCTGTGAATAGTCCAAGGAAGGGGAATGACGTCCCAATGCCAGCAACAATGATCACATGCGTGAAAAAGGCTTACCAGAACTAGTGGACTTAAAAAGGCTTATGCCCAATGAGTCAACCAGGCAGGGGGTGTAACCACACCAAAAAGGGGAGCTTCCACGCCACTCTTTCCTGACCACAATGGAAGGTGATCCCTTGATCTTTCGGATCAAATTTCAAATTCAGACACATTTTTCGTTATTCGGAAACTTGGATGTACTGTATCCGAATTTCTGAATTACAATAGTAACAAAGTTAAAACGAATCTGGAATAAGGACACAAAATTTCAGCCAAAATTTTAATTTGAATCGTTTTCTTTTGTTATTTCTGAATTGAAGTTCGGACAATTTTTTTGTTATTTGGAAATTCGGATGTATTCGGATGTTTTTACGCATTTTAACACATCTATACGCATGTATTTTACTGATCCTTACGCAGGAACTTTTCTCCTAGAAAACACATGTGTAACAACATTAGTAAATTGTTTGCGGCGTGTGAATGATATAATAGCCGAATTGGGTGACACAGCTCAAAATAATTCTGATCAAATGCAGGCAATGTTGTCGTCTATTCACACTGTTTAGCGTTAATGGAAGAATCTGTTTGATTATTTTTCTATCAGTCTGCAGACTGAACCAAAGATATCTATATGTGTATGGCCAACTTTACTATTACTCATTTTTTTCTAAACAGTGGTGCTGGTCTGACTTCTTTCAGCCAGTGACAGGGTCACTTTAAATTGACTTCAATCCCAAAAAATTGATTGAACTTTGGCAATCACCCAAATTTGTTATGGTAGGTTGTAGATTTCTTTTTTTTTTTTCGATTCGAATGTGGCAAAGTGAACAAACAAAAGAAAAATCTTCACCAAAATGATTACAATGGCTCTTTAACCACTTCAGCCCAAGAAGGATTTGCCCCCTTGGGCCACTTTTTGCGATGCAGCACTGCGTCGCTTTAACTGACAATTGCACAATCGTGCGACGCTGTACCCAAACAAAATTGACGTCCTTTTCTCCCCACAATTAGAGCTTTCTTTTGGTGGTATTTGATCATCTCTGCGGTTTTTATTTTTTGCGCTATAAACAAAAAAAGAGCGTCAATTTTGAAAAAAAATATTTTTTTACTTTTTGCTATGATAAATATTCAAAAACAAAAAACAAACAAACAAACAATTTCTTCATCAGTTTAGGCAAATTTGTATTACCAAATTTAAGCGTATATTGATTGGTTTGAGCAAAAGTTATAGCATCTACAAAATAGGGGTTTATGGCATTTTTATTATTTATTTTTTACTAGTAATGGTGGCAATCTGCGATTTTTAGCGGGACTGCGGCGGACAGATCAGACACTTTTGACACTTTTTTGGGATCAGTGATATTTATACAGCGATCACAGCTAAAAATAGCCACTGATTACTGTACAAATGTCACTGGCAAGGAAGGGTTTAACACTAGAGGGTGATCAAAGGGTTAACTGTTCCCTAGGGAGGTGTTTCTAACTGTGGAGGGAGTGTAGTGACTAGAGGAGGAGAGAGATCGCTGTTCCTAATCACCAGGAACAGCAGATCTGTCTCTCCTCCCCTGACAGAACGGGGATTTGTGTGTTTACATTGACAGATCCCTGTTCTGTCTCTCTCAGGAGCGATCGCGGATGGCCGGCGGACATCACGGCTGCTGACCACACGCATCGGCTTCGGCATCCCCCCCTAGGGGTCTTAAAACGTCTGATGTACAATGATGACGATTCGCCCCAGGAGAGCCAACCTGCCGTAGTACAACTGCGGCGGGCGGTCCTTAACTGGTTAAATCCCCTTTGGCTTAACTAAAACAGCATTATTTCTAAACGGTACTCTAATAACACACATAGACTTTAATTTCAGATACATGTTTACAGTTCGAATTTGACTTGAATTCGATGTAAAATTAGATTATAATTTCAATTAACCAATAAACAAGAGAATGTTAGTAGATATATACTGAAGTTAGTGAAGAGATTTGATAAAGTTAAAGATCATGATTGATATGATCATGACTGATAAGATCACGATGGTGATGAGCATCATCATCATGATTGATACGATCATGGCTTCTTTGATAAGATCATGATGACCATGAATTCGAATTTTGGAAACTTGAATGAATTCGGGAAACTCGAACGAATTTCGTTTTGTTATTCGGAGCATTAGGTAAACTTAGTTTTTACTGTAATTCAGGTATTCGGAAACAGTGGAACCCGGATTACGAGCATAATCCGTTCCAGGAAAATGCTCGGAATCCAAAATACTTGCATATCAAAGCGAGTTTCCCCATTGAAGTCAATGGAAACTAAAATAATTAGTTCCGCATTGACTTCAATGGCATGTAATACTGCATGCGGCCAGAGGCAGGGGGGGGTGCCGGAGAGCCTCGGAAACGGCCAAAAAGGCCATAGGACACCTCGGCTGACCTCGGCAAACCTCGGAAAAGCTTTGTTCCCGAGATTTGCCAAGGTCAGCCATGCTGTCCTCGGGCCTTTCCATGCATTTCCGAACTACGCCGATCGCCGACGTTCGGCTCTGCTCGGCTCTGGTGCCCCCCCACCTCAGGCCAAACGCGGTACTGCAACCGCTTGGCCTGAATCGTTCTCGTTTTGCAAGACAACACTTGCAAACCGAGTTACGATTTTGAAAAATACAGTGCTCGTATTGCGAAACGCTCGTTACTTGCAATCCGAGGTTCCACTGTATATCCAAATCTCTGAATAATGAACAATTAGTCCGAATATTTATTCGGAACAAAACTAACCGCACATGTCTATCGTGCATAAATGTCTATGCAAATCGCACCTGAAATCGCCAAAGGTAGTTCAGGAACTACTTTTTCAATTCGCTCACACCGTCGCGACATGTCATGCAATTTGACAGGTCAAATCGCATGACAAGCGCCACCCTATTGTCTCCAATGGAACTGTTCAAATCAGTGCGACACCAACTTTGCACTGCCGCACCACTGCCGGAAATAGGGCGCGACTTGTCATGCGATTTGACCTGTCAAATCGCATGACAAGTCGCACCAACGTGAACGTGGGCTCACTGTCACTCCAGCTTGAGAAATTGAGCCTAGGTTCACATTGGATCGATTTGTCATGCGATTTGAGAGATCAAATCGCATGACAAGTCGCAGCCTATTGGCAGCAATGGCACTGTTCCAATCGGTGCGACACCGATTTTGCGGCACCGCACCGATTTGCAAAAGTAGTTCCTGCACTACTTTTACCGATTTCAGGTGCGACTTCAATAGATATCTATGTATGAAGCCACACGGATGTCTATCAAGTAGCACCTGAAATCGCGCTGACCTTACTACTTTGAAATCGCGCTACTTCAAGTGAAGTAGCGCGATTTCAAAGTAGCATCAATGTGAACCAGGGCTGGAAGTGGTTTCAATTGTCTGATTTGCCACAATAAATAAATATTATTTAAATGAAATGATTATTTACAAACAAAAATAAAACCCCTACATCCTCTTCTGTAGATAAAAAGACTTAAGCCTCGTACACACGGCCGGTTTTCTCGGCAAGAACCGACAAGAAAACTGCTTGCAGAGCTTTCTTGCCGAGAAAACCGGTCGTGTGTACGAGGCTTACAGGTTTCTCGTCAGGAAAACTGACCAGAATCTCGATGAGAAAAAAAGAAGACCTGCTTTCTTTTTTCTCGTCGGGATTCTCGTTGGCCTGTTTCCCGACGAGAAACCCGAGTGTGTGTACACTTACCTGTCGCCGTGGAAACCCGCGCATGCTCGAAATAACTTTGACGCATTCGCGGTAGCTTCCTAGGCATAGGTAGGGTGTAGAAAGATGGCGCGACGGCATCGAATGTGACGAGCGCACGCTCGTCGTAGTCGATGACGTCACCGCGTTCGTGCCATTCAAAAGAACGGCGGTTCTTTTGAAAGGTACGTGTGTACACTCGGCCGGGACAAGATTCTTGTCAAGAATCTCGTCAGGAAAAACGACGGGTTTTTTCCTGACGAGATTCTCGGCCGTGTGTACAGGGCTTGAACAGTAAATATCTTTATGGGATGAAAATATGGAAGCAGATGGAACAATAGGCTGAATAATGCAGCAGGATAATAAATCTTTGTGACATAAAACTCTAATGGAAAGCACACAATGCGGTGCGATAGGAGGACACGGTGTGCAAAACAAAGCAACACTCATTTAGGAAAAGAGGATACATAAAAAAAAAAAAATCAATAGAGGAGAGAGAAAATCCTTCTCAGCTGTGATTAGAGCATCAGGGAAAATATGTTTGCTGTGATAAAGGGGACTCCCCCAGAGAATGTGTAAGGGGAAGGAGGAGGAGGAGGGGGGGGGAGTCAGACAGTGACATATTGTCACCCCCTCCCCTTCCCCAAACACAGGGCCAGGGAGGGTCCAGCTTCCTCTTACCTCATATCATCTCCCCCTGACTTCCCAACACAGGAGGAGGGGGAGAGGGAGCTGGAAACAAAAGGGGGGGAAGGCATCTGCTCAAACTTCCTGAAAAAAAAAAAAAAAAAGAAGGAGAGAGAAGAGCAGCACTACAGAGAGGAGAGGAGATCCTCTAATGATCCCAGGGAACTAACAAAGACAGGACACATTGGGAACAACTGATCAATTGATCAGAGCTGATAAAGGGAAGGTGTGGTGTGGGAGGGCTGGGGAGGCAGTTCTGCATACAAAGAATAGGGGGGGGGGGGGAGGACGAAGAGGCATAGGTGAAGACAAAGCTTCGCTAAGAGGATGTCTACTGCAATTGTGAGAAAAGACAGCAAGAAGAGCCTACAGAATCTACTAAGGTGAGAAAGGATGGAAATCAGAGACCATCAATCGCCATATCTGATAGATGATTATGACTTTTGGGGGCAACGCCAGGGTATGTCTGCGATTATTTCACCCCCAGATTCCTGGTCATCATGGTCTTATCAAAGAAGCCATGATCGTATCAATCATGATGATGATGATGATCATCACCACCGTGATCTTATCAATCATGATGATGATGATCATCATCACCATCGTGATCCTATCAAGTCACAATCATATCAATCGTGATCTTTAACTTTATCAAATCTCTTCACTAACTTCAGTATGTATCTACTAACAATCTCTTGATTATTGGTTAACATTTATTGAAGAACAGCATGCCTGGGATGTATGGGTGATCCTCTCGGATTGTATGAGGATGAGTGACATATCAGCCAATGGTCCCCAAAGTTATTTTAGAATGATGGCAACTTTGAAGTCAAAGGCAATGATCATCACCATTGTGATCCTATCAAGTCATGATCATATCAATCGTGATCTTTAACTTTATCAAATCTCTTCACTAACTTCAGTATGTATCTACTAACAATCTCTTGATTATTGCTTAACACTTATTGAAGAACAGCATGCCTGGGATGTATGGGCGATCCTCTCGGATTGTATGAGGATGAGTGACATATCAGCCAATGGTCCCCAAAGTTATTTTAGAATGATGGCAACTCTGAAGTCAAAGGCGATGATGGAGCCCACCTAATACAATGAAAAGTTAAAGCGATCGGCATAGCGAGACTTGTATTTCGTGAATGACTCACGATTGATGGGAATGAATGGGCTGGGAGGATTGTAGCGATGGTGGGAAACAACATGCATGTTGATGAGGAGGAAGGAAGAATCCATGTGAGGGAATGTGGAGAGGATGTGTTGGAATGTCAGGCACAAGAGGTGCCAGTATGGTGGAAGACGTATAGCCAGGTATAGCCAGGTACCAATGTATGTCCTTCACTCTTGTGTACATAGGTGTCATGGGGATTATATGGGACAGGAAAGATTATTTTAGATTTGAGTAAAAAATAAGGAAAGCTGGAGACACACTGCCAGTATTCCTAGGGACAGATTGCTTGCTGGTGTAATGCCCCGTACACACGATCCGAAAATCGGATGACTTTTTTCTTTTTACTAGTCGCAAGTAGAAATTGAATAGGTTACTAAAATCACGAAAGTTCTCGTACGACAGAAAAAAAAATCGGAAGTGATGTCATGTGTTGTAATGTATTTGTGTTGTGTTTTCGGATGTCAACTGTACTGATTAAATAAAAATCGTACGATTAGGTATCGTACGAGGAAAATTTTTGTGCATGTCCGATAAAATAATATCGGATGAACTGACATGATGGTGGTAATGGTACTTGTTACAATTTGCTGTGTGCCTATACCAGGGTACATACATGATGGTGGTAATGGTACTTGTCACAATTTTCTGTGTTGTATTATTAATAATGTGTGATGATGCATTAGAGATGATCAAATCTGGAATAAGTCAGAGGAGGAAAGCAGGGATGTCTGGCACAGTGCCTGTGATTCAGCAGCCAATAAACTCAATTTCTGGAGTGAAGTGACACTGTGAGGTCTGTTTATATATCTTTAATCTTTTTGTAAACCCCCTAAAGATACAGCCGGTGATAAATGCTTTGGCTGCATTCCAGTGATCCTCAGACACTCGGGTATGTACGTATACTGTGTGTCACTGCGTGTTTGTACTGCGATGTCATAGCAATGCAGCCATATGTGTACGTTTGGCATGCTTTGTGGTTTCTTGTGGTATAATTTATAAGACTTTAATTTATGGCATAATATAAATAATTAGAGCAAAGTAAACCTAAAACCTAGCTTAGGGTGGCCAATGGCCATGGGTGGTGTAATCTGTTGATTGCAGCATGCAGCACATTTAAAGTAGAACTAAACCCATTGATTTTACTGTTTCCCAAAACCATTACATTCAAAATGTTAGACCCTTTTCACACTTGTGCGACTTGTTCTGCGACTTGGGACTGCAAAGTCGCATGACAAGTCATACCCCATGATTTCCAATGAGTACCATTCATATCTGTGCGACTTCAAGTCGCACCAACTTCAAAGTAGTCCCTGTACTACTTTGGTCCGATTTTGATGGGAGTTCATCCAGGCATTCCCTGAAATTGCGGTAAAATAGTGACAAAATCACGCGACTTTCAAGTCACGGCAGTGTGAAAGGGGCCTTACTGTACAGCCAAGATGGCAGCCAAGAGGGCAATTTCCTTTGCTGTAAAGGATTGGAGGGTTTTGATCCACTTTAATGGGGGGGTGCTTGTTATCACACAGGCACAAATTGAAAAATTTGACAAGTCTGGGAGAGACTAAAGCCTGATACACACAATGAGATTATCGGACGAATTATCTTTTTTTTTTTTTTTTTGCATGCTAGTTTTCATATCAAAAAAAAAAAGGTTACTGAAGTACGAAAATTCTCTTACGACAGATTAAAAATTCAGAAGTGACGTAATGTATTATATTTTCGGACGAAAACTGTACTGACTAAATGAAAATTGTACAATCTGATATCGTACAAGATTTTTTTTTTGTGTTTGTCCCTTCGGATAATTTTGGACAAAAGCTGTGTACCAATGATCAGATTATCGTACTATCGATTTAAAAGCAGTATTTTTATTTATGTCCGATATTCTGAGTGTATGTATCGGCCTTAATGCTAAAATGGAAAATTATCGGCCAACTAGTGACTGCATCCAATCAGATGCAGCTACTGTTCAGCTGCAGCACCAACAGCCACGGATGCTACAGCTGTCTGACCACAATAGAGATTCCTCCATCCATGCTTGGTGTTGCCCAGCTTACTGTTCAATTCCTTTTCTTTATAAAAAATCAAAGTTGAGGTGCCAGTTGCATCAACATGACAGCTTGGCTTGTCATACACAGCTTGAATTTTGGCCAATTCCTGCTGAATCATCCAATATTCAAGCTATGGTTGAAACCACCCGGCCCGACAATCTTGACCTGAGAAATCTAAGGGGCTAGGTGGAAACTTTGTCCGAACATTGACTGCATTTAATCAGCAACAGTTGCTGTTCAGGTATTCAGACAGTGTCAGCTGTCAGACAGTGACAGCTGACAGTGCAGCTGGCAAAATAAATTCCCCCATACACATTGCTTAGCATGGATGAAGGAATCTTTTAAATATTCAAAGAAAATTCACCCACCCATTCATGTCTCCATGTTTTATTTTGTTGATTGAAAAACACCCCCCTAGCACTTTTATCTGTGGCCATCTTGAGTAAGGGCAGAGAATAAATGTAGCATTTACTTCCTGGAATCCATCTACCCTTAGGTCAGGCATGCAGGCAGGAGGCTGTGCTTAGCTAGGAAAACCCCTCCTCCAGGAAAAATAAAAATAAAATGCCCATGAAGACTCCGGAGATGTATGACATCATTTTGGCCTAGGCCAGGGACCAAGAAGCAACTAAAGAATTGTAAAAAAACAAACAAAAAAAAAACAAGTCTAATACGGGTGAATATAATATAGTTTCCTATCTATTTACTAATGCTAGCAGCAGAAGGATTACAATTATCTAATATTGATTCAGATAAGGATCTCCAAACTATGGCCCGAGGGCCAGATTTGGCCCTTTACTAGCCATTATCCGGCCCTTGGGGCACTATTCCTCCCACTGATATGAGGAACTATTCCTCCCACTGACACCAACAATGGGGCACTATTTCTTCCATGATACCATTGATAGGATACTATTTCTCTTACTTATTGTGACACTACTCCTACTCCTATTGACAACCAACCCTAAGGCCATATTTATTCTCATTCATGCCGGGCCCGTGACATTTTCTGCCCCTGCTGGCCACATTCCGGCCCTCCTCAAGTCTAAAGGACAATAAACTGGCCCTTTGTTTGAAAAGTTTGGAGACCCCTGATTTAGAGAGTTTAGTTCCGCTTTAATCCGTATAGACAAATGGAAGTCATCTGAGGATTTTTTAATCAATCAATATCTGGGCTCCTGGTGTTGCTCCTATGTGATTGTTTTCTTTCCATACATAAGCACATTGTAGTGTGATCCAATGTTGGGATCATAAGACCTGTCCCCTGATATCAACCTCATGGGGCCCCTCCAGCTCTGACCTAACATCACTGCAGAAAACAGTGGTGGCATGAGGTCTAAGGGAGGATCCAGTGAGAGATGTAGAGGAACTCGTGAGGTCAACACTCCCTGAAGTCCAGTTCTAGCAATTAGAGAATCGTTTGGCGGCATAGCGACTGGGAAAGGTGAGTATCTTATGTGTTCTTTCAAAGGTAAGAGGGGCTTTAACAAATAGTATATGGCCTGGAGCTGAGTGAAACTAGTCAGAGCTCATCACAGCATCAGACAGTTTTCTCCCACCCTCCCTCCCTTGTTTCTTTTGGTTTGGGGGAGCCTCCTACTTTCTCAAGGTGCTGGGGTATTTGAAGTGGGTTTTTGGGTTTTATGTTGTTAGCTTGCCATTCAACTTCTTGGTCCTTTTATTTTCTTGTCAGTCATAGCAGCAGGCAGGAGGTCTATTGGGTCTTTGAAGGCGGTGCTGGTTAAATAATTGTGGGTTGGGCCCATCTGAGGTATGGGTGTCCCTTCCTAACAATACGGTGGTAACATCGGGGTATTAATAAGGTTGTATCTGGTAGTACGTAAGTGGTTAATTGTCCCTGAGCCGGTGTAGTTTCGGCTGGGGGCCTTTGATTGGGTGGCAGATAAAACCGGTTAATTATGAGTATATAGGCCTTCGAAGACCTTAGACCCGGCATAAGCTGAGGCTGGTTTATTTGTTATGCATTGACTGTATTATATGCATTAAACTTGTATTCTTGTGAATGTTTTATTTAATGGTTTGTAATAAAAGGCTGCTATGGCCATTCGACTCCAAATAAAATGTGTCGTCTGGTCATTTTGGAAGGGGGGGTTGGTCAAGTGTTTAATGTTTTATAGATAGATCGGAGCCTCTGAATTCTGCAGGTCCCTCAGTCAAGCTTTTTCATAAAAGTAGAAACAACCAGGCGCACAACATATGGACAATTGCACCGCAGTGGCAGGAAGAGTGTGTGCATATAGTCCTTGTAATAGGTGGTTAAGTTCCAAATTCCAGGAGAAAAGTCATAAATGAAAGATTAAAGTAATTTTAGATGGTAGCCAGCCATCCTCAGAGTGTGTCCGAGACTCTGTAAAAAAGGACAGAAAAGGAGGGAAGAGAGAGGGGCATCCTCAAAGGCTGCCGCAGTCCAGTGTGTCTCCCGGGGTCTAGATGGCTGTGGAAGAGCTGGGACACAGGAAGTGACAGGAAGTCCGGACTGCTCCGCATGGACCACACAGGAGGAAGTGATGTCATCCAGATGGTGGAGAGGACAGGAGTATGGCTGGCTACGTGCTCTGAAAAAGAGTAGTGAGCTCCAAGTGCGTAGCCAGCCATCCTCCTGTCCTCTCCACGATCTGGATGACATCACTTCCTCCTGTGTGGTCCATGCGGAGCAGCCCGGACTTCCTGTCACTTCCTGCATCCCAGCTCTTCCACAGCCATCTCGACCCCGTGAGACACACTCGACTGGGGCAGCCTTTGAGGATGATGGTTTCCTAACACAATGCGTGTGTTCTGCATACATCTTGTAAGTGCAATGTATCTTGTGCAATAAACTGTGTTACTAATACTACACTTAGGTGCGCCTCCCTCTCCCTTCCTTTTCTAACATATAGCTTTTTGCAAAAGCTTCTCCTTAAGGCCCATTACACCTTTTAAATACTGCCCTGATCACTTTTCTGTTAACTCCAAAATGGCACAATTTTTGCAAAATCTTTGGCTGTGTCCGTACAGCCGCTGGGCTTCCATATACTTGAATGGGCTACCTGCATGCACATAAACACATGGCCCATTTACAGACTATATGACTGTGTAAATGAGGCCTAAAGAGCAAAAATATGTTAAGCCATGCTTCGACATCTGTAATTGTTATTACTGGATTCTTTATATGGAGAAGCTTTGACATTAGGGATGGTACCCCTTTTATAAAAGCGCATTTATGTGTATTGTATTACAGCCAATATACTTGCAGCACAATACTGTGAATCTAAGTCCTAGAGGGGTTATGTGGTTACGTGTCAGTTCTTCTGTTTTTCATTCACGCCCCTTAACAACAGAGGATGAATCAGCCTGCTGAATCTGCAGAGTATTACACCCTCATCTGCTCTGCGAACAGCTCAGAGCATCATTATTTTCTTCACAGCTTTGGATTATTCCACTTTATCTCTCAACAAGCCACTGTTAAGTATTACATCCTTTATAAACACCGTGCCAAGTTTTGACGGCATGCATGAAAGGTCAGCTGCTGGCACGTGTCCACCAGTCCTCCGGACGATGATGTTAAATTGAGTAGCTAGACCTGAATCTTAAAAAAACTGAAAAATGCTAGCTAAAGTCTTTTTATTCACATCCAAGAACAGAAAGTTAAATATTGCAGCATACCAGTGCTTCGATGTGGGGGCTGCATTATAATATATTTTTTTTAATCCGGCTTTAGTTCTTTATTTTTACCTGGCAATCCTACCAATAAAACACTTCCTGTTCTAGGGTGACAACACTCTCTTGCTGTACTGTATTTAAGTAGGCTCACCCTAGGACACCCAGGGCTGGCGCCAGGTTAAAGCAGACCTTCAGCCTCCCAGGCACAATCCTGCCTCTCCACTAGGGTGACCACGTGTCCCGGATTGCCCGGGACAGTCCCGCATTTTGCAGGTATGTCCCGGGCACATTCATTCCAGGACAATACAGTGTCCCAGAATGAAACTGACACAGCCACCCCCCGGGCCAATCTGGTGCCCCCAAAAAAGGCCGCCACATCACCGCTTTACTCACTGACAGTACTTGTCCTGGCCGGGAAAGCCTGGAGGAGCACAATCCCGCCCCCTGCTTGTGATTGGAGAAATCATAAATCCCGCCTCTTGCGTCCAATCACTGTGCTGTGATTCGTTACAGCACAAGCTGATTTTTGGGAAGGGAGGGTGTCCCTGAATGGGAGTTTGGAAATGTGGTCACCCTACTCTCCACCCCTCCTCCTGTCCTCTGCAGGAATAGGGCTTTTTTTCCTCTTTTGTTTACCTCTTTTTTTAATAGAATGTCCGCCCGCATCCCTAAGCACGTCACTCGCCTTAGGCGAATGATGCACACACTGCTTGCTGTGCCTCCCGGGATATATGTCACATATCCCAGGAGGCATAGATTTTCATTGAGGAGAGACAGAGGGGCGGGCCTGTTAGCGTATCATTGGGAAGTGTGCTGACTGGACCTGGACAGCTGGCAGCCTAGCAATGACGTCACAAGAAAACATGGTGGCGCGGGACTGAGCACTTCCAGAAGAGAAGAATCTGAACAGCGCTGGATCCACTGGGTGCATCCAACACAAAGGTACACCGCTCTGAACAAAGAAAACCGGATACTGGAGTAGATGGCAGCACACCTAGTCCAGGAGCTCTGGCTCAGCATGTCCCCCCACATCCAAAATTAAAACATACATAAACACTGAAGAGACGTCACCCTTGGAAGTTCAGTCTTGTATCTTTATTTCATATGACCATGTTAAAAAGAACGCTCAGACGCGTTTCGGCACAAACCTTGTTCACAGCACTGGGTGGGCTGAAGGGTAAGGTGGCTAAGGATGCCGCCCTAGGGCACCAGAATGGGGTAAGGGGGATAAACTCTAAATCCCCAGCTACTTGCTGGGGATTCAGATGTTTAAAATACCTATCTTCCATTCCCAACACATGGGGGGGATCGCTGCGGCGCAAGGGGAGGGGGGCAAATATAGTAACTGCTCCCCTGTATGGCTCTTCTGCCATCTTTCAGCTGGTTCCTGTAATTGAAGCCCCCCTCCCCCTCTGCTCCAATTACCCCTTTCTGTCCACTATCAGATACCCCCCCACCTGCAGCTAGGGTTGCCACCTCATCTCTTTAAAACTGAACACATTTATTTAACAGGTTCCTGAGCTAATTTAATGCATGTAAGGCACCAAGTGAGTATAATTACCATCTTAATCAGCCAAAAAAACTGTGTAATTAATATGTGCTCAGTTTTAAAGGGAGTGCTGTCGGCTTCCTTCCTCTCCACTTCCACCGGCTTTCAGGTGCTGCAGAGAGAGCTTTTCAGGGATCAGTTCCAGTACTTGCTCCACACCACCTCTGCTTAGATCCTCATCCTATTCACATATCTCCATCTCCCTGATGCCTGGGCCCCTCTGTGTGATTCCCCCCCCCCCTGTTTGGGGCTTTCTTTCTCTCCTTTCTGACCAGCAGCTGCGGGCACACAGGGGGATCTTCAGGATGGAGAGCAGGGGATGGGGCCGGTAAATATGTAATTTACCAGCCCCTTCCTTTCCTTCTGTGCCAATCTCTGCTGTATTTACTAGGCTTCAGTTTGTGAATGAACAGGGAGCCGCTCAACACAGAGGACTTCCCATTCATTCACTATCCAGTGCAGCTAAAGCTGCAGAGAAAAGGACTGGGAAATCTCTCTGTCCTCTATCCCTTTCTCTGTCTCATAATACACCTTCGCCTGTGTAGGCAAAAATCCTTGCACATGCCCTGGCACTAAGATTTCAGAAAACTCCTCTGCTTCTGATCACCATAATTGGAGGAAGGGGGGAGGTGGTCTGTAGTACACACAGAGAATTGGGAACTGTGCTAATTAGCAGTGCTGAAGACTCACAGGACATAACTAGATTTCTGGCAGGATCAACACTTTTTTTTGCTTTTGCAAACGGATAGAACAAAAGATTTAAAAGTCTTTTAGTAGTATATTTAACAGACCGAAAGGAAGCACACACAAGTTCACTGTTAGGATTTACATGACATTTAACTAGCATTTCAAATAAAAATTAGTCTGTAAAATATTCCTTATCTGTACATCTTCAACAACTGGGTAGCATGATGACCTACCTAAACAATCAATTTACTTTGCATTCAGTCTTTACATACTGTAGATCTAATGGTCATTGTCCATTTAAATTGTAATGTATATCGCCCAAGTTATAAATGGTCTATTCCTACTAGATATGTCACATCTGGTATAGATTGAACCCTCCAGGGCTATCCCAGTGGGAGGGAAGCTAGCAATCACGTTCGACCATTAATTATCACTCGTTATGGGACATGGTGGTGTTTGGAAAATCTCTGTACAACAGGCAGGTCTTTCCTCTTTCTAACTGAACAGAGGGAAGAAAGTAATTGACCCTACCTAACCCATACCTAACCCTCCTCTGTCTGTCTGCCAAGTCACATAGGGGTAGACTTATTAAAACTGGAGCATTCAGAATCTGGTGCAGCTGTGCATGGTAGCCAATCGGCTTCTACTTTTTGCTTATGAAATTAATCTTTGGCAATAAAACCTGGTAGCTGATTGGTTTCTATGCAGAGTCGCACCAGATTTTGCAATGTCCAATTTTAGTAAATAACCCCCATTGTGGTTGTGTTTAGGCAGATATATCTATTGTTCTCAATGAGATCCGATATCTGTCTAATTTCTAAACTTTCAATTTACTATTTCTATGAAATTAATGTTTTATATTGTTCATTTATTTCCAGTTATGTTTAACCACTTGCCAACCTGCTCAATCAGATATACTGCAGCAGGTCGGCTCTCCTGCGCGAATCGCCGTACCTGTACTGGACTCGATGTCCGCCCGCAATCACCTATTATAGAGGCAGAACGGGGAACTGTCTTTGTAAACAAGGCGATTCCCCGTTCTGACAGGGGACATGTCAGAGATCTAGTGTTCCCAGTGATCGGGAACAGTGATCTCTGTCATGTCCCTGGTAGCCCATCCCCCCTACAGTTAGAACACGCTGAGGGAACACACTTAACCTCCCTGGCGGTATGATTTTGTCAGATTTTAGGTGCTGAAAGCGGTACCATTATTCTGCATGGAAATTTGGCCTTTTATATTGTAGGCCTGTAATTCTTAGGAATAACTCACTTAAAGCGGAGCTCCGCCGGAAAAAAAAATATTAAAAGCCAGCAGCTACAGCTACAGCAGCTGCTGGCTTTTAATATTTGGACACTTACCTGTCCTGGAGTCCAGCGACGTCCGCAGCAGAGGACGAGCGATCGCTCGTCACTCTGCTGCTCCCTCCGCCATCCTCGCTGAGGGAACCAGGAAGTGAAGCCCTGCGGCTTCATGCCCGGTTCCCTACGGCGCATGCGCGAGTCGCGCTGAGCCATTCTGATTTGTCCTCCTGTGTTCTGGGAGCCGAGTGTCTCCCAGAACACTACGGGAAGTCTGGGGGAAGTGACGTCACTCCCGCAGATTCCCGGAGACAGGACTCCCGGATGTGGGTGAAAATACCTGTCTTAGACAGGTATCTTCACCCCCCTCCCCCCTGAAAGGTGTCAATTGTGACACCGGAGGGGGGGAGGGTTCCAAATAGCAAAAGTTGCTATTTAGGGTGGAGCTCCACTTTAAATCTGTCCAAACCAGAGTCTAGTAGACATCTCGAGTATGATAAAGTTCAAAAAACAAAATCATAAATTATAATATAATAAATAACTATAAATAATTATAACAAATAATAATATGATAATAATAAAAGTGTTTTTCAGTGTTTGATGACGAATTTCCCCACAAATCACTATCGCTCAATTCTGCAAGTGATTCTATTTTATTATCACAAAATCATAAATTATAATATAATAAATAACTATAAATAATTACAACAAATAGTAATGTAATTATAATAAAAATACTTCAATAATGTAATCAAATCAAAAACACTGAAATTTGCTCAGTTGCAGAATTGTCGCTGTCATTAGATTTAGTGTTTGAGGCCGAATTTCCCCACAAATCGCTATCGCTCACTTCTGCAAGTGATTCTAATTTATTATTGCTGTTTTCTAGCTGGTCTAAAACCACTTTTGACATAAAAGGGACACTTTTTGGTTGCTATGGACAATCTCCAGTTTCCAGGCAGAAAGAACAGTTTTTATAATATAAAACTGCATGCAGGATACTGGACAGACCACTAGGGACAAAGGGGATGTGTTATTATTTGATACAGTACTGTAATCTGTAAGATTACAGTATACTGTATGTGTATTGTGTGTTTCACTTTTTGAATTTGGCGCCGAACTCCGCCCCCGTGCACCGCAACGCTCGCAGGGAACGGAGCTCGGCGGCACTCGGCAGTGTGAATCGAGCGAGGAGACAGCTCGCTCACACAGCGGGGACACATCGCAGGATCTAGGGACAAGGTAAGTAACTTCCCCTGTATCCTGCGATTTGATCCCAGCGATCTGGCTTGTGGTTACCGCTTTAGGTACTGAAATCTTCCCCTGAGCCAGACTCGGGAATACCGCTAGGCGGGTTAACCCCTTGATTGCCCCCTAGTGTTAACCCCTTCCCTGCCAGTGTCATTTATACATTGATCAGTGCATTTTTATAGCACTGATCAATGTAATAATGCTCCCCAAAAAGTGTCATTTGGGGTCAGATTTGTCTGCCGCAATGTCTCAGTCCTGCTAAAAATTGCAGATCGCCGCCATTACTAGTAAAAACAATAAAAGTCCCTACATTTATCCCAAAGTTGTAGACGCAATAACTTTTGCGCAAACCAATCAATATACGCCTATTGCAATTTTTTTTACCAAAAATATGTAGAAGAATATATATTGGCCTAAACTGATGAATAACTTCGTTTTTTTTTATATATTTTATTTTGGATATGTATTATAGCAAAAAGTAAAAAAAAAATGTTTTCAAAATTGTCGCTCTTTGTTTGTTTATAGCGTAAAAAATAAAAGCAGCAGAGGTGATCAAATACCACCAAAGGAAAGCTCTATTTGTGGGAAAGAAAGGATGTCAATTCCGTTTGGGTACAGCGTCGCACAACCGCACAATTGTCAGTTAAAGCGACGCAGGGCCGTATCGCAAAAAATGGCCTACATATAGCACCGATATATGACACATCACAGTACAAACTACTTACAAAGCAAGTGAGAAGTACAAGATTATGCTGAAAGGTCACGGTGTCTTAGCTGTAAACTTCCTTCACAAAGTTGTTGGGTAAATAGTAGAACATGACTGTGAGTAGGATTTGAGTAAGCAGTAAGCTGTGTAGGTATAAACTCAAAGGGCATATTGTTCCTATTAGAAGCTAATGGTTACATGTGTGTACTGTATCATTCTGAAATACTGTTCACCCACTGGATGTGATGGTCAGAGGTCAGCAGGATGCAGATGCGTGAGAACACGCATGTCTACAGTGCCAGAAGACACAGATTCCTGGGAGTGGACAGGGTGTGCCAGGGACAGCTAATGTCACCGCTGCTCAGCTGCCAGTCTTAATTCGCTGGCAACACACCCTTCTGGGGGATTAAAAAGGCCAGAAGCAAAAGTCAGGAGGAGTTCACTTTGGATTTCCTTTTAGAATACAATACAGCAATATAAATGAGTAACACAAAAGTGACCCTTTGTATGAGACTAATGCCGCGTACACACGACCGTTTTTCATGACGAGAAAAATGCCATTTTTTAATTTGGTCATTAAAAACGATCGTGTGTGGGTTCCAGAGCATTTTTCACGACGTGAAAAATGGGCATTAAAAATTTGGAACATGCTCTATTTTTTCTCATCGTTTTTCACGTTGTGAAAAACGGCCGTGTGCTCAGAAGCAAGTTATGAGACGGGAGCGCTCGTTCTGGTAAAACTAGCGTTCATAATGGAGATAGCACATTCGTCACGCTGTAACGGACTGAAAAGCACAAGGCTGAAAAGCGCGAATCGTCTCTCACCAAACTTTACTAACACGAGGATCAGCAAATGCAGCCCAAAGGATGGCGCCATCCGAATGGAACTTCCCCTTTATAGTGCCGTTGTACGTTTCGTACGTCATCGCGCTTTGCTCGAGCATTTTTTTTCACGATCGTGTGTAGGCAAGGCAGCCTTGAGAAGAATCATGTCGAGAAAAACGTTGTTTTTTCAATAACATTAAAAACGGTCGTGTGTACGCGGCATTAGTATGAGTATGGAAGTTTTTAGCCACAGTTTTTTTTTTTTTTTTTTAGGTATTGATATAGAGCCAAAAATGTATGCAGCTCTTTACATACTGCACATTGACATCAGTTCATGTCCTCAAGGAGCTTAAAATCTAAACTCATGCTCTTAGTTAATTGGAGAGCTCTAGCTTTGACTCAGTAGAGGGTGTGTTGGACTTCTACAGAGAGACCACTGCTTCCACACAAACAGCAAGGGTGCTTCTTTACAGCATGCTGACAGGCGACAAGCTTTTCTACTCAAGCTGTGGCTGCTTTCTACGAAGAACCAACTTTTTTTTCATTCAACCCAGTGTTCTATTGTGTTCTGACAGTGGGAATGCCCCCGTAAAACTAAGCCCTCCAGTGACAGGGCTTCCATCTTTACCAGGTCTTCCCTCCGTCATGCGCACAGGAGCCGCTATTTACAGCACAGGACTCTGGAGGAACGGCACGGGCATGCTGTTCCTTCAGAGCGTATGCGCCGGTGACGTCACTGGCCCATTGAGAAGTAAATATCTCCTAAACAGTGCATGTTTAGGAGATATTTACTGTATCTATACATAAGCCTTATTATAGGCTTACCTGTAGGTAGATATGGAGTTTACTCCAACTTTAAGACTCTGCACACCTTTTGTTTAGATACAAATGTGATCTAGCTGAATTAAACTGAAATTTTGGTTCTCTTGTGTATGACAGATTGACCACTCAGTGGAGTGTGGAAGATGAGGAGGAAACAGCACGGGAGCGTCGTAGAAGAGAGAGACAGCAGCAGCTGGGAAGTGAAGGACAGTCTCCAGATGACCTAGATGATGAGAACTCCACGCAGACAGATAACCAGTAAGAGTGTGCACAAAATTCACTATAGTCCCCTGAACTCATGTATAATCCCTCCGGTAATACTTTCTGCATTGGGCACATAATAACTTACCAAATTTATATGAAGGGTGCTCCTCGCTGTGATGTCAGATGCAGACTAATGCTGCGTACACACGATCGGAATTTCCGACAACAAATGTTCGATGTGAGCTTTTGGTCGGATATTCCGACCGTGTGTATGCTCCATCGGACATTTGCTGTCGGAATTTCCGACAACAAATGTTTGAGAGCAGGTTCTCAATTTTTCCGACAGGTTCTGTCGGAAATTCCGATTGTGTGTATCCAATTCCTACGCACAAAATTCCACACATGCTCGGAATCAAGCAGAAGAGCTATTGAACTTAATTTGTCTCGGCTCGTCGTACGTGTTGTACATCACCGTGTTCTTGGTAATCGGAATTTCCGACAACATTTGTGTGACCGTGTGTATGCAAGACAAGTTTGAGCCAACATCCGTCGGAAAAAAAATCCACGGTTTTGTTGTCGGAATGTCCGATCGTGTGTACGCGACATAAGGCTTATGTCAGAGGCGTCATTCAGAAATGGGGAGGAGGCGTATGTATGTCTTCATAGGGTAACACAGGGAGTCACAGTTTGAAGGTGGCAATGCCAATCAGTCAAGAATTAAAGTGGAAATTTAGTAAAAAATAAATTAGGTCCTGCTAGATCACTTCAGACTGGCCACTTTTGTAGGTATAGCTATGTAAAACATAAAAAATAAGTGCCTATACCCCAGGGACCCGAAGACCGGCGAAGAACCGTCCCAGGTGAACCTGGTGCTGGATCCCTGGACAGGTAAGTATCTGTTCATTAAAAGCCAGCAGTTTTTATAGCTGCTGACTTTTTTCATTTTTTTGGAACCTGGCAGAAGCTACTCTTTAATCAGAAGATATAGTTAGTCAATCCAAAATTATGCTTGAGGTTGGTATCAATGGATTCAAACTATTACATGATACATAGGTTTTTGGACCTACCATGTAACACTCACCCTATTTAAAACATGTGTCGAGGCAAAATAAAAACACATATGAAGCACATCCCGGCCATATATCCACATTTACTCGAGTTTATCACTTTAAGAGCCCTGCAAATACAGAAAAATACCTGTTGATCTGCCAGAAATGTACTCTTAATTTCCTATTGTATTGGCAGCTCAGTGGGCTAGCAAACTTTGTGGGGTAGAAGAAATTGCGCAGGAAAATAACTAGCTTTCCGCCCCGAGATATGACAGCACCAGGGGTACCTACATGGTCTTCTTTACTGGCTAAGCATGAGCGCTGAACTGAGCCAAGCACTTGTGTTCTAAAGGCAGAAGTTTTTTTTTTTATCTTAATGCATTAAGATAAAAAAAAACTTCTGTGTGCAGCAGCCCCCCTAATACTTACCTGAGCCCCCTCTGATCCAGTCATTTTGCCTTAGAGCCTTGGCTATCCGGGACTCTCCCTTCTCATTGGCTGAGACACAGCAGCAGACGCTATTGGCTCCCACTGCTGTCAATTAAAGTCAGTGAGCCAATGAGGAGAGTGAAGATAGACACACAGAGCAGCGGCTCGGCTCGGTTGCCCCCATAACAAGCTGTGGGGGCAGGAGGGCAGGAGGGAGGGGCCAGGAGCGCCAGCAAGGGACCCGAGAAGAGGAGGATCTGGGCTGCTCTCTGCAAAACCATTACACAGAGCAGGTAAGTATAACATGTTTGTTATTTTTAAACAAAAAAAATAACAAGACTATAATATCACTTTAAGTTGGCCGTATACCTGTAGAATTTTGTATGAAAAATTTAGCTTTCAAAACGTTTATTTGATTTTCTAATGGTTAGTGGGAGTCAAGTCAATTTGTTTTCGTCTGTAGTGATGAGAACAATCGAAGGAGCAGAATGGAAAAAAAATTCTCAAACAAAATAAATTCCAACTGTGAATGTGGTTTTCATTTGGGAAAAATTGCACATATTCAAATAAAACCTGTTAAAGTGTTCTAGATAGGGCTTAATAGGGCTAAATATAAAAAACTGCAGTCAGGCTTTTTAAACATATAGACTTGCCTGCCTGTTATCCAATTAAAACGACTAAGGATCAACACCCGGAAAACACCGGAGAGAAGATGCCAGTGCTGGCAAGAGACCTCGCTGGCATCAAATCGTTGGAACTAAGTTAAGTAATAGTGACTTTGGGGGAAATTTACTAAGATTGGAGCACACAGAATCTGGTGCAGGTGTGCATGGTAGCCAATCAGCTTCTAACTTCAGCTTGTTCAATGACGTTTTGACAATAATACATGGAAGCTGATTGGTTTCTATGTAGAGCTGCACCAGATTTTGCATTTTCCATTTCGCTAAAGGTGGAGTTAGGTTTTAATATGTTTGAGATTCCTTTCAAATAGCAAGTCTGGATAAAATGTTAAGGGCTTTTGAACAAAATGAGTTGACTCAAAGAAAGAAAGTTCTGACAACTGATTTTTCTATGAACGTTCAAACATAAATCTAACCACCTATGGCCAGCTTTACAGTGATCTAACTCAGGGGTAGTGATGAGCCGAACACCCCCGGGTTCGGTTCGCACCAGAACCCGCGAACGGACCGAAAGTTCGAACGAACATTAGAACCCTATTAAATACAATGGATGCGAACGTTCGAATTCTAAAGTGCTAATTATAACAACTATTATGCATGTTATTGTCATAAATAGGGTTTGGGAACCCGTGTTCTGCACCAGGGGACATGTATCAATGCAAAAAGAAGTTTTAAAAACGGTCGTTTTTCGGGAGCAGTCATTTTAATGATGCATAAAGTGAAAAAAAAAAAGTCAAATATTCCTTTAAATATCGTACCTGGGGGGTGTCTAAAGTATGCCTGTGAAGTGCCACGTGTTTCCCGTGTTTAGAACTGTCCCTGCACAAAATGACACTTCTAAAGGAAAAAAAAGCCATTTAAAACTGCTTGCGGCTTTAATGTAATGTCTGGTCCCGGTAATATGGATGAAATTCTTTAAGAAAAATGGCATAGCTACCCCATGACCCCCCCCCCCCCTTACCCCAGCCCATTACCAGCCCCTTTGGGTCTTGTATGGATATTAAGGGGAACCCCGCACATAAAATAAAAAAGGCCCTATATACTCTGAACAGCCGTATACAGGCGGTGCATACAAGACAGGGACTGTAGGTTTGTTCTTATGTAGAATCTGTTTGTAATTTTGAACAGGTACATTGTTGAAGTGTAGCTCCAGCCCAAAAATCTATTTTTAAACTTTTTGGGAAACATAGGTAAGGGTTATCACCCCTGTAACATTTGTTTTGCTGTCTGTGCCCCTGTTCAGAACATTTCACCTCACTTTCCGTCCCAATGACAACTGTTTTTGAAATGTGGTGTTTTTCTTGAAACAAGGATTGCTGATAAAGCATCAGTACAGATGAGACCCCTTTCTCCCATATTTATTCTTACAGGAGAGAATTTTCCTTTCTAGGGGTAGATTTCCTCTCACTTCCTGTTGTCTTCTTTCGTTTGCAAGTAGGAGTCGTTTGTAAGTTGGATGTTTGAAAGTAGGGACCTGCCGTATATACTCTGCAGAAATAGGCCCCTTAGTTGTTGGTGTTGGCACAACACTGTAAGCACTCAGTTACTCTTGGTTGGTGCTGGAACGCCCTGCTGTCAACTATTATATCAGGAATTTTAATTACATATAATTGTTGAACAGTGGTAGTAAAAATTGGGGCTTTGATGGTGGTGCTGGTGCCACAACACTGTAAGCCCTGACAGTTACTCTTGGTGGGTGCAGCAATGGGCCCTGCTGTGAATTATTAGATCAAGAATTGTAATTACATGCCCCTTTTGAACAGGGGCTGAAAAATTGGGCCTTTTGTGGTGGTGGTGGTGGTGGCGTTGCCACAAGACTGTAAGCCCTCAGAGTTACTCTTGGTGGGTGCAGCAATGGACCCTGCTGTGAATTATTAGATCAAGAATTGCAATTGCATGCCCCTGTTGAACAGGGGCTGAAAAATTGGGCCTTAGGCACTGGTGGCACAACACTACAACCCCTCACAGATACTGTACTTGGAGCACAGCAATGAGCCCTGTTGCAAAGTATTGCTTCAAAAATTGTAATGACACGCCCCTGTTAAACAGGGGCTGAAAAATTGGGCCTTAGGCACTGGTGCCACAACACTCCAACCCCTCACAGATACTGTACTTGGAGCACAGCAATGAGCCCTATGGCAAATTATTGCTAAAAAAAATTGTAATTACACGCCCCTGTAAAACAGGGGCTGAAAAATTGGGCCTTAGCCACTGGTGGCGGCACCCATAAACAAAAATGATCTTCCAAGCTATCATCATCAATCGTATCATTGAGGACTCGGAGGAGGAGGATAGCCAGTCAACATAACAGCACAGGCACTCAGCATCAGCATCAGTCTTGAAGGGATGTGACATGTTAAAATCAATTAGTCTGTTATATCAGCATCAGGTGTGTGGTAGCTGGTGGTGATCCAAGACTGGTTCATCTTGATGAAAGTCAGTCGATCAACCGAGTCGGTGGACAGGCGCACCCTGTGATCCGTGACAAATCCTCCAGCAGCACTGAATGTGCGTTCCGAAAGAACGCTGGATGCAGGACAGGCCAGTAGCTCAATTGCATACTGTGCAAGCTCTGGCCAGTGATCCATCCTCAAGACCCAGTAAGCCAGAGGATTTTCGGTGGGGAAGGTGTCCAAGTCTGACCTTGCCCCTAGATATTCCTGCACCATGTTTATCAGACGCTGGCGATGGTTGCTGGAACCGATCATACTTTGGGGCTGCGGACTAAAGAATTGTCTGAACGCATCGGTCAGACGGCCACCTTCCCCACCGCTCCTTCTTTGACTGGCCGAAGCCTCAGCAACTCGTTGTCCAGGACCAGGAGTTTGTAACCTCCCAGTCTCTGGGAACGCGTTGCACAGACCTTTCTGCAAGGCCTCCCGGAGTTGTCTCATCCTCTGCTCCCTCTGCGACGGTAACATAAGGTCCGCAACCTTACCCTTGTACCGTGGATCAAGGAGAGTGGCCAGCCAGTAATGGTCCCTCTCCTTGATCCGAAGAATACGAGGATCCTTCCGCAGACTTTGCAGGATCAGGGAGGCCATGCAGCGTAGGTTTGCTGAGGCATTTGGTCCGGAGTCCTCTGGGTCACTAAGGACGACATGATCCGCAGCCACCTCCTCCCAGCCACGTACAAGTCCACTGGTTTCTTGGGACTGTAAATCATCCCTAAAAGACTGCTGCTGATGATGCTGAGTGCCAGCCTCCACCTCCATGCTGACACAATCCTCCTCCTCCTCCTCCTCCTCCTCCTCCTCCTCTTCCTGTGCGATGGGTGGGACAGAAGGAACACTGTCTGGGTAAAGGGGGCCTTGAGAGGCAAGGAAGTCCTCCTCTTCCTGCCTCTGTTCTGCCTCAAGTGCCCTGTCCATTATTCCACGCAGCGTGTGCTCCAACAGGTGGACAAGAGGTACAGTGTCACTGATGCATGCACTGTCACTGCTCACCATCCTCGTGGCCTCCTCAAATGGTGCCAGGACAGTGCATGCATCCCTGATCATGCCCCACTGGCGTGGAGAAAAAAAACCAAGCTCCCCTGACCCTGTCCTGGTGCCGTAGTCGCACAGGTACTCATTGATGGCCCTCTGCTGCGTGTGCAGCCGCTGCAGCATGGCCAACGTTGAGTTCCACCTGGTGGGCATGTCACATATAAGGCGGTTCTTGGGCAGGTTCAACTCCTTTTGCAGCTCAGCCAGGCGAGCACTGGCATTATAAGATCTGCGGAAATGCACACAGACTTTCCTGGCCTGCCTCAGGACATCCTGTAAGCCCGGGTACCTGCCCAAGAACCGCTGCACCACCAGGTTAAGGACGTGAGCCACACAGGGCACATGGGTCAGTTGTCCCTGTCGGAGGGCGGAGAGGAGGTTGGTGCCATTGTCGCAAACCACCATTCCTGGCTTAAGCTGGCGTGGCGTCAACCACCTCTCGGCCTGGCCCTGCAGAGCAGACAGGACCTCTGCCCCAGTGTGGCTTCTGTCCCCCAAACACACCAGCGCAAGCACGGCATGGCATCTTTTTGCCTGCGTACTTGCGTAGCCCCGTGAACGGCTACGGAGCACCGCTGGTTCATAGGACAAACCACAGGAAGAGGCCATGGAGGAAGAAGAAGAGGAGGGGGTGGAGGAGAGAGGTGTGTCACAACCAGTAGTAGCATTTTGGAGGCGTGGCGGTGGGACAACCTCCAACACTACTGCACCTTGTCCTGCATCCTTCCCAGCTGCCAAAAGAGTGACCCAATGGGCCGTGAAAGAAAGGTAACGTCCCTGTCCATGCCTGCTGGACCATGAGTCAGCGGTAATATGCACCTTACCGCTGACCGCCCTGTCCAGCGAGGCCAAGACATTGCCTTCCACATGCCGGTAGAGAGCCGGAATAGCCTTCCGTGAGAAAAAGTGGCGTTTGGGAACCTGCCACTGAGGAACCGCACATTGCACAAACTCACGGAAGGGGGCCGAGTCTACCAACTGAAAAGGCAGCAGTTGAAGCGCTAGCAATTTAGCCAAGCTAGCATTCAACCGCTGGGCATGTGGATGGCTGGGAGTGAACTTCTTTCGACGGTCCAGCAGCTGGGGCAGGGAAATTTGCCTGCTAGAATCGGACGTCGGTGTACTGCTAGCAGAGTGGCCGCAAGTACTTGGCTGTGACACACCTAATTCTACACCTTCATTCCTCTCAGTGCATGTTTCAGAGAGGACTGAAGTTATAGTGGGGTTGGAGATCCCAGCTGATGCGGTGCAAGGAGAGGTCCGCTTTGTTCTTTGGTGTGGGTCTTTCAGGTAGGCTTGCCAACGAGCTGCATGGCAGGTCAACATATGTCTGGTCAGGCATGTGGTACCCAAGCGGCTGATGTTTTGGCCACGCGATATACGCTTGAGACATATGTTGCAAACAGCAGCTGTGCGATCTGATGCACTAGCCTCAAAAAAGGCCCACACCAAAGAACTTTTTGAATGACGGGCAGAGGCAGCGCCCTGCACAGGCGGAGCTCTGCGGTGTGATTCCGTCGGTGTACTGCCCTTACGCTGGCCACCAAAGGGCATCCTGCCTCGTTGGAGATGTGCCTCCTCCTCATCCTCCTCCTCCTCCTCTCTCCTATTAGGCACCCACGTGGAGTCAGTGACCTCATCATCACCTCCCTCCTCATCACTGGAGCCAATCTGGCAGTATGCTGCAGCTGCTGGAACATGACTGCCAGATTGGTGTCCTTCTTGAGCATCCCCTCTGTCTGCTCTCACGCTACTGCCTTCCTCTAGCTGGGTTTCATCATCAGACCCTTCGAAACGCTGGGCATCCTCCTGG
This sequence comes from Rana muscosa, assembly GCA_029206835.1. NCBI lineage: Eukaryota > Metazoa > Chordata > Amphibia > Anura > Ranidae > Rana > Rana muscosa. The sequence goes on along the minus strand of CM055119.1, from coordinate 118,014,625 downwards.
AGCATGTACCCAACACTGTGCTGAAACAGTTCGGGGGACTCCTCAGGAGGAGGACATGGTGGGTCTAGGGAAGGAGTGACTGATGATGAGTCTGACATTGATACCAGGGAAGAGGACGCTTTGGCAGCTGCTTTTCCAGTACCCTGAGCCTGGGTGAGAGAGGATGAGGAGGAGGAGGAGGGCTTGGTCATCCACTCTACCAAGTCTTCGGCATGATGTGGCTCAACATGTCCAGCTGCCGAAAAGAAGGACAAGCGTGTCCCATGGCCATGTGCTGATGACAATGCACCGCGTCCACGACCAGCACTGTTGCCCCCAGACACAGAGCCTGCTTGCCCTCTTTTATTGCCTCCTGACTGTCTGCCTCTCCTTGTTTGCCTTCCAGACATTCTAATAGATGGCCTGCAGGGAGATGGGAAAAAAGCAATAAGGGCAACCTTCAGGTGTCCTTCTCTGTCCCTGGAAACAAGGACTTTGACAGTGAAAGAAACTGACACACTCTCCCTACCTACAGTTTTCTGTCCCTAGAAAAAATGTTTTTTTTAAGCACAATTTAGCACAAGGACAATTCACTCACTGTCCTTCCAGGTCCCTGGAAACAAGGACTTTGACAGTGAAAGAAACTGACACACTCTCCCTACCTACAGTTTTCTGTCCCTAGAAAAAATTTTTTTTTAAGCACAATTTAGCACAAGGACAATTCACTCACTGTCCTTCCAGGTCCCTGGAAACAAGGACTTTGACAGTGAAAGAAACTGACACACTCTCCCTACCTACAGTTTTCTGTCCCTAGAAAAAATGTTTTTTTTAAGCACAATTTAGCACAAGGACAATTCACTCACTGTCCTTCCAGGTCCCTGGAAACAAGGACTTTGACAGTGAAAGAAACTGACACACTCTCCCTACCTACAGTTTTCTGTCCCTAGAAAAAATGTTTTTTTTAAGCACAATTTAGCACAAGGACAATTCACTCACTGTCCTTCCAGGTCCCTGGAAACAAGGACTTTGACAGTGAAAGAAACTGACACACTCTCCCTACCTACAGTTTTCTGTCCCTAGAAAAAATGTTTTTTTTTAAGCACAATTTAGCACAAGGACAATTCACTCACTGTCCTTCCAGGTCCCTGGAAACAAGGACTTTGACAGTGAAAGAAACTGACACACTCTCCCTACCTACAGTTTTCTGTCCCTAGAAAAAATGTTTTTTTTAAGCACAATTTAGCACAAGGACAATTCACTCACTGTCCTTCCAGGTCCCTGGAAACAAGGACTTTGACAGTGAAAGAAACTGACACACTCTCCCTACCTACAGTTTTCTGTCCCTAGAAAAAATGTTTTTTTTAAGCACAATTTAGCACAAGGACAATTCACTCACTGTCCTTCCAGGTCCCTGGAAACAAGGACTTTGACAGTGAAAGAAACTGACACACTCTCCCTACCTACAGTTTTCTGTCCCTAGAAAAAATGTTTTTTTTAAGCACAATTTAGCACAAGGACAATTCACTCACTGTCCTTCCAGGTCCCTGGAAACAAGGACTTTGACAGTGAAAGAAACTGACACACTCTCCCTACCTACAGTTTTCTGTCCCTAGAAAAAATGTTTTTTTTAAGCACAATTTAGCACAAGGACAATTCACTCACTGTCCTTCCAGGTCCCTGGAAACAAGGACTTTGACAGTGAAAGAAACTGACACACTCTCCCTACCTACAGTTTTCTGTCCCTAGAAAAAATGTTTTTTTTAAGCACAATTTAGCACAAGGACAATTCACTCACTGTCCTTCCAGGTCCCTGGAAACAAGGACTTTGACAGTGAAAGAAACTGACACACTCTCCCTACCTACAGTTTTCTGTCCCTAGAAAAAAATGTTTTTTTTAAGCACAATTTAGCACAAGGACAATTCACTCACTGTCCTTCCAGGTCCCTGGAAACAAGGACTTTGACAGTGAAAGAAACTGACACACTCTCCCTACCTACAGTTTTCTGTCCCTAGAAAAAATGTTTTTTTTAAGCACAATTTAGCACAAGGACAATTCACTCACTGTCCTTCCAGGTCCCTGGAAACAAGGACTTTGACAGTGAAAGAAACTGACACACTCTCCCTACCTACAGTTTTCTGTCCCTAGAAAAAATGTTTTTTTTAAGCACAATTTAGCACAAGGAGAATTCACTCACTGTCCTTCCAGGTCCCTGGAAACAAGGACTTTGACAGTGAAAGAAACTGACACACTATCCCTACCTACAGTTTTCTGTCCCTAGAAAAAATGTTTTTTTTAAGCACAATATAGCACAAGCACAAAACACACTGACACTCTCCCTACCTATCCTTCTCTTTCCCTAAACTAAAGGAATCCAGGTTAAGCAAGAAAGAAATAAAAGTCACTGTCCCTGCCTATGCTGCTCTATCCCTGCTCCGGAACACACTACACTAGGCCGCCGTGCTGGCGGCCTTTTATAGTGTGGGGCGTGTACTAAACACCCTCAGCAATAATTGGCCACAGGCATCCTGCCTGTGGCCAATCATTGCTCTCCTCGCTGCCGGCGCTGTGATTGGCCAAGCATGCGGGGTCACAGTGCATGCTTGGCCAATCACAGCGCCTGGATGACACTGCGATGGCGTAGTGCATTGTGGGCCGTTCGCGTCACTCGAATTTGGCGCGAACGGCCCAAATCGTTCGATCTTCGTCGAACGATCGAACACGAAGCTCATCCCTACTCAGGGGTCTCAAAACTTTCTAAACAAAGGGCCAGTTTACTGTCCTTCAGACTTTAGGGGGGCCTCACTGTGACCAGCGGGAATAGAAAATTTTGCTGCCATCAGTGGGAATAAACAGTGCCCTATCTTTAGTATTAGGGGGAGGAACAGTGCCCAATTGTTGGTGTCAGTGGAAGAAATGTGCACCCCATTTTTGATGTCAGAGGGTAGAATAGTGTCTCATATTAGTGGGGTGAATAGTGCCCCAAGGGCCGGTTAAGGCAGGCAAAGGGCCAAATCTGGACCCCGGGCCACAGTTTGGAGACCCCGGATCTAGCTAAAAATAAATTAGAAGTCCATCAGATCCTGCCTGCCTTGGTGAAGTAACAATCATCTGACATCGTATGGTCATATGCCTGTTGCTGAACAAATGTTTGCACATACCACATCATTTGTTGAGTCTTAAAAAAAGATTTGCATATGTTTGGCCAGTTTATCTCAGCCTTACAGACTTCCAGGAATTAGAAACCTGCAGCTTTTTGTGGTCTTTGAATGCTAATCTCTTGTTTGTATTTGTATCAAGTTAATAATGAGATTGTGGAATCATCCTTTCCAGTTTGGGGAATTCTTCTCCCATGTGTTGTCAAGCTGGGAAATGGCTTGTTTGCCATGATTATGTGCGTGATTGCTTAATCCTCAGCTGCAGTTCCAGGAGGTTGTCTCCAGAAGTTTTCCACGACTTTCTCTCCTCATGAACCAACATACAACCAACATAAAAGTCCATACATATACATATACATACAAGTCCATACCTTTTAAAGCATATTTACACTTTTGCAGCCTACTTCATATTTGTTACATGTTCTCATTAACATAAAAAATGTTACCGTATATACTCAAGTATAAGCCGAGTTTTTCAGCACATTTTTTTGTGCTGAAAATGCCCCCCTCGGCTTATACTCGAGTCACCTTTTTGCGCCTGATCTCCCGGAATTTGGGGACCCCGTACTGGCTGGCCATAGGTCTCCTGGACCCCAAATTTGGCACACATGTAGCCCCACTCTTCCTCTATACGTGTGCAAAGGTTGTTGTCCGGAGGACCTACGGCCTGGGAGCAACGATTTTTCAAACCCGGGCACCCCTTCCATAGACTCCCATGTTAAATGGTAATTTCTCCGGTGACTTTGGGGACCCGGTACCGGCCGGTCGTAGGTCCCCTGGACTTGGACCTTGGCACGTATGTAGCCCTATTTCTCCTCTACAATTGTAAAAAAGTTTGTTGTCTGGGGGACCTACGGCCGGGGAGCACCAATTTTTTAAAGTCGGGCACCCCTTCCATAGACTCCTATGTTAAACGTTAGTCTAGTCATGGACACAGTGAGGCATGGGCACAGTGAGGCATGGGCACAGTGATGCATGCACATGGGCACAGTGAGGCAAAGTGAGGCACAGTGAGGCATGCAGATGGACACCCTAGGCTTATACTCGATTCAATACGTTTTCCCAGTTTTTTGTTGTAAAATTAGGTGCCTCGGCTTATATTCGGGTCAGCTTATACTCGAGTATACACGGTATGTAAAATTTAGGAGGGGGCTGTGGATTAATGTTTGACATAATTAACCCTGTCTGTACAGTACTTGTATGGACAGAAATGGGAAGGGGGATTTTTATGGTGCCAAATATAGATACAGACAATAAATATTCAATAAAAATATTTTGTTTATTGACTAGACTGGCCGCTTTTGTTCAGGGGCTTCTTCTAAGTGCTTTCGGGGCTGTGGTCAGGAACAAATAGCATACCATATATGGTGGCAATGCCCCAAGGTACGGAGAGTTTGGATCAGGGTCTATAACTTCATTTATACCCTCACCCAGATTAACCTGACCAAGTCCCCAAGGCACGCACTCCTGGGTTGCAAGGTAGAGGAAGCCTCCAAAATTCATAGACGGCTCCTTACGTTCATATTCGTATCGGCCAAAATCACAATAGATAAGAACTGGAAGTCAGCAGCCAACTTAAATATAAACTTTCCTGGCTCATGTTAAATGAAAGACTGGCGGCAATAGTGCAGGGTAAAATGAAGTTGTTTAATAAAATATGGGACCCATGGATCAGATACTTAAAGCGGAGCTCTGCCGTGAAAAAAAATATATTAAAAGCCAGCAGCTACACATACTGCAGCTGCTGACTTTTAATATTAGGACACTTACCTGTCCTGGAGTCTTTCACTGGCCCCGCTGTGTTCTGGGAGCCGCGTGTTTCCCAAAACACAACGGGGGGGGGGGATACCGGGAAGTGACGCACTGCCCGCAGTCTACCCGCAGAGTGCATACACGGAAGTGGGTGCAAATACCTGTCTTAGACAGTTATCTGCACCCCCCTCCCCCCAAAAGGTGCCAATTGTGGAGGGGGGGAGGAATCCGAGGAGTGGAAGTTCCACTTTAGGGTGGAGCTCTGCTTTAACAAATGATCCCTGGACAATCACTGACTAGGATTTTCCCTGGTTGGTGTAGCACAGAGGGTGGAGTCCTCCTTCCCCCCTCACTCCTCCACCCCTTTCTGCTTCCTAAACTCTCTGATCCCCTCTCCTCCCTTCCCCCCCTTCTTTTTCTATTCTTTTCTCTTTCTCTGAGTCCCTGGTGTTGTGGGGCCCAGGGTGCGCCCCCTCCGCGGTCTTTGGGGGCAGGACATCCCTGACTACCTGTTGGGGAGGCTCGCGTCTCCGGGTGTGGAGGGCGCATCCTGGAACCCATACAATAGAGTTGATATAAGGATACAGGACACAGAGAGAAGCTTAAGACGGATGGTTCGCTGAAAAACTTGCTATACAATTCAACAACTAGGATTATAGATGAGAAAATGTTGACATTAGAGATTTTGTTATCCTGCCTCAACAGAGTAGGAGGCAGATCGTCCTTGCTTAAACTGTAAAGCCCTGTACAAACAATCGGTTTTACCGATGAAAACAGTCCGATGGACTGTTTTCATCGGACAAACCGATCGTGTATGGGCCCCATTAGTCTTTTTTCCATCGGTGTTAAAAAATAGAACATGTTTTAAATTTATCCGATGGGAAAAAAAACAATAGCAAATTACTATCGTCTGTGGGGAACTCCATCGGATAAAAAACCCACGCATGCTCAGAATCAAGTCGACGCATGCTCAGAAGCATAGAACTTCATTTTTCTTGGCTCGTCGGAGTGTTTTACATCACGGCGTTTGGGACGATCGTTTTTTTTGACTGATGGTGTGTAGGCAAGACTGATGGAAATCCGATGAAGCTGACTTCCGATGGAAAAATCCATTGGTTTAAAATCCATAGGAAATCCGATCGTGTGTACATGGCTTCACAGACTGCAAAACTGTACACTGTTAAAAACAATGCCATGGTCTTTACTCTGTATTGTGAAAAATTTGAATAAAAACTATTGAAAAACAAAAAAATATTTTTTATTTGATATCAAAATATAAAAAAGAGTAATAATAAAATTATAAATATAAAAAAAAGCCCATTCACACAGGGGCGACTCGTCAGGCGACTCAGCCGCCTGACAAGTCGCGTCCCCTTCTGTACAATGGAACCATTCTAATAGGAGCGACTCAAGTCGCTCCGACTTAGAAAAAGGTTCCTGTACTACTTCAAGACGACTTCAGGGCGACTTCCATTGTCTTTAATACAAAAGTCATTTTGGAAGTCACCTTTGAAGTCGTGTGAAGATCGCCCAGCACAGTCGCGGGACAAGTCGTGCCGCCCCTGTGTGAATGGGCTCTAAACAAGGTTGACTCTTGAGAAATAGATTTACATATAAAATAATCACAATAATGCAGTGATCTGCAAATACAGCTAAATCTTGCTATATAAATGCCTGTTTTGACTAGATGTTTCGCTATATTGCTTCTTCAGGAGCGATAAGGCAAATATTAGCTAAAAAAAAAGAGAAAAATATATACATGTAAGACAACTTATATATGACAGTCAAGTACAGAATCATAAAGTACAGTACCATTTATTACAAATAAACAATAGAAACATTACTTTATATTCAATATAGTAATGCTGAAAAATGCTTAGAATAAGACCCAGGGCAAAGTAATATAAGCCCTATTCATATGGTCTCTGGCTTAATAATTCTCAAAGAGGGAAAGAGATGTAATGGAAATAGGGAACTTACCCAGCATATACGTAATAACTGGGGCTGCAACTAATGAAAATTTTCAGAATCGATTAGTTGGCCGATTATTGTTTCGATTAATCGGTTAATCGTAAAAAAAAAGTAATTTTGCTGCGATTTGCATTTTTACATTTTTTTTTTTGCCCAATTTGTTGTTGGGCAGACTAAAAAACACAAATTGCTGCAAAAACACATTACATGCTTTTCTGCAGGTTCTCTATTGAAGTATATTGAACCAAAAAAACAAAATAGCACCGTTTTGCGTTAAAAAAAGTACTTGCCCTTTCCAAATACACAGCAGCTAAAAAAATCATGGATGTGAACGTGTCCCATAGGAAACCATGTAAATCACCTGTAGTGTGTTTCTGCAAAAAGCACCAAAAAAACACAGAGGGGTGACCCAGGCTTGAGATAATTAGTAACATAATGGAGTTAAAAAAAAAAAAATTGTACAAAAAGAGCAAATAATCGCTGTAAGGGGTTAATTTTTTATTGTGGGACAGTGAAAGTAATATTTACAGTAGCGATTTGCTCTTTTTGTACTATAAAGGGCTCATTTTAGTTTTTTTTTAACCCCATCATGTTACTGGCCGATTAATCGATTATGAAAATAGTAATCGATCAATTTCATTGTCGATTAATCGATTAGTTGTTTCGGCCCTAGTAATAACAAAGAGTTTATTAGACTCCTGTTGTTTTAGATGAAGAAGGCAGACAAGGGAGCATCAAAATTCAGCAATGGACATCGCAGGGTGCTCACCAGGCATTTATATAGCGACATTCAGCTGTATTTGTAGATCACTGCAATATTGTGATCTATGTATGTATGTAAATCTATTTCTCAATACTCAACCTTGTTTACTCTTTTTTATATTTTGATATCAAATAAAAAAATTTTTTATTGAATATTTATTCTCTGTATCTATATGTAACACCATAAACATCCCCCTTCCTATTTCTTTCCATACTCTCTAAAGCCCCGTACACAAGGTCGGACTTTTGGCCAACAAACTTCATTTTGAGTAAGTTGGACCAACAATCCGACCATGTGTACGCTCCATCGGACAAACTTTTTTTGCTTTTTTCTTGTTTTCATCGGACAAAAGTTGGGTCTGCAAAACGGACAAACTTTTGCCCAACAAAAATCAGATGGAGCAAAGTCCGACTGTGTGTACAGAAAACCATCAGACTTTTGTCCGATGGACAAATCAACTAATGTTAACATCAACCAACAATAGCAGAAGTTGACCAAAGGGTGGCGGTAAAGAGCAGAAAAGAGCAGAAAAGCCACGTGATGTTGCAAAAAGTTTTGGGAAAGTTTGCAGAAAAGTCCTGTGGTGTGTATGCTATGGGTGTGCCCGACCAACTCCGTTCGGACAAAAAACCACAGAAAAGTCCGATAGAAGTCCGACCGTGTGTACGAGGCTTAATTGGGATAAGGTGCCTTGATCTTTTGAGATAGTGTATTCATTCTTTACTGTCTGTACTTGTGTTCACAGTTCTAAATCATCGGGTGTAAATTAGATTTGAACACTGTCTGTTCCAACAAAGGGTTAAAAATTTAAAAAACGCCCCCCCTGCATTGTATGTTAATGAGATATAGCTCACCCTGTGTAAGGACAAAGACACTGTGGGATTGATTTACTAAGCTTTTCATCTATGGCTGGCTTAAGAATTCCTCAACAGTCTCACAGAGGTTAATTTACTAAAACTGGAGAGTGCAAAATATGGTGCAGGCTGTGCATGGCAACCAATCAGCTTCTAACTTCAGCTTGTTCAATTAAGCTTTGACAAAAAAAAAGAAAAGAAAACTGGAAGTTGATTGGTTTCTATGCAGAGTTGCACCAGATTTTACACTCTCCAGTTTTAGTAAATTAACCTCTGTGAGACTGTTGAGAAATTATTAAGCCCGCCATAGATGAAAAGCTTAAAAGAGTTACGCCACTCCCCCCCCCCACCCTGCTGTCTTCTGGGAGACACATGGGTCCCAGAAGACAGGAGGGACCATTTCGATTGCGCAGCGCGACTCGCGCATGCGCAGTAGGGAACCGGGAAGTGAAGCCGCAAGGCTTTATTTCCTGATTCCCTTACCGAAGATGGCGCCGGCAGCATCCGAGGAGCCTCGGGTGCCGACATCGCGGGCGCACTGGACAGGTAAGTGTCCATATTTTAAAAGTCAGCAGCTGTAGTATTTGTAGCTGCTGACTTTTAAAAAAAAAAAAAATTGGCGGACCGACCTCCGCTCTAAAGAAGTGATTATATTAGTTGAACAAGATTGACAGTTGGTCATCTGTATTCAGAGGCTTGAACGAGCCTCACCTTGAATGGAACTTTATTTTCTAAGCTTTTGTTTTGTACATTTGGGAGTATAATGAAGTTTAGTTTCAGATATCACTTGATACCAGTGCACTTTCTATGTCTTCTATAGTGTTGTATCTTTCACTGTCCAGTAAACAAAAATCAAAAACTAAAAGAAATAATAAGGAAAAAAAGAGAGATCTTTCTGTTTTTCTGCAGATGGTCTATCCTAGAAGTGCAGATGTGAATAGTTTTCTATGAAGTCATGTTTATGATCTGTGATTTTCAGTGTGGGACTAAAGCCAGCTGGTCCCTGGGAGACGGAGGAAGATGAGGGATTCAGCGACTGGTCTCAGAAACTGGTGCAGAGGAAACTAAGAGGAGCTGCGCAGGCCGCAGAGGAGCAAGAAGAGCCCAGATTTACAGATGGGGAGCAGACAGAGCAGACCAGAGCCACGGAGGAGCTCCATACATACAACACAGAAGCACAGGTGGAGGAAGAAGATGAAGGGACAACCCGCAATGAAGAAGTAGAGGTAATGGGACAATGGAAAACAACTATAATGCCCCGTGCACACGATCGGATTTTCCGTCGGAAAAACCTTTCGCTCAAGCTTGGCTTGCATACACACGGTCACACAAAAGTTCTCTGAACCACGACGAGCCGAGAAAATTAAGTTCAATGCTTTCGAGCATGCATCGAATTGTTTCCGAGCATGCGTCGGAATTTTGAGCGTCGGAATTGCTACAGACGATCGGAATTTTTTCCGTCTGAAAATTTGAGAACCAGCTCTCAAATTTTTGTTGGCGGAAATTCCGACAGGAAAAATCCGTTGGAGCCTACACACGGTCGGAATTTCCGACCAAAAGCTCACATCGGACTTTTCTTGTTGAATTTTCCGACCATGTGTACGCGGCATGAGGAGGTTTCATTGATGTAGGATGACCATACATTTTATTGAGAGTAGTCAGAAATAAAAAGACAAAGACAATCTAACTCCTAATCTGGCCACGCATGTGGCAATTTATTGGAGTGATTGAACTTTTGATTCAATTTTTGTCAAAATCACAAAGCAATGGAAGACATAAAGTGGTGGTTGTGATTTACTGCAAGGAGATGAGACTGGGCAGAGAAATCTTATCACGTTTAGTAAAGATGCCATAGCTTTTTTCCATTTTTACCTGGTTTCACAACCGATCAAATTCTGGTGGTCGAGTAAACTCTTGCCTGATAGAAGGCTGGTTTTGCAGCAATTGCTTTAGTTTAGATCAGGGGTCCTCAAACTATGGCCCTCCAGTTGTTCAGGAACTACAATTCCCATCATGCCTAGTCATGTCTGTGAATGTCAGTTTTACAATGCCTCATGGGACTTGTAGTTCCGCAACAGCTGGAGGGCCATAGTTTGAAGATCCCTGGTTTAGATCATATTTGTGAGTCCCAGTGGATGAAGATGGTTGATATTGACTGAAAATTGTCACATGCATGGCCAACTTTAAGTTGAATTGTATGCAAAAACTATGCACAACACTGAGCAGGAGGATGTAGGATGGTGTCAGATGTCACTCAACTTTGATTAGAAAGGTATTCAAACCTGTCTGATCAATCCTTAAGCCTGGTACACAATATCAGTTCTTTTTGGTTCAACCCATCAGGCTGACTGAAAAAAACCTGAAGATCTTAGGAGGAGATCCTGTACTAACAATCCAATTTTAGTACAGCAATCTCCCCGCTGAGCTATTGTGTTCTGACAGGGGGTAGCCCCCCGTCCCCCCCATCAGAACACACCGGTCAGCTAGGGTTGCCACCTCATCCCTTTAAAACCGAACATATATTAATTATACAGGTTCTGTGGCTGAATAAGGTGGTAATTAAACTCACTTGGTGCCTTATCTGCATTAAATTAGCCTCAGAACTCGTGTAATTCATATGTGTTCCGGTTTAACGGGATGAGGTGGCAACCCTACGGTCAGCGCTTGCAGCCATTGGCTGAGAACGCTAATCGGATGCCAAATGGCAGACCTCAACAGAAGTCAGACATTCAGACAGATTCTGTCAGACTAGCTGCCATACACACTATATATTCGGCCCGGAGCTTAACCCTCTGAGAATTTGCGGTCCTTAAAGGGGTTAACGTTTTTTCACCCTAATGCATCCTATGCATTAAGGTGAAAAAACATCCGACAATACCGCCCCCCCCCCCCCGAGCCCCCGTTTTACTTACCTGAGCCCTCGAAAGTCCTGCGCTCGCCTCCGTCATCCTCCTTGTTTCTGAGCCTGGCCGTTGATTGGCTACACTGGATGGATTGAAATCAGCGCAGCCATAGGCTCACGCTGCTGTCAATCACATCCAATGACGCGGCGCGCCGGGGGCGGGGCCGAGTGATACAGTGAGCGGCTATAGCCCCTGGCTGTATCACTGGAGCGCGCCCGCAAGAACTCATCACCATGCAAGCTCGCTCGCATATAGGTGGTGAGTTCTTGCGGGGAGGAGCTGAGACAGCCGCCGAGGGACCCCAGAAGACCAGGTTTGGGGCCACTCTGTGCAAAACGAGCTGCACAGTGGAGGTAAGTATAACATGTTTGTTATTTAAAAAAATATATATATTTACAACCCCTTTAAGTAGCCCATAGAATATGCGACTTTCTTTTATTCGACCACGGGTGGAAGGAAAAAAAATTGCTCAATTCCCCCATCAACACTGACTCCCACAGCACTATTGTGTTCTGCTGGCACGGAGCCTCCCTGGCCAGCAGAGCACAATTATTACTGTTAGTGGCTATAGCCACCAGCAGTAGTCGCATGAAAAAAAGTCTGACAGGCTGGTTATACCCAACTAATGGATCAACTTCAGTACAACCAGCCTACCCATAGATCGATCGAATCTAGGCTGGTCTCTGCTGAACCGGACGACATTCGATCCAACTGTGGCCAACCTTAGCCACATATTGCTTGAAGTGGAAGGTCACTGAAAAGGTGAAGCACTGCTGTTTCCCTCCTTCCCTCCCCAGCCTGCAGTTACAGATTTTTTGGGGGGTAAGGGAGGAGGAGCAAGCACTGGTTTTTTTTGGTACCTGCTTCCACTTCTGCAATCCTCTAGTTGAGGATGACATCACTCACCCCCCTTGCCTGCTGCCTTCTGCGCCACATCACACCTCCCAGGAGGCTGCGGGACCTTTCTCCTTGTGTCATGCAGAAGTCACACTCGAACTACAAATCCAAGATGGCGTCACCAGGGACGCAGCAGTGAGAAGAATCAACTGTAAAAAGACAGCGCTGGAATCTATGGACTGGTTAAGGAATTGATTTTTAAACGTAGCTGCTGACTTTTAATTAAAAAAGAAATCTTAGTGCAGTTCCTGCTTGATCCTGTCTAATGCCGCGTACACACGATCGTTTTTCACGTCGTTAAAAATGCAATTTTTTAAATTGGGCATTAAAAACGATCGTGTGTAGGCTCCAGAGCATTTTTAACGACGTGAAAAATGGCCTTAAAAAATGAGAACCTGCTCCATTTTTTCACGTCGTTTTTCACGTCGTTTTTTTTTAACGACGTGAAAAACGGTAGTGTGTATGCTTTTACGAGGGGAAAAAAACACGCATGCTCAGAATCAAGTATGAGACGGGAGCGCTCGTTCTGGTAAAACTAGCGTTCGTAATGGAGATAGCACATTCGTCACGCTGTAACGGACTGAAAAGCACGAGGCTGAAAAGCGCGAATCGTCGCTCAACAAACTTTACTAATATGAAGGGTGGCGCCATTCGAACGGAACTTCCCCTTTATAGTGCCGTTGTACATGTTGTACGTCACTGCGCTTTGCTTGAGCGTTTTTTTTAATGATCGTGTGTATGCAAGATAGGCTTGAGAGGAAACAAGAAAAATCACGTCGAGAAAAACGTCGTTTTTGAAAATGACATTAAAAACGATCGTGTGTACGCGGCATAAGGGCTCGTTCACACTGATGTGTGTGCAATCCTGTGGGGTTCCTCACGTTCTGATTTTGACATTGAAATGGGCTGCAAAATGCACTGGCACATGCAAATATTAGTGCTAGCACTACTTTTACAAATCGCACTGCACTGAACTGCATGGTACTGCGGTACCACGCGGTTTGGTGGCTGCAAATGTGCTTTGTTTGCAAGATGCATTTGGGTTGCCATTAACAATTAATCGGCACCCCTGTTTGTCTCGCATTGCTTCCCATGTGGTGTGGGAAATGCGCACAGAAGAGAAAAGAAACCCAAAATGTTATTTTGTACACCGTATAAAAAAGGTACATTTTGAAGGTCTTGTGAAATACAATGTTTCCAGTATTTATAGTAAACATTGTAACTTTTAAAGGAACTGTGTTTTGAAACAAAACACCTTTGAATTAGGCTGTAATGAAAGCATGGCTCCCATGCCTCGTGTTTATTTTATGTTTGTAGTCAAGATTTAGAGTATAAATAGCTGCAATCTGGGGCTTTATGGAAAAGAATTTGGGTATATATTAAACAATACAGTGCCTTGAAAAAGTATTCATACCCCTTGAAATTTTCCACATTTTGTCATGTTACAACCAAAGACACAAATGTATTTTATTGGGATTTTATGCGATAGACCAACACAAAGACCCCTTTCACACTGAGGCACCCATAGCGCCGGCGGTAAAACGCTGCTATTTTTACCGCCGACGCTATGGGCGGATTTGCGGCACATTTCGGCCGCTAGCGGGGCGGTTTTACCCCCGCTGGCGGCCGAGAAAGGGTTAAAACCGCTAGCAATGCGCTGCTGAAGCAGCGCATTGCGGGCGGTATAGCCGCGCTGTCCCATTGATTTCAATGGGCAGGAGCGGTGGATGAGCGGTAAACACACCGCTCTTTCACCGCTCCAAAGATGCGGCTAGCAGGACTTTTTTTACCGTCCTGCTAGCACAACGCTCCAGTGCGAATGTAACAGCAGTTTAAGGGCAGATTGCAGGCACTATTTTTAACGCTATAGCGCCTGCAATACGCTCCAGTGTAAAAGGGGTCAAAGTGGCACATAATTCTGAAATGGAAGGAAAATTATAAATGGTTTTCAACATTTTTTACAAATAAATCTGTGAAAAGTGTGGCGTGCATTTGTATTCAGCGCCCCTGAGTCAATACTTTGTAGAACCCCCTTTCACTGCAATTACAGCTGCAAGTCTTTTTGAGGATGTCTCTACCAGCTTTTCACATCTAAAGAGTGACATTTTTGACCATTCTTCTTTGAAAGAAGCACTGCACTCTGCACAAGAGTCACAAGTGTCAGCAATAAGGCAGTACTGCTGGGCCTCCTGCTCGGCAGGTACCCGGACCCCCTTTTGAACTGATGAGGCCTGGGCCTAGTACAGGAGGGTTGGTTGTACTGCCTTATCAGCGGCCCTAAATACTAGAAGCATAAGCTTTTAAAATAGGGGATTGAGAGAGTTTAGTTCCGCTTTGGCAGATGTCTTCCTGTTCTTGGGGGAAGCATTTGCCTGTCTATGAAAAGGTTTTGCTATGTCTACCATTGCATTTCCAGTGTTCCTCTGTTTAAATCAGTAAAATGCTTTCTAAATAAAAGGAACAAAGAATAGTTATTGTTTCTACAAAGCCTTTATATGCGTCCTCTCTAGCTCTCTAGACAGTGTTATAAGGACAGTCAGACAATCAGATAATACTGAAGGCTGGCCATAGATGCTTGCTTCCCCCATCAACACAGACAATGACGACAGGGGAATTCCTCCCACCGAGCCATTGTGTTCTCCCAGTGGGGGGGGGGGGGGGGGGAAAGCCGCCCATGCTGGGAGAACACAGCGAATATTGCTAGGGGCTATAACAGCAGCTAGTGATAATTGCATGTAAAATCCGGCATTCTGATTCTACCCAAGTTGATCGATCAGCTTGGGTACATTCAGCATGCCCATACATGGTTCGAATCTCTGCCCTGCTGAACCAGCTTGAGATTCAAACTGTCTATGGCCGGCTTAAGGTAGAACTATAGGAAAAACATTTTATTTTTATTTTGGAAAGAGTGATGGTGGGTTATAATCCCTGTCAGATTTTTTTTTACACCATCTGTGATTTCCCTTCACTTCCTGTCCCATAGCCAAACAGGAAGTGAGAGGAAATAACTGCAAATTAGGGGAATTACTTGGGACCCCAAGTCACCAGAACTAGTGTCCCCATTGAAAGATTTCCCCTCTATTACTTTTCTGGGGACAACATGAAATTTGGTATTTTCTCTTACTTTCACTTTCAATGATAATGGCAAACAGGACAAATAGAGAGGGGGGATCTCCCTAATGGGGGCACAGATAGCAGAAAAACTGACTGGGGTTCTAGTCCCTCCCCACTCTATTCAAAACAAAACAAAAAAAAAGTTATGCCATTAGTTATACTTTAAGGCCCCTTTCACACGGGATGGATCCGTGAACCTCCGCTTGCTCAGCGGGGATCGCTCCGCTGATCCCCGCTGAGCCGGCGGATGACAAGGCGGTCCCCGCACGTCTGTCCGTGTTCATAGGATTTTCCTCCGTCTGCAGAATCGGAGGATTGCGGACACGGAGGAGATCGGGTGTCAGTGGATGTTCATCCGCCGACACCCGCAATCTCATAGGGACCAATGTATGTCCCTTTTTCATCCGTAAACGGACGGATGAAAAAGCGGACATACGGTCCACATGTGTGAAAGGGGCCTAAGTAGAGATTGTGCATTTCCCAACACAATCCCTTCAATGTTTGCTTGGGTGCAGCAAATACATGCAAGCACACAACACAGAAGAAAACACACACAACACTCACACGGCCAGCAACAGACACACAATTTGGACTAAATCACCTAAAAAAATGGAAACCATCAGATCTATCCAAATAATCAGGCACTAACACTGAGCGGCCATAACTTCATGACCAACCACCTAATATTGAGTAGGCGCCCTCTTTTGCTGTCAAAACAGTCCTGAGCCCTCAAGCCATCGAGGAACCACTAGACAAAGCATCACACTGCCTCTGCCAGCTTGCCTTCTTCCCATAGTTGATCCTGGTGCCATCTCTTCCTCAGGTAAGAAACGCACATGTACCTGGCCATCCATATGATTCACCAGACCAGGCCACCTTCTTCCATTGCTCTGTGGTCCAGTTCTGATGCTCACATGCCCATTGTAGGTAGTTTTGGCTGTGGACATGGGTCAGCATGGGCACCCTGAGGCTACACAGCCCTATACACAACAAACTGCGATGCACTGTGTGTTCTGACACCTTTCTATCAGAACCAGCAGTAAAGTTTTTCAGCAATTTGAGCTCCAGTAGCTCTCCTATCGGATCGGACCACACTTCGATCCCCATGTGCATCAATGAACCTTGGCCGCCCATGACCCATTTGCCAGTTTTCCTTCTTTGGACCACTTTTGGTAGCTCCTGACCACTGGCAACATCCCACAAGAGCTGCAGTTTTGAAGTTGCTCTGACCATTACAATTTGACAAAGCTTACAAATTAAGGTCCCTAACTCACATCCATACACATATTAGGGCCAGTTTAGACAGGAGCCAATTAACCTACCAGCATGTCTTTGGAGTGTGGAAGGAAACCAGAGTACCCGGAGGAAACCCACACAGGCACACCCTGGTGCTGCAGAAGTACTAACCTCTTAGCTACTGTGCTACCCTTTTACATTCATCTGTTATTGTTATTTATCTTTAACAGGCAAATGATGAACCAGAAATCTGCACAGAAGAGACAGAAATCATCTCTTCCAGCCAATGGGAAACAAGGTACAATTATTATATTAGATATCATGATAAATGTAGAACACAAGAAATGGATCCATTCTATACAACCAATATTGTCTTACATTTCAGTCTGAATCTTATATTAGGATCAAAACACAGCATACCCTTCTAAAACGGATGGTATAAATGCGTCTCACTTCCATCACAAATCTAAACCCCCCCCCCACTCATTTTAGGGTGGTAGGTAGAACCCCGTAAACCATTCCTTTTAGCCCGCCTCACTATAACCTGTCTGGAATATAGTTAGTTCCTAGGGCAGTAGGATGACAATCCTGCCCTGATATAGAGGGTATGGTGTAGCTCTGCCATATTGTGTAGATAGAAACTTGCTCTTGCTGTTGATGTGGTTTTCCATTCTACGGAGCTGGGACCATAGGAACAGCTAGCTGTCCCCATATGAAAAACTGATTAATAAAATGTTGTTATTATTTCAGTGAAATAAATGAGGATTACAGACCACCAAGTCCAAGAGTTCCCGAAAAAGAGTCTGAAGAACAAGAGGAAGAGGAAGAGAGATATGTGCCTGCTAGGCATCAGGTAAATTTGTATGTGCTTGTTCACATGTGCAGCTATTATTGCCGCCCCTTTGGAAAGTGATCAGCAGGGGGGTTGCTTTATAGAGGGCATTTGACAGGCAGTGAGGGGGCAACATGCTGCCTCCTCACTGACTGTTTAAACCCTCAAAATGTTGACCCACCACACCACAAAGGCGGTACTATCTATGTGCTACAGTTTAGCTTGTTGTTAAAGACCAATTCACACCTAGACGTGTATATTACCACTCATGCTGCAATGCACACACTTAAGTGTGAATGGCCCTCAGTGATACTATATAGTTATTGGACAGGGAACTTGGAAAGAATTTCTGCAAGAGTTATACAAAGAACAAAAAAGATTGCTGTAGTATACATATGAATATTTACAATCCTGATTTTTTTTTGGGCACCAGGTACAGGTAGAGGAGTACCAGGAGCGGTGGACAACAGAGGAAGTGGAAACCCGGAGGCGGTCAGTGAGCAGTGATGGAGAGGAAGGAGATGGCACCATCACAGTGAAGGTGATTTTATAAAGCTATAGCCCTCTTACATTTTCCTAGTGGGAACATTTTGGCCTGTGATTGGTTTCAGAGAAAATGTCCACACTAATCAAAACCTGTTTGTTGATGCCTCCACCAAGAAACGTTGGTCCTCCTTAAGCCCGATACACACTATGATTTTTTTCCGCTGAGTTCTGACGTTAGTACAGCGATCTCCCCCACTGAGCTATTGTGTTCTGACAGGGGGGCGGCTCCCCCGCCAGAACAATCCGGTCAGCGCTCTCCGCCATTGGCGGAGAGCGATGATCAAGAGCCGGTCGGCTGCTGGTTTTCCAGCATGCATGTCCTGTCGAGCCGGCTGGCGGCCGAATGTCGGTCGTTTTTTTTTTTAACCGACCAATGAGCTTTAACCAGGCCATTTTTTGCAATATGGCACTTACTTTAAAGTGGAGTTCCACCCAGAAAAAAAAAAAATTCACCAAAAAACCTAAAAAAAATAGACAAATTTTTTTTTTATACTCGCCCGAAATACCTGTTGCTATGCGGAAGTCCGTAATCTGCCTCTTCCGTAACCACGGTCTGTTTTCTTCCCCGTCCTCTTCTACTGAATGGGGTGCGCTGCTTTCTGGGAACTGTGTGTAATCCCAGAGAGCATCCGCCCATTCACAAGTCGGCGCGAGACTCGCGCATGCGCAGTAGGAAACGGGCAGTGAAGCCATAAGGCTTCACTGCTTGTTTCCCTTAGTGTGGATGGCGGCGCGGGACCTGCACCGATCGAGGGATCGGCATCGGTGGGGCCATCAGCGCAGGAGAGTAGGACAGGTAAGTGTCCTGATTAAAAGTCAGCAGCTACAGTGTTAGTAGCTGCTGGCTTAAAAATAAAAAAATTGCGGGTGGAGCGTTAACTGACAATTGCACGGTCATGCAACGTTGACACAAATAAAATTTATGTCATTTTTTCCCACAAATAGAGCTTTCTTTTTGTGGTATTTGACCATCAGTGGGTTTTTACATTTTTGCACTATAAATGAAAAAAGACAGAGCATTTTGAAAAAATATATATATTTTTTTACTTTGTGCTATAAAACATATCTAATAACAAATTTAAAAAATCACTTTTCTTCATAAATTTAGGCCAATATGTATTCTGCTACATATTTATGGTAAAAAAAATCCAAGTAAGTGTATAAAAGCCAATGTAAACAAGGCAGATTGTTGTTCTGGCAGAGGGGAAGGTACTGATCCTGTGTTTCTGCTAAGCAGGAACACAGATCTTTGCCTTCCCCTAGTCAGAGCACTTTCCCCACAGTAAGCACAACTTTGGAAAACATTTAACCCTTTGATCACCCCTGATGTTAACCCCTTCCCTGCCAGTGTCATTAGTACAGTGACAGTGCATCTTTTTTAGCACTGATCACTTTATTAGGCCTCGTACAGTTTTCCGGACGAGATTCTTGGACAAGAAACTTGTCCCGGCCGAGTGTACACACGTACCTTTCAAAAGAACCGCAGTTCTTTTGAATGGCACGAACGCGGTGACGTCATCGACTATGACGAGTGTGCGCTCGTCACATTCGATGCCGTCGCCGCCATCTTGTTACACCCTACCTATGCCTAGGAAGCTACCGCGCATGCGTCAAAGTCATTTCGAGCATGCGCGGGTTTCCACGGCGACAGGTAAGTGTACACACACTCGGGTTTCTCGTTGAGAAACAGGCCGACGAGAATCCCGACGAGAAAAAAGAGAGCAGGTTCTCTATTTTTTTCGTCGAGATTCTTGCCTGTTTTCTTGACGAGAAACCTGAAAGCCGCGTACACATGACCGATTTACTCGGCAAGAAAGCTCTGCCAGCAAGTTTCTTGCTGGTTCTTACCGAGAAATTCAGTCATGTGTACGAGGCTTCAGTGTCACTGGTCCCCAAAAAGTGCCAGGTGTCTGGTTTGTCCGCTGCAATTTCGCAGTCCTGCTATAATCCGCTGATCGCCGCCACTACTAGAAAAAAAATATATAAAAAATAAATATTCCATAGTGTGTAGACGCTATAAATTTTGCGCAAACCCCCTAGTGTTAACCCCTTCCCTGCCAGTGACATTTATACAGTAATCAGTGGCTATTTTTTAGCTCTGATCACTGTATAAATGTCACTAATCCCAAAAAAGTGTCAAAAGTGTCTGATCTGTCTGCCGCTAAAATTTGCAGATTGCCGCCATTACTAGTAAAAAATAAATAAATAATAAAAATGCCATAAATATATCCCCTATTTTGTGGACGCTTTACCTTTTGCGCAAACCAATCAATATACGCTTATTGGGATTTTTTTTACTACAAATATGTAGCAGAATACATATTGGCCTAAACTGATGAAGAATTTTTTATTTTTTTGATTAGATATGTTTTATGGCAGAAAGTAAACATTTTTATTTATTTTTTCAAAATTATCGCTCTTTTTTTTGTTTATAGCGCGAAAAAAAACAAAAAACGCAGAGGTGACCAAATACCACCAAAAGAAAGCTCTATTTGTGGGAATAGGACAACATTTTATTTGGGTACAGTGTCGCACGACCGCGCAATTGTCAGTTAAAGTAACGCAGTGCCGTATCGCAAAAAATGGCCTGGTCAGGAAGGGGGGTGAAACTTCAGGAGCTGAAGAGGTTAAGCAGAGTATACACTTCTTTCAATCTCTGCATCCACAACTCTTGTGTGGTTCCCCCCCCCTGCTCTATTGTATTATGCTGCCCCCGTTTCAGACAGCACTACACACTCCTGATGAACTGGGCAGATTTCAGTGTGAGCTGTCATAGGGACAGGTGTCCGAAATGGTCTAATGTTCAGCCCATGTGTGCTGTGAATGCTGTCTACCCCCCTGTGGGGAGAACCTTTTGGTGAGTGTGGTAAAAATGGGGGGGGGGGGGGCACGAGTGGGAGCGCAATGCACGACCTTATGAAAATATACACAGTTGTTGAAGCACTATATTTAGCACTATTATTTGGACTTATATGCAGCACCAGTCACTTTATTCTGTCCACCAAATCAATTATTAAATTATTATATTGCTAAGTTTATAGCAACTCATCGCTTTGGATTCATATTTCAGCACTTGTCACTTTTTTATTCAATTAATTATTCTTTATGAAAAATAAAAAAAATGTATCGGCAATTAACATAGACTCAAGAATAATTGAGTCTATGTTAATTGCCAATACATTTTTTTTTTTTTTTGGAGGATACTTTTGCACATGTATATATTGCAGGATTTGAAGTTTAACACCAATTTATAGTTAGAAGCACTTTTCACTTCCTTTGTTTACTCAACCTTTTAATTGATGTGTCTATAAAGCTAGACATAATCACTTAAGGTTTTTTTTTTTTTTCACATATATTAATTTTTGTGAACACATGATCAATTAATTGGATCAATAGGCTCCAATTAAAAAAGTTCTTTCCCTAATCACAACGTACCTTTTATAAAGCAGCGCCACACCCACTTTCCATTTCTTATTATACCAGTAGTTGCCTCAAGTGGAGGCTGCAGCTTTTCTGCACAGATGTACTGAAATCGAACTGTTCAACCAAAGCGCGGAACCGGTCTTTTTATTTGTCGTCCGAAATGGAGGATTTTGCCTCTCCTCCTGCTCAGGTGACAACTTCAAAATTTCCCATCACTTATTGTCTCAGTGACCATGCTCGCCAATACAAATAGAGGGGGTGACTCTGGCCAATGGGTGCACAGAGAGCAATGAAAATTTGACAGAGGGTGTAAACCTTTCCCAGTCTATCCCAAACAAATGTTGCCTTTACCTTTTTTGCTTTAAAATAAATTTATAATATAGAACGGAAGCAGCTGGGTAAATCCACGATGAAAGGGGATAGTGTGTTAAGAGCATGTGTTCAGTATCAACAAGTGTGAATTTTGAGTATTACTGTAGAAGAGCCCATTTAGGGACGTTTTGCTGCAGCAATCATCCCTCGTGACCACTAACCGTTCGCAATCGCTATACATCGGATGCAATGGAGTGTAGCATGTAGAAGCAATGAATTGATAAGCACATTACTGCAACCTTGAGTGATCGAGCCATAAGGCTCCATTCACACCTATGCAGTTTGCTTTTGAGCGTTTCTGTAGAGAGTTTTTTTTTTTTTTTTTTTTTTTTTTCCGTCATTTTGTTTTGTTTTTTATGCTTTTTGGCAAATTTGTTGGGCAGATTAAAAAAAATGCAAAATCACGGTAAAAACGTACTACATCTGGAGCTTCTCCATTGAAGTCTATTGAACCAAAAACACAAGAAAAGCACTGTTTTGCATTTAAAGAAGTCCCTGACCCTTTCCAAAAATGCAGAGGTACGAAAATGCATTAATGTGAACTCGATCCATAGGAACCCATGGAAAAAAAAAGAAAGTCCTGCAAAAAGCATGAAAAAATGCATTGGTGTGAATGGAGCCTTATACATGCAACTGCCTGGGGAGTGACTGTTTTAAGGACAGCCAAGGGACATGATCCTTTGTGTGCTCAGCCTTAATTTACATAGGGACTGGGAAGGGTGGAGAAAAAATGTTTTTACTAGGGGCATGAAGGACTTCAGTTATGGTCAGCCATCCTTTCTGGCAGCTCTCGGCGACATCACGGGGCAAACAGACTTGTATAGGCTGTGGAGGGAGGTGGGGATGATGCACTGCAGACATCGCCAAAGTCTGCATTTCTTTAAGGAAAACAATCGCTACTGGACCGTGTGGTTTTTCTTTTTTTCCTTTCCCCTGTCTGTCTATTTCCAACCCAAACTAGCATTGCCTGACAGTGCTTGATGCTTCTAGACTTCTAATCTCTAGTGCTTTAGGATTCCTTTAAACTTGCATCTGGGGGTGGTAAAAACAGATGGTTGAGCTGTGGTTTACCACCCCCTGATTGCCCTCTTCCTTAACAAAACACAGCGACTGGAGGGCAATGTACACATTCTACGGCTGTGGCAAGGATTATAACCTCCAGTAATGCAGCCAAAACATGACCCATTCTAGTGAATGGGGCCACGCCACAACCTGTCTTAAAGTAAGGTGACCAGATTTTTTAAATGAAATCTGGGGACATATAATATATATTTTTTTTTTTAACTAGTAATGGCGGCAATCAGCGACTCTCTGCCCATCGCCACCACCCGCCTCAAAGCCTGTCAAGTTTTATTCTCCGGCCCGGCTACTACTGGGTGGGGAGTGGAGAAAGGTCACTCCATCAGGGAAGGCAAGGAGATAAGCAGGCAGGCAGCTGGCTGGGACTTGAGCCAAAGCAGAAGAACATGCGAGCGGAGCTGAATGGGCATGCAACCGAAACTGAAGAAATATTCCCTCCGCTCCGACCAGCACATGATCATCAGAAAGGGGCACAGATAATGGAAAAAATACACCCCCCTAAGCTAGTAGGCGCGGCGGAGTGGGGGTGTGTAATTGAGAATTTTTATTTTTTTTATTCTGCACTGGCTGTCTTTGAAATTGCCCCAGCCCCTGTTCAAATCCAATGCGGGGACAGACTTGGTCCGGGGACAGTGTCCTCAATCCGGGGACTGTCCCCTGAAACCGGGGATGTCTGGTCACCCCATCTTAAAGTGATTGTGGCATGGTGGTGCAGGATTTACAGGGTTAAAACAGGTGGTAAGGCAACGTGACGCTCTCTAAAAAAAAAAAGTTTGACCGTGGCTCGCTGTACAGCGTGTAGTACAAATATAAATGAGCACTAACTGTTTGAAAAAAGGATTTCTAAAACTTGACTAATGGTTCACACTGAATGTGGCATTAAAATCGTGCTACGTCAATGCGATTTCAAAGCTGCCGGTCAGTGCAATTTCATGTGCGGCTTTCTGACATCTGTGCGATGTCGATGCAAGTTGCACATGAAATCGCCAGAAATGGTGCAGGAACCGCTTTCAAATCGGGGTCAAGACACAAATGGGGTGCGACTTGTCATGTGATTTTTGAACTGTCAAATCGCATCGGTGTGAAAGGGGGCTAAAATTATGAGACAAACGGCTATATGCAAGTTGTAATAGGTAGCTTAATTATCAGCTGCACCTGTGCTGTTAACCAACAGGATTGCATAGTAGGCACTGGATTAGAAGGATTGATTCCAATGCCTCCATCCACTACCAGATAACACTTTTTATGCTGGGAATTTTGATGACTAGTGATGAGCTTGGCGTGTTCGGACGAGGCATTCCCCACCCCGCAGCCTCCTATATAAGGGGCATGTATACGTGTGGCTGAGGGCTAGGCAATGATGATTGGCCTGGACAGGTGACCGTTTCCTGGTGGGCTCACACACGTGGTTTCGGATCCTAGTCTGAACACACCTGTGCTCATCACTAGAATATTGACATTTGGTTCAGAATATTTTAGAGGAGTGCTTTAATTGTATAAATGGCCCATATGAAAAATTCAAACCAACCAATAAAAGCAAGCCTTTGAGAGGAAAAAAACTGTAATAAAAGCTGAAGCAGATAATAGGACAGAACACGTATTTTATGTCACAATCTGGTTGATTTACGAAAACTGGAGTGCAAAAGCTGCGCATAGAAACCAATCGGCTTCCAGATTTTATTGAACAAGCTGAAGTTAGAAGCTGATTGGCTGTCATGCACAGCTGCACCAGATTTTGCACCCACCAGATTTAGTAAATCAATCTGAATGTGCTTGAAGCCCTCTTAGAGAGGATATGTAAAGGCCAGCTTTCTGATGGTTACTGTTTGCATACCCATGGCTGAAAATGGATCTAAATGCAAAGTATGGAATATTGCAGAGCTGTGAAATTATGGAATACAGTTTAGATGACACCTACATTTACAAATGAGCAGACGTTCAGTTTTTTTTTCTTTTGTTCTTTTTAACAAAGCTGATCATGGGTTTAGCTATACAATCTGTGTAATCTGAAAAATATAAACTAGAGTGTTCAGTAAAGAAATATCTTCAAATCCTTCTTTTTAGGTAACTGAGAGAACAGAGATTCTGAATCGTTCCATCCAGAAGAGGTATGTCTCTCACCTTAATAAAAGTTTAAATTATTCTGATTTTAAGGCTGAAGTAAACCCATTGATTTAACGGTTTAAAAAAAAAACTGTTGTATTCCTGGCATGTCAAGAATCCTAACTGTCAGTTGATTGTGCTCTCAAGCAAACTGTCAAACCATCAAATGACTGGTGTCATGACTAATCGCATGTGCAGAGGCAAAGATGACCGTTTCCTTAGCTGAAATGGACAGGGTTAATTCCGCTTTAAAGGGTCAGCCAGCTCATATGTTTGGGTTGCCAAGTCTCCAGCTGGCATATTAGATTTCTTTGGGACTCAAGTGATCAAATCTTCTAAAGCAAATCCATAGCTCCGCTCACGACACACTCCTCTTATCATAGCTGGACCGTAAAGGAGGGGTTGACTGGATGAGGCGCATCATGCACGGAGCCAAAGTTCATATGCGGTGGGGGCCTAGCGTCTGGAAAAACATATATTTTTGGGTAGAAAGGCATCAGTCTGGTGTGATGTGCATGGGAAAGGGGGGGGGGGGGTGAATAGATTGGCCGTCAAACTTCACAAGAGGGGCACAACTAGCCAAGAGGGTGAATTCCAGCAAAAGAGGGTTGAGAAGGCCTAGGAGGCAACATGGAAAAGGCGTGGGTAAGATGGTAAGAGGAGGGAAGGAAGTGGCGAGGGGAAACGGGAGGCTGCATAGAGGGCCGTAGAGCCTGAAAGAGGGGGGGGGGGAGAGGGTCCCAAGAGCGGGGTGCCAGTCCAGGCATTTGGGCAGATCTCGACTTCATTGTTGTCATCTTGCCCGAGCCTGAACCGGCTCTGTGACATCAGCGTGCTTAAGCCTGCTGTCTGCTGAAAAAGGGTCCCAGGAGTGCAGAAATAAATGCACTCTTGTGAACCAAAGGAGAAGTACAGCCAAACGTACTTCCTTAAATTACTAGCCATTGTCTGGGAGAAAGAAAAATGCAAGGTGAAAAGAGATTTTTCTTTCGCTTCATGCCCTGTACACACAACAGGAGGGAAACCTCACTGAAATAAGGTAAGTTCCCCTCTTAGACGGTTATCAACAAGTGCCCCCATTGAAAGATGTTGACCTGGTGACAACTTTGGATTTTACAACACCTTTTATAGTCCTGGTGGTAATGGTCACATGTCAATTCATGGGACTGAATTTCCCCAGCAAAACCTGATGGTTCCTAACACTTTCGCAATTTAAAAATTAAAAAAAAAGTTTTTGATTTTAGAAACTCTTAAACTAGATAATATCATTTAGATACAAATGGAGGTAATCAATATTCAATGACTATTTGAAATTATCTAAATGGCAAATGGAATGGAGAAACACATTTCACTTCCGGTCCTTGTCCATAACACAGTAGGATAGGGTGACCAGATTCCCGGTTTCCAGGGACAGTCCCCAGATTGAGGACACTGTCCCCGGATCCAGTCTGTCCCTGGTTTTGTCCCCGGATTGGATTAGAAGAGGGACTGGGGCAATTTCAAAGACAGTCAGTGTAGAATAAAAAAAAAAAAAAACCATTACACACCCCCACTCTGCCGCTCCTACTAGCTTAGGGGGGGGTGTATTTTTTTTCCCTCATCTGTGCCCCTTTCTGATGATCATGTGCTGGTCGGAGCGGAGGGAATATTTCTTCAGTTTCGGGTGCATTCCCATTCAGCTCCGCTCGCATGTTCTTCTGCCTTGGCTCAAGTCCCGGCCAGCCGCCTGCTTGTTTATCTCCTTGTCTTCCCTGGCGGAGTGATCTTCCTCTGCTTTCCACCCAGTAGTAGCCGGGGCCCGGAGAGTAAGACTTGACAGGCTGTGAGGCGGGCAGCGACGGGCAGAGTCGCTGATTGCCGCCATTACTAGTAAAAAGAAAAAAATGTCCCCGGATTTCATTTGAAAAATCTGGTCACCTTACAGTAGGAGGAATTGTTCATGTCTTTTGGATCTCTTCCCGATGCCTCTGGCAGGCAGAGTGTGATTGACCAAAGGGCTTTAGACACATAGCTTGGCTTTACATCATGCTGTGCAATATTTGTCTCACCAACTACGAGGGACAGAGCTCAATACAAGAACAGTGCACCAAAGCTGAGACTTAGGCTGGCCATACATTATACAATTTTCTTCTAAAGATTTCCTTTAGAGTTACCAAAGCCATATAATATGAGGTCAAATCTAAGCACTTGCAATTTGTGTGTAATCAGGCAGGCCCTTGTCTTACACAGTTGAAGGTAAATCTAAAGAAAATTGAATAAGAAAATTGTATGGTGTATGGCCAGCTTAAGGAGTCTTTTTTATGAACTGAATCTATATATTAATAGGAAGAGGGCCGGTCTGCTTACTGAGAGCTGCTTACATCACTTCAATGAAAATGTTTGTAGGCCATGAGCCAATGTGTTCTTCCCATTTCTCTATGTCTATCTTGTCCAGTCTATTGTATTGAAATCATTCTATTCTCTATTACCTACAGTAACAGTATAAAGAGGAGTGAACCACCCCTTCCAATACACAAGATCGATGACCGCCTGGAACTGTACACACATGCTATAGAGGTAAATGACATATCCACAATCTCTCTGATTCAAGCAGGCCTGAGCAATCGAGCTGGGAGTGTATCAGGATCTACAATGTATTTCTCCAGTTGTGGTTTAATCTTTCCTTCCTCTAAAGCTGTATGCACATTTGGCATCTAGTCCCAGTGCATGAGGCCCATCAAACTTGCTGGGCGCTGCACATAATGGTACTCCTGTTTTGAGCAGTTTGCACTCGGGGATGCTTGCGATCTGGCCATTCACCCCTGGGCACATACTGCCCTAAATGTACATACCACCAGGTGCACTGTCCAGTCGCAGTAGCTGTCACTCTCATAGACAGCGGGACTGGATGATGAAAATGTGTCCTCCAGCTACATCTAAGTGCAGGAACCTCAGTGGGCTTTTGTATGCACTTGTGGCAGCCTTCCGAGGAGTGATCTGAGATGGATTGCTTTACATAGGGCATTTGACAGGCGGTGCAGAGGCCATGTATTGCCCCCTCACCACCTGTTCTAACCCCTGCACCACTGCAACTGTGTGCATTGCAAGTGTTTGGGGCATGAGTTGCATTTTGCGGGTAGCACTGCCCGCTAAACGTGGTGCAGCAATGATGATCCCCTCCCATCATGATGAAAAGCATGACAGCCGCAACATATGTATACTGCTGTATGGCTCTTTGCAGCTTGGTGGTGGGCGGTTGGGGGTGGTAAAAATGTGGCTCAACTGCCTGTTTTACTGCCCTTCAACTAGAGATGTCATCTAAGGCTGGCCATAGACCAAAATTTTGATCAATCTATGGGTAGGCTGGTTGTACTGAAATAGATTTATCAGTAAACTTCAGTACAACCAGCCTGTTGAGTTTTCATGCAATCACTGCCAGCCCCTATAGCTGCCAGAAGTGATCTTTGTATTCTGTCGGCAGGGAAACCTTCCGCGGTCAGAACGTCATCGCACAGCGTGGGGCAGATGCGTAACTAGAAACTTCAGGGCCCAGGCCCAGCTGCAAGAAACCATGAAGGGGGGGGGGGGGGCCCTGGCCCTCGACTGGGGCCCTTCCCACTGATCCCAGAGCCCTTTACTCCCTTTGTGGGACCCTTTTATTATGATCTTGCAGCGGTCCACCTTCCTGCCGTCTTGGGGTCTCCCTGCAGTGGCAGAATGCCAGAGCTTAGTCGCAAGAGCGACCCTGGTAGTTCCACCACTGGTGTCAGAAGTTTATTTATTTTTTTTAACATCATATTTTTGGAACCCCATTGGGGGGGCTTTGGTGAAATATCAGGAGTCTAAATGGACCCCTAATGTCACTTTTAAGATGGACAGGGACTGAGGACAGATTCATCAGTCCCTTTCTCTGCAGCCTCAGCTTGGCATAGTAAACACAGTTTAATTGAACAAGCTGAAGTGTAGAAGCACACAGGAGCCCCGGGCAGCAGGACAGCAATAGGCGGCATGTGGAGGAACCAATGCCTTTCTGCTGCTGCCTGCGGGAGAGAGGCAGCAACATGTCGCTGCCCTCCGGTCAAGGGGTATAGGGGGGCCACACGGGGGGGGGGGGCCTCTGGAGCATGGAGCTGGATTTCAATGACGACCCCTGTATCTACGCTCCTGGAAGGAGGGCTTCCCCCATCCAAAACAGACTGCTGATGGGGGGGAATGAAGTTATTTATTTTTTCTCTTCAAGCAGGTCATAGATTATGCCATTTTCTTTCTTTCCATCATAGCTAGCAGCACTAATAGTTTGGAGAAAAAAAAAAACAGCAGGCTGGTTGTACACAAGTCGAACAATAAATCGACTTGTGAAAAACCACCCTGTGTGGCCAGCTTAGGGCTAAGGGGTTAAAACAGCTGGCGATATCACCCCCCCCCCCCCCGACCACCTGTCAAACACCCCACTGAAAGCGATCGCTCTCCAGAGGACAACGCTTGTGTAAACGAGCCCCAACAGTGCTACGTTCTGCACACAGCATATGTTACTACAGCATGGGATAGAGCTGCCCTCATCAAGTTGCTACAACAATAGTGGTGATCTTCTGTATTACACTGTATTACACTGCATGCGTTGTTTTGGTCCTTAAATACACACAGAGGTTACAGTAGCTGACACTTTTGTACTCGCATACACCTCCACATTTTGTTGCTTTCCTGAGATTTTCAGGATCCTATATTAGTATTATGCTACTTTTTGCATAAGCTATTGTGATATTTGTTGATGTTTTTTTATTTTTGTCCCGTAGACGTCCGCTAAGCCAGGCCGCTTGGTTCGGCAGCCATCTTTAGAGATGCTAAGCCCTACAGATCCTGTAGCAAACATAAAGAACCGATGGGAGGCTGGAGATATCACTGCAGCCTCCAAGGCATCCACTTGTAAGGTATGACATCTATGTACAGTATATGCATGTACTATCTGCTTCATTTATAGTTCATATTTCATATGCTTCTGTTTTTTTTGCACAATGCATAGTAAAACACAAAGCAAAGTGCAGTGCTTCTGTTCATGTTCAGTGTTTTGTGGTGCACTGGCAGCCTATTGATGAACAGACTGCCTAATGCAATGCATGTTAAAACGCACAAACATTATATGGTGCACGTGGGACACGCAGTAAACAGGCCCTACACCGAACCTGTTCTGAGAGAAGTGTAGCACCCAGATCCCAATCCTTCTTACCTCCTCTTGCAGGACGGAACACACCGTGCCACATGCCCAATGTCCTCCATGTTGTATAGAGGGTGAACGGTGTTACGTTTTTTTGGGTCCTGCAGCGAGTTGCCTCCTTCCGTTGGTTCTCGTCCCTAGAGTGTAGGGAAAAGTCTATTTTCTCTAATAAGAAGGCCAATGTCCAGACAATGTTAAACTTCAACAGATGAGTTTATTTTTTTCTCTGCTCATAACTTGGTAAGGAAAAATTAAGATAGAAATAAAGTTGAGTAGGGAGGTTGGTCCAGGCACGCAGCACTTAATTACCCTCGTCACCGCTCAAGCCTGAGTGGGTTTTGCTCACCCGTATAGACCCCTCTCACGGTTCTAGCAGCCGGAATGAAACACAAACAATTACTTTTGATTTGTCCCCTCCAAGGACAGTTCAGGAGATCCTCTGCCACAGAATCCTTTAGTTCCTAAATCCAAAACTCTTTAGCACCTGTAACTTTTGGAGACCATAAGTGCCAATGGGGCACATTACAGGAGCTATCTTGTGACTTACAGAATCCTTCCCTCTGATAGGCAACCAGGCCTCTCCCGGAACAGTGACTTCCTTCACTGATCCTCCGGACAGGTCATCGCCTGGTTTCGTTTCTCTCAGAGCAGGCCACCCTCCCACGGGTACCCTGGGATTCCGATGGTCTGATTGTAAGCCTCAGTTAAAGGTACTGGGCCTACCTGGAATGATGGAGCCTCGGGCCAAAGGTGCCCAGGACCCAGCACATTCACACGCACCCCTGGCCATGAGGGCCACCGAAGGTGGGGTACGTACCTAGGACCAAGACCCAATGGCGTCTGCCCCTTAAGTACCCTCTCCCGGCATGCACAGCAGGCAGACCACGCCCACTGCACAACCGCCGAGAGAGGACACACAATCGCACCACAATGCCACCTGTGGTTTGACCCGAGACCTGGGCAACAATGCCACCTACAGGTCAAAGGGGAACGATACACCCAGGCAACACCACAGCAAAGCAGAGTCCAATCTAAGAAAATTAAACAGCCTGAACCAAACTATTGCCCAGGCCACCCTCTAAATTTCAGGCATAGCGACCCCAAAATTGGGGGTCCGCTACAGAAGTATGGAAGCTTGCTGGACTCTCCAGTTGAAAATGCTAGTTTCCTGACTCATGCATATCCATTGGCTTCAATACTTTGAGTCACTGACCTGTAGCAAATATGTACTTACTGACTTTTGTCTCCACTCACGCTGTTCTTGCTTTATGCTTGTTCTGGGTTATTGACCCAGAATGTATAGAAGCCTTTGGATCAATATGACAGCCAGGTGATTTGCAGTTTTGGGGTCAGCAATGGCAACTGAAAGCTGCAGGTTGAAACGGATCATTTTGTAAATGATGTTAAATTGTAAAATGTCTAGTGCAGTTTCTCAACTCCAGTCCTCAGGCCTGGTTCACACTGGGGCGACAAACGCTCCGACATTGGGAGCTCATGTCGCATGACGTGTGAAAATGAATGTTTCCCTATGGGAGCCGTCTTAACTGGTCCGACACATGTCGGTCCGACTTTGAAAATGCTCCCTGTACTACTTTGGTCCGACTTCAGCCCATTGACTATCATTGAAGTCGGATCAAAGTCGGACCGCAGTCTTGCATGATCCGACTTTGGCATGCGACTTGTGCTGTACTGCTCTTGAGGGGGAACTCCAGGCCAAATTTTAAATAAAAAACCGGCATGGGTTCCCCCTCCAGGAGCATACCAGGCCCTTGGGTCTGGTCTGGATTTGAAGGGGAACCCCTACGCCGAAAAAAACGGCGTGGGGGTCCCCCCAAGATCCAAACCAGACCCTTATCCGAGCACACAACCTGGCCGGCCGCAGGGGAAGAGGGGGGGACGAGAGAGCGGCCCCCCCTCCCTCCTGAACCGTACCAGGCCGCATGCCCTCAACATGGGGGGTTTGGTGCTCTGGGGCAGGGGGGCGACCTGCGGCCCCCCCACCCCAGAGCACTCTGCCCCCATGTTGATGAGGACTGTGGGCGTGGGGGGGCTTATCGGAATCCGGGAGCCCCCTTTAATAAAGGGGCCCCTGGATCCCGGCCCCCCCACCCTATGTGAATGAGTATGGGGTACATCGTACCCCTACCCATTCACCTGGTGGAAAAAAATTGCAATAAAAAAACCACACAGCTTTTTAAAGTATTTTATTGCACAGCTCCGGGAGTCTTCTTCCGACTTCGGGGGTCTCCGGTGTCGTCGCCGCGCTCTCCGGTTCTTTCTTCTGCCGGGCCTCCCCTAACTTCTTTTTAGCTCTTTTGCTAGCAGGGCCCGGTCTTCTCCGTCGCCTTCTTCTTCTCCCGCTCTCCGGTTCTTCTCCCGCTCTCCGGTTCTTTCTTCCGCCGGGCCTCCGCTAACTTCTTTTTAGCTCTTTTGTTAACGGAGGCACGGTCTTCTCCGTCGTCTCGTCCGGCTCTCCGTTGTCCTTTCAAAGTGCGTCAGCGCTGAAAGCTGAAAATTGGTCTGGGTACGAAGGGGGTTTAAGTGCCCAGTAAGCACATGGTTAAAATATGTTATGCATGTTGTTTACCTCTACCCTTGCGTAGATGTCCACATACCGAGATTGCTGCTGAGTCCCACCATCATGAATGTGATGTCACCAGCCCCAGCAGACTGTGCTGTCACTCAAGTGACACTCTATACCAGGGATCTCCAAACTACAGCCCTCTAGCTGTCTTGCAGAACTACACGTCCCATGAAGCATTGTATAACTGACATTCAGACATGACTAGGCATGATGGGAATAGTAGTTCCTGAACAACTGGAGGGCCATAGTTTGGAGACCCCTGCTCTTTACTATACTCCACTCCTCCCTCTAGCTGCTACATAAAATGATATATGTTGGTAAGTGAGGGGTGATTGAGCTGGGCCAGCACAGACAGTAATTGGACACTCCCCGAAGAGTTGAGGGTATTCAGCATAGGGCCCCAAATGGGAGTTCCACTCGGTACAGTGTTCATCCCCGGCCAGCTGCAGCCTGCCATAGACTTTGATAAGGGGGCCCAAACCACCAGGATGGGATGTACGGGTGCTAAATGCCCCTTTTGCAAGGGATCCTAACAGTATCCATATGCACTCCTAACCACCTGATGTATCTAATAAATACTGAGCCTTTTCTATGACTAAACTTGTTAAAAATAAGGAAATAAGGCTTCTATGTCCTCTCTAATCCATGTCAAAGCGCTGCGCAAACTGTCGGCGCTAAATCCTGTATAATATAGGGAAAGACTTGCTAAAACTGGAGCACACAGAATCTGGTGCAGCTGTGCATGGTAGCCAATCGGCTTCTAACTTCAGCTTGTTCAATTTAGCTTTGTTAATAAAACGTAGAAGCTGATTGGTTACTATGCAGAGCTGTGCCAGATTCTGTGCGCACCCAGCTTTGGTAACCCCCCCCCTCTCTCCATTATGTATATTTTAAAATGTTGGCTGCTCATTTTATTTACTAAAAGGGAATAAATGGGGGAGCCAGCCTAGGTGCAGCAGATTAAAACAAAGATTTATTCATAAAAAGTCAAATGGCTAACTCAGATCTTCCATTGGATGTCGCCTCTGGCCCAGCTTCCATGCGTTCCACGTTGGTTGTGGCTCCCCTGGCTGACGGCTCCCAGTCCAGTCATACCTGGCTTCGCGTGGGCATACCATCTGCGACTTGCGCCAGGACATCTCCATCTGGCTCAGACAATATTATTTGATATGCCTATTTAAATACTACCTTTGTGAGTAGCCATTTTGTCTTTTTTTATGAATAAATCTTTATTTTAATCTGCTGCACCTAGGCTGGCGCCCCCATTTGTTCCCTTCTTGTTTCTGCAGAAATCTGCTTCGCACTATGGGGAGCTGCCGCTAGCATGGTGTACCTCCCACATATGGACTTTATTGGTTTTTATAATCGTGGACTAAGGACTTTTGAATTTTAGCCATCCAGTGTTTCTACTGTGTGCGTGTGTGTGTTTTTTTTTTTTTTTTTTCTGCGCCAATCTCCTTTTGTCATTTCATTTACTGTTGGCTTCTTGTACATTGTATTGTTAAAACAGGATACAGAGGGCATCAACATTGGTGTATCAGACATGATCAACCAGTGGGGTAAAGGAAAGCCAGAACCAGATGGGCAGACATCCCCTCCAAAACTCACAGTAAGCGAACGTACTCACTGCAAATATACTTCACCATGTGGACCAAGTGACATCATCATAAGTTGTGATTTCTGTTTTCAGGAGGTGAAGCCAGGAGATGTACTGAGCAAGAAAAGCTTGTGGGAACAGGGCTCCAAGCCAGGACAAATGGATAAGGTGACATTAAAATATCTGTGCAATCAGCCTTTTTATGCTTCATTGATTCCTATTAAGTCTTGTAAAAGTGAACCTGTGCTTTGCCCATGCATTTTATTTAGCATACGGTTACTTTTTTCTTTCATGCCCCAATCACCAGCATTGCCACATGGGTCGCATGCTTCTCTATTTATGGGATTTCCATTGCTCCCAACGGCTAAACAAATCAGCGAATGAAAACTTGAGTATGTGCAGTTGCGAGAACAGGCTTTGAGGCCAACATGTTCCTTTGCACTGTATGTGTAATGCATAGGTTCACTTTTAAAGTAAATTTTCCTATTTTTATACTGGCAGAGATGTTTTGCTGGAAGAAAAGTGCTACTGACAGTTTTAATGCTACTCATGGCTCCCAAATCTTCCTAATTTGGAGGGACTGTCCATCTTTTAGAACCAGGTCCCTGGGTTTCTCCCCAGTTGTCCCCCTTTCTGGTCTGATGTGTAGACCTCTGACAAAATGCACTATTTAAAGTGGGAGTAAACACCATGCATGAATAAGGCTTGCCTATAGGTAATGTAAATATCTCCTAAACGTGCAGTTTAGATTTACTGTACATACAGCCGGTGACATCACCAGCGTATGCGATCTGAAGGAACGGCATACACGTGCGTTCCTTCAGAGACCTGTGCCGTAAACAGCGGCTCCTGCGCGCATGTGTGGGAGTGATGTCATTGCGGCTCCGCCCACTCACAGCCAGAGTCTGCGAACCCGGAAGGAAGACTGGGTGAAGATGGAAGCGCCTACAACGGTGACAGTGTACCGCTGGAGGGCTTCGTTCTAAGGTAAGTTTCGTATAATGTGCTAGTATGCGATGCATACTAGCACATTATGACATTGCCTTGCAGGCCAAAAAAAAAAAAGCCAGCAGTTTACTACCGCTTTAAGCTGAACTCCTCAAGGAATTATTTGCATTTCCTACTTGCATTTGTCCAGCTTGGCACAATGTAAGTATGAATATCTCTTGCCTACAAAAACTAGGGAAGTTGTAAATCACTCTAGACATCAACATTACTATGGTGATGGCCATAATCTTTTGGATCCTGCTTGGGTTCTTTGCAAGTGGCTGTTCCACTGCACACTGACTGCGGGAGGTTGCTTGCTAAGCACTTCTGCTATTTATAGAGCGCTTTTGTAATTTTTTTTTTTTTTTAGTAAGACCCCTTTCACACTGAGGCACTTTGCAGGTGGTATAACGCTAAAAAGAGCACCTGCACAGCGCCCTGAAAAAGCCGCTCCTTTCACTCCAGTGTGAAAGCCTGAGGGCTTTCGCACTGGAGCAATGCGCTGGCAGGACGGTAAAAGTCCTGCTAGCCGCATCTTTGAGGCGCTGTAGGAGTGGTGTATACACCGCTCCTACAGCGCCCCT
Source organism: Rana muscosa (assembly GCA_029206835.1). Taxonomy (NCBI): domain Eukaryota; kingdom Metazoa; phylum Chordata; class Amphibia; order Anura; family Ranidae; genus Rana; species Rana muscosa. Next base: position 117,978,701 of record CM055119.1, on the reverse strand, counting down.
GTCCATTAAAATCAATAGGCAGTGCCGCTTTGCCGTGCCGCTTTTCCGGCGGTTTTAACCCTTTTTTGCCCACTAGCGGGGGGTGTTAAAAGCGCCCCGCTAGCGGGCGAATAGCCCCGCAAAAAGGACGGTAAATCGCTGCTAAAAATGGTGCGCTTTACCGCCGACGCCACCACCACCCCAGTGTGAAAGGGCTCTAAATACAAAACATTCTCTGATTGAACAAGGTGGTGATTGTGATGCCACTGCCCATCCGCTCCATTTCGTCCAGTCAGAGAACACCTTGTATTAATAAAAATAAAAAAAAATGCAAGCTATTCTATGAATGTAAGGCAAATACTAGTGAAGTGCTTTCAGCTTAACTAATCATAAAGTGACATTTGCAATAATTAAAAAAATCTAGAAATGCATCAATAAGTAAACTAAAACAATGTGATCTATAAATCATATACAAATGTAATTATAAATCATATATGATGTGCATCGAATGCGTGCAAAAAATGTGTAGTCCATGTAATAGTCCCATACACATACAATCTCTGTGCAATCAATGCAGAATATCCAAGAAATTTATTTTAGATCAGTGTTGTCTCTTCACATCTGAAAACACTACAGTGCCCTTCACCGCCCCTTGTGGCTATCCTCTCACCTGGTACTGTGGACCCCAGTAGAGTAAATGGGGGTCGTGTGCACTTTTTTTAAAACAATTGCTTAGTTGTTCATTCTCTCCTTGTGCTGAACCTCAGAAAATGATCCCTCAGGAACAGATGCAGGTAAAAAAAAAGGAAACACAGATATCCAATGGTGCGGACTGTTTTATATAGGTTTACTAATAAAATATAGGAATTGCACTTGCATGTATTCCATAAACGGGCATGTAATAAAACAAGCAAATGCTGTTCTCAAAGATGGCGTCTCAATCCTGCCCAGCGTGATGACGTCACTGCCCAACTTGGCTTTCTCAAAGGATGACTTCTTCTATGATATTCTACAAATGAGGGCACTGCTCAGCGAGTGACCCTCCTGTGGTCAGCATGCAGTGGGGCATAGAATCTGAGCAGGACCTAGAAACATTTATCTCTGTAGCAGTACTGACTACAGCGATTTCTTGGTTCCCCAGCAGTCCCTCAGGCATGAGCAATGCATACTTATTGTTCCAAGCTGGACCAATGTAGGTATGCTATACACATTATTCCTGGAGTTTAGCTTTAAATACAAAATGTGTAATTTTGCTCTGATCCATTGATCCAGTTGCTAAATTATTGCACTTGTTTTAAAAGGTCAGTGTATTCGAAATGTAGTACTAGAAAACGATTTAAACAATCCTTTTTTGTTTTGAGGGTGTGTCATAAAAATATTTTGCCCCAATTTCTCAGCTCAAAAAGTTGAGATGTGTTGCCTGTAACTGATCTGACAGATTATCTTGTGTATAAAGTTTACCTTGAGCTACTGAGCTCTTTAAACAACTGGTTGTAAGAAAAAAAACAAAAAACAGCAAACCATGCAGAAAGTGCCACCTGCTGGTGGCATATAAAAATTAAAAATGCCAAAAATATATGTAGCACACAGATCCCTGGCCTTACATCCTCAAGGCAGGACACACCGTACCACAATGCCCAGATTCCTTCTTGAATAAGAGGGTGAGCGGTGTTCAGAAATTGTTGGGTACCGCAGCGAGTTACCTTCCCTCGGTTGGATCTCACCCCTAGAGTGTAGGGAAGAGTCTGTTGTAGGTGCACCAATAATGCCAATGTCCAGACAAGGTTAAACCTTAATGAAGGAAGGTTTACTTTCTTTATGCTGACAACTGGATAGGAAAGTTGGAGTTGAAGAATAAAGGAACAGGGAGGCAGGTTCAGGCACTTGGTATCACCACTCAATCCCGAGTGGATTCTGCTCACCCGGATAGTCCCCTCTCACGGGCCTAGCAGCCAGAGGGATGCACGAACTTTACTTCTCTTAATTTTCCCTTGGAGATACGATCGGGAGATTCTCTGCCACAGAATCTAAGCCCCGAACCTCTCAGCGCTTGTAATTAAAGAACAGGTGCAAGTTGCTGCACATTACAAGGCCTTAGATGATTAGTGAAATCCCTCCAGAAGTTTACCGGGCCTCTTTCACCGTGAAACTCTCACCGGTCTCTCAGAAAGGTCCTCCCCGGTCTCCTCTTCTTAGTGTGGATACCCTCTCAGGGGCACCCTGGGATTCCTCCTCTTAGAGCTGAGCCCCAGCTAAAGGTGCTGGGCCCAATGGTGAAGTTGCAGCCCCAGGCTAAAGGTGCCTGGGACCGATGCATACGTGCACCCCTGGCCTGGAGGGCCAGGTCACGCGACCCAAACTCCGGAGCCCTGGAACAACCACCTCCAGGCGGCGTCTGCCCCTTATGTATCCTCTCCCAGCATGCACAGCAGGTTGACCATGCCCACTGTACTACTGAGAGGAGACACCCTAAGGCACAGCACTGTTACCAGTGGTTCAACCCTGACCTATCATGGCAGTGCCACCTACAGGCCACAGGGAACTGCACACCAGTACAACACCTGAGGAACAAAACAACCGTACCTATCAATAAAAGCGGTCTGAGCCTGGCTACTAGCTCAGACCAACCCCTAAATTTAGGCACATAGCACCCCTCAAAGTAGAGGGGCGCTACATATATATATATTTTATTTCATTCTACATTTTAATTTACTGGACTTCTGGCAGGATCAAGGGGTATATTTTCACTTTTCAAACAGATATAACAAAACCTTTTTAAAGGTATAACAATTAGACAAAAAAGGAACAAGTAAGAAAAGTCCAGTGTTAGATTTAAATACATTTTTATTTAAAAAAAAAGTTTTTTGTCAGCTACACTTAAAACAGATTTGAGGAGTGTAAATGTTCCTCCTGGAAAACCTCTTAAGCACTCTAGATACTGTTTGTAGCTAAATGCTGCCAGCCACAGCCAAGAATACACTTCTATTCATAAACTAAAAAATGCTCCCTACCCTGGAGACGTTCAGGTAATGGGTTTCCTACAGCTGCTGACTAGGCGCTCACTAGACTAAGCCAAGTATAATTTATGATTGATATTCGCTTTCAATAAAAAGGAAGCGGAACACTTTCGGCTCTCCAGTTCTTGCGACATTAAATACAGTTCTGAGAATGCTGGAGACACACCGGGCTTGTGAGTTGTGAAGAAAGTTAAAATCAATCAGTAAAATCGCACATAAGCTTTATCATGTTCATTTTAAACCTCATTCTCAATCATTTTTAAATCTGCAGATTTCATTAATATAATACCTGGTGATCCTGCCATGAAGGTACTTCAGGCATTTCCTGTTTTGAGGTGGCAACACTCTGTCCCTGTCTTCCAATTGGATTTAATGTTGTCACCTTGTCAGTCAGGCTGAATGGAAACAATCAGATTTCTGCATCCACAGTACAGATAAATCTTCTGCTGTGGTTATTGTAGCCTATCAGAATACTCAGAGCAGCTGCAGACCAAAATGAGGGACAAATGAAATGGGAAAGAGGGACATTGCTCAAAATCAGGGACAGTTGGAAGCTATGCTATCATCAGTATTGGGAACCCAGGCCATGCAGTTATCGCTGGAGTGCAGGAAGTGGCTGCAACACTGAGATGCAAGAAATAAATCAGTTTTGTAAACAACAAAAAAGTAAAAATTAGTTTGACATGCAGTGTTTTACATAAACAAGTACTGTATAAACTCGAGTATAAGCCGACCCGAATATAAGCCGAGGCACCTAATTTTACTACAAAAAAATAGGAAAACTTATTGACTCGAGTATAAGCCTAGGGTGTCCATCTGCATGCCTCACTATGCCTCACTGTGCCCATGCCTCACTGTGCCCATGACTAGACTGACGTTTAACATGGGAGTCTATGGAAGGGGTGCCCGGCTTTGAAAAATCAGTGCTCCCCGGCCGTAGGTCCCCCAGACAAAAAAATGTGCACACTTGTAGAGGAAGAGGGCTACGTGTGTGCCAAGTTTGGGGTCCAGGGGACCTACGGCTGACCGGTACCGGGTCCCCAATGTCCGGGAGATCAGGCACAAAAAGGAGATTAGAGTATAAGCCGGGGGGAGGGGGGGGGCATTTCCAGCACAAAAAATGTGCTGAAAAACTCGGCTTATACTCGAGTATATACAGTACTTGGAAAAATATGGATTGTGTAATTGCTGTTCTCCTCTTGGAAATGCGAATTCCCTGGATTCACCACTTTCTGAGACGCTGACCTAGAACAAGAATCCAGATCAGAAAGTCACAACTCCTCTGCATTTGTGTTCCAGGTCAGTCTTCTCAGAAAGTAGTGAAGCTATTGGACCATCATGGTAGCCAGGGAATTGGCATTTTCATTAGATGAGGGCAGCAAGGACCGCTTCTATACTACCTCCAAAACAGGGTTTCCTCCAGGTTAAGTGATGTAGTCTGATGCTGGGCTGTCTGATTCATTCATTTTCCCCTCTGTTGCTTAAAAGTAACACTGCATCAATACAATACAAAGCCCTGACCACATGTAGGATGTGTATTTGTTATAGGGGTAAATGATTGGGTAACAAACACTTTATAAACACTATAATATCATTTTTGGATAGAGTAAAGCCTCGATCAGATTTTCCGACAACAATTGTGTGACGGCAGGGTTTTGTCGGATAATCTGACCGTTTGTACGCTCCATCAGACAATTGTCAGAATTTCCGACAACCAATGTTTTATAGCATGCTCTCAAATTTTCCGACAACAAATGTGTCTTGTCGGATTATCCGATCGTGTGTACACAAGTCCGTCGGAAAAAACTCCCAAGTACAAACACGCATGCTCCGAACCAATGCTAACCATAGCACAACAATAGCAGAAGTTGCCCAAAGGGTGTCGCTAAAGAGCTGAAAACGTAGTGTATGTTGGCTAAAAAAGTTCTGCCGTCTGTATGCATACCAAGTTCACGGCCAACGGCGCCCTTCGCGCAAAATTCCACGGATTTGTTCGGTGGAAATCCGCTCGTGTGTACGAGGCTTTAGGGAAGGTTATAACCAATGTAAGGTTTACTTGTGCCATCTTTCTCCCATTGTGGAGATTTACCTTCACTTCCTGTCCCATAGCCAAAACAGGAAGTGAGGAAATCCTTACAAATTAAGAGAATTTCTTGGGGGGGCCCCAGATCACCAGAACTACTGTCCCCTTTGGTAGATTTCCCCTCTTTTACTGTTCTGGGAAAACCCAAAAGTTGGTATTTTTTTTTCTTTTACTTTCAATGATGATGGTACACGGGACAAAGAGAGGGTGAATCTCTCCAACGGGGGCACAAACCGCAATAAAAACTGACAGGTGTTTTTTCCTCTCCACTCTAAAATAAAAGTTTTGCCTTTTAGTTATACTTTAACCACTTGCTGACCAGCCGCCATTATAATGAGGCAGGTCGGCACGTTCCCGCGAATCGCCGTAGCTGTACGTCGGCCCTTTAAACAGCTCTAGCAGGCGCGCCTGCTGCACGGCGGAGGACATGATGCGTGTAGCCGGCGGCCCTGATTTCAGCCGGCCACGTGCGATTTACGGGCACGAGAGCCAAAACGGTGTGTGTGTGCGCACATCCCCCATTCTGTCAGGCGAGGAGAGACAGATCATGTGTTCCTACTAAGTAGGAACAGCAATCTGGCTCCTCTAGTAAGTCACATCCCCATACAGTTGGAAATGCGTATCAGGGAACACATTTAACCCCTTGATCGCCCCCAGTGTTAACCCCTTTCCTACCAGTGACATTTACACAGTAATCGGTGCATTTTTATAGCACTGGTCGCTGTATAAATGTCAACGGTCCCAAAAATGTGTCAGTGTCCGATCCGTCCACCGCAATGTCGCAGTCCCGCTAAAAATCTCAGATCGCCGCCATTACTTGTAAAAAAAATATCTATTCCCTATTTTGTAAACGCTCTAACTTTTGCGCAAACCAATCAATATACACTTATTGAAAATTTTATTTTTTTACCAAAGATATGTAGAAGAATATCGGCCTAAACTGAGGAAGAATTTTTTTTTTTTTGGGGGAGATATTTATTGTAGAAATTAAATATTTTATTTTTTTGTCTATAGCGCAACAAATAAAAACCGCAGAGGTGATCAAATACCACCAAAAGAAAGCTCTATTTGTTGGGGAAAAAAGACGTAAATTTTGTTTAGGTACATTGTCTCATGACCGCGCAATTCACTTAAAACGGCGCAGTGCCGTATTGCAAAAATGGCCCGTCATTAAGGGGGAAATTCTTTTGGTTATTAAGTGGTTAAAGTATACCTAAAGGCATACTTTTTTGAAGCTTTGGACATCGTGGAGATGGATTAGAACCCGTTAGGATCTTCCTGTTGTCTGTGCCTCTGTTGGGAAGATTCACCCTCTCTATTTGTCCTGTTTATCGTTCTCATCGAAAGTAAGAGATCCCCAAATTTTGGGTTGTCCCCAGAACAGTGTAAGGGGAAATCTTCCAATGATGACACTAGTTCTGGTGACCTGGGGGACCCTAAGGGAATCCCTTTATTTGCAGGGATTTCCTCTCACTTCCTGTTATGGCTTTGGGACAGGAAGTGGAGGTAAATCAACCCAACGGGACAGATGGCAAAAAAAACAAAAACTGACAGGTTATAAACCTTCCGTACTCTATCCAAAATAAAAAAAAAAAGTTTTGGCTATAGTTCTATTTTAATTGTTGTGGCAGAGCTGATGGAAGTTGAACAGTCTAGAAAGACTATGTAAATAATGAGCAAGCCAAGGAAGGCTGCTTGTAATAGCTAGCCACTCCGATTCCTATTACAAGAGAGCCGACTGCCAGCTCTAAAACGCGGTACCAGAGTGATGCCTGTAGCTGCAGGCATCATCCCGGTACAACCACTTGAAGTCCAACAACTGTACTGCCAATAATAAGGCTGGCTTCACATCCACGCTATAATGTGCAGTAAACTGATCAAATCTATTAGATGTGCCTAAACTGCCCAATACTATTGGTGCCAAATCCCAGGATGGAAAGGACAGCAATTTTTAGGGAGGGATTTTTAGGGCACCAATGAAAATCAATGATCTAGTAAAATACAATTTTTTTTTATTATATAGTTGGTAAAAAAAACGATGTAGATATGTACATATTGGTTTGTAACTGACTATATAATCTTTATTTGTATTGTAGCAGTGTACCGGTATGGGTTGCTGTGTGACATCTTGGGCCTCCCTCTGATTACCTGCAGCCAGTTGCTAGGGTTTTTTTTATCCCCTCTCCCCCTCCCCTTTACTCCCGCTTGCTCGTTACTCAACGAACAGTCTAGGGCAGGGATATGCAATTAGCGGACCTCCAGCTGTTGCTGAACTACAAGTCCCATGAGGCATAGCGAGACTCTGACAGCAGCAAGCATGACACCCAGAGGCAGAGGCATGATGGGACTTGTAGTTTTGCAACAGCTGGAGGTCCGCTAATTGCATATCCCTGATCTAGGGCATGGATATGCAATTAGCGGCCCTCCAGCTGTTGCAAAACTACAAGTCCCATCATGCCTCTGCCTCTGGGTGTCATGCTTGCTGCTGTCAGTCTCGCTATGCCTCATGGGACTTGTAGTTTTGCAACAGCTGGAGGTCCGCTAATTGCATATCCCTGGTCTAGGGTGTTTGTGGTTTTGATATTTATTGTGGAACTTGGATGGGAGAAGGAATAGTGGAATACTCAAACTTGAACTATTCAGTGGATAAGGACAACTCATTTGGCCTCACTAGATTTGTGAAAGCAGACACACTGCTTTTATCATACTGCCACTTGTATGGAAGAATTAAGTCGTCTTGCTCTCTAGCAGCAAACTTGATACAACTACTTTACTTTATCTTCAGGACACTATATAGCAGTGGTTCTCAACCTTTATAGTGATGTGACCCCTTGATAAAATTTCCCAAGTTGTGGGGACCCCTAACAGTAAAATGATTTTTGTAGCATGGGTTGTCGGCACCCAAGGCAAGGAAAGTAATTTGCGCCCCTAACCCACAGATATTTAGCGTTCCCTGAGTCCCTTCCACTTGTACAGTATTAAAAACCCTTATGGTACATTTTAGGATGTACCACTCTTTTTTTGTTCTTTTCTTTCCCTTTTATCTCTCTATACTAATTTCTTTTTTTTTTTTCCCCCCTACCCTCTCTCTAGCCATCTTTCTTGTTCTTTCTCTTCTACTTTCTCTCCCTTTTTCTTTGTTCCTTCCCCTCTTTTCCTCTCCCTTCCATGTAATCTCTATTTTTATATTACTCCTTGGTGTGGGAATGGGATGAGTGGCAGTGCTGGTGGGGGGAATGGGATGAGCCAACTTAGGTGCTCTTGATCAAGGTCATCTGTTGATCTGAGAACTGTAGTGGGAACTTTAATGGCAACTCTAATCACAGCGAGTAACACTACCTGTCTCCGGCTTCACTGTGTCTCCACTTTGTGGTGTCTCGCAGCAGTGACACTTATGCCAAAATCAGGAGATAGGGTCTCCTTCGGCCCTCCCACTTCACATTCCTCACCAGTCAGCTGACCTCTAGTCTCTGCCCCTGAGCCATGCCATGAACTGAATGCGCGGCTGCAAAGAGGCTGGGTGGGTGGCCGCGGGCTCCAGGAACAGACAGGCTGGGGGGCCGAGAAAAGGCTGGGAGAGCGGTGTGGGCTGGGACCCCTGGCAAATCATCATTCGACCCCGAGGGGGTCCCGCCCCCAGGTTGAGAACCACTACTCTATAGCATCACCTTGACTGACACCCATCCACTGACTTTTCTAGCTGAAGTGGTTGGCCCTCACAGGACAGGCCCAAAGACACAGATCTGTACTCGCTGTAGGCAGATTCAGATCCTTGCTGGTGTCCCCCTTCCAGTCGGCTCTGCAGGACCTCTGTTCAGCTCCTCTGACTTCAGGCCCTTGGGTCGACTACCCAAGGCCGCATAACAACTTTTACAGAGGGGGCAGCCGCCCCCTCCCTCCGGGACCCCGCTCTACAGCTGAAAGACCCCAAGCACATGTGCCCTTGGCATTTATACAGTATCCCAGCATGCATTGAGGAACTGTCCTCTGCCAATAGCCAGAGCTGTAACAATGCCTGTGCCCTCACTTGCCAGGTCCCCTCCCACCGTCCAATATGCCTCCCTATTGGACCAATGTGGGACATTTAGACAAGCTGAGCTGCACCATGAGCAGAACTTTCCAATAGATCCTGCTCCCTGGGTAGGCAGAGAGCACTCTAAATTTGCCTGACCATCTTCCTGGTAAGCAGAAAGACCATAAACTATACTCTCTTCTAGCACCTACCTAGTAGGGTGCTACAGTATTTTACTATATCAATGATTTTCATTGGTGCCCTAAAAATCTCTCTGATATGTTTGCTATTTATGTGCAGTAAACTATTTATTTTTACTGCATAGTAAATTGTGTGTTGTACCACGTTACTGCAGTGCACAATCATTGGTGTGCTGCAGTATGGAATGTGTGTTGTGCACACTGCAACAAAGATCCATTCAAGCATTGTAGTACAGTGCATTTAAAATGTTTGGTTTTAGGTACATTTTGGTGTTAGTGGCTCTCTATAATCTGTCTTTAAATGACCCTACCAACACAAGGTCACTTGCGTCCAAAAGCATGCCTGCTAAATGAAGAGGCAATATACATACCTTTTCTGGTGTTAAAACTGCTGCTTCATTGCTCCCTAAGTTTTCGACCAGTTGGATCAGTCGAATACATGGCTCTTCCATCACACGCAGGATTTCTCACACCAGATAATGTTAATGATGATAACCAGCAATGTTTAAGGCTGGCCATACATTATACAATTTTCTGTACATTTTTCTTTAGATTTACCTTAAACTATATAGTGCAAGGGCCTGCCTAATTGGATACAATTGAAAGTGTTGTTTAGTTTTAACCTCATATTATAAGGTTTTTGGTTAAATCTTAAAGGAAAATTGTACAAGAAAATTGAACATGTATGGCCAGCCTTATGTCGTGTACACACTATCGAGTTTCACGACAGTGAAAACACCGCCGTGAAACCCGACGGGAAAAACGAGGACCGGCTTGGTCCCCTACACACGGCTGTTTTTCACGACATGTTTTCTCTTGGTTGAGAAAACCGGCCGTGTGTAGGCTCCCTAGCAGTGTTGGGAAAACTGCAGAGGAAAAAAATGCCGTGATTTGTGATTCTCGCCATTTTTCTCGTCGGGAAAAATGCTGGAGAGCCTACACACGGCCGTTTTTCTCGTCCAAGAGAAAAAAAATTCATTTTTCCCGACGAGAAAAGTGATCGTGTGTACGCGGCATAAGACGTGCTGATGGAAAGTTTAAGGGTATTTCCTCTTTTAGCAGGTATGGTTTTGGCTACAGATAACCCTGCGCTGATCGGGTCCTGTTAATGCAACACACGACGTGTGGCATAATGCATGTTGACATGGTATGTGCCAATGCACTCCAACTTACCACAGGAATTTGTATAGGCCCCAACTTGCCATTCTGCTGAGTGACTTTAGATTCTAATGTTCTTAGAATACAAACCAAAGCATTTGTCAGCCAAAAAATTTATTAAGCATATGCATGTCCTAATTTAAATGGCAAAATCAGGAATTGTGACTTGCATAAAATACTAAATATGAAATCATGGAAAATGGAACACTCATTCCTGAATTGACCTGACTCTTTCTCTCCCACAGAATGCGACTCCCACTAAAAAGTACAAGTTTGTTCCAACTGGACATGGAAAATATGAGAAGATCCTAGTGGACGAGCCTTGATGAGGTATTTAAAGATGTCCAGTGGCATTACATTCTTGTCTTTCTGTACTTCCTTCTTGTATATATTCAGATCATATCATTCACTTTCTTTGTTTCCTCAAGTTTCATTTAATTATTTGTCCTTTCAGTCCGTGCAGAAAGGGGTAACTTTTTTTCATTCCAACTGTTCCTTGTGAGCATCTAACCTACCTACCAGCTGAGCACCATGGGAGGTGTATTTTGAGTTATCTGGAATTGATGTGTTCATGTCATTAAAATGAAGGCAAACTCTGGGAAACTGGACAATGCATTTAGAACCAGTCCACTTCAAAACTGATACAGTATTTTAGGTATCGTGGAAAGTGGTTGTCCCTGCTGCCTTTGAGTACCCCAACAATGAGATCTTCATTCTAGAATTGCTGACTGTTCTTGTCCTGAGTTTTGGCCGACCTTGCATTTTGGCATCCCATTTTTGTTCCTTTTTATAATCTAACATAAAAAAACACTTAATGGCCAACTCGAGTGTAAAGACTGAGCAAAGACTGAGCACAGAAATCTTACTAGTAGAAATTTTGGGTTGGTTCAAAGGCCAGCTCCGGGTGCAGCCCTCCTGCCAGCATACCCCCCCTTATGTATGTTATTTGCTGGTGTGGTGTGTTTTTTTTTTTTTAAATATACTAACCTTTTTAGATGTCTTCAGGTTGCTCATGTGATATGCAGGGTACTCTTCCTCCCAAGTCTTCATGCACCCTAGGTGGACCTCAAGGATGGCATTGATGTGATGCCAGTGCTGATATCCAAATTAACGCTGAGTGCAGGGCACTGTGGTGACACCCTTAAGGGGTGGGTCCATGACACCTTGCACTTGCATGCAAATCTCTCTGCTGTGCATCATTCAACCCAGAGGACTGAAGACCTCTTGTAGATTACTCAGGGAGAGCCCAGAGTTGGGCTTTAATGCCAGCATCTAGCAAATGCTGACATCAGTTTTGGGTGGACTAACCTTTCTAAATGTGTGCAGTCAGTTCCTTAATTGTACATATGAGCGTTAGATCTTCATTGAACATGGTCATACAAGGCAGATCATTGTCCATGAGCAATAATTGAACCCTTGAACTGTCCATTTTCACTCCACATGTTCATCTACCATGTAGTACATGTTGAGTAACCTCCAAATGAATGCTTATTGGGCAGTACAGCACCTATCTCTACTGCATTAACAGACCTCTAAACCAAAGAGTGAATCAATCTTCCAGTCTCCAAACCTCTGTAGTCCAGCTATCTGCAGATTTTTTTCATTACATATATGGCCACCCAAACACTCAGCCTTCATGAAGCCCTTCATTTCAACATCAAATAAGATTTGATGCAATATTTTAGAGTAGTATGCAGGCAGTGCTTGGCTGGCCATCAATGTGAGTTAGGTTGGGTACAAGGGTACTGTGGTGCATCACTTGCTTGCACTGGGGCCTGAGACACATTGTGCACAAGTCTCAGTGAAGTCACCAGTACCGTGAGTGTTGAAAATTTTTGACATGAATGTTGATTTAGCTGGCAAGACAACTGTTTTTAGGAGATGGGTACAGTTTAGCTCAACTAGCAAAATGTATTTTGCACTAAAGAGCAAATTGTCAATCCACGCGCATTTTGATTTATTGACCTGTCTCCATTCCTAATATTTTTTTTCTTTATTCCCACTCTCATCGTCCATTGTCCTTAGTAGAACCTGCAGTGCACAGAAAAAGCAGAGAGCAGATTTAGTGGGAAATGAAAAGACCTGAAAACATAAAACAAAGTTTATATTAAACACCTAATTTTCACAAGTGTAAAAAAAAAAGACTGTACTACAATTGAGAGAGTCGACATTCACCTAATTTTTGTCATGTAGCCTCTTATCTTACGTTAGCTGGCATTTTGGACTAAAGAAGGCATAAAATGATTGTTGACTTTATCAGCAACTGGACAGGAAGACAAATGGGTATTAAATAACCCTCCCCACTATATTACTAAGTATTTCTGTTCTGATTATTTATTAAAAGCCAAACTTCAGACCGATACAAAAACACGAATTAATGCAGTCATATATTCATTAAAAAACTAAACACAACAATAATTACATTTGTATGGATATAAAAGGATGGGGATTTTCATAGCTACTCCACGCAATCAAAAATGTCTTCATTAGCGAGACTTAAAATAACGAACATATGCTGGCATATGCAAATCCTACAATCTCTCCTCATTAATATACAAATACTAGAACAATTGCTATACTTCCACACTACCAAGCCTCCATATCACCCCACATAATTCAGTGTTTCCTCCAAATGATCTGTTGTCTCATTAAATTGGGGATCGCCGATTAGGCAATATGCAGGTGTACATTCCTCTACGCAATTCTTAGACCGACGGTCTACTTCCCCAGGAGAAGCATAGGAGATGAATATTGGTATAGTATAGTTGCTCTGATTAAAGTGGAACTTCACTCTCCCAATCAACATTGATTTTTTTTTAATCCGTATGCTGCCAGCATTGGTAAATGCCTAGGAAAAGTATATCATATTTACTTATACTTATTTTTTTTTAACATTTCTTTACTTTCTGGCCTAGGCAAATGATGCCATACCTCTCAGTCTTCAGGAGAGGAGTAGGTTTTCTGAGTTAGGCCGGGTTCACACTGGTACAACACGACTGTTGTACGACTGTCATCCTACTTTGCCCTGTGACATCGGTCCTACTTCCATCTGACTTGAATGAACAGGATAAGAATTTGCTCCGACTTTGAAATAGTTTGACTTGTCCTTTGACCAATCAAAACAATCCCAGTGTGACAAATTCCTTTACTGCTGCTGTAATCACCATGTCGGATGTCACAAGTCTGATGGTTAGGACAAGGATCTGACTTTGATCCGACTTCAATGATATTCAATGGGCTAAAGTAGGACCAAAGTATTGCAGAAACATTTTTCAAAGTCGAACAGACTTGTGTTGAACCAGTTAATGCCTTGCACACACGATCGGAATTTCCGATGGAAAAAGTCAGATGGAATTTTTTCATCGGATATTTCGACCGTGTGCCCCTTCAAACTTTTTTCCGTCGGTATTTAGAAAGAAAACATGTTCTATTTTCCTAAAAAAAAAATCTATCGGAAATTCCGTCTGTAGGGAACTCCGACGGAGCAAAAAACACGCATGATCAGAAGTCGACACATGCTCCGAAGCATTGAACTTGATTTTTCTCGGCTCGTCATAGTTTTGTACGTCGGAATTTAGTGTGACGGTGTATGCTAGACAGCTTGAACGGAATTCCGTTGGAAAAATCCGTCAAGTTTATCCCGACGGAAGATCCGATCGTGTGTAACAGGTTTAAGACGACTCTCATAGGGAATCATTGATTTACACATGTCGTGCGACGTGTGCTCCCAAAGTCGGAGCGTATGTCGTACCAGTGTGAACCCAGCCTAAAGCACTCTACTGCCTGCATGCTTCAGCTATGGGCAGATGGATTTGAGGAAGTAAATGCTACATGAACCATCTGCGCTTACTCAAGATGGCCACGGCGGGGGGAGTGTTTCTAAAAATAATAAAGCATGTAGACGTGGATGAATGGGGCACTTTGAATATTAAAAATGAATTGTGTTTTTTGGTTTGTGGCACTCAGATTCAATGAAGATCCCCTTTAAGTCTCTTGCCTAAACACGTTGGCTCTTTTATGTCACTATTATGTAGCCAATAAAAATTGCAACACGGATATCCGTTGCCAGCTCCTTTTATTCCTTTTATGCTACCTGCAGTGTGAGAGAGCACTTTGAGCCTGAGCACCTGTATGTGGCTTCCATATCTGAACTTATAAGTTCCCCGCTGTGAGTGCTGCATCTTCGTTCTTTTTCACATACTATAGTTGCTATTCTTATTAAAACCTCAGTATTTCCATGTTTGCCAATCTGAGTAACCCAGGCAGGGAACCAGCAGAGGACCATATGGGAGTCTAGTTTTTATTAATCCTGTAACCCATTACCTCAGATCCAATAATGGCATATCATGTGGGTCCCTTCCTTCTGTAAACCCCAGTCACAGATGCCATCTTAAAATATTCCAATTCTATCTACAGCCTTCCATTTTATTGCTGGTCACAGGGAGAGAATTGTCAGATTATAGATAGAATATATATTGGTCATCTATTTTCTATTGAGATCTTGATCAGCCCCCTAAACCACCTGGATTTCTTAACACTCATCCTTAGCCATTGGGATTGTGTGAAGTACCTATGAAACTAAACACAACAGTCTGCTGTCACCCCTTCAGTCTAGCCATAGGCTTGGAGGCAGGGAGGTGACCAAGGTATGTTACTGCAGTAAGAAAGTGAGGTCACCAACCAAACTCTGGACTGGTTTGACAGCATTAAAAACTCTTTTAGCTTTTAAAAAAAAGCATTTATTTAGTTGCCTGGAGTTTGGCTTAGAACATGTTTGTTCTTGAGTGTTTTTAAAGAAATATATTGCATAAAAAAAAGTGTTACTTATGTTCAGCGACCCTTTAATATTTGGACACAGCACATAAATACATGCTTAGATATGTTCTTTATAGGTATAAAATGCCATTATAGGGAGTAAACCGCACAAATGGAACACTACACGCCTACAGAACATGTGTATTCATGGCTTGAATGGATGATTTTCTTCATTTTTTACTTCTGCTGCATCCCCTTCTATTTTTTCCTGCTCAGCATCCTCTCCTTTAAGGCTCCAGCCTGATGCTGTCCTGTTGAATGTACTGGTTGATTTGTCTGTGATTCGCCGGTGGAAGAAGGCGGTGAATTTGCGCAGTGGTCGGGCTGCCGCCTCCTTTAGTTTTCTTGCATCAAATCGAGGCCGATGCAAAAGGAGAGGTAAACGAAAGCGCAGAAAAGGAAACTGAGGGGGAGCTGGTGCTGCATCAGGTGGTGTTGATCCTTCTGCTGATGGCGGCTTCTCTTGCCCCTTGCTGGATGTGGCCATGTGATACAATAGCGCATCCCACATCTTGTTGGCGCGAAGCCCTTTGCTTTGTTGTGTAGTCTCAGTATCTGCTGCTTTGGCTTCTTCTATTTTCTCTTTTTTCCCCTCTGTCTTTTGTGATTCAGGAAATTTCGGCTCGTCAGGCTCAACTACGAGATGTTTCATAAGCCTTGCCCATCCTCCAGGCTTCTTCCGGGGTGGTTTTGCCCGTTCTGGAGATTTTAACATGTTCCCTTCCTCTGAGTTAGGAAGTTTTGCAGAGGTCGATGCATCCGTTTCTGAGATTGTTGGTTTAGATTTAACAGGTTTTGGTACTATTTTAACTTCGGGAGGAGGACTTGTGGTTTTGACTTCTGCAACTAATGGAAGGCCTCCATCTGGGGTATGGACTGCAGTGATTGTCTGATTCACTTCAGTTGGCCTTAAAGGAAGAGTTGATGAGTTTGATCCAGTTTCTGCAACTGTCAAACATACCTCTGTTTTATTTATTGCTACTAAGGTTGCAGATTCAGTCTGCAGTGTTACTGGATTGTCCTCTAAACTAACTGTACTACAACTGATGGATGTGTTTATAAGCCTCTGCTGATCAGGCAGTGGACTATTGAGTGTGGAATGGCCACTTTCTGCATTTGGAACATTTATGTTGTCCTGATTTTCTCTTGTGTTTTTGGCTTCGTTTGGAAAATCAAGTCCAGGTTCTGTTTCAGCCACAATAATAATCGGGAGATCAGAAACGGAGATGAGGGGTGCTACTTGTGTATTCTGTGTTGGATTAAAAGTAACATGTCTTGGTGTGCAAGGTCGTGGACTGGCATTGGCATTGACTCTTAGTGAGTCATGGTCAGAGGTGCAACCTCCTGAAGAAAATAGAAAAGGATTGTCATGGGTACTAGATCCAAAAGGCCGAGGAGAAGGTGTGTCAGGAGTTGGACTAGGGCTGAGATATTGGTTCAAACTCTGTTGCTCAGGCACAGTGAAGGTGAAGCTATGTTTCGGGTAAGGAGATGGTACCCGGTGGGTGACTCCACGGATCTGAAAACGAGGAGGTAGAGTAATAGGAGGAGGCAGGTTTTTCTGTGCAGAGGCAGGTTCAGGGATTTCTATATCTCCTTCCGTGACTGGAGAAAGAGTTGAACGGAAGTTCTTGGGAGACTGTGTTGGAAGGGGCTGTGCTCCATTTTTCTTTGCAGCTTTCCGCAGGAGGCGTTGTAGGCGTGCATTGTTTTTGCCTGGCTTAGGAGCTATTGGAGGTGGCACAGGAGAAGGAGGTCCTGGATTTTCCAGGGGGGTCACTGTCAGCAGCATTGTGACTCCTGGTAGAATGAAATACAAAAAAAGCGTGTATTAGAAAAAAAGTTTGGTTGCATAAAAAACATGAGCTAGTGATTTGCTCAATGGCTGCCTTTTACTCCCTGCCTGACCTTTTTAATTGTAACAATTGTTGTTCTTAACCTTATCATATTAAATGGTAGCTCTTCCTGTATATTGCGCACAAACCCTAAAAATTAGATGTCACCAGTTCCAGATTACGGTTTTGGGAAATAATAATATATCTGACAGTCATGCAAATGTCAGACACCTCCTAAACCTATTCCGGTAACAGTATTTCAAGACTGGGATGGATGTTCCTTCCAAACGTGTGGTGTCTGAATACAGCCAGTGCCTCATACTCAAATACCCTGGGGCATCTGCTCTCCAACATGTACGGTAACTTTGTGGGTATTTCTACAATTCTATAAATAGTAAAAATACTGCGCTAACAATGACCATAAATGAAAAATAAAAAATGTGGAATAACAGCAGCAGCTAAAACGTAAGCTACCACGTGCTAAACTATATAATGTGAACTTGGCTGCGCTAGTACAGTGAATTGAAACCACTATATCATAAGGGAATAAACAAACATGTGACCCAATATCATATATTAGTGGCAAGTATGAGAAGTGCAAGAGATGAAAGTCTTTGAAGGAATTGGTGAAAAAAACTAAGAAATCCAAAATAGTGTATAAATGACACGCTTGAGGGGGACGACAGAAGAGGATCCCAATCAATCACCACAACGATGACGTGATCCACCACCACATAGATGACCTGCTTACCAGAAGCAGGCTATACACCAGCCTGTAAGATGTTGGTACAGAATCAGCCGCACTCCACCAGCCAGGATAAGTATGTAGACTAGGAGTACTCAACACTCGAGGGGATTGTCCTCCAACGGTGTCCCAGAAATATAAGAGACACTCGATAGTGTAATACAGTAACATACAAGGTTTTTATTGATTAAAATTGCACTTACATTGTAAAAAGTTCAAGACCGCATCCAAGTAAAAAGGGGGCGTCTATCGGATAAAAAGCTGGCCTGCAATTGCCCGTCCACTTGCGAGGACGTCAGCGCGTAAACCTCCCGTCGCACGTTTCTTCTCAGATAGACGTCGTCACTGGGGAATCTACAATCCTGACACTTCAGGGCCTTCAGAAATGTGACAGTTGGGAAACCAAATGTGTATTATGCTGCTTGAAAGCCTGAAAGTTCTCTTTAGATATTGGGCTCCCTATGCAGGTAGGAAGCAACAAAATCTCACACGTGTGGTATCTCCATAATTGGGAGGAGTGAGAAAAATTTATTTTGGGATGCAATTGTAAGTATTTCCATACTGTGTAAGAAATCACTTGTTAAAATTACAAGAAAATCTAATTTAATTCACTTAAACGCTGTCCTACCATTCTAGAACCTCGAGAAATGTGACCAGAACATCAGGTTTTCAAATAGATCTGTAAATTGTATTTAAACGAAAAAAAGATAGATGGATAGATAATCTTGTAGCCTCTAACTTTCACACAGAATAATATACACTTGGTTTTTTTTTTTGTTGTTTGTTTTTTTACCTAACTTTATGAAAAAATTGTTCAGTCTTCTTTTTTTTTTTTTCTTGTATAGTAAAAACAAAAAACTGGTTAATACCACCAAAGGAAAGCCAGGTTTGAAGAAGAACCACCATGTCTGTTTCTACCCCCCCCCCTTTTTTTTTCTTTTTTTATCCCAAACTAAAGTTTTTGACTTCAAAGATACTTTTGGTACAGTTATACCCCCAGCTCTGTACTTGCCTGCCCCCAATCCCGTGAGATTTTAAGTCACTTTACATTCATTATAATTTTTAAAACTATGGATATATTATATATGCCTATAAGATCTCAGTAACCTTTTCCTGTTGTTCTTCTTTTACAGAACTCTGAAGTGATCTTTCCCATGAGAATCTGCTCAAAATTTCCACGCAATTCTGAAAACTTAAAGTAAAAAATGGTGATGCCAAGTTGCCTTATCTTACCTCAGCCCCATTAGTCCAACTTTTTCTGTCCTCTCATCTCAAAAACATTAAAAGCTATGTACTAAAGTGATGCAGTCAGAATAATAGCTGCACAGTGAAAAGGTCGCTTTGTGATGAGTTTCTGGAGCATCTCATCTCTAAAGGAACGTGTGCCAGCTATGTTTCGATGCCAAGAAATCGATGCGCATTCACTAACACCACTGCTGATTGTAACTTCAGGCTTATGCCATGGGATGCAATAGCTTCTGATGGCAGTATTGCTAACTCTTTCTATGCAGCTTTAGCGTTCTTTCTTACAGATACAGCAGCTTCATAAAAAAAAAAATTGCTACAAATCTCAGACGAACTGGAAATGGTCATATTGAATGTCATGATGGGGCAAACGGGACCAATGACAACTGCAGCAGGGTTGTCAAGCCTGCACATTTTAGTACATAGTACACTCACAGGCCCAGTGAGGATAATGTAGACATGATACTGCAGGTCATATGCCATCCAAACTCCCCTACTGCACTGGGTCTTTTTTAATTACTTTTTATGCTTTATAAATAAAATAATTAAAACAAATACAGCTTGCTGTTTTTGTAAATGTGTACATGGTTAGTATCTGTCTATGTTCTAATCCTAATGCCTGAACCCACTCAATGGCAATGTTATACACCGGAATGTACTTACACTTAAGCTTATGCAGCTTATCAGATGACATTGGGATGGTCACCCGAAAGGGTTGGAAATCCCCATCAAGCTGTAATTGGGAACCCCCTTGCCAGTGGCACATTATCTGCTGGCCCAGAAAGCTAGGGTCACTATGCTCTAGGGCAGTGATGGCGAACCTTGGCACCCCAGATGTTTTGGAACTACATTTCCCATGATGCTCATGCACTCTGCAGTGTAGTGGAGCATCATGGGAAATGTAGTTCCAAAACATCTGGGGTGCCAAGGTTCGCCATCACTGCTCTAGGGTATGACTGTAAAATATGAAATTGGTTTTGGATTAAACTACAACTTTAAATCCATCAGACACTGCATTAAGATGGAGAAGTTTTGTGACCAAATACAATAACGTAACATATACAGGTCCTTCTCAAAAAATTAGCATATTGTGATAAAGTTCATTATTTTCTGTAATGTACTGATAAACATTAGACTTTCATATATTTTAGATTCATTACACACAACTGAAGTAGTTCAAGCCTTTTCTTGTTTTAATATTGATGATTTTGGCATACAGCTCATGAAAACCCAAAAATCCTATCTCAAAAAATTAGCATATTTCATCCGACCAATAAAAAAGTGTTTTTAATACAAAAAAAGTCAACCTTCAAATAATTATGTTCAGTTATGCACTCAATACTTGGTCGGGAATCCTTTTGCAGAAATGACTGCTTCAATGCGGCGTGGCATGGAGGCAACCAGCCTGTGGCACTGCTGAGGTGTTATGGAGGCCCAGGATGCTTCGATAGCGGCCTTAAGCTCACCCAGAGTGTTGGGTCTTGCGTCTCTCAACTTTCTCTTCCCAATATCCCACAGATTCTCTATGGGGTTCAGGTCAGGAGAGTTGGCAGGCCAATTGAGCACAGTAATACCATGGTCAGTAAACCATTTACCAGTGGTTTTGGCACTGTGAGCAGGTGCCAGGTCGTGCTGAAAAATGAAATCTTCATCTCCATAAAGCTTTTCAGCAGATGGAAGCATGAAGTGCTCCAAAATCTCCTGATAGCTAGCTGCATTGACCCTGCCCTTAATAAAACACAGTGGACCAACACCAGCAGCTGACATGGCACCCCAGACCATCACTGACTGTGGGTACTTGACACTGGACTTCAGGCATTTTGGCATTTCCCTCTCCCCAGTCTTTCTCCAGACTCTGGCACCTTGATTTCCGAATGTACTTTGGACCACTGAGCAACAGTCCAGTGCTGCTTCTCTGTAGCCCAGGTCAGGCGCTTCTGCCGCTGTTTCTGGTTCAAAAGTGGCTTGACCTGGGGAATGCGGCACCTGTAGCCCATTTCCTGCACATGCCTGTTCACGGTGGCTCTGGATGTTTCTACTCCAGACTCAGTCCACTGCTTCCGCAGGTCCTCCAAGGTCTGGAATCGGTCCTTCTCCACAATCTTCTTCAGGGTCCGGTCACCTCTTCTCGTTGTGCAGCGTTTTCTGCCACACTTTTTCCTTCCCACAGACTTCCCACTGAGGTGCCTTGATACAGCACTCTGGGAACAGCCTATTCGTTCAGAAATTTCTGTGTCTTACCCTCTTGCTTGAGGGTGTCAATGATGGCCTTCTGGACAGCAGTCAGGTCGGCAGTCTTACCCATGATTGCGGTTTTGAGTAATGAACCAGGCTGGGAGTTTTTAAAAGACTCAGGAATCTTTTGCAGGTGTTTAGAGTTAATTAGTTGATTCAGATGATTAGGTTAATAGCTCGTTTAGAGAACCTTTTCATGATATGCTAATTTTTTGAGATAGGATTTTTGGGTTTTCATGAGCTGTATGCCAAAATCATCAATATTAAAACAAGAAAAGGCTTGAACTACTTCAGTTGTGTGTAATGAATCTAAAATATATGAAAGTCTAATGTTTATCAGTACATTACAGAAAATAATGAACTTTATCACAATATGCTAATTTTTTGAGAAGGACCTGTATGTAGACACTTATTTACTACTATCATCATAGGTCTTCAAGCTCTTTCACCAAAGTTGAATTCCAGGTATGGATTTTTTGCACAGTTGCATTGGTCCAGCTCGGACCAATGTAAGTGTGTGTACTCCATACTTGGATCCTGTGATACTCACTGTCTTCAGTCTTGTCCTGAGTGACTGTCCTGCTGCAGGGGGTCGCTTGCTTAAAACAGGTGGTATTCAGAGAAAGCCATGCATTTTTTTATTTATTTTTTGTCAATGAACACAAATCCTTCTCTAATTGATGTGGAGGGGCAGTGGCGTGACAATCTCCACCTTGTCCAATCGTCCAATTTAGTTGATTTACTAAAACTGGAGAGTGCAAAATCTGGTGCAGCTCTGCATAGAAATCGGCTTAATTGAACAAGCAGAAGTTAGAAGCTGGCTACCATGCAGAGCTGCACCAGAATTTGCGCATTCCAGTTTTAGCAAATCAACCCCCTTATATTGAGAAAAATACAAGGCATTCTCTGAATGGAACTTGTGCCAAAGAGGCGATCCTCTTTGTTCACTATGCAGCAGGGCAGCTGCTTACCACAGAATGTGGAAGATGGTGAGAATTGATGTAAGTAGTGGCAGCTATTAGTTATTATCCACTTGAGTGGTCCCACCAGAATATGGTCTAAGCTGGCTGAATGTTAAAAAAAACTTAAAAAAAACTTGCCTGGTATTCAGCTTTAAAGTGTAAAGCCTCGTACACAGGACCGGTTTTCTCGGCAAGAAAACTGCTGGGAGAGCTTTTTGCCGAGAAAACTGTTTGTGTATGGTTTGTCGACAGGAAAACTGCCGGGAATCTCGATGAGAAAAATAGAGAAACTGCTCTCTATTTTTCTCGTCGGGATTCTCGGCAGAGTTTTTCTGCCGAGAAAACCGTTCATGAGTATGCTTACCTGTCCCAGGTAAGCCTGCGCATGCTGGATGAGACTGACGCATGCGCGGTAGCATACAAGGGTAGTGTAGGGTGTAGCAAGATGGCGACGGCATTGAATGTGAGAGCTGGCTTGTCATAGTCGATGACGTCACCGCAGTCTTCCCATTCAAAAGAACGGCAGTTCTTTTGAATGGCCGTCTGTACACAGAGCTTGGCAAGGCAAGCTTGCCAGGAATCCCGTTGAGAAAACCGATGGTTTTCAAATAGATGGGATTCCTGCCCGTGTGTACAGGGCTTAAGAATTTTTGTGCCCCCCTCCCTCCCCCAGCACTTTAGAACAGGTTATGCTTGCCACAAGCCTGCTATTCAGGGTTATTTATTTTGAAGCCTGCCCAGTATCATGTAGCCTCTGCCTCAATGGAAAGGCCATCTGTCAGGCTGTATATAGGCATCCCACTAAAGTGATTGGGGGGACATGCTACTCTTGATTTGAACAAGAGGATATGCAGTACTATCTAGTAAGGATGAGCTCCAGCGTGTTTGCATAGTACACATGCAGAGCCCGCCAGGAAGTTGGCACCGCGCTGCGCTAATCTCTGCAGCCGAGCATCGGGAAATGTCTCCCTGCCTGTCATTAGCGCAGCGCGGTGCCAACTTCCTGGCGGGCTTTGGTACGTGTACTATGTGAACACGCCAGAGCTCATCCTTACTATCTAGGCTCAATAAGGAACCATTTGGGGTTGCAGGTATTGGGTGAGGGTCGGTAAAAATACAGAAGTATATTTGATTGGTTTCATAGCATTCAAACGGGCTCCTGAAATATTCAGTATACACAATTTTAATACAGATTTTATCAAAAATAACTTGCCAAATACTGGACAATCTAGCCAGACAGGGTATAGTGAAATGGACCCTAAAGGAGTCCTAAAATTGCCTACTAAATCAGCGCAAAATACAAGCGGGACGTCTTTATTGTGATTCTTTCAATAAAAATTTTAGTTTCCCCTGCACAGAAGATGTTTCTCCCATCGCTGTTCCATGGTACTGATAAGAAATCGTATCCTGTGGAACCTTCAGAATCCAACACTTCCAGAGTGTCAGATTCCTGGTCCCCCCATTGTCCTCAAGCCAGTGCAGCGGGGTCCAGAAATCCAATCCTTCCATAAGTGTTGGAATTTGCAGGTTCTGTAGGTGGTGATTTATTTTTAAAGCCTAACTCGGAGATGAACAAAAACTACTCTTATAGTGGGGCCCCCACACAGCTATGGTTAAATGCTTATTGAGCCTAGAGGTCAAGGAATAGGGTGCATTACTTACCTTATCCCTCACCTGGGCAGACTACCTCCACCTGTGCGACTGGCACCCAGAGCCCCTTCTCTATGATGCTCCAGCTGGCTAACGATGATGTCATGAAGTACAACATGGGACAATAGCCCTGCATTGTAAGTGAGGATGACAAGGGACCATCTACAATCTGCGTTGGAGGGGAGTAGTAAGGTAAGTATTACATCTTATTCCTCACCCCCCTAGAGTTAACAATCATTTAATCCTGGTGGTGCTGCCCCTACAAGAGTAGTTTTATTTGTATATCCCATAGTAGGACTTTAATATTGCAACCGTGTACATGACAGAAAAGGTTAGTATTAACACTAGGTATCTGCATGTGTCACTTCAGTCACAAATCCCAGAAATAAATGGTTTATTCCTGCCCACCTGTGCATACAGAACTGCAGCACAGATAAAGCATACAGTATTTGACCTTCTGTTTTAAGAACACTCTACAGTGCTTTGCCACATACTATAAATAATTATACAGGCATACGGTTCTTTGCCCTATTACCTCTGTATGCTCCACTATGGCTGGAATACCACCCCTGTTAAAACGGGTCTCAAAAGATGACTTGGTATGAATGCAACATGATAAGGTCACGTATGTAGCAATGACTTAATTAACAGAAGTCTCTAATGTTCTGGAACCACTGGGTCGGCATGACAATCAGGCAACCTGTATTTTCAGGATGGAATGTTGCCAACTGCAGTCTCCATACTTTCCCAATGCAGATGATTGGAAATCTATGTATTGCATTTGCCGCAAAAAAAAATCGAATTTAGTGAAACGTAACACCAAGAAACAATGTATTATTTAAATAACATGCACACTAGGAGTTTAGTCTGTCTGCGGCCAATTCTGGTGTTTTTGTGAGGCTGCACGGTGAAGGTTTACGGCCTAACCCCGCTGCCAGCAGCCTGTAAAAGCATATGTAGTGCCCCGCAGGAGCCACTTGGTAATTTGGGTTCTCTGTTCTGCGCCTGAACTCCAAGAACACCCTCAGCCCCTCTCACACACCTGATTGAGTGAAAGTTACTGCAAGCACTTATAAGAGCATGAGTATAGATATCTTTAACTCGGCTGTGATTTAGCAAGACTAAATTGACACAAGATTGTTTGGTAGTAAATGAACTCATTGTACAGGCAGTCCCCAAGTTACAAACGACTCCTACTTACGAACGGCCTCAATGCCGGCCTCTTGTGCGCCACGTGGTCCTGGATACCTCTGAGCAGCTATCTTGCAGCGTCGGACGCATCCCACACTGCAGTACTGCATGGCCAGAGGAGCCCCAGATAACATAACTGCATGCCCAAAAGCGCCCGGAACATCCCACATCCATGCACAAGCGGAAGTTGCACTTAAAAATGCACTGTTCTGACTTGCACACAAATTCCACTTGAGAAACAACCTACAGTCCCTATTGTGTTCGTAACTCGGGGACTGCCTGTATTGGTACGGGTTAGAATGATGATTTGAGCATAAATGAGTATACAGAAGGTAGGTTCAGACACAGTCCGCTAGACAGTATAATCACTATTCCAAGGTAACTTAGAATAGAGTTCTGTACCGCTAGACTGGGATTAACTCCTGAATCCGCCAAGTCAGCAATAAACAGTGCCTATAAGCATTAACTGCACTGTGAATTATAATTCTATAACTAGTCTAGAGTGTACCTTAGGAGAACGGCTAGGGCAGTGATGGTGAACCTTGGCACCCCAGATGTTTTGGAACTACATTTCCCATGATGCTCATGCACTCTGAAGTGTAATTGAACATTATGGGAAATGTAGTTCCAAAACATCTGAGGTGCCAGGGATCGTCATCACTGGGCTAGGGTATATTGAAATGTTCCCTGAGAGGTACCTCCTAGCATAAGCAATAGATGAAAGTCTCTGTGTAGCAGCTATAAAAGGACAGTCTTTAGTCCTAACTCTTAAGCCGGCTAGCGTTGGGCCCAGTTGTACTGTTGCTGCACATGAAAACAGTCCCAGTAAAGCCTGCAGGCAGCAATAACGCTATAAGATGGTTGTATGGTCAGTTCCTAAAGGGCTCAGTCTCTCGAGCAGCAATTAGCAAATCTCCACAGCAACAGCTCACCATTCCAAGTGATATTTCAGCTCACCACCCGGTCATACACAGCAAATAATCCACTCTCTGCTATGCACCCAGGTGACTCTGGCTGATATGCAGCAGTGATGATGCACACTGGACAGCAATGTGCACTCTATGGTCTCCCTCAAGGCAAGAGGAAGCTGTGCCCTGTACAGCTTGAGAAAAATGCAGCTTCCCCTCCTTCTGGCCATCTCACTCTGGGAATTGCAGTTCAAATGCTCCTGACAACGTTAGAGTCTCCCTCCTCTGGACAACAGGCCCCACAGTGCCTGACTCAGTCTATTGAACTCTTCCTGCCCATCAGCTCCTCTTCCTGCCAATACAGCTGCCAACCAGTTCAGCACCACAGAGCAACAGCCACAGAGAGCAGCTGCAGCCAGCCCCCTTACATTATCCATTCCCAGTCAAGCACTTGGCTACATATATGAGAGGCTGAAAGCTGCTGCGGCTGGACGCTGTACCAAATGGTACTAATGCTTAGGGCCATATGCACCCAAAACGAGATGCATTGGTGTGTGCAGCTATAAACCCCCAGTACTAGTGTCAGTCACTACAGCAATAACCCCCCTGCATTGATGTTAGTGGGTGCAGCAATAAAACCCCAGCATCGGTGGCAAGGATTCAGCAATAAACCCCCAGCATTAGTGTCAGCAGGTGCAAGCAGTAAACCTCAACATTTCTGTCAGTGGTGCAGCAATAAACCCCCAGCATTAGTGCTATTTGGTGCAAACAGTAGACCTCCAATACTGGTGTCAGTGTGTGCAGCAATTAACCCAAATCATATGTGTCTGCGGGTTCAGCCATAAACCCGAATCATAGGTGTCAGTGTGTTCAGCAATAAAACCCACAGCATTGGGTGGGTGCAGCTATAACCCCCATCTTTGGTGTCAGTGGGTGCAGCAATAAACCCCCAGCATTAATGTCAGTGGGTACAACAATAAACCCCGTACTTTTCACAGTTATTGCAAAGCGTTCCCTGATTGGGCAAGATGGGAAAAAGGGGTGGTGACATCACGATCTCCGCCTTATACAATCAGAAAACACTTTGCATTCATTGAGAAAAATGCAAGACATTCCCTCAATGGCTCCTGTGCAGTGCAGGTGATCTCCTGAGGTTACCATGCAGAATGGCAGCCGCTTGACATGGCATCCAGAAGACAACAAGGATCATAGTAGCGGTAGCTACAACAGTGATTGTCCGATTCCACATGGATCAGTCAGGTATACAATAAGCGTACTTACATTTGTCCAAGCTAAGCCAATGTAACTATTCAAAAATAAAATTCATACCCAGAATTCAGCTTTAATAAAGTGTAAAGCAGAAACTTCATTCACACTTCAGCGAATGTGTTTTCAGGCAATTATGGAGGGTATTTTTTTGCATGTTTCTATATGTGTTTTTCAGGCGTTTGCAGGCTTGAACTCTGCTAATAATGACTGTATCTACAGTTCACAGTACATTGGTGTGATGGTCAGTGGGAAGAGGGCTCCTTACATTTGTAGTCATTGGGAAGAATCATTGTATTCAGTGGATTTGTAGGCAGCTGCAGTCTATATTTTCCACTGCAGGTGGCACTCGTCTGCAGCCGCAATGCAGATGGGGTTGGAAGTTGAGAGGAACCGAGTTCTTGTATGGTTTCCTTAATCACAGGCAGGCAGCTATTCAACTGGATGCTAGCAGCCCATGTGACTGTAGTGGCCATCTTGGGTCAGGCAGAGTCTATTTAAGACCTGGTTCCTGGGTTTGGGTGCGCATTTTTGCAAGTGGCAGTGTAGGGACAGGATCTCCATCTGTCAGGGACAGTGCTTAGCATCAGGGAAAAGTTTTGGAGGAGTAGGGACAAGCCATCCTTCCTGGAAGCCTCCCCATTTAGGTACAGACCGGCCAGGCCACATTCCGCCCCTGGAGACAAAAACTGTAGGCACCTCTAAATTTTGAATGTACTGTTCCATTGCTGTGCAACTCGTGAGTGTTTCTGGACAGGTAGCCTTCTTGTCGGGTCTTCTGTGTATTGCTGGACTTCTGTTACAATATATTCCTGTTACCGCACTTGGACATGTGTTTATTTTTCTCGCCACATCATGTTGCACCTACCCACCTAGCAACCTCTATAGGAATCCTAGGGCTCCATGGAACCCTAGTTGAGAAAGGCTGCTCTACTACTCAATGCAAACTTTTGATTGGCTAGTGGCACAGACCCATCAGCAGCTAGCATTTAGCAGCCACATGCACTGCATAGAAATCTATGCAATGAATTGAGTGGGGGGGAGATTAGGAAAGCGCCACCCGCCACCTGCCACATTTAACATTTTGACAGATCATGGCTCCCTCATTCTTTCAGCCTTGGACAAGCATCGTGAGGATCATTTTCCTGCAGGGGCCCGGGCACCATCAAGCCAACCTAGAGCCACTCGACGAATACAAACTTTAAATAAATCCAAAATGTCTAGAATATAACCACAGCCATGCATATAAAAAGAAACCCATAAATATTCCTTATTCTATGTACATGCACACAGTGACACATAGCTATGCAGTGAAACCTAAGGCAGTGCATCCCATAGGGCATTAACCAGATTATCACACTGTAACTTGACCCATCTCTACTATGTTGAGAGAATTGAAAATAGCAGCTAGCCATATAGTCACGTGACCTGTCAACTCCTGATTGGGTGAGAATTGTTTTCCACCTGGAAAGTAATAGACATTGACCAACCAGATAGCGTATTACGGCCACATCCAACTAGTCCCAGAGTCACCCAATTACAATTGTGTCCCTTAGAGTATTTAGGAGATATTTGAAAGACAAATGGAATTTCATGACTGAGGGGTGATAATCTTCAAAAAGCCCTGTAAAGCACTAATACCTCATCACAGACCTGGAAAGCACTAATACCCCATCAAAGACCTGGAAAGCACTAATACCCCATCAAAGACCTGTAAAGCACTAATACCCCATCACAGACCTGGAAAGCACTAATACCCCATCACAGACCTGGAAAGCACTAATACCCCATCACAGACCTGGAAAGCACTAATACCCCATCACAGACCTGGAAAGCACGAATACCCCATCACAGACCTGGAAAGCACTAATACCCCATCACAGACCTGGAAAGCACGAATACCCCATCACAGACCTGGAAAGCACTAATACCCCATCACAGACCTGGAAAGCACTAATACCCCATCACACACCTGGAAAGCACTGATACCCCATCACAGACCTGGAAAGCACTAATACCCCATCACACACCTGGAAAGCACTAATACCCCATCACACACCTGGAAAGCACTAATACCCCATCACAGACCTGGAAAGCACGAATACCCCATCAAAGACCTGGAAAGCACTAATACCCCATCAAAGACCTGTAAAGCACTAATACCCCATCACAGACCTGGAAAGCACTGATACCCCATCACACACCTGGAAAGCACTAATACCCCATCAAAGACCTGGAAAGCACTAATACCCCATCAAAGACCTGTAAAGCACTAATACCCCATCACAGACCTGGAAAGCACTAATACCCCATCACAGACCTGGAAAGCACTAATACCCCATCACAGACCTGGAAAGCACTAATACCCCATCACAGTCCTGGAAAGCACTAATACCCCATCACAGACCTGGAAAGCACTAATACCCCATCAAAGACCTGTAAAGCACTAATACCCCATCAAAGACCTGGAAAGCACTAATACCCCATCACAGACCTGGAAAGCACGAATACCCCATCACAGACCTGGAAAGCACTGCTGACCAAAGACTAGCGTACAGAAACTGCGCAGATTCAGCATCAAACATTGCACCAATTTGAATGCAATATACTTACAAAAACATTTTATTCAGACATTTCGGAGGCTTCTACAAAAAAAAAACTATTCTAACTACTTTCAAAAAACGAGTGCCAATTATAATTATTACATCACATTTTCCTTAAATATCATGATTACATCATCGTTACACAATCTGGCTACGTGTTCGTGTGAAAGCCAATACAGTTTACAGTTACAGTGTATCTGCATTACACAGTAAAAAAAAAAAAATCATCTGATGTGAATACATAGTTAAGCATATTAACAACCTAATCTCTATATTAAAGCAAGGATATATAAGGTAAGATTAAAGTAATATTAATTTCCCTTTCTCCTGAAGATTATTTTATCCTGGATGGAACTCAATTTACATTTTTCTTTTTTTCTTTTTATTACATTTATTATTATTATACAGGATTTATATAGTGCCAACGGTTTGGGTAGTGCTTTACAAAACAGAACATTTGCTAGCATTATTTATTTGCATCTTTCTTTATGATCAGGGCCAATATACTACCAAAATTACAGCGTGCAGGAATCCTACTTTTTGCATTTGATGTTTTAAAAAAAAAAAACTTACATTGGGGCAGATTTACTAAAATTGGTGCACACGGAATCTGGTGCAGCTTTGCATGATAACCAATCAGCTTCTAACTTCAGCTTGCTCATTTAAGCTTTGACAATAAAACCTAGAAGCTGATTGGTTACTATGCACAGCTGCACTGGATTCTGTGTGCACCAGTTTTAGTAAATCTTCCCCATTGTAAACATGCATTTTTACTATGATTAAGCCCCTGTTCACGATTTGTCACACATTACCAGAAATTGACAATAAGATTTCCATTTTATTTCATGAGCCCCATTCATATCTGAGTGAGTGATGCCAAAAAAGTACAGATGCTTTTTTGGGGCAAGATCAGAATTTTTTGGGCTTATAGACTTCAATGGGAGTGCCAGAAAAATGAACAACATGCTTTTGCACATCTTCACACCTAACAGCCATTCTCCTTCTTCTAGTAACCCTTTTTCAACAACAAAAAAACGCTTCCACAGGAAAACGCGCAAAAAAAACATGCAACATAAAAAAGCTTAAAAAATGCTCGAAGAAGAAGCTGACGCTCAAGCATAAGCCTAGCCTTAGGGTGCATTTTCTTAATTTTTGTGGGTTTTAGGGACAATTTAAACCTATGCATTTTAACGCACGTGTTTTAATGCACATCAGCACGTATACACAGGTTAGTCATTAAATGGTCATAGTTCACATTATGCAGTGCGTTGACTTGCATTCTCTATTTTTTTGGTGCATTAAAGCTTTTTATAGGGTCTATTGTTGGCAATGGCAGTGCATGAAAATTAATGATTGTCAACAGCACATGTAGAATGTGAAAACGCACAGAAAGGTGCCATTTCAGCCTACAAGCCACGCACATGCATTACAATGCATGAAATCACGTTAAAATGCATGCAGTGAAAGGAAGGGAACATATTAAACATGTGCTGCATTTGTTTTTTATGGCTACAGTGTACATTTACAGAACATCACACATTTACTAAAAATGGAGTGTGCAAAATCTGGTGCAGCTCTGCATAGAAACCAATCAGCTTCCAGTTTTTATTGTAAAAGCTTAACTGAACAAGTTGAAGTTAGAAGCTGATTGGCTACCATGCACAGCTGCACCAGAATCTGAGTTCTCCGGTTTTAGTAAATCCCCCTCATTGAGAGATAATTCGATGCAGGTAATTAAAGCATTTCGTATCACACATAGATAATCCTTTGTATCATCATTGCAGGAAGATTAACCCTGTTCTATAATAATAATATTTAATGCATAGATTAACTTTTGCAGCGTAGTTGCGATTAGACCCGGTTCACACGGGGGCGGCACGACTTTGGGGGCGACTCGGCAAGGCGATCTCAAGACGACTCGAGAGGCGACTTGCAAAAATGACTTCTGTATTGAAGTTAATGCAAGTCGCCCCGAGTCGCCCCCAAAGTCGTACAAGAAACTTTTTCTAAGTCGGAGCGACTTGAGGCGCTCCTATTAGAACGGTTTCATTGAACAATGCGGAGTCGCCCCTGTGTGAACCGGCTCTTAATTTAACATAGCATTCCATGCATAGATTGTTAACCCTTAGCAAGTTGAACCCCAGTTTTGCAGCAGGTAATCCGCTACTTCAACTTCAATGTATTTCATGCAGAAAATGTTAACCCTTTGTAAACTGCAGCTCTTCCCAAGTAACCCTTAATAGGTTATTATTAACCCTTTCCTCGTTACCTGCAGAAGACTGCCCCAGTGCTAATAAGGATTAAGGAACAGTCTGCAGTAACATTTGAATAAATAACATTTTGCTTTGGAGCTGTATAAATAACATGCTGATCAATATAAATAAGTTCTGATTGGTTGTACCCCTCCTATTTTTATGGTTTTTTATGGTTACCTGCTGAAAGCTGTCAGTTGCCAGCTCCTGTGCCCAGCTCCCACTTGCAACTGGAAGAAAACAACCCCCACACCTGGGGCAGCAAAACTGAGAACCTGGGGGGAAGAAGGGGGGCTGTGAAAAGGTCAGGGGGAGGGGGAACACCCACTCTTATGCTGCATTCTGGCCTCCCCTACTGCCCAGAAACAGCATAGACATTACTACAAACTACAGGCATCTATACCAGAGAACTTTTATTAGCATGCTGCAATTATGTTTATAAGAAATGAATCACATTCTAATCAAAGTACATAAACAAATTGATGTCAATTAAAAAAAACATCAGATGTCATCCTGGAGTTGATACATCCCTCCTTATAGCCTGTGACTGGTTTAAGAATGAAATGTGAATGTACAATGTACAGTATATGTAAAGCGCTGTGTAAATTGACGGCACTATATACTGTATTTATTGGCGTATAACACTCACTTTTTCACCCTGAAAATAGAGGGTAAACTGTGCCTGCGTGTTATACGCAGGGGGCTGTGGAAAGTTTTTTTTCCCGAAACTTCCCTCTTAAAGTTAGGGTGCGTGTTATACGCCTGTGCGTGTTATACGCCGATAAATACGGTAAGTACCTGAAATAAAAAATAAAAAATAAAGTATCAGACCGATTTTTTGTTATATAATTATACAGTTAATTCAGAGCATTTTTGCACTTTCAGCAACATAATTTTTTCACCTTACTGTCAAAATTCAGAAAAATTGTTTGTCAGTGCATTCGATCTTCCCATCATTGAATTTCTTTCAAAAGCCCATAAAATTTCATTCAGACCTGCTACTTGAACGGAATCCCAGATATATTAACCGGGTTTCTTTAGTGCACATTACAGTGTGTACCATAGGTGTGCACCTCAGAGCTCTACCACATGTGTGTGTTCATGTATGTATATACTGATGGTATCAGTAGAGCAGTGGACGGTGTCAGTAGGGCATAGATTGGTGTCAGTAAGGCAGTGGACGGTGTCAGTAGGCATAGATTGGTGTCAGTAAGGCAGTGGACAGTGTCAGTAGGGCATAGATTGGTGTCAGTAAGGCAGTGGACGGTGTCAGTAGGGCATAGATTGGTGTCAGTAAGGCAGTGGACGGTGTCAGTAGGGCATAGATTGGTGTCAGTAAGGCAGTGGACGGTGTCAGTAGGGCATAGATTGGTGTCAGTAAGGCAGTGGACGGTGTCAGTAGGCATAGATTGGTGTCAGTAAGGCAGTGGACGGTGTCAGTAGAGCATAGATTGGTGTCAGTAAGGCAGTGGACGGTGTCAGTAGGCATAGATTGGTGTCAGTAAGGCAGTGGACGGTGTCAGTAGGCATAGATTGGTGTCAGTAAGGCAGTGGACGGTGTCAGTAGGGCATAGATTGGTGTCAGTAAGGCAGTGGACGGTGTCAGTAGGCATAGATTGCTGTCAGTAAGGCAGTGGAAGGTGTCAGTAGGGCATAGATTGCTGTCAGTAAGGCAGTGGACGGTGTCAGTAGGCATAGATTGGTGTCAGTAAGGCAGTGGACGGTGTCAGTAGGCATAGATTGGTGTCAGTAAGGCAGTGGATGGTGTCAGTAGGCATAGATTGTTGTCAGTAAGGCAGTGGACGGTGTCAGTAGGCATAGATTGGTGTCAGTAAGGCCGTGGACGGTGTCAGTAGGCATAGATTGGTGTCAGTAAGGCAGTGGACGGTGTCAGTAGGGCATAGATTGGTGTCAGTAAGGCAGTGGACGGTGTCAGTAGGGCATAGACTGGTGTCAGTAAGGCAGTGGACGGTGTCAGTAGGCATAGATTGGTGTCAGTAAGGCAGTGGACGGTGTCAGTAGGCATAGATTGGTGTCAGTAAGGCAGTGGACGGTGTCAGTAGGCATAGATTGGTGTCAGTAAGGCAGTGGATGGTGTCAGTAGGCATAGATTGCTGTCAGTAAGGCAGTGGAAGGTGTCAGTAAGACAGTATATGCAGGGCTGCTGTTAGAAATCACGGGGCCCCGTACAGCCTACCTGACAGGGCCCCCCAGCCCCCCTCCCTCGAAATATATCAAAACAATATTTTCACAAACAAATACACTAAAATCATTATTAGCGGACACAAACATAATAGAGAACCTGTGTGAATTAGCCCTTTTTTAAATAGTTTTTAAAAATCTTAAAACTTTTTTTTTTATATTATTTTTTAAAGAATGTTAAAGTGTATTAAAATCTATTTTATTTTACAATTTGTTATTTTTTTAAGAGACAGGTAAGCTAGCAGTGCCCGTGGGGGGGCAGCACAGGGACAGGAGGCACAGAGGGGGATCAGAAGCAGGCAGAACAGGAGGGGCATCAGTGCGGGGGAAGTAATTCTGTAATTGCCCCTCCATCCGACCACAATGATTTCCTCTGCTGTCCGGGCCCCCCTATTTGCCCGGGCCCCCTACAGGAGGGCTGGTGGGTCCCCCCTATCAGCGGCCCTGAGTATATGGTGTCAGCAGTTTTTATTTGTATTACCCGGTTAGGGGGCTTTGGTGAAATATTAGGGGTTTTATATATACAGGGGTATCTGCACCCAACAGGGTGATTAGGGTGTGCCCAAGCACACCCTGTGCGCACGCCTATGATGTGTACGATTTTTCCCAAACGGAAGTCACATTCACGGTTGTTCGTCCAGATAGGAAACGAGAAACATTCCATCCTGTTCCTTCAAATTTTCTCATCACTATGTTCGAAAACGATCCTTGATTTGACCCCCCCCCACTAATCATTCAGAACAAATGTTCCAAAAACAACCATTTTCTAACTAAATTCTATTGGTGTATGTCCAGCTGTAAAGTTGGCCACACATGAATAACGATTCTTTACGTTAGGCAGGCCATAGATGGTGCGATTTTCTTTCTTGCAATCACGTGTCGCTGGAAAGGAAATTGCTGGATTTGCCTCCTGTAGAGCTATTGTGTTCTCCCTGTTCTCCCGGCGGGGGGGGGGGGGGGGGGGGGGGGGGCTTTGAGCAAACCATCTATGGGCAGGCTGAATTTACCCAAGTTGATCGATCCACTTGGGTACAACCTGCCTGTCAGATTTATATGCAATTATTGCCGATGGCAGTCAGTAAAATAATCACTGTGTTCTGGTGGGGACAGCTTCCTGCACCCCCCCCCCCCGCACACCAGGAGAACACAAAACTCAGTGTGGGGGGGGGGGATGTGTTGATGGGGGAATCAAGCTATTCTATGGCTGGCTTTAGAAGTGACACTGGTGTACCCTGACATGACGTATAATGATAAAACATGTGAGAAAGGGCTTCACAGTCTAAGAAAAAAGATAATTTGCAAACTTTCAGCATGTCCCCTCTTGTTCTTTATCAGCTGACTAGAGATAAGCCTTCTGGTACTTAAGATCTAGGCTTCTTTAACATGTATAACAACAGTTGTCTAAGCAATCAACAACAGGTAATTAGAGAATATAGAATATAATTAATACATGCCCAGTAAGGTATTTCAGTAGATTGTAGATGGGATAAATGTACATAATCAAACTGTCTAATTATCTGTCTTAGCCTGGGTTTAAACTAATGCAATGCCAGACAGCGAAATTGCATCGCATTCAGACAAAATTGGTGCAGGACCCTTTTTTTGGTCCGCGATGGAATCGGATGGGTGTTTAGACCCATGCGATCCATTTCACAGTTCGCACTGCGTTCTGCGAACCG
Organism: Rana muscosa; assembly: GCA_029206835.1. NCBI lineage: Eukaryota > Metazoa > Chordata > Amphibia > Anura > Ranidae > Rana > Rana muscosa. The sequence goes on along the minus strand of CM055119.1, from coordinate 117,942,664 downwards.
ATCTGGAGGTGTCATTACCTTTACATTGACACCCGCAGCAGTTCGCAGAGAGCAGTGTGAACTGCCTGGGAGTCAGGTGCGATGTGGGAAACGCGGTGGTTCCCGCATTGCACCAGTGTCAACCCAGTCTTAAAGGGGTTGTAAGCCCTTACGGTTTTTCACCTTAATTCCTTCTATGCATTGAGATGAAAAAAATATTGTAGTGCACCAGCCCCCCAGCCCCCCCCCCCCGTTTGTTCCCACACACCCTCTCTGGCCTGTGTCTCAGCTCTTGATTGGATCGATTGATAGCAGCTGCTGTTGTCAATCAAATCCAATGACATGGGCACCAGGCGGCGGTGCCAATTCCTGCTGTCTGTGTCTAGGGACGGGTGCCCCAAAGGAGAGCGATTCTCCGACGGGTCACTCGATGCGGGAGGAGCCAGGAGCGCCACTGAGGGACCCCAGAAGAGGAGGATTGGGGCCACTCTGTGCAAAACCAATTGCACAGAAGTGGTAAGTATGACATGTTTTTTATTTTAAAAAAAAGGGAACCTTTATGCCGTGTACACATGACCGTTTTTAATGTCATTGAAAAAAACTGCATTTTTCTCGACGTGAATTTTCGTGTTTCCTCTCAAGCCTGCCTTGCCTACACACTATCGTGGAAAAAAATGTTCGAGTAAAGCGCGGTGACATACAACACGTACGACGGCACTATAAAGGGGAAGTTCCATTCGGATGGCGCCACCCTTCATGTTAGTAAAGTTTGTTGAGCGACGATTCGTGCTTTTCAGCCTCGTGCTTTTCAGTCCGTTACAGCGTGACGAATGTGCTATCTCCATTACGAACGCTAGTTTTACCAGAATGAGCGCTCCCGTCTCATACTTGATTCTGAGCATGCACATTTTTTTTCACGTCGTTAAAGCCTACACATGGCCATTTTTCATGATGAGTAAAGCGACGATGAAAAAAACGACGTGAAAAATTAGAGCATGTTCCAATTTTTTCATGGCCGTTTTTCACGTCGTGAAAAATGCTCTGAAGCCCACACACGATAATTTTTAATGACCATTTTAAAAAATGAAATTTTTCTCATCATTAAAAACAGTCGTGTGTACACGGTATTAGTGTCCTTTTAAGGTGAAAAACCTTTTGTGCTGCAGCTCCCCCTCAGAACCCCTGAGGCGGTCGTTCCAGCGATGGGGACGAGCACAGCAGCTCCAGCCGCTGTCTCGGGTCCTCATTGCATAGATTGTTAGCAGCAGGAGCCATTGGCTCCCACTGCTGTCGATCAAATCCAGTGACATGGGAGCCGGGGGGCAGGGCCGAGTCCTGCTGTCTGTGTCAATGGACGCAGCAGCAGGACTCGGGAGCGCGCCCGCACGAGTGCCCCCTTGGAAAGCGGCTCTCCGAGGAGGCATTCGGGAAGTGAAAAAGCCAGGAGCGCCACGGGGGGGGGGGGGGGGGGTCGCCAGAAAAGGAGGATCGGGGCCGCTCTGTGCAAAACCCTTGCACAGAGGAGGTAAGTATAACATGTATTTTTAAACGAACCATTACAGTCACCTTAAGGTCACCACCATACACCTTACAATCTGACTGTACAATCTTTGTACAATCTCCTTTAGATTTACTAGAACTATGGCCAATGATTGCATAAAAAACAGCAGGATGGCACTTCTGGCTCACAAGAAAAACTGTGTCAGTGCTGATTGTTCCCATTTTTTTGGAGAAAAAACCCCCCATATTTCGCTATGTGCTGGCCTTATTCATTCATTGGCCAGGTTAAAGACTGTGTCAGATCTGAACATTACAGAGATGTTATAAGGGTCTGGCAGATTTCTTACCACCCATCATTCTTGGTGAGACATTTACCTGTAAATGAACAGTCTCACGGTACAAAGAATTCCCAGTTTTTATATTTTTTCCCAAAATTTGTGTGATGAGGATACAATTATCCAATATCTATGGGTGTATGAAAGTGTGTGAAGCATATTTTTACACAGGGAAGGATATATCGAAAGGAAATTTAAATATATTTGCCATAAGGTTTCTGATGTTTAACAATGGTTGGACATGCAAGTGTGGTGGCAACCGGATCATCCATCAGGCAAACAAAGGTGACAGCTCAGCTCTTGTATATGAAGAAGAAAGGGAGAAGATCATAGCTAAATCTGGCCAAAGCCAGCAAATCAGATGCCATGTCTATGGGTATTAGGCTGGCTAGAGACACTAGAGAGCGGAAGGATAGACAAGCACAACCTGACTACTTTTTAGGCACAAACACCAGCCAACACATCCATAGAGCCAACGGTGGCATCAGATGTTTTATGTGTAGGCCTATAAAACAGGACGGGGAGGTGCATCGAGGACACCTCCAGTTGTGGTGTATCAGAAGTAAATCACTATCGACTGGACATTAGTCATGTGCATTCGTTTTCGTCCGAATGCATTTTCGTCCGAATTTCAGGGATTTTCGCATTCGTTTTAACAAACGATAACGAACGCACAGAATTGAAAATTCGACATAAAAAATGCTTTATTTTCGTTTCGTTGCGACAACAGTTCAATATGGATAGAAGATTTGACATGGTGGCGACAATAGCGATCTGTGTCTATCGAACCTGCGGTTGAATGTGCCTAACCTAACTCTATTAGTCCAAGATTATTCGACATAGAGAGAAAAGATTTGACATGAAGATTCGACAAAGCAGTTGCCGCTAGCGGACATTTCTGGTCAAATGCTCCACCCATAGGCTATAGTAGAATTCTAATGTTGGTTGACTAGTAATAATAATTAATAAAGATAATTATTACTAGTCATACAACATTAGAATTCTACTATAGCTTGTGGGCGGAGCATTCAATCAGAAATGTCTGATTGCGGCGTCGTACAGTTTAGCTGCTTCGTCGAATCTTCTTAGAACATTCAACAGAATTAAGGTCGAATCTGTCAATTGAAGGCTTATGGTGTCCGTCAAATGTTCTAAGAAGATTCGACGAAGCAGCTAAACTGCACGAAGCCGCAATCGTACATTTCTAGTCGAATGCTCCGCCTACAAGCTATAGTAGAATTCTAATGTTGGTTGACTAGTAATAATAATTAATAAATATAATTATTACTAGTCATACAACATTAGAATTCTACTATAACTATAGCTTGTGGGAGGAGCATTTGACCGGAAATGTACGATTGCGGCGTCATACAGTTTAGCTGCTTCGTCGAATCTTCTTAGAACATTCGACAAACACCATAAGCCTTCAATTGACAGATTCGACCTTAATTCATTCGGATTTTCGGACGAATGCATTTTTTAACTAAACAAAATAAATAAAAACGAATTTCAGGAGTAACTAAATAAATTTATTTTTTGGACGAAAACGAAATTCCGAAACAAAATATTTCAGTGTCTACTGGACATAATGTTCTCCCTTGGCCAATTGCTATTGCCCTTGGTGAGCCTTAACCACCAGTATGGTGGGTGCCTGATCCAACCAACAACAATTGTCATATAATGACTATTAGCGCCATATTCCTGAGCTGTACATGGAAATTTAGCAGTAGAGATTGTTATCTGATCAATACAGTGATGGGATTGCATGTCACCGATATAATGGTTTGTGCCTTATGGCATTCTTTTTCTATTGCTGGAATGTGACTGAAAAAAAGAAGGGTTTGTGCACACCCCCTACCATGAAGGTGGTCTTCTTAATTTAACAGCTCCCCATACACACACATATATACACTCACAAGGGAACATCTCCAAATTCTGCTGTCCTGCTTGGTCTATAATTAGTGAGTAAGTTGAGCTTAAACCCTAGTGAGCCCCCTCCCCTGTAACCTGTGTTAAGCAGCTGTTCATACACTTGTCCTGCCCCTCCTGTGTGCCACTCCTCACCCCCCTGACAGCCTGTCCAATCCTGGTGGGGTGCAGATCACATTTCGGTATAATTGCAAGACATAACCAGGCCGGTGGGCGATTGAAAAGTCTCACAACTGCTCCGACCCCCAGTGCTGCTCTCTGCTCTCGGGCCTCAGGTAAGAGAAGGGTGAGGGGGGCCTGAAAAGATACCCCTTCAACAAGTAGCAGCATCACTTGTGTGAAGGGAAGGGAGACAGCACCTACGAAAAACATGAACTTGTCAGGGGGTCTTGTAATACTGAACATCCCTCTGACAGTAATAAGAGTGGATCTTTAAATTCGTATTCAGAATATTTTTCATTCTATAGATTTATAACATTAGAACAATTCTAACAGAAGAGATGATAGAACGACTCGCTAATTGGGCTGTCATTTAAATAGAAGGTGACAAGACCACTGCACCTCCCTTGTTTCCAAAGATCAAAAGGATTCTCGAAAAAGCAACCTGCTAATACTTTACTTTATTAGTAAGATCCCTAATTTAATCCTCATGTGAGATCCGTGCACAACTGCTCAACAATGCAATCCAGGCTAAGCTTTGGAATGGCAAGATCGGTGTCATTAATGTGACCCTGGCCACAGTCCAGCAATGTCATGTGCTGTGTGCCACCTGAATGCATTGTCTGAATGGAACTGTCTGAACCATCTATCTATCGACAATCTACTTTGTTGGCTCCTTTTTTCTAATCTTGACATCACATTGGGCTCTTCTTATTTAAAACCGGAGAATAAACCTATTTCATGATGTCACTGTTTCTCCTGCTAGAACCACCAACCCTTTTATAAGGATATAACTTACCTAAAATAAATCAGAACAAAATAAGACTTGATGTCCATGGTGACCAATAAATTATCATATTTTATTCTCTGTGAAATTCAAAGATATCTGATTGATCACTGTGGTCAACAACTCCTCTGGTTTTTTTTTGTAGGCTCCTCTCATTTACTCGAGTCTAGTACTAGGAAAAATTAAATGCCTTTTTTTTTTCTCTTTTTTTTTTTTTTTTACAGATTATGTGTATTATAAAGGTTTAGCTGTTGCCATGTGTTTGATATATGTAGAGATATTATTGTATCTAGGTTGCATGTTACCAAAAATTCTTGTATTTAGGTGGCATTTTTACCAAAAAGGCATTATTTCTAGGAAGCATGTTACCAAAAATTGAATTGTATTTAAGTGGTATGTTACCAAAAGGTCATTATTTCTAGGGATCATAGAAGTTATCAAAAAATGAATTGTATTTAAGTGGTATGTTACCAAAAATTCATTGTATCTAGAGAGCATGTTACCAGAAATTCATTGTATCTAGAGAGCATGTTACCAAAAATTCATTATATCTAGAGAGCATGTTACCAAAAATTAATTGTATCGAGAGACCATGTTACCAAAAATTCATTGTATCTAGAGACAATGTTACCAAAAAATCATTGTATCGAGATGGCATGTTACCAAAAATGTATTATATCTAGGGGGCATGTTACCAAAAAGTTATTATATCTAGGGGGCATCTTACCAAAAAGTTATTATATCTAGGGGGCATCTTACCAATAAATATTTGCATCTAGGGGCATGTTATCAAATATTTATTGTATCTGGGGGGCATATTATCAACTACTCATTGTATCTAGGATACATGTTACCAATCTTTTATTGTATCCAGAAGCATGCAGGATACTGGAAAGCTGAATACCTGAATTTCCCATGTTTTGGTGGTATAACAATGACATAACCCCTTTGTTGCAGTGTATAATGCACAGCCATGATAAAAAAAAAAAAAAGAAACAAGGACTTTATGTGTATCCCAAAATCTAGGACCCTAAAGATGCTAGATATTTAAATTGGTGACTTTTTAGCTTTGTAAACTATAGTGATAATCTGTTATCTTTGTTGAGGCATTTGTGAATTGTCTTTTAGCTGTTTAAATTGTCCCAGATTCCGGAGTGGGTGACATTTATAGAACAGGTTGTGTGTAGGTTGCTAGGACCAGCTGTTAGTTTTGTCAGAGATGGGGGTGGTAGCACATGTCATATTAAAGGACTATATGACAGGAGGTATGGTATGGCCTTCAGTCCCCTTCACAGATTTTCACTGACGTTTTGCTTTTTGTTCCTACAGACCCTTAACTGGGAGGTGTAAACTGTGATTACATGCAGCAAAATGAGATGTGCATTCCTATGACGCTCACCTTTGAAGTATTGGAAGTGTGCAATAGGAAAAAAAGGCGTTGACTCTTGTAAACAGTCCACAAACATGGGGCAGATAAGATGCTAAGTTTCATAAACAACTTGAAGTCATGGCACTTATCTTATGTCATGGGACTTTTCTAATGTCTTGGATACACACCTCACAAATGGATTAGACACCCCATAACCCTAATGTTAAAAGATTATCCTGCCATCATATTGTTTCTCTCCCAGGTCCAGATCACCTTTAAAGGACATTCCCAGGGGGTCCCAAAATAGACAAGAATGCCCAGTTGTCCGTCTCTTGTACCAGCCCGCCCCTCTTTGCTATCTCATGTAACATCTGAGTCATGCAAACTGCAGCCATAGGCTCCCAAGTTTGCCTTACAGGGTGGGAGACCTAAATTAAGCCATTGGGTGACATTGGCCTTGTGTCTCGTACTGTGTTAGTAGAGTTGTCCTGCTTCAGGGATATTGCTAAGATGGATTATAAGTTAATGTAGAATAGATCTCCTGAAAATAAGATATATGCATTAAATGAATACTTTAAATAAATACCTTAATACTTTACAGTACAACCATTCAGATCACAGCGAGGCTGTGTAAAAAGACCCGAAAAGGCCACCTACTTTGCTATATGGTTATTTGCTTCTAGTCTGGGTTTCTTGTTAGATTATTCTATGCATTTTTACTGTTAGTGCTTGGTGATGACAGGGTAGAGCAGTGTTTCTCAACTCCAGTCCTCTAGGTGCCCCAACAGGTCATGTTTTCAGGCTCTCCATTATTTTGCACAGGTGATTTGATCAGTTTCACTGCCTTAGTAATTACCACAGCCGTTTTATCTGAGGGAAATCTGGAAAACATGACCTGTTGGGGCACCTTGAGGGCTGGACTTGAGAAACACGGGTGTAGAGTATAGAAGACCTCAGAGGCTTCAGTACTGTCCCATCTGAAATATACATTTGGCCTTGGCTTAGAAACATCACAAAGAATTTGGAAAATTAAACACTTAAAGGGTCAGTCCATGCAAACTCTATGTTAGTATTGAGTAGATTTTGGTGAGCTGGACATCCACCACCTGCTTCTCTCTCTTTGGAATCCCAATTATGAGAGTTATTTAGATTATAAAAACAAGCATGCCACCAGGTACACTTGAGTTCTTAGATCTCCCCACTGCCAGAACCCTTATCCTTGGGGCTTTTTCCACTTTGATCTTCATTAACATTGCATACCAGATAATGCAGCAGGAGGAGTAATGCCCCGTACACACAGCCGGGATTTCAGACCGGAAAAAGTCAGTCGGGTATCCCAACGGGAAAAAAGAGAGCCAGTTCTCTTTTTTTTGCCGGCCGTTTTTGGCAGTTTTCTCATCGGAAAAACTCAGATGGAGCATACACACGGTCGGAATTCCCGGCCAAAAACTCTCATCGCAGTTTTTCCAACGGGATAATCGGCCGTGTGTACGAGGCATTAGACTCAGTGGCAGGGAGGTAAAGCTAGGAATTTTGGTGAGATATTTGGATCTCCAGCTATGGTTGTTATAGCCTATCACTTTAGAGACACTGCTGAAATATCAGATTTGAGTAAATAATTTGTTCATGGGATAACAATGATTGATCGAACATCAGGGTATGATTTACACACATAGTGCTGAACCAAAGTGGAACCATTATTACTTTTACAGACTCCCCTTAAGGAAGATAGTTACTTTTTTCATGATATCCTTCATCTTCCCTTGTAAGTTTCCTTGCTATCATTGCAATTGACTTACTGGTAATAGTTTAAATAATAAAACTGGGGTATCTAGTCTTCTCGTTTTTATGGGGAAGCAGTAGAGCTCATTTAGATTTTTCTGCATTGCAGTAATGCACATGTGTGTGCAGTGGAGCTGTTGTCTTAATGTATTGGTCCCGCCATTTGCTATCACACATACAGTAACATGCATTGTGATAGCACAGCACAACGCAGTGGGAAAGCGTGTTTTGGCCTTCAGAACTCCCATCAGGGTTTTTACTGATATCTGGGGCTCAGTTATGCCCTGTACACACGGCTGGACTTTTGACCGTGCAAAAGTCCGTCGGAAGTCCGACGGATAGATTGAGAACATGTTCTCTATCTAAGTCTGTCGGAATTCCCGATAGAAAAAGTCCGATGGGGCATACACACGGTCGGAAAATCCAGATAAAAAGAGCCCGTCTGACTTTTTCCATCGGAAAATCCGGCCGTGTGTATTAGAGTGATTTCCCTTACTTCCCTTTTCACTAGTGAGGAAGTGAAGGAACTCTTCAGGAACACAGACAGAAGTAAAAAGTCTTATTTTAAAATAAGCCGGGGAAGGCTAGAACCCCTGTCTGTTTTACTGTTGTAGATTTCCCCTAACTTCCTGCTGGGTAAAACATTGTCCCTATAACAGGAAGTGAGGGGAAATCTCTCTACACCCAGTTCACACTATCACTTGTATGTGAATTGTACAGGAACTGCACCACATTCCTGTGCAATTCATCATGCGATTCAGTCATTTTGAATGGGCTCAAATCACACCGCATCATACCAAAAAGTACAGGCACTTTTTTGGAGCTGCACTGCAACTGCATTTTGTGATCGTGTATATAGGAGGTAGTGTTGAGCGGTTGAATATAAATTGAAATCAAGAAAAAACGAAGAGCACACTTTAGTGTACTAACAGTACTAAAAAAGTATTGCTTGAGGACCACATTGTGCAATACTTTTTTAGTACTGTTAGTACACTAAAGTGTGCTCTCCGTTTTTTCTTGATTTCAATTTATATTCAACCGCTCAGCACTACCTCCTAAATACATTTACACTATCAGGCTATGGTCTTTGCCTCTTCAGTGCTTTGTAGCAGTTGACACCTCTATTAGCATAGTAGCGTGGCAATACTTTTCATGCAAATGCATTTTGTGATCGTTTTGTACTATGTGATCCGGTGCGGACAAACCGCACTGCATTTGCAATCCTTTTGGGGTGTTGTTAACTTTGTTTTGACACTTGCAGCAGATCTCAAAACGCAGTGCAATTGCAATATAGTGCGGGAAATGCGCAGGGATCGCTGCGTTTGCAGCACCACATATGTGTGAACCTAGGCTAATGGAGTCCCAAATAAAATTACAAATTGACAGTAGTGCTAACCTTTCCACATTATATCCAAAACTGCTTTGCCTTTACATACACTTGAAAGTGTCAGTCCAACCAAAGCTGATAGGTAAAACTTCTGACAATCTCGGGACCTTTATTGGTGAGATCTTTGTGCTTGAGTTCCCAGGTCTGCACACTTTCTGTGGATAATATGAGGGTATCCCACTCTCCCTGCTAGATTATTTATTTTATATCATGGATCATGGGAATTGGCATTGAGATCTCTCAATTTGCCTGTTCATGATATTTTCCCTGCTCTAATGCAGCCTTTCTCAGTCTTTTTACCCCAAAACAACCCCTAAAATAATTTTTATGCCAATGCGAACACTTCCCAAAACAAATTTATCAGAGTTCATTAGGAAAAATGCCCTTTATGTTGGTGGTCAGTAGGAAGACTGCAACCTAAAGCCTGTCATAGACGGTTTGAATCTCAGCCAGTTCAGCAGAAACCGGCCGAGATTAGAACCATGTATGGGCAGGCTGAATATACCCAAGTTGATCGATCTATCAATGTGGGTACAACCAGCATTTGTTGAATTATGCATGCGATTATTGCTAGCAGCTTCCCCTGCCTCCCCCCCATTGGAAAACACAAGAACACAATGGCTTTGCAGAAGGGGTCCCCTGGCAATTCTGTCTGTGTTGATGGGGAGAATCTGGCAAATTTCTTTCCTGCAAACTGTAGGAAAGAAATTCGCTCTGTCTATGGCTGGCCTTACAATGATGGTGAGAATGCCAACCTTGCAAACAGCTAAAAAGATAATTGGTCTCATACTGCTGGCTTTGCCAAGGAACTATGCAGGCAATATGAAGTGAATCGGCCACAGCTCGAGGAACCCCTAGGAACCACTGGAGAACCCCTAGGATTCCACAGAACCCAGGTTGAAAATGGCTGCCTGAGAATGTTCTTAGATCTTCTGTAAAGACTTGTGTAACCATGGGCGTAGCATAAGGGGTTGCAGGGGTCACAATCGCAACTCCACCCCTAGCTCCAGGGGGCCCCTGCAGCCTCCCTGTCATATTATCATATCCTACACAAAGTCCAGCTCCGATCTGCCCAAGGGCCCCACAGCCACGCTCCAGTACTGGGCTTCCACTTTGCCTTCCACGGTCCACACCCCTCCGTTCTCATTGGCTGGGGACAAGCTGTAAGCCATTTCCTGAATGGAGAGGAGCACAAGGGCCAGGTCGACTTTTGCATCGGGGCCCACAAGCTTCAAGCTATGCCTCTGTGTGTAACACACCTGTGCAAAAAGATCTTGGCAAGGCCATATGCTTTGTTTTATTTTTAGTTTATTGCAGCTGGTGCTGCAGAAATAGCAATACACTGCAACACTAGCACTCTATATAAGCCTCACTTTTAGGGAAAACTTGGCCACGCACGTAAGTAGACTGAGGTTGTCACTATACAAACTATATGTATTAGAAAATTATAATCCTGCATTTTTAAATAGCAGTTGTGTTTGGAGGGTTGCCAACCAAGATGTTTGATTTACAATGTGTTCTCAAGTTTCTCTTCCTTTTTGTTTCTTTCCAGCCGACCAAAACCCAACATGTCTGACACAGAGGAAGTGTAAGTATCTAAAACAGCATGCGTTGCTAAGTAAACAGCTGTCAACACAAGCATTTTTGTATACACATATGTAAAATATGCAAACCTCCACCAATACACCCACATATTTACCATTTGGATAAAGAGGAATTAGCTACAACAGTGCTCCTCAAACTGTGAGACTAGTCTACTGTTTAAGCTAGTGAGGCATGATAGTCTTTAGATGATAAAACATATCCAACATTTTTACTTTTATTTATTGATTTATTATTTAGTTTTTCTACAATTTTTATGTAAAATATGTACAACAGATTGACTTTAGTCCACATCTTGAATCAGGTTTAGTTTTTACTGATAACCTATAAGATAGGTAAAGTCTGGGTGCCATCTAAGACAAGGCAGGCAAGTGAAAATAATTCTGACTGGTCGGCATTTGCCTCGTTTTAGTTGCATGCTTAATAATGTGTCTTGTTATTGCTCATTTATGGGCTTATTTATTAAGAGACAATGCAAAGAGCAATGATGAGGCATGTAGTGAAGTCATAGCTCTCGACTCTGTTTATTTGGAGGGACTGTCCTTTTGGAAAAAATCTCCAATTTTTGGTCTGGTGCTTAGACCTTATTATTATTAATTTATTATTTTACCAATAGTTTTATACTACAGTAAACCTTTCATCCAATCTCATTTGCTATTTTTAAAACTATGAAACGAAGTGGTGAACATAAGGACTTGGGGGTTCCACCAGTCATTTTTTGCTTATCAGTTCATCATGGTCCAGGGATGTACTCTTTGCCTACATACTATGGGGTTGATTTACTATAGGCTGTTCACTTTGCAAGAGGTTTTTTTTTCACTCAATTTAGTGAATTCGATGAAAATTCACTTTGCAAAGACTACCCAATCATATGTAAAAACAACGAAAAAAAACAAACAGTATTTTTGTTTGCACATGATTGGATGATGGAAGTCAGAAGAGCTTTACCTCATTCCCTGAGATTTGCTTGCAGAGTAAAAATTCACTTGCAATGCGAGCAGCCCATTTGCTTTTAGTAAATCAACCCCTTTGTGTTAAAAAATGTCCCTCTTTCTCATTTAAAAAGTTTGGAGGTAGGGTGTAGTATCTAATTAAATTTCATATCAGAGAAAGATGCATCCTTAAGCCTCGTACACGCCACTAGTCTTTTTGCTGGGTTGACAGAAAAAAACCTGACAGCTCAGGTCTGAGGCGCTGTACGAACAATCCGATGTTAGTACACCGATCTCCCCTGCTGAGCTATTGTGTTCTGACAGGGGGAAAGTACCCCGCCAAGCACTTTGGTCAGCACTCTCAGCCACCGGCTGAGAGCGCTGATTAGGAGCCAGTCGGCAGACCTTTTTCGGTCATGAGCCTTCAACAGAAGCTGGCTGCCATAGACACGAGCCGAATTTCAGCCGGTTTCTATTGAGCCGGCCCATGCCGGCCAACATTTGGCCCCTGTGTAGTATACTTTACTGGCTAGTGGTTCAACACTTTCTACACTGGCCTCATCAAATAAGTCCAATGGTAGTCACATCTTAAAAATAAAAATACATTTTGATTTTGATACTTAATGTAAAGTTTTTTGTGTTTTTTTTTTTTCAAACGTGAATTAACTGTCTCTTCCATTTCTTCTCTCTTTTTTTTTTTGTTTGTTCTGTCTGTTTTATTTATTACCTGCATCAGTGATCAGGTGGAGGGTGAGTAGGGAGCTGTACAACCTATGCACTTATGATATCGCATTATGCTAGTTAATATTATGAATTCCATGAGTTTGTACTCAGCGCAAGGGATTTGTGGCTTTCCAAATGCTGCTGGAATGCCATTCCCAGCATGCAATATTGCCAATCAGTAGTCAGAAACAGCCACAGATTAATTGAAGTCAATTAATGATTAACAACTAAAAACAATTTTTTTAATGATTGAATGCATGTCACTGGGCATTTCCCTGCAACTAAACTGATATTTCAATTCATTTTCATTGGCCAGGATTTATTTGATATTGTATTTGGCTACAACCACATGTCTATGCTGTGTCTTAGATATGAAGTAAAGCAATCATATGGAAATATTTGAAATATGTTTATATAATGCACTTTAATGGGACTGCCCGCTGGACTTAGATGTTGTGAATGATGATCGTTGAATATACACTGTATTCATAATTTTTTATTTGCTACATTTAATAATTTTTCCCATACATACCTCATCTATATTTAACTCTCCTTTTCCCTTTCTGGTGTCGCCCTCCTCTATAACCCAGCACTACAGTGTGAATATCCTCAAGTCACCTAACAGTGGCACATATTTTATGGTTATCCTAAAATGAGCACAGACGCAGCACATCCTTTTTTTAACCTGATGCTGAACTCAGTCATCTAAGCAATTGGCTATTTTGGATCCACACTAAAATCTGTCTGCATAGAGATAGGGTATCACTTCCAGTGCCATAAGAAAAATGAAATAGAACCCTGCGTATTAATAGCCGAAGGAAGGAGAAATTAATTGTCGTAAAATAAATGTCAGCTGGACTCGAGACAGCGATAGGGGTTCACCAATAGACACTCAAATTATAATTGCTTCTATGATAGATAGATTTAAAATATATATATATTTTTTATTTATTAGAGGCATTTATACTGTGACGATTTATGCAGCGCTTTAAATAAAGCAGGCTTTATTTAAAGGGTCGTTATTTATAAAAACAATATTTGAGATATAAGAATACAAAGTTAGCTCCTGGATTCCTTTATGTGAAACAGTGAAACAGTGAGTTCTCTCTTGCATAATAGCTGACCGTTCCTGTGCACCTAAGATTTTTAGTGTTCCAGCAAATCCTGTTGCATACTCCGTAATATAAAATAAATATAAAAAAAATCTAGTAGAAAACATGGGAACCCTTTATAATGGCCATAGCAAGTGTGTTGATCTAGGATCTGAGCCTCAAGCCCTGTACACACGATCGGTTTTACCGATGAAAACAGTCCGATTAACTTTTTTCATCGGACAAACCGATCGTGTATGGGCCCCATCAGTCTTTTTTCCATCGGTTTTAAAAAATAGAACATGTTTTAAATTTTTCCGATGGATCAAAAACCGATAGCCAATTACGATCGTCTATGGGCAAGTCCATCGGATAAAAAACCCACGCATGCTCAGAATCAAGTCGATGCATGCTCAGAAGCATTGAACTTCATTTCTCTCGGCTCATCTGAGTGTTTTACGTCACCGCGTTTGGAATGGTCGGTTTTTTGACTGAGGGTGTGTAGGCAAGACTGATGGAAGTCAGCTTCATCGGATTTCCGATGGACAAAACCATCAGATTAGAATCCATAGGATATCCGATCGTGTGTACGAGGCTTCAGAGACCTCCCCAATAGAAAAAAAACATCAGTTGGTTTAACTCTCCAGCATCTCGTAAAAACCGAAATGTTGGTTTGGGTGTACTGACCCAAAGGGTCCAGTAATGAGACTTGTCTGCCAATTCACATGTGCAGTGTTAAGGATAACCTAAAACCTGTCCGGACAGTTGTGTACTCACTCTTCAGACTTTCTTAGATACAGTACATATTCCTTTTTTGACCAATTCTTACACATATTCCTGCTTGGATAACATTTTTTTTCTACTTCTCTTATTAACATTTGATCTTCTATCTTCGGATATCCTTTCTCTTAGCAATACCACCATTGTAATCCAGACCTATATAATGCATTTATCTTATCCTCAGCTGCATTCTGTTTGTGTACGGTCCATATTAAACTGTGACTGCTCCTTTTTCATCTTACTAACAGGGTCTACTCCCATCTGCTGACCACTTTATGAAATTGGTTCATTTTGTATGACATTGACTTTTATCTAGGACTCTACTGCAGCTGCAGACTCTTCTTGTATGGTGTATTTGTTTTAAACGTGTTACACTGTCAGAGACTGCTATGATGTTGTTCTGAGTATTTTACATGTTTCTTGTTTGTATGTGTTGTACCATTTTTTTGGGAACTGCAAGAGGAATTAAAATGAACCTTCTAAAGCCAATCAATTGACTTTAAAAATGAATATAACATTTTTAATTTCTCTTATGAACCAATAGCTTTTGTTCTTTTGAAATTTTTGTAGATCAGTGTGATGCATATCAATGTGATGTAGGTTGTCTTCATGTTTTTTTTCTGCTATCAAAGACTGAGGCTTATCTCTTTAGCCACTTAAACCCAGACATGTCCCATACAGTAAATGCACTTTGTGAGAATGCAGGTGTTATATACTCAGGGACATATGATAATGGCACCTTGGAGCACAATCCGTCAGCCATACTTTTTGCCCATGTCTGGATTTAAGGTGGAAATTTGGGGAATCGCAGTCTGTTTGTTGTCCTTTTGTCCTTGTTGACGTTGCTGTTTTATTTTCTTTTATGTCTACTCAACAGAAGAATACGAAGAAGGTAAAATGGGTCAACTTACTAAATTCTTTATCGCTGACCATCAGTCCGCAACTCCATAACACTGCAGGATCGAATGGATCAGCGCGATCTCACTAATGTTCATCATATCCCCTAACCCTTTCTCTGCCAGACAAGTCCATCATAGTGCAAATTTGATGTTTCTATACACCGGATAGGTTATGATGCCTTCTTTTTAGAAGGGCAGTGCAAGGGGTGATGTGTGCACCATGCAAAAGCCAATCAGACTTTATCTTTTATGAGTTTAGGGCGGGCAGAAGCACTAAGAGACGAATACTGATTGGTTGACATGGGTTTTTGCATACAAGGACCATCAAATGTCAATGGGCTGTGTCACTAAATATACCGTGTGTGTATTTCTGCAGTGAAAAGAGTTAATTCTTTTATATGTCTCAGTTTTTTTTAACTTATAACGGTTGACCTTGTTGTAGACTTCACATTTTTAGTACACTTTTTGCCTCACCCTATTTTATCTTCATTCCCATTCATGGCGATAATAGAGAATACTTTTATATTCATTGCTGATACTGATAGACCACAGAAAAAGTTTGGGCTTGATTTATGATTTTGATCTGAAACTATATTATTGGCTTTAGAGAAAATCTCAACTTAACTCTAACTAAAATACTCAATAAACTAGCCATTTTATCAAATGTATGTTCTCAAGTCATGAGGTACTAGTAGTAAGAGTAAGCCAAAAAAGTACAATTACCGGTCCTCTGTAGCTTGTTGATGAGAAAATGCCTTCTGTCAACCTCCTGAGTCAACATCTGAAACATAATTTATGCTGATGAGTGGGAACGATGATTTATATAGCATGACTTTTTATTCCAATTGCACTTTTCACTTTAACACCATCAAGTGTCCACCACTTTTAAATGTAGCTGAGTAGTTGTAGTCGTACCCGCATGTCACTTGTTGTTTGTATCCCAGTCCAATAAATGAAAGTGTCTGAAAGGATTTTCCCTATTGCCAAAACAATTGGTCTCTCCATTTTTGGTTTCCATGAAACATGAAGGCGAGAATGAGATTGGTTGGTAACTTAGACACTTGTGATTTTAGAAAAACTCATTCATGAGGACCGCTGTCTCATGTGATCATTTTTAACGTTTTTGTTTGTAGTGATTGTAAAGCAGCTGCTTTGATGTAATCTGTTACAGGTTGTGCTTATTTATTTCTAAAGGTACCGTGTGATTTCAGCAATCTTGTGCTCTGTAGGTCTCTGTTGATGGCTAACCTGTTTTGTTTGTCTATTTTCTTGCTTCTCTGCCCTGCTCTTGCTACACTGTCAAAATGTATGAACAGAGGAGGCACCAGAAGGTATGTACTGCTCTCTTGGACTAGTTTATTAGCCGAGTCAATGTTTAATTGATGGGATATGTTGATGTCTACTGTAATCGAAGGAACAAAAAATGATTCATGGTGGTCTCCAAACTGAGCTATCTATCTATATGAAGTGTCTCAGTCATACATAGAATTAAGTGATATTTACAAGTTGGTAAGATACCATATCACGTCTCCCTTTAGGCTGGCCATACATTATACAATTTTCCAGTACAATATTCTTTTAGATTTACCAAAACCATATAATATGAGATCAGCCCTATTTGTATGCAGTCAGGCAGGCACTTGCACTACATAGTTGAAGGTGAATCTATAGGAAATTGAATAAGAAAATTATACAATGTATGGCCAGCTTTAGTGAGGGCAATAGGTCATACAAGCTGCTTATTTTGGCAGATTAGTATTAAGCCCCGATTCACACCTATGCAGGTTGCAGTTTGCATATTGCAGGTACATTTTGCATTTTTCAATACACTCTTTTGATCCATTGAAGTATATGGAACCAATAACCAGAAAAAAAGTCCCTGGCCCTTTCCATAAAATGCACAGATGTGAACTACATCCATAGGAAACCATGTTAAATGGACTGCAGTGTGTTTCTGCAAAACAGAAACCACACTAAAAAAAATGCATAATTATGAACCAGGCTTGATTTCATACTGTTACCCACATTAAAATTTAAATAAATCTGAATACTGAGCAGATAGTTTGAGTAGTAACAGTTTCAAAAGTTTTTTTATTGTGCACTTTAAAAAGCAGTGTAATACGTATATACATTTTATAACTGTGCTTCTATTTGGACCATGATTTGTACACATGGTACAAATAGTTCATTGCCCATTATGTACACATGGTTCATTGTCCATTACCACAACACACATCAAAGTGTGGTATATGTACACAGTGGTGTGTAGCTATTAATTCTGAACGGCACCCTAATTCATATATTAATTGTAAACGCTTAGTCCCACACCACAACACATGGATGTGAATGTGCTGCGGTGCTCTACGTTGTTAAGAAGTAATACAGATCCATTTTTTCCATACATTGTGACTCAATAAATCAACTGCTTAATAGAAAAAACAAGCTCTCACGAAGAGCTACAATGGCTGTGGAATCTTCAGCATTTGACACACTTCAAGGAGTTTCAGGTGCCTGTATGCCCTACTGGGCACTGCAGTTTTTTTCGCCAGCCCCTTCATTACTACTGTGTCCTGTATTGACATAGTGGGCAGTGGATGAAAGCACAGTGTACAGAGGGAAACTGAGCATCCAACCCTGAAGTGTTGGATAGTGAAGATTCTTCCCTGTAGCGTAGCAGGTCAGATGAGTTCTTTCTTTACAGGGAGTCTTTTCAAAAAAAGAACTATAGGCAAAACATTTCTTTTCATTTTGGATAGAGTAAAGGAGAGTTATAACCCCTGTCATTTTTTGCCATCTGTGTCCCATTGAGGAGATTTACCTTCACTTCTTGTCCCATAAGCAAAACAGGAAGTGAGAGGAAATCCTGCCAATTAAGGGAAGCCGTTGGAGACCCACCCAGGCCACAAGGACTAGTGTGTCTTCATTGGAAGATGTTCCCTCTATTACTTTTCTGGGGACAACCCAAAATTCTGGATTTTCTTTTACTTTCACTTTCAATGATAACAGTAAACAGGACAAATAGAGAAAAATAATCTCCCTAACCGAGGCACAGACAGCACTTAGTAGTGAGAACTTAGTAGGTGTTCTAATCTATCTACACTCTATCCACAAAAAAAAGCTTTTAGTGAAGCAATAAAGTCCCTTTAAAGTGAATAGGCTTCTTTAATACAATATTAAGGTATAAAACAATATGCATTAATGTGCAAATAAGCGTGAATAGAGACTTAAATATGAGGATTTCTTTCTGTGTCCATAGGATTTATAGGTATTGGAAACAATATTTTACAGGGTGCAGGTGGGGAACAACAAAATGTGGTCAAGGTTGGTTGTAAATAGTTTAGTACTCGTCCATCACTAGATAGAATATCAGACATAACAGTCCATATTACACTCTGCGCTATGTGCTATGTACTTGTGTGTCAGTTAATGCTGTGTGTAGCAGGGGATAAACCTTGCATCGTATCTGGTGCTTCTCTTTCCTCTCTAATTCCTATTCTTCTCCTCCTTAATTTTTAACCTGTACAGTAGAAGAAGCCCATGAGGAAGGTATGTGGTCTGTTCATCATCCCCATTTTCCATAATCTAGGGTGACTCACCCAGGAATCTGAGTGTCCTTATAGTCCAAATTCCCTAAGTATATTTGTAACCAGAGGGGACCAAATGCAGGGTAACCAAATACTTTGTTCCATAACCTGCCGACTCATTATAAATGGTCAGGTCACCCTAGTGCTTGATGCCTGCATTGATGACTTATTTCCTAGGGTCACAAATCATTAGATAATTTAACAGTTGGGTTGTGCTTGCTGGCATCCATATAAAAGTAGATGCATGAGGCACGCTATGGCCTTGACACCAAGTGATGGACATTCATTTTGCATCTTGTAGCCACTGTTGAAACAGGACAGTAACATTCACTATTGCTAAGCATCCACAATGCTTCTAAGCTCTGTGGCTCAGCCAGGGGATGTTTACTACAGAATTCAGTGCCAGATACTTTTCTGGTACTACATATAATTGATACTGTTATATAACCCTCCTTTCTATTAGGTACAGCATGAACATATACAATCTGCATCATAGGCCATTCTTTATTGTTAAAAGCATTGTTCTTGCAAAGTTGTGTTTCCACAAAGTTTGGTCAGTTGTATAGCACTGTTGCTTTGCTAGCTATTGTGGCAGTAACTGGATGGTCATGGCTAAAATGTGTCCATAAAAATGTCACAATCCTTGCTGCTTCTCTGCAAGTTCATTACGCTCCTCCCCTAATTTTCATCACCCAATGTCCAGTACTCTAGCTGTCAAAAGATGTCCAATAAGGTCTTACCAAAAATTTCCTGGGAGACAAGGAAACAGAGTGATCCAATCCACTGGTTAAAACCAAATTCCCTATTCCCAAATAAAAAGATTACAAAAATGTTAACTACTGTTAACATGCATTGGAGTTGCCATGTAAATCACCTTCAATTTCTCTTTACAGCAAGCCTCACTTGATGCAATGTAGACAGCCATAATGTTTTTGCTGCTGGTTTTGGGTACAGCTGCTGGTCTCGGGTACACAAGGCATAAGCAATGTTGGGAGTCCAGCTGTGCTGTACATAACAGAGCTCCACTTTTACACATAAACAGCTTACAGACTGTCAAAGTCAGTAGACTATCCACCTATCAATAAAATCTAACGCTAGAGCAAATATTTGCACACATCATTTCCTTAAATCCAGATTTTTGCCATGTACCATCTAGAGTAAAGACAGATATGTAAGCAACCCCTAGTGGCTCATGTCCCACACTTTGGGAAACACTACAGTAAAGAATTGACTGTACATCCTTCGACTATGTACTGTTATGCTTTGCTTTCATGTCCTCCTTCTCTCTTCTTTGCTTGCTGCTAATATTTCCTTCTGCCCTACCCCTATCTCACTCTGCCTATTGTGTGACTGCTTGAATTATAATTCGCCATGCCTCTGCAATTTGCTTCTGAAGAAGAAGATCCTGCACAAGTTGAGGAGGAGACAATTGAAGAGGAGCAAGGATATGAGGGGGCCGAGGAGGAAGGTAAGATTGTTAACCAACCTTCCTCAAAGGTCGATATTATATATCTGGCCTCCAATAATGGCTCTACTTCCCAATCTAACTGAATGTGTGGATGATGCACAGAAAAGAAATTTCTGAAATGATGGTACCCTTTTCCGCTTAATACAAGCAACTCTAAAGCATTGGGTAAAAGATACATCCTGATTGCACTGCCATAGCAACTATGACTCCAAGTACAACTTCAAGATTGACATTGATACAATTTGCCTCTGCTTGCTTGAATGTTGTTTTTGCATGGCAACTGCATTTGTCACACTGAAACAATGGGACAGACCAAACAAAACCTCATAATAGTAGGCTTTATTTCATTGTGCAAGGAGCTGTGGTGTTTTGTGAGTCCCTAGTAAACAATCGGAAATTTTATTTAAGAAATTTAAGCTACTGAAAATTGATTTCTGATCGGTTGGTAAGGGCCGCTAAACATCCCTGCTCTTTGCAATACATTACTAAATAAAGCCTAATAACTGACCATAATGTAGCCTAGCAAACATAGGAAATAGGTCCTATAAACAGCTCACAACATGCTTAGTTTTTCTCTTTAATTAGGAGGTTTGCAGATGTAATTGAAATTGTAAGATGGATCATTTTATTACAGTTAGGTGATTGTGATTTAAAACATAACAAAAAAATCCTTACCCTCAGGAACAGTGTGATCGGATCAGGAGTTCTGTGCATGAGATGTCTGTTGTTCTGAAATATCTGATTGGTTGATTGGATCATACCATCTTAACCTGATTTCCTCTAGGAAAGAAGCTGTGAGCTAACAATCTCTTTTCATTTACAGAACACGGTGAAGAATACGATGGTATTTCCTTTCCAATTTTTTTTTGTTGCCCTCTCAATGGTTTTCACCTTCTTCCCATTCACTAGTTTGTTGGTCAGGCTGGGCCAAAAACCATATGACCAAGAGTAGGAAAATATTTTTTTTTTTAATGGCCTCATTGAAAAATGTTACCTTTATATATAGCCATCTTATAACGTAAAAAAATAAGAAGTCCAAGCATGTGTTCAAGTTACACAGTCTGTCCCTGCTAAACTTACATTGATTGGCTTTTTAAGAAGAGAAAAATAATTGAAACGACTGCAAAGTACCAAGCCTAGCATGGCTATAAAGTTACTGATTCCTCTTCTGAAAATTTAGAACATGTTTTAAGCATCTTCTGAAAAATACCAAAATATATTTGAAATCTTGATAGACAATATTTAGGATTTACTATTTTTACTGATAAAGGCAGTTCATATAAATTAGCAGTGTTTATGCGCATCCACGCTGTATAATAGAGGTGATTAAATTTGGCTCAGCCTGCTTTCCTTTTTACCTTATTTACCTAATACATTTTCCCCATTTCCCTTCCTATGTGTGAATGGATTACTGGAGAGATCTGCACATCCTTTACCCCCTTGAAAACAGAATGACTACCCTTTGTCTTTACCTACAGCCTAATTTCCTGCACTTCTTGGACCTGATGTCTAATCTAATATCCTGAATTTTTTCCTTATCTATATTCTGTCCCTATTATACCCCCCCCCCCCCTCAGTCTTCATCCTATTCCATATTTTTCTGTTTCTATATGTTATACCTGCAGTCTCTCCCCCTGCATGATCTAGATAAGGATAGTTATACACCAATAAGAGCCAGAACAATACAGAAAGGGCAAGGTTTTCCAAAACCATATGCTACACCAGGACCCAGCATAGCTTTGGAAAATACTTACAATTATTTTCAATATATGGATAGCCAATACTGATTTGCCCTGTAAATCTGCATTGCATATTGTGTTATAATGTATTTTGCACTGTAGAACCACCAACTACCCTCCATTTAAGTTCATGACTCATTTCCCTATAAACGTTAATGGGGTTACCTATTTACATTCTCTGAAGCTATGTTCTAAACACCCAGCTTCCCGTGTTTGGATATAATTTTTTCTTTCATCTGCCTATCTTTTTACAGCTTCACACCTTACGCTAGCTAAACTTTTACCACCCTCTTTTTCTACAGCTTTACTTTTTAATTCATCTACATCTTTAATGTACTACATTCTATACCAGTGATGGAGAACCTTGGCATCCCAGATGTTTTGGAACTCCATTTCCCATAATGCTCATGCATTCTGCAGTGTAGTTGAGCATCATGGGAAATGTAGTTCCAAAGGGGTTCCAAGGTTCACCATCACTGTTCTATACCATCCTTTCTTAAACTTTTTACCCCAGAGGAACCCTTGAAATGATTTTTGCTCTCAGAGAACCGTGGCTAAAGTCAATTCATTGGGAGACAAAGGGAAGAATGCCCCTCACACTGGTGGTC
The DNA here is from genome assembly GCA_029206835.1 of Rana muscosa. Classification (NCBI taxonomy): domain Eukaryota; kingdom Metazoa; phylum Chordata; class Amphibia; order Anura; family Ranidae; genus Rana; species Rana muscosa. Next base: position 117,920,011 of record CM055119.1, on the reverse strand, counting down.
AGAAAGAAGAAAGCACCCCTTACATTGGTGATCAGACCTCCCTTACCGACAGCTAAAAAGATCACTAGTCTCATGTTTCTGGATCTGCCAAGTGGCATCGGACACAGAACTATAAACATTCCATGAGATGGGAGGTTACTTAGCTAAAGCTCAAAGAATCCCTAGCACCCTCTGAAGGAACCCTAGGGTTTCACAGAATCCAGTTGAGAATTGCTGTTATATAGCTTTGATAACTCATCTATCTATAGTTTTATTTTCTCATCTGTCTGCAGCTTTACTTTCCACTCTACCTTGATCTTCACTTTTTTGTCTACTTTTTTCATTGTTTGTAGTTTCACTTTATCCTCGCTTTCCAGCTATACTTTCACTTCTATCGTTATTTTCACTTTCCTGACTAGCTGCATCGCCACGTTTCTATCTACATCTGTGCTTAGCTTCACTTTTTTATCTGTCTGCAGGTTTACTTTCCTTTCTGTCAAAGGTGTTCAGAAAGCAACCACTACAGTGGTGATCAGACCACCTTTACCGACAGATAAAAAAATCACTAGTCTCATGTTTCTGGATTTGCCAAGTGGCATCGGACACAGAACTAGAAACGTACCATCAGATGGGAGGTTACTTAGCTAAAGCTCTGAAGGAACCCTAGGGTTTCACAGAATCCTGGTTGAGAATTGCTGTTCTATACCTTTGGCTTTGATAACTCATCTACCTATAATTTTACTTTCTCATCAGTCTGTAGCTTTACTTTCCACTCTACCTTGATCTTCACTTTTTCGTCTACTTTTTTCATTGTTTGTAAGTTTCACTTTATCCCTGCTTTCAAGCTATACTTTCACTTCTATCGTTATTTTCACTTTCCTGACTAGTTGCATCGCCACTTTTTTTATCTATTTCTGTGCTTCGCTTCACTTTTTCTTCTGTCTGCAGCTTCACTTTCCTTTTTGTCATTCTCTTTCACTTTCCTCTCCACCTGTAACTTCACTTTCACTTCAGTCTACAACTTTTCTTTCTCACCTGTTGACACTATGCACTTTCCCCTTTGTTTACATCTTTATTTTACCATTGCGTTGCACCTCCCATCTACATCTTCACTCTACATCCACATGTCCCCTTCGGTCTACACCTTTCCATCCCTTCTATCTCCAGCATCACCTCCTCAAATCTCTTATCCACAGCTGTATCTTCCCATATGTTGAGATGTATTTTCCCATCTTTCCTCAGATTCATTCTCAGTGTTCTGTAAGGCTTTCTTTTCTGTCTACAGCTTCACTGACTGATTTATCTGCAACTTCACTTTTCTATCTGCTATAGCCATTTTTAACATCTTTCTACCTCTATATTTTTCTTATATTCAATTTCACATTTTCATTTAGTTACTACTTCACCATTCCTCCTACCGACTGCTTTGCTCTCTGATCCACCTTCACTTTCCTTTCTACCTAAAGTTTCACCTTCCCATCTGTATTTTTCATTTGTGCACAATTTACCTGCATCCGCCTACTGATACCATTTTCTGTCTGCCTGCAGCTTCACTTTACAATCTCTTAAAATTCTCTTTGCATGATCTACCTGCATATGCCTACAGATGCTGTTTCCTGGACAGCCTACACGCTCACCTTACCATCTGTTATTATCCTCTGTGCGTGATCTACTTGCACCCGACTACAAATACTATTTTCTGGCTACTGACATTTCCACTTTCCCATCATGCCTATTTTTTCATCTTTTTACCTCTTTATTTTCTTTATATCCAGTTTCACATTCCCAGCTAGCTACTACCCCCCCCTGTCCTCCTACTCACAGCTTTTCTATCTGATCTACCTACTTTTTCACTTTCCTTTCTACCTAAAGCTTTGCCTTCTCATTTGTATTCAATTTTTGTGTGCAACTGCCTGCATCTGTCTACAGATAACATTTCCTGGCCAACTTAAAGCTTTACTTTACCATCTGGTACTATCCTCTGTGCATGATCTACTTGCACCCGACTACAAATACCATTTTCTGGCTACTGACAGTTCCACTTTCCCTTCATGCCTATAGGTATTTTTTCATCTTTTCACCGCTTTATTTTCTTTATATCCAGTTTCACCTCCCCAGCTAGCTACTACCTCCCCTGTTCTCCTACTTACAGGTTTTCTATCTGATCTACCTACTGTTTCACTTTTCTTTCTACTTAAAGCTTTGTCTTCCCTTTTGTATTCATCTTCTGTGTGCAACTGCCTGCATCTGCCTACAGATACCATTGGCCAACTTAAAGCTTTACTTAACCCTCTGGTATTATCCTCTGTGCATGATCTACCTGTATCTGTCTAAAAATCCCATATACTGGCCAAGCTACAGCATACCTGTCCTCCTACCTACTGCTAACTGCTCTACCCATGGTTTCACTTTAGTTTCCTAAAGCTTCACCTTTCCACCTGTATTCATCTTCTGTACACAGTTTACTTGCATCCGTCTACAGATACCATTTTCTGGCCACCTATAACTTCACTTTCCTATCTATTTTAATACTCTGTGCAAAATCTACCTGCATTTGCCTACAGATACCATTTTCTGGCCACTAACAGTTTCACCGACAGCTTCACTGTCCCATCTATTTATTCAAGCTATCTACAGCTTTTCTTCCCCACTTACCAATCCATCCTCTGCTTGGCTTTAACATCTATATATAATTAACTCATCATTTAATGTACAAAACTCTGCCTCTTTGAGCTACAATGTGTCTTCATAGTGTATTCACAGCTGTCATTTCCTTCTCAACAGCACTTTGTCATCTGTCTACAGTTGTACTTGCATGTCCTTAACTGCACTTTATCATCTTCCACAAATACGTATTCCCTTCTATCTGCAGCTTCACTTTTATTCCCCTGTCCTGAAACTTCCTCTTAGCTATATAGCACTTTATTCTCTATGTCTCTAAAGATTTTACTTACCTGCCTATAGCTTATTTTCCCATCTATCTACATTTTCAAAGTCCCCTCTCTATCAATTTTACAATACTTATTCACTATCAACGTCACTTTTGCCGTGCCTGTCTTATTACCCTGTCTAAAAGCATCCCCACCTATCTGCCGGTGTCATCGCTCATGGGGGCAAATCTTTCTTATTTGCCTATAGTCTTAATCTATCTAGATCTAACATTGTCATCTGCTGATATATTTCTAGATAGTATGATGGTTATCCTTTGCACGTAGCTTCATTAACTATATTGTATATCCAACACTACTGCATATACACCATCTGATCTTTCCATATACTTTACTTATCTATTCCTTTGCATTGGCTTTCTCTGCCCTCTTTTCATATGCAGAAATTACTTTTTATGACCTCGCTGCTTCCATCAGCTAACAAAATGTTACTTTAATTCAGTTCTGTCCTTAATATCTATCTAGATGTTTCCTACGCTGTGTTCTATCTCTGCTTCCACTGTCCCCTTAATCCTCTCTAATTGGCCAATAGCTTGGTGTATTTGTCATCTGCCTAGAGCTGCTCCTCATCTGCACAGCTGGACTGTCCTTAGAAATAACTTCTAGTCTAATATTCTGTTGAACTTGTCCCTGTCACCTAACTAGAAGTACATTTCAGCTCTATCTATATCTTTATTGCCTTTTTAATCCAGAACATGTCCTCTTTGGTGTGCCTCCTTATTTGTTATCCTTTGTATTGATCTATAAATCTAACCTCCTACATCATCAGTCCTTTATACCATGGGTCCTGTAAGGCTTCATGTACACTGCTGCTGGTAAATGGACGTCTAGTAGCAGTTGGGTGTTTTTTTCAGCTGCCCCTGAACTCTCCTCTATGTTATCTTATCAGTACATGAACACAGGTTTGTTTATAGTCGTTGAGTTCAGAAGCATTTTTTGGAAAGCAAAAAAATGTGTTCAGAACGGATGTTCAGAGGCATTTGAAACGTCAAATGCCTGTAACAGCTTTTAAACGCGGTAAGTCACGTTTAGCCGCGTTTCGTTTACAGGCGTATTTCATTTTTGACTATTTGCAAAACGGACGTTTTTAAACGTTGTTTACGATCTGTCAAGTTAAAACGTTCAGGGGAGGTTGTAAAACGTCCAGTGTACATTAAGCCTAACTTGAATATTCCCTCTCCCTATCATCTAGCTACAACTTTCTGGTTATTATCTGTCCTATCATATTCCTGTTCTTTATAGTTATCTGGAAATTTATTTCTCTCTACCATTGCTGCCACTTACATCTATGTAAAGCTTCTCTCTCTCATTCTGCATGTTTTTCATATTCACCTTATTATTCATCTCATCTGCCTGTGTTTGGTATATCTTATTCATCCCATTGCCTGTGTTTGGTATATCTTATTCATCTCATCTGCCTGTGTTTCCTCTTCTTATCTCCTTCCCATCTTTCTTACGCCTCTCATTTGATTGTCTGTCCAGTAACTCTCATCTTCATTTCTTTCATACTGATCTCATCCTCCTTTCTTTCTTCTTCCCTTGATTTGTCTGTCATTCCTCTCATTGTTGTCTGTCTAGCTTTTCTATTCACTTCAGCTACATATCCTTTCAAAGGCTGGCCATGCACTAGAAGAAATTCATTCACGAATGTTAGTTCCATTTTGGAATCATTAGTGGAGTTATACCATAGTGATGAGAGAGTTTGTAGGAGCAGGATGGAAATTTTTTTGGAAGAGAATTTCGAACAGTGAACGTGGTTTTCTTTCGGAAATTACATTCATTCCAAAATTGAATGTTACAAGCATACTAAATGTGGAAGAACTTTTGAAACTCATTGGTTGTACTTATGGGAACTTTTGTACGAATGTTTGAAAATCTACTAGTGCTTAAGTCCTATCCTTTTTACCTCTCATGAGTATGCTTTCTTTCCTCACTTTTCTGCCTTTCCTGGACCTCGTATCCATATGCTTTCCCCCTTCTTTAGTTGTCTATATCCTTACTTTCCTACCTTTCCTTTCCTCTCAACTGTCATCAGTATGCTTTCTTCCTTCTTTTATCGCTGACTCTTTTCTCTCCTCCTCACCTTCCCAACTTTCCTGTACCTCTGATCAGTATGCCTTTCTCCTCCTCCTAATTATTTTTTTTCTCACCGGTCCTATACCTCTCATTTGTCTCTTTCCTCATACCGAATCTTTGCACCTTTCATATACCTCTCATTTGTCTGCTTTTCCTCTCCCTATTATCCGTATGCTTTCCTCACCTTACCACCTTCCCTAGACCTCTTAACTTCTATCAGTAGGCTTTCTGCACTAAACACCTTCCTATCTTTCCTCTTATTAATACCTTTAGTTAGCAAGTATACTTTTCCTCTCCCTTTTCTATTACTTCTTCACCTTTCCTATACTTCTCTTATTTATGTGTTTCCATTCCTTCTAATTTGTCTCTTTCTTTGTTGTCTTATTCCAGCTTTCTTATTCCTCATATCCTTCCGACCTTGCTTTCATGTACTGTATATAGAACTCTCTTCTTATGTAACCAGCATTATCCTCTACTGCTGCTATCATCTACCAAATTGGCATACCAATCTATTCTATTCATACCAACACTGTCCCTGCAGCCATCTACAATTTCCATTGTCTTTTATTAAGATAGCTCCTGTCCCTATAATATATCTTGAAATTACTTTTTAATTCTTGCCTTTTATCTGCCTTTTATCTAGAACATCTCCCGAACTTTCACTGTCATTTACTTAAAATTTTACTGCCCCGCCTATCCTTCTGGAAATATATTCCTCTCTATCTGTATAGCTTCATCATCCCCTGCATCTAGATTTTTGATTTTGTATATCCCGTCTTTATCTCCAACATAATGTACATTTAATCTGGCTAGAAATGACTTCTGCTCTTCTGAGTACAGTATATTTAATTCTTTTAGTCTGCCTTTTCTGTATACTGTATTATCTACATTGGCATCAGTTTAAATATAATCTAATTGATCAACTATCTAGAACAGTGATTCTCAACCTTCTAGTGCCGTGACCCCTTGATAAAATTTCTCAAGTTGTGGGGACCACTAACAGTAAAATTATTTATAGCGTGGGTTGTCAGCACCCAAGGCAAGACAAGTAATTTGCACCCCTAACCCACAGACATTTAGCGCTCCCGGAGTCCTTTTAATGGCAATTATAATCACGGGTAGTGTTACTCACTGTGTCTCCGGCTTCACTGTCTCCAGCTTTGTGGTGTCTCGTAGCAGTGACACCTATGCCGAAATCAGGAGATAGGGTCTCCTCAGCCCCTCATCAGTCAGCTGACCTCTAGTCTTTGCCCCCCAGCCATCCCTTGAACTGAATGGGCGGCTGCGAAGAGGCTGAGTGGGCGGCTGCAGGCTCCAGGAACAGCCCAGCTGGGCGGCCGTGGGCTCCAGGGATAGCCCTGCTGGGTGGCCACAAAAAGGCTTTTGAGAGTGGTGCAGGCTTCAGGACCAGCCCATGATTCGGTGACCCCTGGCAAATCATCATTCGACCCCTGAGGGGGTCCCGATCCCCAGGTTGAGAACCACTGATCTAGAATATCATACTTGTAGTTCAATGTCCATTTAATTTCCTCCTGACTTTTACATGCAGCTCCCTAAAAACATTGGCCATGCCCTATACTATCCCTATATGACTGCACTACAAGGTTATAAGCCAGAAGTTATACATATTACCTTTTATCTCCCTCTATTACAACGACCTAATGCTAGGGTATTTATGTCACCCTACTACCAATAGCTTAAATCGCTAACCTATGCATGAATGACTCAACTTTGTCTTATCTGCCTTACTGTATATCTTATCTACCTATATAGTCACTTCCCTGCTAATATACTTATAGTATTATTTTATATGCCTTATATCTATACATTGTCCGGATTATGTGCCTATTGCCCCATTCTGCAACTCATCTGCCTACAGCTTCATTTCCCTTTTTTGTACTTACAGCTTCTGTCTAATCTACTCATAGCTCCATGGTTCCTTATTGCAATGTATTTAACTATAGCTTCCATGTGCTTAACCACCTATAGCTTTACTCAACCTTATCTGCCTATAGCTTCATTATCCCTCTTAGTGATTTATAACTTTAACATCCAATCTAACTACCTACAGTTGAATCGATCATTCTATCATTTTATTTTATATCACATCTGCTTGTAGGTTTATTGTACATTTATTTAATGTACAGATGACTTTCCTGTCCTATCCATATATCTATTCATTTGTTCATTTCCCTTTATTTTACCTAGGTCTGTAATTGGATGTTTTTTTTTCCTTTATCCGTACCGTTTCCCTTTTTTTCACCTTCGGAATTCACACTTTACCACATTCCATTGTGTCTCTGGATGAAGAAATAACATGTTTTTATCACCCATTAACCAACCATTTGATTGACTGTGGATTGAGTTTTTTCCCTCTAACTTTTTGTATTCTGTTTATCAAGAAAACCATGGCACAGAGGTCACGAGGACATATTTATGTCCAGCTATTTATGATCAATAATATGGATATCAATTTAAAGGAATACAGAGTTTATATAAATACTTGCCTTATATGTATAGATGTAGCATCTCAGAATGAAATTAAAATCTTTATCACCTCATCTTTTTAAAGTGTAGTTAAAGGACTGCTTCAGCACGTGGGGATTTGTGAAGTTAGGGGTACAGGCAATTAGTGAAACTAATAAATTACTCCATCCTCTGCCTAATTGTTCGGATTTTCCTCTTAAAAACAATAGTCAAGGAGCCATTTGGGGTCCTGTCTATCTGTACCCCTGTCTCCCTATTAGGTCCATAGCGATTTTGAGGGACATCTCCAAAAATGGAGGTGTAGGAAGGGGCTCCAGTAATGATTAAAACATTCATGCATTAAAGGTGTTGGGACAGTAAGATGAGCACCATTTACAAAAGCACTCAAAACTCCTTCCCCTATACACAGCTCCACAGGTGGAGGAGCTGCATTGAGTTGTCCTTCAAGGAACATGGTCTTCTTAATGAGTAATACTGTGCCAGATTATCTCAGGATGCCTGTATTAAACATGGCTTAGTGTAGAGATACTTCTGACAGTTCTGACCATAGTACAATTTTACTGCTATCCTTGGGGATTTAGTATTAACAAAAAATGGTTTCACATATAAGACAAAAGAGTAAACTGTGGGACAAACTTACGTGAACTCTCTGTCTAGGATTGTCTCCTGATTGGTTAATTTTTACTATGCTCTTCCCCTTACCACCCCCTTTTTTAAAATATCAAATTCTCAAATTATCTTTTCTCATCTCTCCTTGTTCAATGTATGATTGAAGAAGAGAAGCCAAAACCCAAGTAAGTAGCATTTCTTGAATCCACTGTGTGCTTGCATACTTAAACGCTCTCTGCTGTTTCCAGCATATTTCACATTGCACAAAGCGTTCTTATAATGTGCAGTATATAATTAACAAATGTGCTGTGAATGCAGAGACTGATGGCTGCCTTATGTCACATTCAGGATTCTCTGCATAGTATTGTAAACGGAGGCAGCAACTGTTCCCTGTAGGAGGCAGTGATCAGTGCTGGGACAAGGTCATCCAACAAGTCTCCAAACTGCCCCCTTCCCCACCAAGATCTATGAGTACTACATGTCAGCAACCCACCCCCCAAAAAAAAAATTAAGCACTAATCTGCATGCTTACCCCTAAGCATAAATTACATTTGCAGGCCAAAATTCTCCACAAACAAAAATCCCCCCCTTCTCCCAGTACAATTCCTCCGCCCAAATTCCCCTTCCTATCACAAATTGCCCCCCTCCCAGAAACAAATTTCCCCTCCTAGTACAAATCTCCTCCCTTCTCCCAAATCACAACCCCCAGCACAACCCCCCAAAAGCCCCCCTTCTAGCACAGATGCCCCCCCCTCCCTGCTCTCTCCTCCTCTAAAGATTTGGTTTGTCACTTCCTGTGCTAAGCTGACATGAGTAGTGATGCCGCTGTCACTATTGCTGTCAGCTTGTAGCTCTCCTTGTGGCACCCCCCCCCCCACATAATACCAGCACCCAGGGAAGCCGCCACTCCTGCTACCCCATTGTCCCGATCCTGGCAGTGATGTATACAGGTACACAATCCCCTATCATTCTCTTGCTTTGGTAAATGAGGTGACACTCTGCTGGCTTACATCATCCAATCATGTGTAAGCAAAAGCTTTGCTTTTCTTTTTTAATTTCTTTAAGTATTCTTTGCAAAGTGAATGTTTGCCTCATTCACTAAACTAATGCCTTGTACACACGATCGGATTTCCGATGGAATAAAATCCGATGGAATTTTCCGTCGGAATTCCGATGAAGCTGACTTCCATCAGTCTTGCATACACACTGTCGGACTAAATTGCGACCGTCCAAAACGCGGTGACGTGAAACACTCCGATGAACCGAGAAAAATTAAGTTCAATGCTTCCGAGCATGCGTCGACTTGATTCTGAGCATGCGTGGATTTTTCTATGATGGAATTCCACACAGACGATCGGAATTTCCCATCGGATTTTTTTCCATCAGAAAAATTTAAAACATGTTCTATTTTTTCACTCCGATGGAAAAAAGTACAATGGGGCCCATACACGATCGGAATTTCCGATGAAACAAGTCCATTGGATTTTATTCCATCGGAAATCCGATCGTGTGTACAAGGCATTAGAGAAAATTCCCTTGCAAAGTGACAGCCTATCTGTCTTTAGTAAATCAACCCCTCTATTCAAAGTCTAGAAAATTGGATTTTAAAAATGCTTGCTTTTCAATCTTCAATATTTGCTAACTAAAGAAAGACAGAATTTCCAGGTATACTCAGTGGCTAGATGATATTTTAAGTAATAATTACAATTGTATAAAAGCTCCATAAAAAAAGGTTGTATTGTGCAGTAGGTCAGTATTAAGACAATAAAATGGCAGGGGATGGACCTTATCAGCCTGGGAGAGTCCCCAGAAATCAGAAAGACTGGACATCTCTGTATGTATAAGGAATTGGCCATACACCTTACAATTTGATTATACAACCACTATACAAATTATTTTAGGCTTGGTTTACATATGAGCCACATCCGGCTAACAGCAGGGGTCCGGTGTGTCCTGGTTCACTGTTTCAGGTCCGATTTCAGCCCGAATTTTGGGCTGAATTAGGACCAGAAATGGACCAAAAGATGCACAGCGTTTTTCTGCAAAACGCACCGGACTTGCTGCAGAGATATGTGAACCGGCTCCATAGAGAGAAAATCTCCTGCTATTGCGAATTGGATCGCAATAGTGTGAACCCAGCCTTAGAGTTCTCAAACTTGTATAATACGAGGGATCAATAAGCAACCAAGCAACCATTCCATTAAATTTTTATAGAATCAGGCAGGTTCTTGTTCTAAATAGTTCTTGTTAAATCTAAGAAAAAGATTGTACAATCAGATTGTAATTTGTATTGCCAGCATAAGTTCACCTGTGCTCCACACAGATTCTTGTTCGGCAACCAAGTTTGTATGTGTAAGGTATATATATATATATATATATATATATATATATATATATATATATATATATATATATTACTTTAATAAACCATGGCAAAGAGCAAACAATGTGCAAAAAGCAGAAACATTTAGCAGAAAATCAAACTTCATATTGCTGTAGTCAAAATGGTAAACAATAGTTTTAATTGGTTGCAATGATAAAAAAAACAAAAAAAACAACACTTAGTCCTCTATTAAAAAAGGCAGTATGACTTACACCTCACCTCAAGCTGTAGTAATCACTTACCTTAGCCAGTCACTTCAAGCTTTGGGTAGATATGCATCTCTTCATACCCAGACACCTCACCTCAAATGGTAGCCCCAAATGTATCAAACAATCACTTACTCTTGCACCATATAGTTTTACTCTTCACCATAAGTGCACTGCTCAGATCGATTAACAGATAATTCTGTGTATTTGTGTTGCAGACTCACAGCACCTAAAATCCCAGATGGAGAGAAAGTAGACTTTGATGTAAGTATACTAAGAAAATAAAAAGGGAGAATACCAAAATCATAGATACCATACATTTCCTGCTAAAGGCAGATTGTCATTGCTTCAAAATTGCCAAACCGTTATTTGGAAAATAAATCCACATAAACTCGATAGAACAGTCCATGTCATCTTGGTGAAAGGTGGGACCAGAAGAAGAAGAAGAAGAAGAAGAAGAAGAAGAAGAAGAAGAAGAAGAAGAAGAAGAAGAAGAAGAAGAAGAAGAAAATGGCCGCTCATCTCAAAAGGGATTTTCATGTCCTGTATGGGGAACACAGAACAGTGTTATGCCGCGTACAGACGATCGGACATTCCGACAACAAAACCGTGGATTTTTTTCCGATGGATTTCCGCTCAAACTTGTCTTGCATACACACAGTCAAACAAATGTTGTCAGAAATTGCGAACGTCAAGAACGCGGTGACGTACAACACTAAGACGAGCCGAGAAAAATGAAGTTCAATGATTCTGAGCATGCGTCAAATTGAATCCGAGAATGCGTAGAATTTTTGTGCGTTGAATTGTGTACACACGGTCGGAATTTCCGACAACAACTTTTGTTGTGGGAAAATTTGAGAACCAGCTCTATAATTTTTGTTGTCGGAAATTCCGACAGCAAATGTCCGATGGAGCCTACACACGGTCGGAATTTTCGACCAAAAGCTCCCATCGAACATTTGTTGTCGGAAATTCCGAGTGTGTGTACGCGGCATTAGAATGATTTTGACCCATTTTTGTTTTTGGTTACAGGATATCCAGAAGAAAAGACAGAACAAGGACTTGATTGAGCTGCAGTCATTGATTGATCAGCACTTTGAGGCTCGTAAGAAGGAAGAGGAAGAGCTTATTGGACTGAAGGACAGAATTGTAAGTTATACGCTTGTGACTGAACTTCTCCCAATGTTGTCAAAGGCCTTAATTCTATCACCTGTTTAACATTGTAGTTAGTCCATCATTAGGCCGGGTTCCCACTGCTCTGGCATAGAAGTCGGACGACTTCGGATCCGACTTTGCCCTACGACTTACTCCATGTCCGACTTCAATGAAAGGGATCCAACTTTTATCCGACAATACCAGGCCCTTTGAGTCTGGTATGGGAAACCCCACGCTAAAAAGAAAAAACAACCAGCGTGGGGTCCCCCCCCCCAAGATCATACCAGAATTAAAAATAAAAACGGCGTGGGATTTCCCCAAAAATCCATACCAGACCCTTATCTGAGCACACAGCCCAGCAGGTCAGGAGAGGGGGGAGACAAGCGAGCGCCCCCCCTCCAGAACCATACCAAGCCACATGCCCTCAACATTGGGGGTGGGTGCTTTGGGTCTCTGTGCCCCTGACCCCAAAGCACCTTGTCCCCATGTTGATGGGGACAAGGGTCTCTTCCTGACAACCCTGGGCGGTGATTGTGGGGGTCTGCGGGCAGGGAGCCTATCGGAATCTGGAAGCCCCCTTTAACAAGGGGGCCCCCAGATCCCATTCCCCCACCCTATGTGAATGAGTAGGGGTACACTGTACCCCTACTCATTCACCCCAAAAAAAGTGTCAAAAATACATAAAAACTGTATACATGTTTTTGACAAAGTCCTTTATTAAAAAATAAGGAATGCCCCCATCGTGGTCTGGTATGGATTTTTGATTTTTTTTGGCATGGGGGTTCCCCTTCAAGATTCTGAGAGGACAAGTCTCATGCCACAAGTCAGATCAGTTAAGATGATGATCCAACTTTGATTCGACTTACATTCAAATCAACAAGCTGAAGTCATGCCCAAGTCGGACCAAAGTAGTGCAGAAACCTGTTTCACAGTCGGACCGACCTGTGTTGGATCAGTTAAAGTGATTGCAAAGGTTATTTTTTTTTTTTTTTAAACAAACATGTTATACTTACCTGCTCTGTACAAGGGTTTTGCACAGAGCAGCCCCGATCCTCTTCTTCTGAGGTGCCCAGGCGGCGCTCCTGGCTCCTCCTCCTCATCGGGTGCCCCCATGGAGAGTCGCTTTCCATTGACACAGACAGCAGGACTCGGAACCACCCGTGTCACCGGATTTTATTGACAGCAGCAGGAGCCAATGGCTCCCACTGCTATCAATCTATCTAATGAGGATGGAGACAGCGGCTGGAGTCGCTGGGCTTGTGCACATCGCTGGAACGGACAGGCTTAGGTAAGAAAAATTGGGAGGCTTTGGGAGCAGATGCAACACAGAAGGTTTTTCACCTTAATGCATCTAGAGACTTTACAACCCCATTAAGACAGCTCTCATAGGAAACCATTGATTTATACACGTCATGTGACATGTGCTCCCAAAGTCTGTTGCACCAGTGTGAACCGGGCCTTATTAGTGTGTCAACACATGTATACTCTAATTTGTCCACAAGATGGCAGAGCTTCCATAAATGTTTTTGTAAATTGAATAATTCACAAAGCTTTAAAGAACTTTAAAGAGCTAAAACATTTCCCTCTGGGTGATCCGTGTATATTGATTGCAGTTTTTTTAATTTATTTTTTTACTAACTTTGTACCTTTTTCTGCCTCTAAACACCTGTGTGCATGGACACATGGGCTAACATGCAGGGGCGCGTAGGGGCACGGAAAAATATATGTGCCTGCTGTACCATGTACTTGTATGAGAACATATCCCATTGGACTCCATAAAAAAAAAGGGAATTGTATTCTGGTGTTGCGTCTGATCTCCCCATTTTCTTATGGTTTTCAGGAGAAACGTAGAACTGAGAGAGCAGATCAGCAGAGGGACAGAGCAGAGAAGGAAAAGGAACGCCAGAACAGACTTGCTGTGAGTATTCTCAGAAACACACAATCACAATGGTATATCTTATATGTACCATATTCTCACTTATTCAAATAGTCGGCTTGTAAGACTAATTATTCAGTGGGCAAGTTGCATATGGCAGGGTGGCCATCATTTGGTGTCTGTAGGCACCTTTTACTGTGCATTGCATGTATGTAACCCCCGCACAACACATTGGTACTTTATAATAATATGGACTAATATTAAGGACTTTTATTTTCATACATGTACAGAGGAACCTTGGTTTCTGAGTAATGCGGTTAACGAGCATGTTGAATAAAGAGCAACTTTTTTTTTTTAATTCAAGCTAATGTATTGTGCAGTACCGCATTTGGCCAGAGGTGCGGGGGCGCTGGTGACACTCGGAACAGTTCGGAGCTGGTCGGAAATACTCCGTACCTGAGGGTTTCCGAACCTTTCCGAGGGTTTCTGAGATCAGCCGAGCTGTCCCCGAGTCTTTCAGAGGCTCTCCAGCGCCCCCCCCCCACCTCTGGCCACATGCGGTATTGCATGCCATAGAAGTCAATGCGGAACTAATTATCTTCGTTTCCATTGACTTCTATGGAGAAACTTGCTTTGATATGCGAGTGCTTTGGATTACAAGCATTCTCCTGGAACGGATTATGCTCGTAATCCAAGGTTCCACTGTATTTACAAAGAGTAAAAATAATAAATGTTTTACATCATTTAAAATATCACCAAATATGTTGCATTTTTGGCATGCATATTCTTGAACACTTCTAAATTGTGTAAACACTGTATTGCTTTTAGAGTTAATTATAAATGACTTCCAGTATATCTCAATTCAATATTATAATGCTGCTACAGGAGGAGAAGGCAAGAAGAGAGGAACAGGATGCCATGAGACGTGCTGAGGATGACATGAAGAAGAAGAAGGCTCTGTCTTCCATGGGAGCCACATACAGCAGCTACCTGGCCAAGGTGAGCAGCTCCACCATGTAAAGACAAAGCAAGAATACTGTAAAAATCTCCATTTGGGAAAAATATGTTGATTTGGTAATGATTCCTCTGTAGGCTGACCAGAAGAGAGGCAAGAAGCAAACAGCCCGTGAGCAGAAAAAGAAGATTCTGGCAGATCGTCGTAAGCCCCTGAATGTTGACCACATGAATGATGACAAACTCAGGTAAACATTGATGTTGAGATATCTTTGGGATGTCATTTAATGCTGGACTCCAGGGAAACAGCTAAAATGTCTACAGTATATGAGAGAGGTTGTACCTTCCCGAAGGAATTGTATTTCATTCATCCTGAGATTGACACAGCTCTGCCATACAGCACAACCCTTTATGGCAGGGTAGTAGACCTCATTCTATTCTGATGAAGTTAAGTAACACCAACAGGTCTTGCCCCCCTTTTATTTGTTGCTCCAAAAATCCAGTGATAAGACTTTTAAATCTGACTTTTAATATCCACCCACTGTGACATGTCTCGTTCTGTTTGACCCTTCAGTCATTTTATAAGAACAAAGTTCACAGCAGAAGTTTTTGACTTTACGGCAACAGGGTGCAGAACTGGATACTCCAGTTGAAAGATCTCTATACCAGAGTCTGCAAAAGGTTCAAAAAGCCAGTCGGAATAAACAGTAATTTTTGCCTTGATCTGCAGCAGTTCAGTACGTAAACTTACCTGACCCGTTGACTTTTCTGTAACAGGGACAAGGCTAAGGAGCTGTGGGACTGGCTGTACCAGCTCGAGTCCGAGAAGTTTGAGTTTGGAGAGAAGCTTAAGAAACAGAAATACGAGGTGAGCCAACTACACACAATAATTAAGTCTAAAAGTCAATGCACTACCCCTTTCTTCTGTACATAGGTTTACAAGGATGATGTTATAGTAATATTATTATAATAGTGGTTACATTTCGATATTATGGTAGTCACTGTAGGGTCCTTTGATCGTTTTAGAATGCAAGGCAGCTGTCCATACAATATAAGTTTTTTATAAAAAGCAACACCTATGCAAGTTATCAAACTGCAACTCAAAAATTACACATTAGTTTAAAGATCCTTTGTTTTTGTTTTTATAAATCAATTTTTTTTTTTTATCAAGATCCTTTGTTGATAAAACTTGCAGGACTAAATCTGGACATTTTCTTAATTTTGCCAAAAAGAAGCAAGCTTTGCTGCTACTATTATGTATCTCACAAAATAGGTGAAAACACACTACTGTGAAATATTAATAATAAGCACATTGGAAAAAAAATGATATACATAATGTAAAACATATTTGCAATGTCCAATTTTCAGTCTGCCCTAGCTATATCCAATAATGGAAATGTATAGTGTTGCATTGGCCAAAAAAAAGCATAAACAATGCAAAAACGCAAATTGCGGCAAAATCGTGTGTGCAAAAACGCAAAACACACAGCAAAAAGCACTGCAGAAACTATGAAAAGCAAACTGCATAGGTGGGAGCCGAGCCTAAATACAGAGGTTTTTAAATTGGCCAGCACTGTATTTGACTTCCCACTTAAAGCATATCTAAACCCAAAACAAACATTGATTATATTGCAGCTGAGCTTACCAGTCCCCAGATTTTGTAGCTACATTAGTTTTCTCTGACTTTTTTTTCCTTTAATTTTGGTGATCTTGCCAGTAAGTCTGGCCCAAACAAACTATTTTCCATGACATTGCTATGTGCCCCCTCGTGTGTGCTGTATCATACTGTAGTAGCATTAGCATCATACAGTATGGGGGCACAGTGAGGAAGATTTACTAAAACTGGAGAGTTCAAAATCTGGTGCAGCTCTGCATTGAAACCAATCAGCTTCCAGGTTATATTGCCAAAGCCTAATTAACCAAGCTGAAGTTAGAAGTCGATTGACTAGCACATACAGCTGCAACATCAGTTTCTGAGTGCTCCAGTTTTAGTAAATCTCCCCCTGTGTTTCAGGTAGAAGAATGGGTGGCTGAATACCTGTCTGCTGCTGCACCAAAATCAAGTTGGTCTGAATGCTTCTCTGCCACTCAGGAGAAGCCTTGTATTATTATTATTTTTTTATCAATGAATACAAGGATTTCTCTGATTGGCTGAGGTGGAAATCGTTATGTCAGTGGCTGCCCCTATCGGTCAATAAAGTCTCCTACACAATATCGGATTTTCCACGGACAAAGCGTAGGACTTTTGTCCGAAGGGTGTTGGCTATGAACTTGTCTTTTATACAAACGGCACACAATTGTCAGCCAACAAACACGAACATAGTTACGTACTATGTGATTTTTCAGCTCTTTAGCACCACCCTTTAGGCATCTTCTGCTAATGTCGTGTTTGGTGAGCATTGATTCCGATCATGCATGGTTTGCGTGCGTGTTTGTACTTTGGACTGTGTACACACGCCCGGGAAAATCCGACAACAGACAATTGTCCACGGAAAGTTTTAAAGCCTGCCATCCAACATTTGACCGCGGAAAATCCGACAATTGTCCGATGGAGTGTACAAAAGGTCAGATTTTCAGCCAACAGCCTGTCATTACACAATTCCCGTCGGAAAATCCGATCATGTGTACGAGGCTTTAGAAAGTGTTTAGTGGCTGCAACTTTTACTCTACACAGAAAGTGTTCAGTGGCTGGCATATAATTTGTACATTTAAACTTTGGAGATGTAATAAAAAAAAAATAGGATTTTTATAACAGCTTACCTGTAAAATCCTTTTCTTGGAGTACATCACGGGACACAGAGCAACATAGTCATTACTAATGGGTTATATAGATACCGTCAGGTGCTGGCACTGGCAACTTCCAAAACCGGAAGTACCCTCCCCTATATAAGCCCCTCCCATCCGGGAGCACCTCAGTTTTGTAGCAAAGCAATAAGTGTCCCCAAAGAGGGGCGGGAGCTCTGTGTCCCGTGATGTACTCCAAGAAAAGGATTTTACAGGTAAGCTGTTATAAAAATCCTATTTTCTTTCTCGTACATCACGGGACACAGAGCGACATAGTCATTACTAATGGGATGTCCTAAAGCAATGCCAAATGAGGGGGGGGGATACACCATATATAAGCTGAGCGCTATCAGACATGAGGATCTTTTGCGGCCTGCAACACACTGCGCCCAAAGGCGACATCCTCCTGACTTCTAACGTCCACCTGGTAGAACCTAGTAAACGTGTGTACTGAAGACCATGTTGCGGCCTTACAGATTTGAGCCAGGGAGGCCTGGTGATGCACTGCCCATGAAGTTCCAACTGCTCTCGTGGAGTGCGCTCTAACTTTGAACGGAGGCGGTCTCCTTCTCAAGCCATAGGCTTGTATTATGACCTGTCGAATCCACTTGGCTAAAGTAGATTTTGACGCTGCCTGACCCTTTCTGGGGCCTTCCGGCAGAATAAACAAAGTATCCGTTCTGCGAATCTGAGCAGTGGCTTTTAGATAAGCTTTAACTGCTCTTACTACATCCAAAGAATGCAATAACTTTTCCTCTACCGAAGTAGGTTTGGGGAAAAAAGAAGGAAGAACCACATCTTGGTTCAAATGAAACCTCGATACCACCTTAGGAAGAAAGGCTGGCTGAGGACGTAATACTACTCTGTCCTTATGGATAACCAGATATGGCTCTTTACAGGACATAGCTGCTAATTCCGACACTCTTTTAGCCGAACAAATGGCTACTAGAAAAATCAATTTCCTGGTGAGAAGCACCAAGGAAATATGCTGTAATGGTTCAAATGGTTGTTTCTGTAAAACCGACAGAACCAAGTTTAGATCCCATGGACATATGGGAATATTAACCGGAAGACTAATACGCATCACTCCTTGTATAAAGGCTTTGACTAGTGAATGCGAAGCCAAGGGCTTTTGAAAAAATATTGACAAGGCCGAAATCTGACCCTTGATAGTACTCAAGGCAAGCTTCCTATCTACAGCCCATTGTAAGAAGTCCAGAATCCTACCTATTACGTATTTACGTGGATGCCATTTCTTGGCCTCACACCAGGCGATGTACGCCTTCCAGATTCTATAGTAGATCTGCCTGGATACCGGCTTCCTGGCATTGATCATGGTAGATACCACAGCATTAGAGAGCCCTCTCTTTTTTAGAATGTGGGCTTCAATAGCCAGGCCGTCAAACCTAGGGCTGGTAAGGAAGGGTGGTATATCGGTCCTTGCGAAAGCAGGTCCGGACGATGTGGGAGGGTCCAAGGACTCCCCACAGACATTTTTACAATCTCCGCGTACCATGCTCTTCGGGGCCACGCTGGAGCCACCAGAATCACTGGTTTCTTTTCTACCCTGATTCTGCGGAGTAATCGAGGTAACAATTGTGGCGGTGGAAATGCATATATCAGCTTGAACTGATCCCAAGGGAACACTAGGGCATCCGAGCCGCAAGCTAGGGGATCCCTTGTCCAAGAGACAAACCTGTCCACTTTTGTGTTGAATCTGGATGCTAGCAGATCTACATCCGGTGTTCCCCACCGCTGACATATTGTCCGGAAAACCTCGGGATGAAGGGACCATTCCTCTGGGCATAATTGTTGGCGACTTAGAAAGTCCGCCTTCCAATTCTCCACCCCTGGAATGAATACCGCAGATATGGCTGGGACATATCTTTCTGCCCATCTCAGGATGTAATTTACTTCCCTTTGGGCTGCACGACTCCTGGTGCCCCCCTGACGATTGATATATGCCACTGCTGTGGCATTGTCTGATTGAATTCTGACAGGGGACCCTTGGAGTTTGGATGTCCATGCTACTAGGGCATACCGGGCTGCTCGTATCTCTAAGAGATTGATGGGCAGGGCCTTTTCCGCATCCGACCATCTGCCCTGGAGAGACCATTGCTCCAGTACTGCTCCCCAGCCTATAAGGCTGGCATCTGTAGTGACCACCTTCCAGGAAATCGGACTGAAGGATTTCCCTTTTTCCAGATTCTGGGGAACCAACCACCAGCGGAGGCTCTTGCGAACGGAAGGGGACAAGGACATTGGTAAGTCCAGAGCCTGAACTTTTTTGTTCCAGGCTGACAGTATGGCCCTTTGCAACTTCCTTGAATGGAATTGACCGTAGGGTACTGCTTCGAATGATGCCACCATTTTTCCCAGCAGCCTCATGCACAGGCGTATGGATGGCTGTCTTTTTGAACCCACTAAGTGGATCAAATCTCTCAAAGACAACCCCTTTTCTTGAGGCAAGAAAATTTTTCTCTGGTCTGAATCCAGCCTTAGCCCCAAGTATTCCAGACTTTTGACTGGTTTTAGGGCTGACTTGTCTCGGTTGATAATCCAACCGTGATATTCCAGATACTTGATTGTCTCGTGAACAACCACTTCTAGTTTTTCCACTGAGTGGTCTATCAGCAACAAGTCGTCTAGATATGCCATTATCGTTACACCTCGTGTTCTTAGATTGGCCAATAATGGGGCCAGAATTTTTGTGAACACTCTTGGTGCTGTGGCCAGACCGAAGGGTAAGGCTCTGAACTGAAAATGGCGCCCTTCTACCGCAAAGCGTAGAAATTTTTGGTGGGCTGGAAAGATGGGAATGTGCAAATAAGCATCTTTGATGTCGATCGAGGCTAACCATTCCTCCCCTTGTAGGGCAGTGGCTACCGATCGGATCGACTCCATCCGGAAAGTCCTGATATGTAGGAATTTGTTTAGCCCTTTTAGATTTAATATGGGCCTCACGTCCCCGTTTGGCTTCGGAACTGTAAAGAGGTTTGAGTAAAACCCGCACCCCCATTCTTCCAGGGGAACCTCTATAATTACTGCTTGGAGCAATAATTGTTCCAGTGCCAACAGGAGGGATCCTCTCCTCTGGGGATCCCTTGGCACGTTTGACCTTATAAAGCGGGAAGGAGGGGAGTTTTTTAACTCCAATTTGTATCCCAGATTTACTGCGGAGAGCACCCATCTGTCTCGGATCGTGTCCCGCCAGGTCTCTGTGAACAACTGAAGTCTTCCCCCCACCCGATTGAGTGGGGGCAACCCTTCATGCATTTGACTTTGGGGGAGGTTTTGTACCTCTCCTGCTCCAGGGCTTCTTGTTACCCTGCAACTGTCCCTGATTTTTACCTCCGGGATTTGACCGAGGAGGCCGTCGGAACTGTTTCACAGCCGATGCCCTAGGGACTGGAGAAGCCGGCCTCTTAAAAGAGGGACCTCTAACTCTATTTTTAACCGGCAAAAGTGTACTTTTACCGCTGGAATTTCTCTGGATATACTTGTCCAGGTCTTCCCCAAATAAGCGCTCACCATGAAATGGGAAACTGACCAGCAATTTTTTACAGGGAGCTTCAGCAGACCAGTTTTTGAGCCATAGAAGCCTGCGCATATGTACTACAGACAGCGTAAGGCGGGAGGCCTGATGGATTGAATCCTTTATGGCGTCCACCGCAAAGCATAAGGCTCTAGGTAGATCAGCTAGGGCAAGAGCCTGCTGATCTGGCAAGTCCCTTAAGACCTGTTTCAACTGATCCTTCACTGCTTGGCAGACCCCAATAGCTGCCACTGCTGGTTGTGTTACCAATCCTGCTGTAGAAAAAGCAGATTTTAATAAGGACTCCAATTTTTTATCTATTGGGTCCTTGAACATTTGGACATTATCCACCGGACATGTCAGTGATTTATTCACACAAGAGATGGCTGCGTCCACTATAGGGACCTTCCATTTTCTGATGAACTTATCCTCCATGGGATAGACCACCGGAAATCTCTTAGGGGGAGTAAATATTTTGTCAGGATGCTCCCAATCCTGGTAAATGAGCCCTTCCAGTAAAGGATGGATCGGAAAGGAACAAACAGTCTGGGGAGCTTTTAGCGACCCCAACGAGGAGACAGAAGTGGATGATGGCTCCGCAAGTGGCATTTTAAATGCTGATCGGACCATATTAGTCAGGGACTGAACCCATAATCTTTCAGCATGTGATGCTGAGAATGGCTCTTCCACTGTTGATTCCTCTACAACCGAATCGACCTCATCCTGATCCCCTTCAGGTAGGTCGATCCCTGTATGGGACTGTTGCTCTGTTAACAGGCACTCTGAGGGAGGAGACGGAGATCGGGCGCTTTTCTCCTGTGACAGGGAAGCCGCGATCAATGCTGACAATCTCTCTTCCAGCCCTCCCAGAGCTGAGGAAAAAACCTCCTCTGTTACATACACAGGAGCAGGTGAACTGAGGACAGCCACAGTACCAGGTACTCCTGAGGGTGCTCTACGGTCACTAACCTCTGATTCTTCAGGGGAGACTGGTGCAGCCAAAGCATGCCCAAGATCCTCAGAGCCCGATGGAGACCCCCTATTCCTCCTGGAATTTCTAGTCCCGGAGTTTTTAGACGGCATATTCCTAAACCACAAAGCTGAGGTATTCCAGCCGAAATACACCAGTTACTGACAATAGTCTAGCATAAATGCTGCTATAAGAAACAGTTGGTGTCTACTAATGTGCCTTTCTAGGGGATGCCTGTATCAACCGCTTGCTGTATGCCCTTTTTTAAATGTTGCCAGCTCTGTCTCTGCACTTCATAGCCAGCTCACCACACAATATTGTGATTTTTATCATGCTGGGACGCCCGCACATGCGCAGAAGCGCTGCGGCGCGCACAGAGCGTCATCCCCCAGGCTCCGCCCCCTTTTCCGGCTCACCTCTATATATAGAGGCGCGTGCACGCGCACGGCCACGTGCGCCTTTGGCGCTAATTTCGAAAAAATGGAAACTAGGGACAAGAGCCAGGGCCCCTCTTTGCCGCAGGCCGGGGGATGGACGAGCATTGCAACATGGCAGAGGAAGCAGTTTCCCATGAGAGAACTCACCATCTGCCTGGACTTGCTCTGCTGAGAAGAAACTAGTCCACATGACAAGAAAACATTCCACAGCGGCCTCTAGTGGACAAACACAGGTACCGCAGTCTAATATATTAAATATATATATATAAAAAAAAAATTATTTTTTTTTTTTTCTTGACCACCATTAAAAATTATTACATTTTTTTAGTAGTTACAGGCATGCACAGAATTTTGCGGGAATACCATTAGGTAACAGACAGAAAGACAAATTAGGCTTGGAGGTCCCCTCAATAGAACCAAGTTCCTGGGGGCCCCCACTTACCTGTTCCCCGCCGCAGGACTTTGTTTGGTCCACAAAAGCCCAAACTTCACCTATCACGGCAGGCATTGTAATCAAACCTTCAGGGACCGGGTTCCCAAGGATTCCACTCCCCTGGACCTGTATAGCACCCTGCACAGAAAACATCTTGGTCGTGGGTATGACCAGAGCTCTGGATCCCAGGGTCCAGCTCTCCTAAGAGAAGCATTACAGGCAAAACCTTGCTCTTCTCTGCAAGGCCCGGGTACCGACCGTTTAGCTATGAAGCTTTTTTGGTCGGATCCGGAATAGCTTACTGAGGCCCAAAAGAACCTGTACGCAAGCTCAGTGAAAAACACATGTTTCTTCTTGGCCAACACCTTAGACACTGGCAAAAAACTGAGGTGCTCCCGGATGGGAGGGGCTTATATAGGGGAGGGTACTTCCGGTTTTGGAAGTTGCCAGTGCCAGCACCTGACGGTATCTATATAACCCATTAGTAATGACTATGTCGCTCTGTGTCCCGTGATGTACGAGAAAGAAAAAAAGATTGTAGTAGTAGCAGCAGTGATGCATTTGTGGTGATAAATGTAGGGTCAAATTAGATGGAACATCTTAGAAGCCAGCACACATTATCCTACCAGGCACTTGCTTCCAGTATCCCATTATTCACATGATTATCTTGGTTTTTCTTAGATTACAACCCTGCACAGGAGAGTAGAGGAACTCTCTAAGTTGTAAGTAGAGATGCCTCTTACGAAGGAGGCTAACTCAACTGAACTGTCTGTTCAGGTGTGTGTCAGGGTAGCAGTGGGTACGACCGGGCTTGTGGCTAAAAGCAATGGCCCAAGGAAGGTTTATGGATATAGCAAACCAGGACATCAGGACTACAAAAAGGTTCCATTTTTTTTTTTTTTAGAGCCGTTTTGCTTCTTGTTGCAACAGGCTTACTTTATGATCCAAAATATATATACCGGTAATACTCAAATTTGCTAATTTTAGTTTGTGGAAAAACAAAAAAACAAGAAGGTTGCTCCAGGTGACAGAACACTCCTGGAGGCTTACAGAATGTTCTTGTATACGTTAATTAGTTACGTGGCATAGCGCAGTGTCTTTAGTTGGACACATTTGCAGTAAGAGCTCCTATATTCTTGTGTATAATAACGATTCTGTACTAGAAGGTCCAGGCTAAATCTCAGGTTCATTGTACATCATGAACAGTCTAAAAACTGCTTGGCAAACATTCATGATAAGGATGCTGAACACATGGTAGATGGTTGGTTGTTACATTATGCAACCATTGAACAATCTGTTTTATTATAGCCAATAACAAAATAAACATTTGAAGGCGAATTTTGTGAAGCATATATGAAAAGCATAGTATAATGGTCAACATTTCTCTACCAAACCAATTGGGTTCTTGTCATAAATAAATAGAAAGCCTATCTAAACGAGTATCAAAAATAGTGACTTATCTTTCTATCATATGATAATTTAATACAGAGCCAGAGTGACCCGTAAAATTCTTTTGTAGTCTTGATGTCTTGTGATCCCACTCTTGTTGGGCTATGATTAGGGTAGGTGCCTCTGCTCCATGCCCTAGCCCGGGTGTTAATTAAAGGTAAGTAGCTGTGTGTCCGGAGACATGCCTAGAGGTATTTTTGTGTGTGCAGGTTATTAGCCACTCTGCCACTCTTATCTTGCCTATGTGGATCACCACCCTAGAGAGAGGGCGCCAGGTAACAGCATTCCAACAAGCAACCTAAGGAACCTCTGACAAAGTATCAGGGTGTTGGAGGTAAGGAACTCTGAAGGACTCCGGTATAAATGGTTTGTATGTTGTTTTAACAGGTTACAACACTCAGGAACCGCATTGATCAGCTGCAGAAACAGTAAGTAGTGCTAGATACGACAACATGTTCCTGATTCCAGCCTGCATATTATCCCTCGTCATTTGAAATACAGTTTCTACAGTACAGGCTCAGAATTATCTTATGAATTCAAATTCATTTCTAACCTACTGATATAAAAAAAAAAAAAAAAAAAAGGTTTTATTTGAAAACCAGTAGCCCCTAAAAACAACACTGCATGGATTCCGGTAGGACTGACCATGTTTATAATAAACTATTTGTATTTTCTCAAAAACTCAATTTATCCCAAACAACCAAGCTCACAATGACCAATACATCTATTCTCACCCATAGGTACAATTCCCCTCCATATTTGTTCAATTTCAATTAATGGCTTGTTAAATCTAGGGCTGCTGCACTTTAGGTAGAGGCGGCCATTTTGTGACTTGAAACTTGACAGTGGTTCTTAATGAATCAATTACCTGCTATTTTTCTTTATCTTTCAAAATGGCTACCAGCCCAGTGTGTACTTTATGATGTCATAAAGGAAATTTGTAAATACATACCGGTTCTACTCAACCCTTTTTTGTGCTAACCCAATTTACACACTTCAAAGCATTAAAACAATTACTTAGTGACAATTTAATGTAATATAACTGCATAACATGGACCTATGATGCCTTGCAAATATCACCTAACAACTATGCTCAGCCCAGCCTAGCCACAAGTGTACTGGTCACCAATTAGCAGCAGAGGCTTGACTATCAATTCAGAGAACACAGTTTAAGACTACTTGTTCAGCTCGTAATTTGACAGCCTTCAGCGAGAACAGGTGATCTGTACACTTGTGTCAAGTCTCACCTAGGCTTTATGATTGACCTACCTAATTATGAGACCATGGGGGTCATTTACGAAAGGCAAATCCACTTTGCACTGCAAGTGCGAAGTGCAGTCGCTGTAGATTCGAGGGGGACATGCAAGGAAAATAAAAAAACAGCATTTTAGCTTGCACATGATTGGATGATAAAATCAGCAGAGCTTCCCCTCATTTCAGATCTACCCCTCAGATTTACAGCGACTGCACTTTCAAGTGCACTTTGCACTTGTAGTGCAAAGTGGATTTGCCTTTCGTAAATAACCCCCCATGTGTGCCCTCACAAGCATGGTAGATATCACTGGTCTTGAGAGAGATCACAGGCCAAATAGGACACCACTTCTTCACTCGATATCTCCAGCCTACCATGATATCTCCAGTCTAACCCTGAGCAGCAACGAGTAAGTAAGTGTCAGGTACAGTATATGAGAAGCACACTCTGGTTCTGTCAGCACATACAAGGCCAGGGTCTCTTCACAGCCCATATTAAACTCCAGTAACTGGTTTTACCCAATCCTGATATTGGCCTGTATGATTGTGATGGCAGAATGGTAGCAGTGTGTATTTTGAGACATATATGCATGATATTCTGAAGGGAAGTACAGCATGTGGGAGGAAACGTACAGTCTCTCCCAAACTAACATGAGAACATGGTAAGTGATACTGCTTGTTTGTGTGTATGTAGGGGAAACTAGCAGGACCGTTAAAGCCTAACAAGTGGCTCATTTAAAGAGGTCAATAATAAAAATTTTGGCTACTTTAATACCTGGCAAAATGTCTCTTTTGCTAAATCCATCCAGTTGGATTATGTTAGCCATGTTAAGCTGGAAAGAAGTCCATTACATTGCTTTCCAATGATTCTACCAGCCAGGAAATCAGCTGACCATGTTAAATCCCACCTGTAATAATTAGAATTACAAACATTTAGACTTCCGATATCTGGAACTTTCAGAAAAACAGCTGAAAAATGTTATCATTCTTTCTTTTACATAAGCCAACTTGTGTAGGCTTGGTTTACCATCCTGCAATATCAACAGTATTTTTTCTCTTTCTTGTATTTCTGTTTTAGTCCTCCCTGACCGTCTTCTGTATTTTCTCTTTACTCACCTTAAAAGTTGAACTGAACTAAAAAAAAAAAAAAAGTGCAGATTTGCTAAATTTAGAAATGGCAATTGTGCCCAAGCAGTGCCCTGAATCTTTTTTTACTTTTGGTCTGAAATTCGTCCAGAAAATAGCAGTATACTTCCGGGTACGTAAGGGTGCCTAGGAACCCCTGCACTTACAGCCTTATATCTATACATCTGCAATGTGAGATCTAAGGCACTGTCACCTCTGGTTGCTAGTCTTGACAGATTTGGAGTAATATTTGGTGATATCACTAGTTTGCGGTTCACTGTTCTCTATGCTGGAGGCTCTGACATGAGACAGCAATACCCTGTCCCCACCAAGATGGCCTCCTCCATACAGAGACAGTGTAGAACAAGGCATGGCAAGTTGGTAATGGGAAAAGCTCAGCCACAAGAAGACCAAAGGCAAAGCTATTTACTAGTCCTTTGCCCTCTACCTGCTTTTTTTTTTTTGGCCACATCGTCCAGAATTCAGTTCCTCTTTAATACATTTGCATAACACTAATCATATTTTTTGTATCTGGCATTTTTCTTTTATTGTGTATGTACCCTGTCCACTAACCTGTGCCTATTTATTTCCCATTACAGCAGCAAGAAAGCAGCTGGAGGCAAAGGAAAAGTTGGGGGCCGCTGGAAGTAAACTCCCAAACCAAGACCCCGCCGTGTCAGAGAGCAGCCCTCCTTCACCCACCTTTTACCATCCCCGATCCTGCAGGAAGCTGGCTACACCGAGTGCCCTACAAGATAGTTGTCCTGTCTATCCCTTCGGGCCACCTTTTTCTCTCTGTGGACTGCTCTGTATTATCTCTTCTCTTTTGTAAATAAAGTGTGACGCTTCTTACCCTAATGACATTCCTTGTACTTGTCACAAACACCCCACAGAAGAATGACAGAAATGCTGCCTACCATTAGATAACAAACCTGCAACATGGTCGTGGCCTGTGGGTCTCCATATTATCATATGTGAAAAATGTAGTAACGCTGAAGGACACAGCAAGTTCCGTATGTCACTGGATATGTGGGGAGGGATACATGAAAACAATCTTACCATTAAAGCGTATATCAAGCTAAACATTTCTTTATCTAGTTTTGAATATGGTGGGGGTTTAAAGCATAACTTAGGGTAAAACTTTTATTTTTTTAGGGAACATTGGTTGTGGTTATCTTGATGACAACCTGGGATTCCATCATTTTGGAGGTTTTTCCCTCTCACTTACTGTTTTTGCTATGGGACTGAAAGTGAAAAGTTAAAGGAAATCCAATGGGACACAGATGGCAAAAAAAAAGAAATGCCTTTAGTTCTGCTTTAAAAGGGATAAGTTCACTTTTTGCAGGAAAATAAAAATAAAAAAATGTGCATTTTTTTTGGAGCCTGTAAAGCATTGCACCCGCGATCAGAAGATCGCTGGTGGCATGCAGGTCTCCAGCATAGAAAAATAAAAAATGGCTGCACATCCAAAGTCAAAAGTGCCTTTTATTGCAGACGGTCATAATACACCAGGGACACCAGGTGTTAGTCACGTAGACACATCTGATCTGTGCTTAATCCATGATTAAGCACAAACCAGATGTGTAAAACACGTCTACGTGACCAACACCTGTTGTCCCTGGTGTATTTTGACCATGTGCGATAAAAGGCACTTTTGGAAACTTTGGATGTGCAGCCATTTCTTCTTTTTTTCAAGTTTTTACGGAGGAGGGCTGGGGCTAGCACTCCTACTTGGTTCCAATCAAGGTATTGCACACGCCTGGAGCAGCGGATTACTCTTCTTTTGAGGTCTGCAGCAGAGCCAGTGTATCTGCTTCCCCATACATCCCGTATGGGGAAGCAGATACAATCTGATAAGAAGCATGAATGAACTACCACAGTGCTCTACAGCACAGTGATAGTTCATTGAAAACTACAAGCCAACAGCCGCAAAGGCTGCCAGACCTTGTAGTTTTCCATGCCCAGAGCCCTGTCAATCAGTGACGCGGCCGGCCGGGCGAGAAGAACTCCACTAGCTGCCACAGCGAGGATCAGGGTGGTGCGGGGGGCCGGTCTGTTCGTAACACCCTGAATATGGGTTTAACATGTAACATGTTACGATAGGTGAACTTATCCTTTAAAGCTGGACTCCAGGTATGGTTTTTATTGCATACTGTTATTGGCCCAGCTTGGACCAATGTAAATATACATATTCCTTACTGTGGGACTGTTGTGAAAGTGAAAAAAAAAAGAAATCACTGGAGTAGTCGCTTCTACTACAATGATTGCTGCAGTCTTCTGGGTCCTGAGCAAAGCATCTGCCCCTTCTGCATAGTAACCACATCAGGTCGCCTGCTTGGCACAGCCACCATTCCCTGATTGAACAAGGTGGAGAGGCAGGGTGAAGGCATCACAATCTCCACCTCACCAATAAGTGAACGCCTTGTATTCATAAAAAGACCTTTTGTGAATGGTGTCCATGACAATCGAGTGAACTTCTGTGTACATTATGCAGAACGGTAGCCACTTGGCACAGGACCCAGTAGACCATGGCGATCACTGAAGTTGAACTAGATGTCTTTTTTCAACCAGACTAACTATGTAAGCAGTGCCAGCTACTACAACCATTCTCTTATTGCACAGCAATAAACATACCTGGAGTTCAGCTTTGTTAGGGAGATTTAATCTCGCCTCTTTTTCTTCTGCTGATAAAGATTTCACCAGACCAGAAGTCAGGGAAAATCTGCAATAATCACGAAAACTGACACAGGGTTCAAACCTTCCTATACTCTACTAAAGAAAAACATATGTCACCTTTGGGGAGACTTTCTGCACTATCTATTCTCTCTTATGCTCGTCACCTGGGCAAGAAGACAGGAAATATCACCAATGGGGACACAACAATAAAACCCTGACAAAGGTTCTAATCCATTTCCACTCTACTAAAACGTGTTTTTATTGTCATTGGTGACTGTTGAGCTGCCGAGCTTTAAAAATATAATAAAAATTCCTGAACTGGAAAAGAGAAAGATTAAATTTTTCCTACCTTTCGTATTTTCTGTATATCACAATTAAACGTTAAAAAAAAAAAAAAAAAAGGTGTACACTGCTGGGCTTATTAGCAGAAAAAGGAATTTGTTGATTTAAAAAAACAGAAGTCAGGTCTCAGTGTATTCGTACAGATGAGGGGGAAGCACAAGATATCATAGGCAGCTATTCCAAATTTCCATTGTTCTAAGGGGTACAGCTATTATATGACCTGAGCCAGAATTCTTCAATGTAGTTTCCTGCATTGAGGTGCTCTGCAATATGACAGCCCATTTCTTTTGAATTATCAACACACACAAAACTGTACCTGCTGCATTTACGGCAGCACAGCCCATTAAACTGCATGGTGGAGGCAATTCAATAGGGCATTTGTGAGACGTCTGGTAGTGTGAGTAGTCAGAAGCTTTGTGCCCAATTATTGAAAACTCACATTTTCATTGTTCGTACTAACGCATGCGACAAATTCAAGTCGTTTTTATTTGTGACACTTTTACTGAATGGCGCTATTGTTTTGTCAAATTCATAGAGAATACTGCCACGCCAGTGATAAGGAAATTCGAGGTAAATAGCTTTGCACCGATATAATTATCAGTGCCGATACTAAGCATTTGCAGGAGTATTGGTACTTGTGCAAATGCACCGATACTGAAACCTGATACCTGTAGGCTCAGTTTTCTCAGCTGTCAATGGGATTCCCCCGCTGACAGCTGAAATGTAAACAAAAGAAAGCTGGCAATTATCGGTTAAGAATTGGGGCTGCCGCGTCCTTAACCACTTAAACCCCGGACAATTTTGCAGCTAAAAGGACCAGGCCCCTTTTTGAGATTCGGCACTGCGTCGCTTTAACTGAAAATTGCGCGGTCGTGCGACGTGGCTCCCAAATAAAATTGATGTCCTTTTTTTCCCACAAATAGAGCTTTCTTTTGGTGGTATTTGATCACCTCTGCGGTTTTTATTTTTTGCGCTATAAACAAAAATAGAGCAACAATTTTGAAAAAAATGCAATATTTTTTAATTTTTGCTATAATAAATATCCCCCAAAAATATATAAAAAAAAGCATATTTTTCCACAGTTTAGGCCGATATGTATTCTTCTACATATTTTTGGTAAAAAATAAAATAAATAAATCGCAATAAACGTTTATTGATTGGTTTGCGCAAAAGTTATAGCATCTACAAAATAGGGGATAGTTTTATGGCATATTTATTAATAATTTTTTTTTTTTTACTATTAATGGCGGCGATCTGCGATTTTTATCGTGACTGCAACATTATGGCGGACACATCGGACACCGTCATTTTTACAGCGATCAGTGCTATAAATATGCACTGCTTACTGTGAAAATGACACTGGCAGTGAAGGGTTTAACCTATAGGTGGCGCTGTAGGGGTTAAGTGTGACCTAATGAGTGATTCTAACTGTAGGGGGGAGTGGCTTGGTGTGTGACGTCACTGATCGTCGTTCCCTATGACAGGGAACAGACGATCACTGACATGCCACTGTGAAGTACGGGGAAAGGTTTGTTTACACTTACCTCTCCCCGTTCTTCAGCTCTGTGACCCAATCGCAGGACACCGGCGGTGATCAGGTCCGCGGGTCCCGGTCATGGAGCTTCGGACCCAGTCGCGAGCGCGCGACCCATGTCAGCTGTCAGCGGTGTTCCCCTGCTGACAGCTGAAGTGTAAACAAAACCAGGGACGGACTGACCATTCGGCACTGCCAGGGGTCCAATGATAGAAAATGTCAGAGTCCATGGATGCAGCGCCTGAGGTGTGGTATGACAGATTCCCCCCCTCACACGCACACAGATGGCCCGTGTAGATCCTGGGGCTCTCCCTAACCTGCACTGACAGCTCAGCGAGTGGGAAAATGTGACGGATCAGCTCTCCTCCCCACTGACAGCCAAAGGAAAGAAACGCTGATCCCTGGCCACCTCAGCCACCTAGGACATGAGCAGTTCCAGTGATGGTAGCAGTGCTCAGGGGGAGAAGAACAGGCACAAACATTGTACACTGTGATGATCTCCCTCCTGATGCAGGACTTACAGGTGAGGCGCTGTAGATAATTGGTGCTTGGTTCAGGGGCAGGTGGCGAGAGACATCAATTAACACAATTGTGGTGCTGGAAGAAAAGGATGAGGAGGGGGGGGGGGGTAGGTTGGTGTGGATGACTGCATGGTCTTGCTCGGCCTGTAAAAAACACCACCACTTTGCAGGAGAGATGTTTGCAACGACTCTAACAATTCTGACAGATCCACATACACCTTACTGAACACTACATAAATCTGTCATGAGTTCTGCCGTTCAAAATATGGGAGCGCCACACTACAATTTGTACAGTTCTTTAAAAGATTTTATTTCGCAACAGTCAACGCGTTTCAGGAGCTCAATACCCCTCCTTTAATCAGGGCTAAAATACAGATCATGCAGGGACCTGAATTGGAAACACTGCAAATAAAACATTTTTTTAGGTCCCGGTATGTTCATGATCCGTATTTTAGACCTGGTAAAGGGGGTGTTGAGCCCCTAAAACATGTTGGATGTTGCAACATAAAATCTTTAAAGTGACTATACAAACTAGTGTGGCGCTCCCATCTTTTCAAAATTTTAGCAAACTTCTGAGCATCCAGCAGGACCCCGCGGTTGCAGTTTCCAGGACAACACACCACCTATTATGTTAGTACATATCACCATAAGGTTCAGCGCTCCTATACCACAAAAAGTCCTGGCATCTGTCACACAACTTGCAAGGCGGACTTCTAAAAGACTGTCATGAGTATGCACACTGTGGTCTGATGTAGCATAGGTGTGTTGAAGAGCCATTCTAGATTATTGGCACTTTGTGTTAAGGTATATTAGTAGGTAATATGTTTTATATCATTTGGATTAAGTAGGTAAACCATGCTGTTTTTTTTTTTTACTGTCTCACTGGGAAGATTTCACTTCACTTCGGCTACTTTCACACGGCAGCGTCCAGCCGCTAGCGCTTTTCGGCGGCTCGTTTTTGCAGTGCTTTTCGGCCGCTAGAGGGGCACTTTTAACCCCAAAGAAGGAGTAAAGGCGCCTGTGTTGCTACACTTTCAAAGCGCTTTTACAGCGCTCCCAAACCACCCCAAAGATGCTGCTATGCAATTTTCTGTAGATTTTTTCCTTCAGATTTACTAAAACCATATATTATGAGGTCTAACCTTAAGAGTTTCAATTTGTATGCAGTCAGGCAGACCCTTGCACTACATGGTTTTGGTAAATCTAAAGGAAATCAGACAGCAAAAGTTGTATAATGTGTATGGGGTCTTACACAACTCCTGTGTTAGTGCTCCCATTCTGGGTGAAGGAGTAACACCTTTGGACAGCTGCATTGCCAATTGGAGGGAAGTGTTAGATGTACTAGCACATTTAGATACACTGACAAATTGAAGCCAAACTTCAGCTCACACTGCAGTTACAGCAACAGTTTTTTTCCTTTGGGGAAAACTGGTATGCTGCAATACAATCAATACTTGCTTTTGGGTTTAATACCACTTTAACTGTTTCCCAAATCAGTTACATTAAAGGCATTCCTTAAGTTATTATGGTTACAGTTACTAGTGTGCGTATGTTAGCTCCCAGCCGAACTGTCAATCCATCAAATGACTGGTGCCATGTCTAATCACATGTGCAGCACCATGGCAACTGCAGACCAAAAAGAGGCAAAGATAGCAACTTCCTACCTTTAAATAAATATTTAAAATATTGCAGTCTAGCAGTCCTTAAAGTAGAACTATAGGTAAAACTTTTTTCATTTTGGACAGAGCAAGGGACCCGTCAAATGTTTTTTTGCCATCTATGTCCCATTTTGAAGATTTTCCTTCACTTCCTATCTCATAGCCAAACAGGAAGTGAGAAGAAATCCTTGCAAATTTAGGGAATTCCTTGAGGAGCCCCAGGTCACCAGAACTAGTGTCCCCATTGGAAGATTTCCTCTCTATTACTTTTCTGGGGACAACCCAAAATGTGGGACTTTTACTTTCAATGATAATGGTAAACAGGACAAATATATAGAGAGAGAGAGGGGGAATCTCCTTAAATAGGGGCATAGACGGCAATAAAAACTGACAGGGGTTCTAATCCCTCTCCATTGCATCGGGACAAACAAAAAAAAAAGTTTTGCCTTTAGTTATACTTTAAGGGTGGCGTCCCACAATATTACAACATCTACATTTTTATCCACGGTTATCCTTTTTCCTGCAAATTTTGTATGTTAGCCAATTGTATAGCACTGATCGCTGTATAAATGTCAATGGTCCCAAAAATGTGTCAAAAGTGTCCGATCTGTCCACCGCAATATCGCAGTCCTGCTTAGAAAAAAAAAAAAAAAAAAACGCAGATCACCGCCATTACTAGTAAATTTATCTTTTGTCCTGAAAATTTGTGGTGTACAACCTGGTATGCAAGGATGGCCCTAGGCTTTCCTTTGCCTATAGCCTCAGTGTGAAATCTAAAGCACTACTGCCATAGACTGCTAATCTCAGGAGATTTGGTGAGATCAGTGCTGTGCTCCTCTCTTTGCTAGAGGCTCTGACAGGAGGATGCAAAACCCTGCCTTTACCAAGATGGCCGACTCCAAAACACTCCAAAACAAGACATGGAGGGTTATTTACTAAAGGCTAATCCACTTTGCACTACAAGTGCAAAGTGCACTTGGAAGTGAAGTCGCTGTAAATCTGAGGGGTAGATCTGAAATGAGGGGAAGCTCTGCTGATTTTATTATCCAATCATGTGCAAGCTAAAATGCCGTTTTTTATTTTCCTTGCATGTCCTGCTCGGATCTACAGCGACTGCACTTCCAAGTGCACTTTTCACTTGTAGTGCAAAGTGAATTTGCCTTTCGTAAATAACCCCCATGGTATCAATAATGGGGAAAGGATCAGCTGCAGGGAGCCAACCGGCAAGGCTGCTGACAAGACATACAGTGAGGGGAAAAAGTATTTGATCCCCTGATGATTTGTACGTTTGCCCACTGACAAAGAAATAATTAGAGGAATGAAGCAGCAGACAGAAATGACACTTGGTGCTCTTGAGACAAATACACATTATAGAGGGATATGCTTTGTTCATATTTCATGTCTGAGGTTTACAACCACTTTTAGGCTGCTGAGGATCTCAAAGGAGTCTTGGTCTGACAAAATACTGTACATTGCATCACCAATCAGCATTGTATGAATATTTTGTTCAGCACAAGAAATTAGGGCCAGACAGACAGTTTGAATCTTGGCCGATTCAGCAGGAACCGGCAGAGATTTAAACCGTGTGTGGGCAGGCTGAACATCAGCCTGCGGGATTCACTTGCGATCATCTCTAGTGGCTGCTAAAGCCGCTAGGAATAATCACTAGAGGTCGGCCGATATATCGGCCGATATTTAGGCATTTTTGATAAATCGGCTTTGGCCGATTATTATGAAAACTGGGCCGATATATTTCACTGGCTGCCCTTCCTCCTCCCTCCTCCCTCCTCCACACTCAGCAGCATCAAGCGCCGTGCTGTGTGTGTGTGAAACTGAAAGTAAGAGGAGAGAGAGAGGAGCTGTCAGCTTGATGTCGGGGGTGGGCGGGACCCAGCAGATATATTACACCAGCCAATGGGATGGTATCTGGGCGGGCCACTACGTCTAAAGCAGCCCAATCATTGGCAGGTGTAATTTAGCTGCTGGGTCCCGCCCACCCCCACATCGAGCACATTGAGCTCAATTCTAACAGCTCTCTCTCCTCTCCGTCAGTTTCACACATTACACTCGGCTTAGTGTGCCATCTGTCAGTGCCCCCAGCCAGTGCCATCTGTCAGTGCCCCCAGCCAGTGCCACCCAAATCAGTGCCACCGCCAATCGGTGCCATCTGTCAGTGCCAATCAGTGCCATCCAAATCAGTGCCACCAGCCAGTATCAGTGCCATCTGTCAGTGCCCCCAGCCAGTGCCACCAGCCAGTGTCAATCAGTGCCATCGGTCAGTGCCAGTGCCATCTGTCAGTGCCACCCAAATCAGTGCCACCGCCAATCGGTGCCACCTGTCAGTGCCACCAGGCAGTGCCAATCAGTGCCACCAGCCAGTGCCACCGCCAATCGGTGCCATCTGTCAGTGCCACCGCCAATCGGTGCCATCTGTCAGTGCCACCGCCAATCGGTGCCATCTGTCAGTGCCACCGCCAATCGGTGCCACCAGCCAGTGCCAACCAGTTCCAATTGCAAGTGCCACTGCCAATCAGTGCCATCTGTCCCAAACTAGTGCCATCTGTCAGTTCCAAACCAGTGCCCCCTGCTGCCAATCGGTGCCATCTGTCAGTTCCAAACCAGTACCACCTGTCAATGCCAGCCAGTGCCGCCTGCCAGTGCCATCTGTCAGTTCCAAACCAGTGCCACCTGCCAGTGCCAATAGTGCCATCTGTCAGTTCCAAACCAGTACCACCTGCCAATGCCAGCCAGTGCCGCCTGCCAGTGCCATCTGTCAGTTCCAAACCAGTGCCACCTGCCAGCGCCAATAGTGCCACCTGCCAGTGCCATCTGTCAGTTCCAAACCAGTGCCACCAACCAGCGCCATCTGTACTGAGGACATCAAGTGTGTGCTAGAGTGACAGGAGTAAGCAGGAAGGAATGGAGTGGGTGAGGCGTTTTTTTTTTTTTTTTAATCGGCCTAAAATATCGGCCACAAAAATCGGCATCATATATCGGCCATCGGCCGCCCCAATTTCTAAATATCGGCATCGGCCAGAGAAAAACCCATATCGGTCGACCTCTAATAATCACTCTTTTCTCCTGGCAGAAACGGCTTCCCGCACCCAGGGAGCAGACAATTGCTGTCAGCACCATCTGTGTTGATGGGGGGAATTGTACAAATTTCTTTCCTACAACCCGTGGTTGCAGGAAAAAAAATTCACACCGTCAATGGCCTGCCTAACATCCATTTGCATGGGCAGTGATACCTTAAAACACAGAGGGAACACAGAAGCAAGCTCTCATGTGAAGAGAAGCCTACCAAACCATGTGCACAGGCACAAATGGGTTCATTTACTAAAGACAAATAGACTGTGCACTTTGCAAGTGCAGTTGCTCCAGAACTTAGTAAATGAGCAGAATCTCTGCTGACTTCCATCATTCAATCATGTGAAAGCAAAAAAAATGCAGTTTATTTATTTCCCTTGCATGTGAATGGTTATTTTTTTGCAAAGTGAAGCTCTGCTGACTTCCATCATCCAATCATGTGCAAGCAAAAAAAAAAAATGCAGTTTATTTTCCTTGCATGTGATTGGGCATTCTTTGCAAAGTGAAGTTTTACCTTATTTACCAAGCTCTGGAGCAAATGCAAAGTGCACAGTCTATTTGCCTTTAGTAAATCAAAGTGTTTCAAAGTGCAAATCAAAGTGTTTATAAAGTGAGCTTTTTCTTTGCACCCAAAATATACAAAGCAACAAGTAAAATCATTTTATTTGCCAATCAGCTATACACTATATTTACAAAAGTATAAACAATGTAATAAATAAAATGTATGAAAACATGAAGTACTTTACCTTTTTGTCTAGCCTAACATTTAGATTTTTTTCCCTACTGTAGTTTAACACTAATCACAAGATGTAAAAACATGTCAAGTTGAAAGGAAAAAACCTAAAGGTGTGTAGTAACTTCCTATTTCAGTGTTCTGGAGACAAATTGGTTTTAATGAGTGGGCTGAGACAATAATTCATCGACGTCTACCTTAAGATTGGTTGTGGAAAGGCGCAATGCTTGCAGAAGTGTGCGATTCGAGATATTATTCCTGTATTTGGACTTAATGTGATTCAAATCAGAAAACGCTTTCTCACAAATATAGGTACTGCCAAACATTGAAGCAACTTTCAGTCCCAAGTCCCGTAAATTTGGATATCTTTCTTTAGGAAGAATTTTAAAGAATGGTATCCCTGACTCAGCCCGGGAAGCCAGGAATACATCAGCCTGTACTTCACATAATTCCATTTGATAATGGGCATCTGCAGCAATTATATCCACAGTGAGCGGACTACTGAACAATCTGAAGCTGCAATTCAGCTCATTAAATTCCTGGAACCTGGCACTGAAGTTCTCAATAAGAATCTCGATCTTTGGGATAAACCTGTTAAAGTCTAAAATGCACCCAGTGTCTTTCATCTCGTAGAAAAGTTCACTGCAGCAACTTAAATGAATCAGTTCATTCCTCAATAGATTCAGTTTTAGGAGCATGAGCTTGTTTTTGAAGGCAGAAATATGCTTGAAGAGCTGGTTAATGTTCTGCTCTCTCTCCTGCAAGCTCGTGTTCAGAGTGTTCAAACTTTGTGTGATGTCCGTTAGGAAGGCCAGAGAGCAGAGGAAGTCTGTGTCGCAGAGACGCATCTCTAAGACTGGATCCGATTTCAACTCAACCAGAAATAAGTAAATTTCCTTTCGAAACCTGAAGAATTTTGAGAGGTAGCCTCCTTCGCTCAACCAGCGGAGGTTTCGATTTTGGGGCAAATCAGAACTAGCTGCTTCCAGTTCCTCCAGCAGTGCCTTAAACCTCCTGCGAGTCACACCACATTTCTTGTCTCTGATCAAATTTGTTACTTTTATAACAACTTCCATTACATCTGCCATTTTTAACAAGGTTCCCACCAAACCTTCCTCATGTACGATGCAGTGTAACAACAAGCAACCAAAACCATCTCTCCTAAGTAGTGCAGCAAGCACAGAGTTTTTTAAACATGTAGATTTGCAACCATCGGTCATAATGCTTATGCACCGTTCCAGGCCGCCATAATCTCCCAGCGCAATCTTTACTTCTTCGTAAATGTCTTCGTCCTTTGCAACTCCTTGCAGGGGTGTCAGATGCAACAATTCCTCCGAGGTATTAAAGTTCTCATCCACTGTCCGGACGCAGATGATAAGCTGGCCGGTGCCGGTTATGTCTACATTTTCATCGACAGCAATGGAAAAGTAAGTGCAGTTCTTGATGGCCTCGTGGACTTTCTGAGTGATGTACTGATCCATGACGGAAATACGCCGGGCCACCGTTTGATGGGAGAGTGAAACAGACTCAAAACTTTTCGCCATTTCTTCGTTACCAAAAGCACGAGCCATTTTTACGGCACATTCCTTGATAAACGCGCCATCGCTGAACGCTTTTTTCCTTTTCACAATCTCCTCACAGATCAGGAAGGAGGCCTTGATGGCGGCCTTTTCTGTGTTTAGGGCTGGTTCAGGCAAAGGGGCTTGGCTGCTCAGTTTGCTTTTTAAGTCACTGATTACTGCAAGCCTCAGTTCCCCGGTATACTTGGAGAATTGGAATTCATGCTGAGACACATAATGTCTTTTTACATTGTACTCCTTGCAGACAGCCAGGATCTGGAAACATACTAAGCACTGGGGCTTATTCTTAGTTTTCACAAACAAGTAATCTGTCTCCCAACGTTCTTTGAAAGCCCGATTTTCACTATCCACCTTTCGATGCCGAGGGGTGCTAGTCTTTGGTACATGGCCAGCAGGAGGAACCTAGAACATGATGTAAATATGAATTATCAAACCAGAAATATATAACCACATCCATCCCTTCATTGCATTGTGCAAAATGACACTATGGCTTACACAGAGCAGAATCTGGGAAGCTACAACTGCATCATAGGAACCTATTTGTTACTTTATTCAGATGTACTCAGCTAGAACCTTCAAAAAGGGAAAAGAACAGCTACACATAAGGATTCAAATTTAAATTCATGGATGTGCAGATACAAGAGGCACACAAGAAATGAATGAGGAAAAAAAAAAAAAAAAAAAAAAAAAAAAAAAGGGAAGTTATGTAATCATTCTACATACAAATTAAATGGTTTATGAGGATTCCTAAAATCCTTGCACTCTGTTACAATGAAACTCAGCACTTGTAATGTAGGCTGCTCAGAGGTATTGTTTGGGATGTGATCTGTCTGCCAGATCACCAGCTGTGTTGCTCCCTGCATAGTTGCCAACATTTCCCCAAAAATTTTAGGGACACTTTTTGCCAGAAACCCAGTGTAGGCGGAGTCGTATGTTAATTAGGGGCATTCATTTTGTGGGGGTATCTAAAGACAAAAAAGTTGTAACACGTTCTGCGCGCCATGGCGATAATGGGCATGGCTTAAAATTACGCTAAATATTGGGCATGGCTTAAAAGGGGGTGCGTTTACATCTGCCTGTCAATAGGGATGCATGAACCTTCCCATCAGGTCCACCTGAAAAACTAACAGCAGGGTTCATACACATTTTTACCAATGAAATTCCATGACTTTTCCATGACTTTTCCATGACTTCACGTATAAATATTCATGACCTTATGTTTCATGAAATGTCTATGTATACATGTTAAATAAGAAGAAAATCCATGTCACACCCAGCATATTTTTACTAATATAAATTAGGGCTGTTACTGATTAAAATTTATATGTTCGATTAATCGTTTTTTCTTTTAAATCGATTAAACGACTAATTTTGATTAATTAATTATAACGCACGCACAGATCCAACTACTTTAGCTGATCTCCTTGCATTGCAACTCTGCATTAGTCAGTGGTAAATGTGGTATACACTATATACAATCACCCGACACTAGTTAGTTTCCACAATCCATGACTTAACTTCACAGTTCACACAAATAAATTCAAACTGTAGTACTGACGTCAGTACAGTACAGACACCCCCAGTGCAGACCTCCCAGTACAGACACCCCCAGTAGTACAGCCACCCCCAGTGCAGACCTCTCAGTACAGACACCCCCAGTGCAGACCTCCCAGTGCAGACCTCCCAGTACAGACACCCCCAGTGCAGACCTCCCAGTACAGACACCCCCAGTAGTACAGCCACCCCCAGTACAGACCTCCCAGTACAGACCTCCCAGTACAGACACCCCCAGTGCAGACACCCCCAGTACAGACCTCCCAGTGCAGACACCCCCAGCGCAGACACCCCCAGTAGTACAGCCACCCCCAGTGCAGACCTCCCAGTGCAGACCTCCCAGTGCAGACACCCCCAGTACAGACCTCCCAGTAGTACAGCCACCCCCAGTGCAGACCTTGCAGTGCAGACCTCCCAGTACAGACACCCCCAGTAGTACAGCCACCCCCAGTGCAGACACCCCCAGTGCAGACACCCCCAGTGCAGACACCCCCAGTGCAGACACCCCCAGTGCAGACACCCTCAGTGCAGACACCCTCAGTGCAGACACCCTCAGTGCAGACACCCCCAGTAGTACAGCCACATCCAGTGCAGACACCCCCAGTGCAGACCTCTCAGTACAGACCTCCAAGTACAGACACCCCCCAGTAATGCAGGCACCCCCCCACCCCTTACAGACCTCAGAACAGCAATACACGGCGCAGTGTGTGTCCCTCCAGTTCCTGCTGACGTCAGCGTGCCGCTAAGCCAATAGGCTGCCGCTGGGTGTACCAAGATGGCCGCGGCTCCGGAGATAGGCCGAAGCCGCGGCCTTTCCTAATGGCCGAGGCCCCGGAGCGCTCCGGGGATCGCGCCGTGTGCCGATCCGAACAGGATGACCTGTTCGGATCACGGATCGCTTACGATCCGTTGCACGACTAGTAGTGACTAAAATATTCCATGACTTTTCCAAAACTTAGTGGATTCAGTCATTTTCCAAAACTTTTCCAGGCCTGGAAAGTGCCATGTCAAAATCCCATGACTTTTCCAGGAATTTAATGACCGTACGAACCCTGTAACAGGCAGACCTGATTGGACCCACTGTGTGAAAGGGGCCTCAGTGACTGTGTCAGCAAGGAGTGACTGTGTTAAACTGCACTGCCCAATTTCTCACAATCCAGTGAATTCTGCATTTAAAAAAAAAAAAAAAAAGTCCCCCTGTAACTTCAGAGCCCTCCCCCCACCCGGACCTTCAGAGCCCTCCCTCCGACCTTCAGAGCCCTCCCCCCGACCTTCAGAGCCCTCCCCCCGACCTTCAGAGCCCTCCCCCCGACCTTCAGAGCCCTCCCCCCGACCTTCAGAGCCCTCCCCCGCTTCACCATTAGAGCCCCCCCCCCCTTTACCTTCAGAGCCCTCCCAATGCTGGAACTGTGCATAGTGGGGAAGGAGAGGAGGAAATAAGGGACCATCTCGTTCTAGATCAGACATCACAGGGCAGATGAGAAGGGGGCTGGGCAGATGGAAACAGCAATGGTTCTACTTAGAAGCTGAGAGACAAGGAGAGCCATTGCTGTGAAGAGCAGAATAGTCTGTGCTGGGACTCCGGACACTGCTGTCATGTGCCAAGCATTTAAGGAGGTTGAAAATACCACAGGAATGGTACACAGACTCTGACTGGACCAACCTCCCACTGACATCACAGTTGGAGCCTGCATATTACAGGACAGCTGCACCCCCATCCCCGCCCACTCACACAGCAAAGGCAGTAAGGAGAAGACAGGCTCCTCCTACCTAGGGGGTGTTCTATCAGACCTCCACCACAGGAAAATTGCTAATGAAAGTTACTGCTGGGGGAGGGAGAGGAGATTCGTCCTGATCTCTGTCTGCAGTGTCCGTGTTCGGGTCTGATATCCGGGACTTTGTCCAAAGACATGCTGGGACATTTGACCAAAGTCCGTGAATGTCCCGGCAAATCCGTGAGTGTTGGCAACTATGTCCATGTATACAATTTATAGCACAATTGAATCATCTTACATTGAAGTATATGTAAAGCAAGCCATTCAGTTCATAATAGAACTTTTTTTTATAAAATACCTTCCCCCCCACACCCCCTCTTTTTTTTTTTTTTTAAATGATCACGTTCCCTCTGTTCTTAGCTGCATAAGAGCTCGGGGAGGAGAAACGGCATCACACTGGTCTTCCCAGTGAATGGCTGTGCAGGGAGGGGGAGCGTGTTGGGACAAGTCTGATCAAAAAAGAAGAGCGCACCGAGTTCCCAGCCTAGCTATAGAACTGACCGCGGTGTGTTCTCCTGCTTAGTTTGGTCAGTTTTTAAAAAAAGCAGAGGGACTGGCAGGAACACCAGGGGATTTCACACAAAGGAGGCAATACAAAGACAACAGAATACTCTAATATACAAGTACATGGTACAACAGGCACATATCAGGAATATGAAATGTTTGATTTACATACTAATACCGTACTGCAGTCAGGCAGCATATAAAGTAAAAACAAACCTGCCACATATTTTTGCAGTTAGACTTCAGGTCTCACACAAACTTTCCTGCGGTCAGACACATCCCACTCAATACTGTTCTAATCAACATTGCTCTCAATCCCTGAGAAGGGCTGTGATTAGAGCAGTGTTCAGGAGTTGTAATGTAGAACTGGGTGGCTGCTAATGTGTGAGAGCAATAGTCTGATCCTCCCTAGAGCTGACAGCACAGGATTTTTTAAATATACGGTACCAGATATATATAAAAAAAACATATTTACTACAATATAATGTACATAGCCTGTTTGTATCACTATAAATACATAAGAGGGTTCCGTTGGGCTTTAAAAAGATTAGGGTAGCCTCTAACTGCATTTATTTTGCACTGTCTTATGTTCATCCTTTTTATTGTCCGTTGTACCTCAATGCCGTGGATCTCCTTTAGTCGGGTTGCAGCCACTGCCTGTGAACATGCATGCTCTTCAGCGAGTTATGTGCCTCTGCATGGAGGCTTGCAGTCTCTGCAGCAGTGGTAGACAACCCATAGATTGCGGGTGACAGGTAGATTACGTTCACGTTCCTGCCTTGCTGACCCTAAACTGCTCCTCTCCCACCTGCTAATCAGCGCAGGGAAGCGATGATATGAGGCGTGTGTTTGGACACGCTGGGTGGCGGAAGCTTTCCCCGACCCTCAGCATGCCCCTTGTATATGTGCGGATGCAGAGCAGGGAATGCCGACTTTGACAGCATTAAGATGGGATAGCTTAGATGGGTTTGGACTCGTGTTCGAACACACCTGAGCTCATCACGAATGTACTGTACTGACCTCTGCGCACCGCCCTGCATCCCACAAACCTCTGCGCACCGCCCTGCATCCCACGGACCTCTGCACACCGCCCCGCAGATAGAAATTGTGCATGAAATTGAAAACCCGTTTTTTCACTGAAGTCAACTTTTGAGGCAGGCCAAGTTTATATTTTTACAGTGATATTGTTTTATTATATTTTTATATGGGTGGAGCCATGAAGATCAATACTTCATGTCCCTATGCCCAGAAACAAATCCAGAACCACTGGTCTATGGTCCAAATACAGCCCGATATCATAAATCATGGGTCTCCAAACATTCTAAACAAAGGACCAGTCTACCATCTTTCAGACTTTAGTGTGGCCAGAGAGTAGAAAATGCCCAAGTGTCGG
Source organism: Rana muscosa (assembly GCA_029206835.1). Classification (NCBI taxonomy): domain Eukaryota; kingdom Metazoa; phylum Chordata; class Amphibia; order Anura; family Ranidae; genus Rana; species Rana muscosa. The sequence goes on along the minus strand of CM055119.1, from coordinate 117,875,997 downwards.
GGGAGAATGGTGCCCCACCGTCTGTGTGGGGGGTGTTGTACAATGGTGCCCTGTCATCTGTGTTGGGGAAAGGGGGGGGGGGGAAGTGGCGCCCCCGTTGCCAGGTGTCAGTAGGGGGGGAAGTGGCGCCCCCGTCGCCAGTAGGGGAGAGGGGCGCCCCCGTCGCCAGTGTCAGTAGGGGAGAGGGGCGCCCCCGTCGCCAGTGTCAGTAGGGGAGAGTGGCGCCCCCGTCGCCAGTGTCAGTAGGGGAGAGTGGCGCCCCCGTCGCCAGTGTCAGTAGGGGAGAGTGGCGCCCCATTGTTGGTGTCATTAGATTAAAAAATGCCCCAAGGGCCAAACAATGGCAACCAAAAGGACCACAATTTGCAGACTGATGTTGCAGAGCTATTCATTCCAAACTGCATACAGCCATTTTGTCAGGCTTTGGATAAATATTACTGAACATTCAGTAAACGAGCTTTAAACCACCTTTTCACTTACCTCTGTAACTGCAGGCACTGGGGAGCAATTCATCTTCAAGTTCAAATCAGAAGCACTGAAGTCATTCAAGTCAGGTATCAGCTCCACTTTTTCTCTGCGTCTGCTCTGTGTTAAAACAAATGATTAATTTTCATAATCGATTAGTTGGCCGATTATTGGTTCGATTAATCGAAGCAATAGATAAAAAAATAACTCAAAAAAGTGTGGTGTATAAATTGATAATATGTAAAGTTTAAAAAAAAAAAAAAAAAAAAAAAAAAAAACACAATGTATTCTTCAATATCTATATGCAATGGTAAATATGAATAGCCGCTATTTGGTTAGGGAACAAAATATTGAATCCACTCTGAGAACAACAGAAGAGATGTATTTACAATCAGAGTTTAAATGTGGTACATTATTGGACTTCGGCCCCTTTCACACTGGGGCGGTGGGGGCGTCGGCGGTAAAGCGCCGCTATTTTTAGCGGCACTTTACCGTCGTTTTCACGCCGCTATTCGGCTGCTAGCGGGGTGCTTTTAACCCCCGCTAGCGTTCGAAAAAGTGTTAAAACCACCCGCAAAGCGCTGCTATAGCAGCGCTTTGCCGGCGGTATAGCCGCGCTGCCCATTCATTTCAATGGGCAGGAGTGGTGGAGGAGCGGTATACACCCACCACTCCAAAGATGTTGCTAGCAGGACTTTTTTTAGCGTCCTGCCAGCGCACCGCTCCAGTATGAAAGCCCTCTGGCTTTCACATTGGAGAGACAGGAGCGGCTCTTTCAGGGCACTATTTTTAGCGCTGTAGCGCCTGCAAAGTGCCCCAGTGTGAAAGGGGTCTTAGAGATCAAAATTTTTATTTAAAAGACATTTATTTTTTTAAAGACCTGTTTTGCAGATTTTCAGACAGGAGAGTAATACAATATGATACATGGCAGACAGCTTGATACAACCTGCGCTTGCTGTCACTTATGCTGGTAATACACAAACAAATTTTGCCTTAGAAAAGTTTCATTTTAAAGTGGAAGTAAACCCTCCTATCGTTTTCAGCTAAGGAAGCTGCCATCTTGGCCTCTGTTTAAACTTCAACTGCCACGGTGCTGCACATGTGATCTGTTATGACACCAGTCATTGGATGATTTGACAGTTTGCTTGAGAGCACAACCAATGGGACAGTTAGCATTTCCGGCATGCCGGGAATGTAACAGTTTTTTTAAACTGTTACATTGATGGGTTTACTTCCGCTTTAAGAAAGTTTGTTTGACTTTTTAACCATTAGTGGGGCCAAATTGACATCCATTGTCGACCACAGTGAAGGCAAAATTAGAAGGGGCAGAATAGAAAAACTTCTCAGTTGAACCAATTTTCAGACAGTGTATGTGGTTTTCGTTCAGATATAAAATTGATTGTTAAAAGCAAGTGAAATTTTCTAACATTCATTCATTCATAGAATGTAAAAAGAATATTCTCGTTCGAAAATCCGGCCAGCATAAGGCCCCTTCCACACGGGGCGGATTCGTTGCAGCAGAGTCCGCCAGCTCAGTGGGAGATCTCTCCGTTGATCTCCGCTGAGACGGCGGATGACAGGTCCTCTCTTCTCACTGAGCGGGGAGGGGCCTGTCGAGCGCTGCTGATTCCTATGGAGAGATCGGATGAAAAACGGACGGCATGTCCGTTTTTATCAGATCTCACCCGATCCGATAGGACAGATGGCGAACGTTAATGCTGACATCCGTCGCTCCATAGACTTGCAAGGAGCGCCCGTTCAGGTGCGCCGAAAAAACTGACAGGTGGACCTCAACGGTCCACCCGTGTGAAAGGGGCCTAAGACATCACTACTATAAGGTGTTAAATTATACTGTAAAACAGTGAAAGTAGTAAAATATATACAATGGAACCTCGGATTGCGAGTAACGCGGTTAACGCTCACTTTATTTTTTAAATGATTGTGAAATTCAAGATGTAGCTGTGTGTAGTAAGATGTCTGCTAGTGCCTTATACCTGCAGGAGTTCTGTCCGATTTGCTAATCTGCGCACACGCAGTAAGTATTCAGATAACGTAATGTCTCTTTCGTTACCTAATCTGACAGAACACAGGCACTCTTACCGACTGAGCAGTGTACTGAGCTGTATGTGTGCTGCACTGTATTTTTTGATATGAAACCAAATAATGCATTCTGTATGCAGGCCAACCAACTAATCGATTATGAAAATAGTTGACAACTAGGGATGCACCGAATGGGTTTTTTGGTGCCGAAACCGATCCCGAAAACTGAAACAGCACTGAAACTGACCGTTTAAAAAAAAAAAATTTATACATACAGATGGCCAGAGACTGGGGCCATGGTACAGGAGATGGCCAGAGACTGGGGCCATGGTACAGGAGATGGCCAGAGACTGGGGCCATGGTACAGGAGATGGCCAGAGACTGGGGCCATGGTACAGGAGATGGCCAGAGACTGGGGCCATGGTACAGGAGATGGCCAGAGACTGGGGCCATGGTACAGGAGATGGCCAGAGACTGGGGCCATGGTACAGGAGATGGCCAGAGACTGGGGCCATGGTACAGGAGATGGCCAGAGACTGGGGCCATGGTACAGGAGATGGCCAGAGACTGGGGCCATGGTACAGGAGATGGCCAGAGACTGGGGCCATGGTACAGGAGATGGCCAGAGACTGGGGCCATGGTACAGGAGATGGCCAGAGACTGGGGCCATGGTACAGGAGATGGCCAGAGACTGGGGCAATGGTGTAGGAGACGGTCAGAGAATGCAGACATGGTACAAGAGACGGTCAGAGAATGCAGACATGGAACAGGAGATGGTCAGAGACTAGGAACATGCATGGTACAGGAGATGGTCAGAGACTGGAGACATGCATGGTACAGGAGATGGTCAGAGTCAGAAGGATCCCAATCAGCTTTGATTATACAACTGCAGCGCTTTCATGTGTGTTAAAAAAAAAAAAAAAAAAAAAAAGAAGTGTGGTGCCTTCATTTCCCTGTCACATTTTCTATGCACGTTTTTAGACGTGCTACCATTAGATTAGTATGTGTGTTTTATGAAGGCGCATAAAAGAGGTGGCATGCAGGAGTTTGATGCACTTTCATGAAAACATTTACTTTGCTATGCCATGCTGGGAGTTGTAGTGCTACCTTAAACTTTTTGCTCCTCTTGCTCAGTCAGGGCATGCTGAGACCTGTAGCCCTCTCCACCATCACCTCTCCAGGCAGCCCACGAGGTCCCAGATCTGGAGTTTGTAGAACTCCTTGTTCTCCTCTGTGACAGGTTCCCCTCTGGTCCTCTCCACCTCCTTCCCGCCCACGCTCTTTTTTTCCCTCCTCCTTGGACGCCATCACGCCATGGTACCTTCACTCACCTCTTGGCCGTCGACAGCGTCCCGTTGCTAGGCAACCACGGGGGAGGAGCCGCAGCCGGACACAGATGCTGGGATGGTAGATTGGGCGGGCTGAGGACAGGGTTTTTCTGAGTAGGGAGGGAAAGATATGATGAAGCAGGTGGCAGTCAGCCCGCCCCTGGGTGGGTGTGCCCACACTAGTGCCCCTGCTAACACAAGGAAAACAGGAGGGAGGGACACTCCCGCAATGGGCGGCACCCGGGCGGACCACGCCCCTTTCGGTATCCGCCATTTTTCTCTTTCGGCATTTTGCTGAAAAGGCAAATTTCAGCCGATATGTTTCGGCGGCCGAAATTTCAGTGCATCCCTATTGACAACTATTACAATTTTCAGAATCGATTATATTGATTGGTTGTTTCAGGCCTACTTAACATTCAGTAAACAAGCTTTAAACACCTTTTCACTTACCTCTGTAACTGCAGGCACTGGGGAGCAATTCATCTTCAAGTTCAAATCAGAAGCACTGAAATCAGTCAAGTCAGGTATCAGCTCCACTTTTTGTTTGCGTCTGCTCTGTATTAACAGAACAAGAAGGATGGAAGACTTTTAAGTCACTGCTGGGATCAGAAGCAGGGTGAACTGAACTGCTGAAATAAACTGAAAGCACTTTTTACTGTAAACTTTAACCAATTGTTGTCCAGTTATGGGAGGATGTCTATTGTTGTCCTCCCAGAACCCCGCTCCCCTGCACGCTCTCTATGATCACTGTGTCCTTCGAAAACAGCTGATCACAAATCAAGGTAAAGGCCAATCACAGTGGCCTTTTACCATATGATCAGCTGTGTCCAATCACAGCTCATCACATGTAAACAAATGGTGGTTATCGGCATTTCCTTTCCTCAGTGCTCTCACTGTGTGAGGAAAGTCGGCTATCCTGTGACAGGGAACATTTACACTGATAATCAGGGCACTGATCAACAGTGCAGCTCCATCAATGCCAATCAGTGCAGCATATCAGTGCCCATCAGTCAGGGTGGATAAAAATATTGATGATTAAAAAAAAAAAAATATATATATATATATATATATATATATATATATATATATATATATATATATATTTTTTTAATAAAATGCCTTAGGAGTAAAAATCTATCTAAAGATAGTTGTCTATTTAAGAAATTCAGCATGAAATGGAGCTTAGTTATGTAGCATGAGGCTGTATATTCTGCAATATTTACATTTTTGGTAAACTTATTCAATGAATCCAAGCTCTGCAAGCTGAGATAACATGCACTGCATTGATGCATTCACACAATTTCACAGTAACCAACAGATAAAACAAAGTTCAGAAATATTCCTTTATCCCATTGTTTTGCACATCTATGTACACTACAAACTGTATGATTGTTTGAATAGAAGTGAAGTGTGAGGAGGAAGGGTAAGCAATAAAAATAAAAATGAAAGTGAAACTTTCTAAGCAGCTTATAAACCTTGTGCTCTTTCTGCCAGTTTGGGATTATTTTAATGAAGTTTCTCTACCTATGGGTAAAGCAGGTGATATATTGTTTTAATAAAATAAAATCATTTGAGTAGTTCTCCAACTATGTATGATTAACCTAAAATCGGTTCTGATATCGCTGTTTTACTGACCTGACAGCTTATTATTCAAAATAGGAAACCTTCATTTTGTTTGCAAACAATAAAGATTCTAACTACCAGCAAGAATAAGTGCTTACATTTAAGAGCACCTGTAATTTCAGATCCATCATGGCAGCGCCCGTTAGCGGGCATCCACTCACCTGCTGCCACCACGTCCCTCACCTTGTTGTGTCACTGCCGTATCACCAGCCATCCCATTAAAGTGAATGAGACCGTCGGTGAGTCAGAGGAGGAAACTGCTGTGGGACAGAGATGACAGTTGCTCTTTAAATATGATTATGTAAATAAAATCCACCCTGCCATCAGTACAGCCTCATCAACGCACTTCAGTAAAAAAAAAAAAAATTGGCAACGTTTTATAACACACAAGGAAATATTTTTTTTTTTTGGTCTTTTTTTAGTTTGTTTCAAATTTTTTTTTCTTTTTAAAAGCACAGTGGTGATTACATACCACCAAAAGAACAGTGTTGCATGACCGCACACTTGTCATTCAAAGTGCAGTACCATTGAAAGCTGGCCTGGGCAGAAAGAGGGGTGAGTGCCCAGTAATGAAGTGGTTAAAGATAGATTTCTCCATGGTGCCCGCAGCTGAGGAGGCTTATTGACTCTCTATTTGCCTTTCCGGCTAATGCATGTATTCCACTCGTCTGGGTGTGGAGAAAACCTGCTCTCTAAGGCCCCTTTCACACGACACGTTTTTCAGGCGGTTTAGCGCTAATAATAGCGCTGCTATACCGCCTGAAAAAATCGTGCCCTGCAGTCTTCAGTGTGAAAGCCCAAAGGCTTTCACACTGAAGCGGTGCGCTAGCAGGACCGCTCCAAAAGTCCTGCTAGCCGCATCTTTACAGCGGTGTGTTCACCGCTCCTTTACCGCTGCTGCCCATTGAAAGCAATGGGAGACCGCGGTAATACCGCCCGCAATGCGCCTCTGCAGAGGCGCATTGTGGGCGGTATTAACCCCTTTTTCGGCCGCTAGCGGGGGGTTAAATTCACCCCGCTAGCGGCCGCATACCGCGGTAAAAACGAAGGTATAGTGGCGCTAAAAATAGCGCCGCTATACCCACAGCGCACCTCCCGCCCCAGTGTCAAAGGGGCCTAACTGAATGTTGTGGTTCCTTCCGCTGGCTGGTATAACACTACAGGATGCAAGAGCCGAAATGAGGGTCCAAAGCATGTGGTTGGGGGTAATAGGTTTTCAATATAATTAAAAGAGAAGTATGGGGTTTTCGTTTTTTTTTTCTATCCATACTTACCCCGGTGGATGGAGCATCAGACCGATGCTCCATCTGTCCCCCGCCGTCTGTGCACCGAGAACCGAGCCACCGAACATCGCCGATTGCTCGGTTCTCACGGATCTTGGAGAAGAAAGCTGCTGACTGTCAGTCAGCGTCTTTCCTCTCTGCTTCTCCACGCTCATTGGAGCGCTGAGCAGTGGAGGGGCGGGGAGAGGCTGTCTCAGCAGCTCGCCATTAATCAGGGCAGCTGGCGGATCCTGACTTGGGAAGTCGTGATGATGCGCTGCCCCGACTGATGGCAGCGACGTCAGAGGAGAGCGGACTTCAGACCGCCCTCCGCTGAAAACGGGTCACAGGAGTGCAAAAATGTGCACTCCTGTGACCCAGAGGAGAACCCCAGCCTAAAAAGCTCAGGCTGGACTTCTCCTTTAAGTAAGACCACCATTGTTTTATTCTGTGGGCCTCCGTTTTCAAAAAATATGGAACTAACTTTGGGGGGGGGGGGGGGGGGTTAAGCACGTTTTCATCTAAAACATTTGCATTGTAGCTTATGTATAGGTAATGAAAGGGTTAAAGGAGCTTAGTAATGGCGGCCTTCATTACAGGTTCCCTTTAAAGTGCGTCTGTATGGAGGTCCCCCAGGTTGGGAGGGGGTTGTGTCTGTGTATAGGAGGTCCCCCAGGTTGGCGGGGTGCCTGTGCATAGGAGGTCAACCAGGTTGGGGGGGTGTGTCTGTGCATAGGAGGTCCCCCAGGTTGGGGGGGTGTGTCTGTGCATAGGAGGTCCCCCAGGTTGGGGGGTGTGTGTCTGTGCATAGGAGGTCCCCCAGGTTGGGGGTGTGTGTCTGTGCATAGGAGGTCCCCCAGGTTGGGGGTGTGTGTCTGTGCATAGGAGGTCCCCCAGGTTGGGGGTGTGTGTCTGTGCATAGGAGGTCCCCCAGGTTGGGGGTGTGTGTCTGTGCATAGGAGGTCCCCCAGGTTGGGGGTGTGTGTCTGTGCATAGGAGGTCCCCCAGGTTGGGGGTGTGTGCCTGTGCATAGGAGGTCCCCCAGGTTGGGGGTGTGTGCCTGTGCATAGGAGGTCCCCCAGGTTGGGGGTGTGTGCCTGTGCATAGGAGGTCCCCCAGGTTGGGGGTGTGTGCCTGTGCATAGGAGGTCCCCCAGGTTGGGGGTGTGTGCCTGTGCATAGGAGGTCCCCCAGGTTGGGGGTGTGTGCCTGTGCATAGGAGGTCCCCCAGGTTGGAGGTGTGTGTCTGTGCATAGGAGGTCCCCCAGGTTGGGGGTGTGTGTCTGTGTATAGGAGGTCCCCCAGGTTGGAGGTGTGTGTCTGTGTATAGGAGGTCCCCCAGGTTGGAGGTGTGTGTCTGTGTATAGGAGGTCCCCCAGGTTGGGGGTGTGTGTCTGTGTATAGGAGGTCCCCCAGGTTGGGGGTGTGTGTCTGTGTATAGGAGGTCCCCCAGGTTGGGGGTGTGTGTCTGTGTATAGGAGGTCCCCCAGGTTGGAGGTGTGTGTCTGTGTATAGGAGGTCCCCCAGGTTGGGGGTGTGTGCCTGTGTATAGGAGGTCCCCCAGGTTGGGGGGGGGGGGGGAGTGCCTGTGTATAGGAGGTCCCCAGGTTGGGGGGGGGGAGTGCCTGTGTATAGGAGGTCCCCCAGGTTGGGGGGGGGTGGGTGTCTGTGTATAGGAGGTCCCCCAGGTTGGGGGGGTGGGTGTCTTTGTATAGGAGGTCCCCCAGGTTGGGGGGGTGGGTGTCTTTGTATAGGAGGTCCCCCAGGTTGGGGGGGTGGGTGTCTGTGTATAGGAGGTCCCCCAGGTTGGGGGGGGTGGGTGTCTGTGTATAGGAGGTCCCCCAGGTTGGGGGGGTGGGTGTCTGTGTATAGGAGGTCCCCCAGGTTGGGGGGGTGGGTGTCTGTGTATAGGAGGTCCCCCAGGTTGGGGGGGTGGGTGTCTGTGTATAGGAGGTCCCCCAGGTTGGGGGGGTGGGTGTCTGTGTATAGGAGGTCCCCCAGGTTGGGGGTGTGTCTCTGTGTATAGGAGGTCCCCCAGGTTGGGGGTGTGTCTCTGTGTATAGGAGGTCCCCCAGGTTGGGGGTGTGTCTCTGTGTATAGGAGGTCCCCCAGGTTGGGGGTGTGTCTCTGTGTATAGGAGGTCCCCCAGGTTGGGGGTGTGTCTCTGTGTATAGGAGGTCCCCCAGGTTGGGGGGGGGTGTCTGTGTATAGGAGGTCCCCAGGTTGGGGGGGGGGGTGTCTGTGTATAGGAGGTCCCCCAGGTTGGGGGGGGGGGTGTCTGTGTATAGGAGGTCCCCCAGGTTGGGGGGGGGGTGTCTGTGTATAGGAGGTCCCCCAGGTTGGGGGGGGGGGTGTCTGTGTATAGGAGGTCCCCCAGGTTGGGGGGGGGAGTGACGGTGTATAGGAGGACCCCCAGGTTGGGGGGGGTGCCTGTGTATAGGAGGTCCCCCAGGTTGGGGGGGGGGGGGGAGTGCCTGTGTATAGGAGGTCCCCCAGGTTGGGGGGGGGGTGTGTATAGGAGGTCCCCCAGGTTGGGGGGGGGGTGTGTGTATAGGAGGTCCCCCAGGTTGGGGGGGTGTGTGTATAGGAGGCCCCCCAGGTTGGGGGGGGGGGAGTGCCTGTGTATAGGAGGTCCCCCAGGTTGGGGGGGGGTGCCTGTGTATAGGAGGTCCCCCAGGTTGGGGGGGGTGTGTATAGGAGGTCCCCCAGGTTGGGGGGGGGTGTGTATAGGAGGTCCCCCAGGTTGGGGGGGGGTGTGTATAGGAGGTCCCCAGGTTGGGGGGGGTGTGTATAGGAGGTCCCCCAGGTTCGGGGGGGTGTGTATAGGAGGTTCCCCAGGTTCGGGGGGGGTGTGTATAGGAGGTCCCCCAGGTTGGGGGGTGTGTCTGTGTATAGGAGGTCCCCCAGGTTGGGGGGGGGGTGTGTCTGTGTATAGGAGGTCCCCCAGGTTGGGGGGGGGGTGTGTCTGTGTATAGGAGGTCCCCCAGGTTGGGGGGGGGGTGTGTCTGTGTATAGGAGGTCCCCCAGGTTGGGGGGGGGGTGTGTCTGTGTATAGGAGGTCCCCCAGGTTGGGGGGGGGTGTGTCTGTGTATAGGAGGTCCCCCAGGTTGGGGGGGGGGTGTGTCTGTGTATAGGAGGTCCCCCAGGTTGGGGGGGGGGTGTGTCTGTGTATAGGAGGTCCCCCAGGTTGGGGGGGGTGTCTGTGTATAGGAGGTCCCCAGGTTGGGGGGGTGTGTCTGTGTATAGGAGGTCCCCCAGGTTGGGGGGGGGGGGGGAGTGCCTGTGTATAGGAGGTCCCCCAGGTTGGGGGGGGTGTGTGTATAGGAGGTCCCCCAGGTTGGGGGGGGGTGTGTGTATAGGAGGTCCCCCAGGTTGGGGGGGGGGGGGAGTGCCTGTGTATAGGAGGTCCCCCAGGTTGGGGGGGGGGGGGGGAGTGCCTGTGTATAGGAGGTCCCCCAGGTTGGGGGGGGGGGGGGGAGTGCCTGTGTATAGGAGGTCCCCCAGGTTGGGGGGGTGTGTGTATAGGAGGTCCCCCAGGTTGGGGGGGGTGTGTCTGTGTATAGGAGGTCCCCCAGGTTGGGGGGGGTGTGTCTGTGTATAGGAGGTCCCCCAGGTTGGGGGGTGTGTCTGTGTATAGGAGGTCCCCCAGGTTGGGGGTGTGTCTGTGTATAGGAGGTCCCCCAGGTTGGGGGGGGTGTGTCTGTGTATAGGAGGTCCCCCAGGTTGGGGGGGGTGTGTCTGTGTATAGGAGGTCCCCCAGGTTGGGGGGGGGGGTGTCTGTGTATAGGAGGTCCCCCAGGTTGGGGGGGGGGTGTCTGTGTATAGGAGGTCCCCCAGGTTGGGGGGGGGTGTGTCTGTGTATAGGAGGTCCCCCAGGTTGGGGGGGGTGTGTCTGTGTATAGGAGGTCCCCCAGGTTGGGGGGGGGTGTGTCTGTGTATAGGAGGTCCCCCAGGTTGGGGGGGGTGTGTCTGTGTATAGGAGGTCCCCCAGGTTGGGGGGGTGTGTCTGTGTATAGGAGGTCCCCCAGGTTGGGGGGGGGTGTGTCTGTGTATAGGAGGTCCCCCAGGTTGGGGGGGGGGTGTGTCTGTGTATAGGAGGTCCCCCAGGTTGGGGGGGGGTGTGTCTGTGTATAGGAGGTCCCCCAGGTTCGGGGGGGGTGTGGTCTGTGTATAGGAGGTCCCCCAGGTTCGGGGGGGTGTGTCTGTGTATAGGAGGTCCCCCAGGTTCGGGGGGGGTGTGTCTGTGTATAGGAGGTCCCCCAGGTTGGGGGTGTGTGTCTGTGTATAGGAGGTCCCCCAGGTTCGGGGGGGGTGTGTCTGTGTATAGGAGGTCCCCAGGTTCGGGGGGGGGGTGTGTCTGTGTATAGGAGGTCCCCCAGGTTCGGGGGGGGGGGTGTGTCTGTGTATAGGAGGTCCCCCAGGTTCGGGGGGGTGTGTCTGTGTATAGGAGGTCCCCCAGGTTCGGGGGGGGGGTGTCTGTGTATAGGAGGTCCCCCAGGTTCAGGGGGGGTGTGTGTCTGTGTATAGGAGGTCCCCCAGGTTCAGGGGGGGTGTGTGTCTGTGTATAGGAGGTCCCCCAGGTTCAGGGGGGGTGTGTGTCTGTGTATAGGAGGTCCCCCAGGTTCGGGGGGGGGTGTGTGTCTGTGTATAGGAGGTCCCCCAGGTTCGGGGGGGGTGTGTTTCTGTGTATAGGAGGTCCCCCAGGTTCGGGGGGGTGTGTCTGTGTATAGGAGGTCCCCCAGGTTCGGGGGGGGGGTGTGTCTGCGTATAGGAGGTCCCCCAGGTTCGAGGGGGGTGTGTCTGTGTATAGGAGGTCCCCCAGGTTCGGTGGGGGTGTGTCTGTGTATAGGAGGTCCCCCAGGTTCGGGGGGGGGTGTGTGTCTGTGTATAGGAGGTCCCCCAGATTCAGGGGGGGTGTGTGTCTGTGTATAGGAGGTCCCCCAGGTTGGGGGGGTGTGTCTGTGTATAGGAGGTCCCCCAGGTTCGGGGGGGGGGTGTGTGTCTGTGTATAGGAGGTCCCCCAGGTTGGGGGGGTGTGTCTGTGTATAGGAGGTCCCCCAGGTTGGGGGGGTGTGTCTGTGTATAGGAGGTCCCCCAGGTTGGGGGGGTGTGTCTGTGTATAGGAGGTCCCCCAGGTTGGGGGGGTGGTGCCTGTGTATAGGAGGTCCCCCAGACACACTGTTCTACAAAGGCTGTCCATTCTCCAGCATGGGTAATGCACACCGCAGGGCATGCTGGGACTTGTGGTCCCCCCAATGCAGGGGATAGCAGTGCTCATCCCGGGGGCGAACCTACCTTAGCGGGTTTCATGGCTGTGGGCTCTCCTGCGGAAAATTCCATAGAAGCGGCTTCCCGAGCACCGGAACCTCGGGCCCCTGACCTCGAATAGTGCACAGGAAGTATTGGTTGGAATCCTCCGGTCAGGGGTCTCCGCTCCTCCCAGCCGCCAGATGGCGCTGAAATCGTAAGCCGCTGGTCACACCGTACCTTCACTCTTAGGGCCACCGGACCTGTGGGTGGCGCTGTGTATTCGTGGTAAGATCCTCCTGGTCCACCAGACCTGTGGGTGGCGCTGTGTATTCGTGGTAAGATCCTCCTGGTCCACCGGAACTGTGGGTGGCGCTGTGTATCAGGAAGTGGAGGAGAGTAATGTGAGTGGTGGAGGAGAGCGGGGTCACCGGGAGAAGATGGCTAGCAGAGTGATGTGAGTGACATAGCGCCTTGTATTCCTGTGAGAGGTGTCATGGCCGGGCTTGGGATGGAAACCTTGTGTAGTTCTGGGAGAGAACCAACAATACACCCTCCATTACCAATCCGGCTGTGTGATGGGTCAGGCTGGGAGTGCAGTGATAGGAATACACAGAGCTGTGTGATGGGTCAGGCTGGGAGTGCAGTGATAGGAATACACAGAGCTGTGTGATGGGTCAGGCTGGGAGTGCAGTGATAGGAATACACAGAGCTGTGTGATGGGTCAGGCTGGGAGTGCAGTGATAGGAATACACAGAGCTGTGTGATGGGTCAGGCTGGGAGTGCAGTGATAGGAATACACAGAGCTGTGTGATGGGTCAGGCTGGGAGTGCAGTGATAGGAATACACAGAGCTGTGTGATGGGTCAGGCTGGGAGTGCAGTGATAGGAATATACAGAGTTGTGTGATGGGTCAGGCTGGGAGTGCAGTGATAGGAATACACAGAGCTGTGTGATGGGTCAGGCTGGGAGTGCAGTGATAGGAATACACAGAGCTGTGTGATGGGTCAGGCTGGGAGTGCAGTGATAGGAATACACAGAGCTGTGTGATGGGTCAGGCTGGGAGAGCAGTGATAGGAATACACAGAGCTGTGTGATGGGTCAGGCTGGGTGTGTGATGGGTCAGGCTGGGTGTGCAGTGATCTGGGTGTATTATTTGTGGTGGGGGGGAGAGTTCTACTTTTCCTTTCACACTAGACAGCCCCATAGGACTCCCTGGCCCTCCTACATGACATGCATCCAATGGATGAGGGTCACCTATGTACACATTCTGACCAGCAGACTAAATGCACCGCTCTTCATCAGACACACAGAGTTGCCATGACTTGGGGTAATTCACACCGGGATCACACATTGCACTGCGATTCCCATGCGGTGCAATTTTTGCATCCCTTTCATTTGACTGAATGACAATCTGTCCCGGAATGCAGACATAGTGCATGGAGTACTTATAAAAGAAGTGCCATTCCAGATCAGGTGCCCACAAATAGTCTGCATTGCAACCTGTGTTTGGGGTGCCCTTAACATTACACTTGCATGCAGAGATTGTAATAGTAGTGTGCGGGGATTGTGCCTTTCCCACACCACGTTATGGTATAACCCGGCCCTAAGGGTGAATTCACGCCACATGCGGGGACAGACGTTTTACCTCAGGGGCGCACAGAAAACAATTGTTTCCTATGTGTCCCGTTCGCGCTGCGATAAAATGCAGACATGCTGTATCTTATTGCAGTGCAGCTTGCAGAATCACACTGCTGCACATTGCCATGAATGAAGTGTATATTTTGTACACTTTTTTTATAAAGTTCATACAAAAAAACTAGTGTGATGCGCTAAATCAGGGATTAAACTGCCCCCCCTACCGCAGCCGGCAACAGAGACCTGCTAGAGTGGTGAATCACTCTGGCAGGTCTCTATTGCAGTGTGAATTTAGGTTCACAACTATGTGGTTTTCAGGTACATTTTTATTTTTTTGTATGCAGTTTTCATGCATTTTGCTTATTTTTTCCTTTTTAACAAACTGAATAGCTGGTTGGAGTGGGCCTGGGAAGCCGGCTGCCACGTCCCCAACAACCAGTGAGTCATCAGCAGTCAGTGGGGTTCTCCGCTAATAGCTGAATGTAAAAATAAATAAAAAATTTGCTGGGGGCAAAAATGGCGTGGCCCCCCCTCCCCCTTATTTTTTCCAGGCCCTTATCTGAGCGTGCAGCCTGGCAGGTCAGGATAGGGAGGGGACGAGTGGGTATCAAGGGTGTTTTTAACTAGGGGGGGCTCCCAGATCCCAGCCCACCTAATGTGAGTCAGTATGGGGTACACCGTACCCCTACCCGTTCACCAAAAAAGTGTGTTGTGTCATTCACTTTTTACAAGTCCTTTTATTAAATAAAAAATCTGTCCCCCCCCAGTGTAGATCCATTATCAATCATGATTTAATTAAGAGAGGTGTAAGTGTCTCGCTGTTTATATAAAGCCTAAGGCTGGGTTCACACTGGTATGACACGACAGTCGTACTACTTTGGATCCGACTTTCCCCTGCGACTTGAAGTCCGACATGTATCCGACTTCAATGAACAGGGATTCTACTTCAATCCCCGACAATACCAGGCACTGTATCTGGTATGAATCCTTAGGAAGAACTCAACGCCAAAAAAAAACAAAAACGGCATGGGTTCCCCCTCTAAGAGCATACCAGGCCCTTCGATCTGGTATGGATTTTAAGGGGAACCCCCTACGCCGAAAAAATGGCGTGGGGGTCCCCCCCAAAGTCCATACCAGACCCTTATGCGAGCATGCAGCCCATTTGGTCAGGAAAGGGGGTTGGGACAAGCGAGTGCCCCCCCCCCCCCCCCGAACCATACCAGGCCGCATGCCCTCAACATGGGGGGGGTGGTGGGTGCTTTTTGGTAGGAGGCCCCCCCCACTCCAAAACACCTTGTCCCCATATTGATGAGGACAAGGGCCTCTTCCCGACAACCCTGTCCGTTGGCTATCGGGGTCTGCAGGCGGGGGGCTTATCGGAATCTGGGAGCCCCCAGATCTCGGCCCCCCACCCTATGTGAATGAGTATGGGGTACATTGTAAAAAAAGTGTCAAAAATAAAACACACTACACAGGTTTTTAAAGTAATTTATTAGGCAGCTACGGGGGTCTTTTCCGACTTCTTCTCCAGCTCTTCTGCCTCCTCCGCTGATGTCTCCTCCCCTCTCCCGGCTCTTCTCCTCTCTCTTCGGTTCTTTTCCCTTTGTCCCATTCTTCTCCCTCTGTCCGGTGTCTTCTGTCCGTTCTCCTCCGCTATCTTCTGCCCCTTTGTCCGCTCTTTTGCTAGCTCTTGCTTGGTCTTCTCCGTTGTCTTCTTCCTCTTCTCTTCTTCAGATGTTGACACGACGCTCTCTCCTGCTCTAATGCGCGGTGTGCCACTTCTTATATTGGCATGGGGCGGGGTCACTGTGTGATGTCATTCAGAGGCCACGCTCCTTATGATGTCACCACCCGGGGCATGATGGGTGGTGACATCATAAGGAGCGGACCCCTGGTGACCCCGCCCCATGCCAATATAAATAGTGGCACACCACGCATTGGGCATTGGAGCGAGAGAGAGCGTTGTGTCAACATCGGAAGAAGACAACAGAGATGACCGGGCAAGAGCTAGCAAAAGAGCAGAAGATAGCGGAAGAGACCCGGCAGAAGACACCGGACAAAGGGAGAAGAACCGAAGAGAGAGCATAGAAGAGCCGGAGAAGAAGTCAGAAGAGACCCCCGGAGCCGCCTAACAAATTACTTTAAAAACCTGTGTAGTGTGTTTTATTTTTACACTTTTTTTCCCAGGTGAATGGGTAGGGGTACGATGTTGTTAAAGGGGGCTCCCAGATTCCGATAAGCCCCCCCACGCCCACAGACCCCGACAACCAATGGCCAGCGTTGTTGGGAAGAGGCCCTTGTCCTCATCAACATGACCGAAGGGCCTGGTATGCTCTTGGAAGGGGAACCCATGCCGCTTTTTTTTTTTTTGGCGTGGAGTTACCCCTCAAGATTATCAGAGCACAAGTCGCATGCCAAAGTCGGATCAGGCAAGACGGCGATCCGACTTTAATCCGAGTAGTACAGGGAGCATTTTCAAAGTCGGACCAGTTAAGACGGCTCTCATAGGGAAACATTGATTTTTACACGTCATGCGACATGAGCTCCCAATGTCGGAGCATTTGTCGTACCAGTGTTAACCTGGCCTAAAAGTGGCAGTATAATTTATGAGGGTGAAGTGTTTTAAAGTGACAACAATTGACATCAGAAATAAAAATTGATGAGTGTGTGTGTTTTCGTGCTGCAACTGTTGAATAAAAACCTTTAAAATGATAAATATTCCAAGTGCATATGTGTTACACCCCCTGCATTAGATATATAACATTTGAAAAATATTAGTGCAGTTCATATATGTAGTTGCAGTCCAATCAATCCAAAAAATGTTCCAAAAATAAATAAAGTGACAATTGCTCTTGAAAGTGACTGGTGCTCTTCAGATAAAATGACTTTTCATATCATATGCTCTTCCGTTTGTAGTGCCCCTAGTGGAAATGCACTCACCGAATTTCCTCACCCCACACAGGGGTATTGCGCATTCACAGTCACTGTGCAGCACTCTATGGATCCTCCGGTATGCTTATTTCCAATCTGGTCTTCTATGTCTCTGTAGAAAGAGAAAGTGCCCATAGCATAATACTGCCTTTAAAAAAACTTTTATTATATCCAAAAACAGTGGAGATATACTCACATTTACGGTATTTTTCGCTCTATAAGACGCACCTAGAATTTAGAGGAGGAAAACAAGAAAAAAAAATATTCTGAACCAAATGGTCTACTAAAATATTTACCAGTGCCCATGAAATGCAGCCTGACCTGTGCCAAAGAAATGCAGCCTGACCATTACCAATAATGCAGTCTGACCATTGCCATTATTGCAGCCTGACCTGTGCCAACAATGCGGCCTGACCTGTGGCACTACAAGTCCCAGCAGAGCAGGTTGCCATATTTCAGCCCCCCCACAGAGGCACTACAAATCCCAGCAGAGCAGGTTGCCATATTTCAGCCCCCCACAGAGGCACTACAAGTCCCAGCAGAGCAGGCTGTCATCTCTCCTCCAAACACAGCATTAGGAGACTGCAAAGCCTTCCATCCACTCCTCCCCACTCTCCCCTTACAATAGTTTCCTACCTGAGTCTGGGCGGCATGTCGCGCTGCATTGTGGGGCAGTGGACATGATTTCCTCTTCTCTCAAGACATGTCCCGGCTCCCAGACCCTGGTGTTCTGTATACCGTAATTCTCCTACCTGCAGCACACAAGGTTGCAGATCACTGGCCAGGCAGTCACCTCCGTGGCTGCAGCGGCGGCTGAAGCAATAAGCTGGGCATCTGTGCGGGAGGAGGCCGTGGGAACCAGGACTCTGGAGTACAGGTCGGGGGGGTTTCGTGCGGGGAGCGGCTTTTTTTTGCCGGCAGTGGCGGGGGGCGTTGACAGCGGCGGCGGGGGGTGGAGCCTGATGTACATTCGGACCATAAGACGCAGAGACATTTTTTCCTCATATTTTTGGGCGAAAAAGTGCGTCTTATGGTCCGAAAAATACGGTAATCTGAATGTCAAGCAAGTAAAAGGGTATAAAAACGTCAGGACGATACACGATCCACAGCCCTGACTGGAAGTGACGCAAAGACGCTCAGTTACTCCGTCCTATGCGTTTCATCATTTAAGACGTCACCTGGAGCAGTGTTTCTCAACTCCAGTCCTCAAGGCGCCCCAACAGGTCATGTTTTCAGGATTTCCCTCAGATGAAACAGCTGCAGTAATTACAAGGTAGTGAAACTGATCAAATCACCTGTGCAAAATAATAGTAAGCCTGAAAACATGACCTGTTGGGGTGCCTTGAGGACTGGAGTTGAGAAACCCTGATCTGGAGCATAGGACATCCATCATAGCGTAGTCGTTTTTTTGGCTGTGCTGGGAGAACAGCCTGCCTGTCCTCCAATGATCAGACACGCCCCCCTGCACAGCCATTCACAGTGAAGATCCGTGTACTGCTGTATTTCCTCCCCTAGCTCTCTAAGCCCCTTTATGCAGCAGACAATAGAGGTAACTTTAAAAAAAAGAAAAAGGTATTTGATATTTATTTATATTGTATATACACAAATGTTTTGGCCTGTCTTTCGTGGCCATTTTAGGCTAAATGGGTTGTTTTACAATGTTAAGCCTCGTACACACAATTGGATTTTCCGACGGGAATTGTGTGATGACAGGCTGTTGTTGGAAAATCCGACCGTTTGTATGCTCCATCGGACAATTGTTGTCGGATTTTCCGCCAACAAATGTAGCCTAGCATGCTTTAAATTTTTCCAAAAAAACAAATGTGTGTTGTCAGATTATCCGATCGTGTGTACACAAGTCCTTTGGACAAAACTCCAAAGTACAAATACGCATGCTTAGAAGCAATGCTAACCATAACACAACATTAGCAGAAGTTGCCCAAAGGGTGGCGCTAAAGAGCAGAAAAACCACAGTTTCGTGTTTGTTGGCCGACATTTTTTTGCCGTTTGTATGCAATCCAAGTTCCTGGCCAACGCCCTTCAGACAAAAGTCCTACGCTTTATCCGCAGAAAATCCAATCGTGTGTATGAGGCTTAAGGCTTCACAGTGGTGTAGTGGTTAGCACTTTCACCTAGCAGCAAAAGGGTCACTGGTTCAAATCCCGACCATGACACCATCTGCCTGGAGTTTGCATGTTCTCCCTGTGTCTGCGTGGGTTTCCTCCGGGTACTCCGGTTTCCTCCCACACTCCAAAGACATGCTGGTAGGTTAATTGGATCTAGTCCAAATTGGCCCTAGTATATGTATATATGTGTGTACGACTGTGTGTCCTAAGCGTGTTGAGATCCTACGGGGTAAAATGACCGCACCAGCCAAGCAGACACTGGCTGCAAAAAGCGCCTAGAGGTGATTCAGTTCGCATGTGAGCGCTATACAAGTCACTCATTCATTCATTCATTCACATATACTTTAAAGCAGAACTAATCCCTCCTGTCCATCACCACCAAGGAAGTCGCTATCTTAAACCCCTTTAACACTGTAGTGCTGATAAAATGGCCAATAAAGCGTTGGTCGTCTCTGCGGTGCTTTAGCAACACTTTTCAGCCGCTAGCCGGTCGCCTTTTTTTTTTTTTTAACCGCTTCAATACAGGGCATTTTCACCCCCTTCCTGCCCAGACCAATTTTTAGTTTTCAGCGCTGTCGCACTTTGACAATTGCGCAGTCGTGCGACGTGGCTCCCAAACAAAATTGACGTCCTTTTTTTCCTACAAATAGAGCTTTCTTTTGGTGGTATTTGATCACCTCTGCGGTTTTTATTTTTTGCGCTATAAACAAAAGAAGAGCGACAATTTAGAAAAAAACACAATATTCTTTACTTTTTGATTTAATAAATATAATTTTTTTTTTTTTTTACATTTTCCTCAGTTTAGGCGGATATGTATTTTTCTGCATATTTTTGGTAAAAAAAATTGCAATAAGCGTAAATTGATTTGCGCAAAAGTTATAGCGTCTACAAAATAGGGGATAGATTTATTGCATTTTTATTTGTTTTTATTGTTTTACTAGTAATGGCAGCGATCTGTGATTTTTATTGTGTCTGTGACATTGCGGCGGACATATCGGACACTTTTGACACATAAAATTGAGTAAGAGTGTTATCCATTCTCTACTACTTTATCCCAAAATAAGGTATGGCTACATTTTAAATTGTATTACTTGTCTGCATTGATTTTAAATCGTTTTACTATATATCCACTAGATGGCACCATTCACCTTCTTTGGCAGCAAAGCATTAACCCCTAAGACTGACTTGATGTATTTACAAGCCATGGGGATATCACTCTTTATTTTGTGACATACTTTTAAAGCCAGTTTGTATTGTTAAGCGATTGCGTTTTTGAGCTCCGACGTTTTGTTTTTTTTGGGAAAAAAAAAGGTCAAAAAATGTATACAATAACATGGACAGGTGTTTTTAAGCTGTAAAAAATGCAGCTGTAAAAACGTCCGTGGGCATGAGGCCTAATGGATAAGTTCACCTTTTGTCACATGTTAAACTAGAGCTGCACGATTTTGGCTAAAATGAGAATCACAATTTTTTGCTTAGAAGATAGATCACGATTCTCTCAAGATTCTCGTGGCGTAACATCATCTTTCACATTAATACCCCCAAAAAATTGGGCTAACTTTACTGTTTCGTTTTTTTTTCTTTATTATTAATTGAAGTGTATTTTTTCCCAAAAAATTGCATTTGAAAGACCGCTGGGCAAATACAGCGTGACATAAAATATTGCACCAATTGCCATTTTATTCCCTAGGGTCTCTGCTAAAATATATACATAATGTTTGGGGGTTCCAAGTAATTTTCTAGCAAAAAGTATTGATTTTAAGTTAAGAAACAAGTGCCAGAAAAAGATTTAGACTTTAACCACTTAACGACCGCTCACTGTATATGTACGTCGGCAGAATGTCACCGACAGGCACAATCACGTACAGTGTACGTGATTGCCTTTTGTACAGTTGAGGGGTCCGATCGGACCCCCCTCCTATACAGTGAGCGGTCGGTATTCGTTGGGGAGCGATCCGACATGAGGGGGTGGCCATTCGATTCCGACCACCCCCCCCCGCGATCGCTCCCGGCGAATGGAAATGCTCCCTCTGCTGTGTAATGTTTACACAGGCAGAGGAAGCAGGAGGAAGTGATGTCATCTCTCATGCGGCGCTCACATATACCGAGCGTCGTACAAGAGAAGACACACAGGTCAGTACACTAACACTACACTGACACCAGGACACATAGGCACACAAATCGCCCCCCCAGGCCCCCCCAGATCAGCCCCCAGTCACAGTGTCACTGATTGCAGTGACCATTTATTTACTGATCACTGCAATCAGTGACATTTGTGACTGTAAAAGTGTCACTAAAGTTAGTTTTAGGTCCAGTGTAGCCCCCTAACCCCCCTAATAAAGGTTTAACCCCCTGATCACCCCCCAGATAACCCTTTCACCCCCTATCACCACTGTCGCTAAGCGATCATTTTTCTGATCGCTGTCTTAGCGTCGGTGATGCAGATCGGTAGCCAGTAATTTTTTTAGGTTCACCGCATGTTTTTATAGCGTCAGGTACCCCCATATATTATCTAATAAAGGTTTTAACCCCCTAATTGCCCCTAGTTAACCCTTTCACCAGTGATCACCATATAAGTGTTACGGGTGACGCTGGTTAGTTAGTTTGCTATTTATAGTGTCAGGGCACCCGCCGTATATATAACCCAATAAAGGTTTAACCCCCTGATCGCCCGGCGGGTGATATCAATTAGGTTTTAGCGTCAGAGAGGGTCTGCGTCACACCCCAGGCAGCGTCAGGTTAGTGCCAGTAACGCTAACACACACGCGTGAAGCATACACCCCCCTTAGTGGTATAGTATCTGAACAGATCAATATCTGATCTGATCAGATCTATACTAGCGTCCCCAGCAGTTTAGGGTTCCCAAAAACGCAGTGTTAGCGGGATCAGCCCAGATACCTGCTGGCACCTGCGTTTTGCCCCTCCGTCCAGCCCAGGCCACCCAAGTGCAGTATCGATCGATCACTGTCACTTGCAAAACACAACGCACATAACTGCAGCGTTCGCAGAGACAGGCCTGATCCCTGCGACTCCAGTGCTGTAGGAGGTGATTTCACCACCACAGTAAAAAAAAAAAAAAGCATATATGCCGAAGCATTGGGGCAGCAGGGGCGGAGGAGCGATTTTGCTCCTAATGCCGCGTACATACGGTCGAAATTCCGACGGAGGCTTGCCCGTGAAAAAGTCTGACCATGTGTGTGTGGCATAACTTTTTTGCGGGAGGCTGCCCCCATGCTTCGGCATATATAATTGGTGCATGTATGCCCATCATTAGAAGTGGGTGGATGAAGGGCGGTATTCTAATGGTGGGCATACCCACCGATCAATCTCTTTTTTCGTTCAGCCAACTGGCTGCATGAAATAAAAAGATTACAATACATGTCCAACAAGGACCAGCAACGTACTGGTATGTTGCTGGACTTTGAATGTTTATACCAGATTGATGCCTGCGGGTTTAGGTATCATCTTGGTATCATTCTTTTCAGCCAGCGGCCGGCTTTCATGTAAAAGCAATTATAGCACCCAATTAGCCTCTAGACTGCTTTTACAAGCAGTGGGAGGGAATGTCCCCGTCCCCCCCGGATATAAAAAGCGCCATTGGGAAATTGGGAAAGCATTTTATCACACCGATCTTGGTGTGGTCAGATGCTTTGAGGGCAGAGGAAAGATCTAGGGTCTAGAAGACCCCAGTTTTTTCAAAAAAGAGTACCTGTCACTACCTATTGCTATCATAGGGGGTATTTACATTCCCTGAGATAACAATAAAAATGATAAAAAAAAATAAAATATGGAAGGAACAATTTAAAAATAAAATAAAAAAGCAAAATTTAATAATAAAAAAAAAAAAAAAGGTATCACCGCGAAGGTCAGATCGAGGGCAGTAATTTTAGCAGTAGACCTCCTCTGTAAATCGAACGGGGTAACCTGTAAAGGCTTTTAAAAATGTATGTAGTTTGTCGCCAATGCGCGTTTGTGCGAAATTTTAAAGCATGTCGTGTTTGGTATCTATGTACTCGGCCTAAGATCATCTTTTTTATTTCATCAAACATTTGGGCAATATAGTGTGTTTTAGTGCATTAAAATTAAAAAAAGTGTATTTTTTCCCCCAAAAATGCGTTAGAAAAATCGCTGCGCAAATACTGTGTAGAAAAAAAAATAGCAACACCCACCATTTTAATCTGTAGGGCCTTTGCTTTAAAAATATATATAATGTTTGGGTGTTCAACATAATTTTCTTGCAAAAAAAATAATGTATTCATGTAAACAAAAAGTGTCAAAAAGGGCTTTGTCTTCAAGTGGTTAGAAGAGTGGATGTAAGCTTCCTAATGTTGTGTATAAAATGCCAGAACAGTTCAAAACCCCCCCCAAATGACCCCATTTTGGAAAGTAGACACCCCAAGCTATATACTGAGAGGCATGTCGAGTCCATGGAATATTTTATATGTTGACACAAGTTGCGGAAAAAAGACAATTTTTTTTTTTTTTTGCACAAAGTTGTCACTTAATGATATATTGCTCAAACATGCCATTGGCATATGTGGAATTACACCCCAAAATACATTCTGCTGCTTCTCCTGAGTACGGGGATACCACATGAGTGAGACTTTTTGTTTCGGAGGCCATGGAATGCCCAGATGGCACAAAACCCCCCCAAATGACCCCATTTTGGAAAGTAGACACCCCAAGCTATTTGCTGAGAGGTATTGTGAGTATTTTGCAGATCTCGCTTTTTGTCACAAAGTTTTGAAAATGTAAAAAAAATATATATATATATTTTCTTTCTTCATTTTCAAAAACAAATGAGAGCTGTAAAATACTCACCATGCCTCTCAGCAAATAGCTTGGGGTGTCTACTTTCCAAAATGGGGTCATTTGGGGGGGTTTTGTGCTATTTTGGCAAATTTGTGCCTAGAAATCAGGAAGGCGGTGCTTGGTTTTCGGGGTCCCGTACGCGGCTAGGCTCCTAAAAAGTCCCACACGTGGTATTCCCGTACTCAGGAGAAGCAGCAAAATGTATTTTGGGGTGCAATTCCACACATAACCATGGCATGTGTGAGCAATATATCATTTAGTGACAACTTTTTGTAATTTTTATTTTTTTTTTGTCATTATTCAATCACTTGGGACAAAAAAAAAAATATTCAATGGGCTCAACAGGCCTCTCAGCAATTTCCTTGGGGTATCTACTTTCCAAAATGGGGTCATTTGGGGGTTTTTGTGCTATTTTGGCATTTTATGGCCTTCAAAACTGTGATAGGTAGTGAGGAGTGAAATCAAAAATTTGCGCCCTTAGAAATCCTGAAGGCGGTGCTTGGTTTCCGAGGTCCCGTACGCGGCTAGGCTCCCAAAAAGTCCCACACGTGGTATCCCCGTACTCAGGAGAAGCAGCAAAATGTATTTTGGGGTGTAATTCCACATATAACCATGGCATGTGTGAGCAATATATCATTTAGTGACAACTTTTTGTAATTTTTTTTTTTTTTTAGTCATTTATTCAATCACTTGAGACAAAAAAAAAATATTCAATGGGCTTAACATGCCTCTCAGCAATTTCCTTGGGATGTCTACTTTCCAAAATGGGGTCATTTGGGGGGGTTTTGTACTGCCCTGTCATTTTAGCACCTCAAGAAATGAGATAGGCAGTCATAAACTAAAAGCTGTGTGCCCCTGCGTGGGCAGCTGTTGTGCCTAGGTGTGGGCAAAATGTGTGTATGTTGTATAAAACTTCAATAAAAAGATTTAAAAAAAAAAAAAAAAAAGCTGTGTAAATTCCAGAAAATGTACCCTAGTTTGTAGACGCTATAACTTTTGCGCAAACCAATAAATATACGCTTATTGACATTTTTTTTTACTAAAGACATGTGGCTGAATACATTTTGGCCTAAATGTATGACTAGAATTGAGTGTATTCAATTTTTCTTATAACAAAAAGTAGAAAATATCATTTTTTTCAAAATTTTCGGTCTATTTCCGTTTATATCACAAAAAATAAAAATCGCAGAGGCAATCAAATACCATTAAAAGAAAGCTCTATTTGTGGGAAGAAAAGGACGCAAATTTAGTTTGGGTACAACATTGCATGTCCGCACAATTTACAGTTAAAGCAGCGCAGTGCAAAATTCTGAAATCACCTCTGGTCCTCTAGCTACCAAATGGTCCGGGACTTAAGTGGTTAAACTGCATTTACACACAGAAGTTTGAGCTAAGAAGGAAGTTAGTTACAATGTTTCATGTTGTTAAAAACTTGGCAGACAGCTTTCTTTACACACACAGAATTGTATCCCTTTGATCCAAGAAGGAAGCTTAGTTACAATGTTTCCTGTTAAAAACTTGGCAGACTGACGTCACAGCGCCGGGAGATCGGGTGCATGAAGCAGCAGATTCAACACAGACTCGAGTATAAGCCGAGGGGGGGCATTTTCAGCAACAAAAAAATGTGCCGAAAAACTTGGCTTATACTCGAGTATATACGGTATATGTTTTTTTCACTTCACTGTTATCAAAAGTTGTCATCTTATATATACAGTGCCTTGAAAAAGTCATACCCCTTGAAATTTTCCACATTTTGTCATGTTACATGGCATGTATTTGTGTTCAGCCTTACTTTATAGAATCACCTTTCACTGCAATTACAGCTGTAAGTCTTTTTGCACATCTAGAGAGTGACATTTTTGCCCATTCTTGGTCTGGACTTTGACTGGGCCATTCTAAAGCCCCCATACACACGATCTGACTTTTTGACAACAAACTTCAAAATGAGCAGGTTTTCAAAAAGATCTGACCATGTGTACGCTCCATCGGACAAACTTTTTCTGTTTTCATCGGACAAAAGTTCGCTCTGCAAACAGACAAACTTTTCAGCAACAAAAGTCCTACGGTGCAAAGTCCTCTCATGTGTACAGAAATCCATCGAGAAAAATGTGTATATCCAGGGCGCTCCAAGCATTTGAATCCCGACAGATAAAGTCTGTGTTGGAGAGCAGCACTCAGGGAGACGAGCAATCTCTGATGGAAACAGAAAAACAAACAAGGCGCCTCTAAGTGCAGAAGTATAAAACTTTTAATATCCCCTAAAAGGGTTAAAAACACTTACATGCCTGTTTCATCCACTATCTTGTAGCAGGTAAGTGCATCCAGGAGATGTTCCAGTAGCAGGGCAATCCCAGTCTGTGATGGTAAAGCTTCCAGGGAAGTCCACGAGATAACAGCTAATTTGTGCTGTGAATGTTCAGAGGACACAGTAACACTGGAGCCTGGGGATGACGTCAGAGGAAGCGAGACAGAAACCAGCATGGAACACAAACAGGAAGTGTGTCATAGAGGCGGGACGCTTTTAGGGGATATTAACAGAAATCCATCGGACTTTAGTCCGAAGTACAAACACGCATGGTCAGAAGCAAGGACCAGCCGGAAACGTTCTGTCTTTTAAAACTAGCGTTCGTAATGGAGTTATCACATTCGTGACGTGGCAAGTTATGAAATCTAGAAATGCAGCGCACATTCTCTTCTTTAATAATGCTGCTTTTGCTGATGATACGGAGAAATGACAAACGTATTTACAAAGGATTTGTGCTCTAGTGAAAATGAAAATTGCGAATGAACACTGACCAAACTTCTACTAACTCGAGATTAGCAGAAGGAGCCCAAAGGGTGACCCCGGAGAATTGAACTTCCTCTTTTGAAGTGTCGTCAGTACGTTGAAACGTCACTACGTTTGTGTTTGTTGCCGAAAACGTCAGAGCGTGTGTATTCTATGGGCGTTCACCGCCAACTCCCTTCGGATAAAAATCCACGGAAAAGTTTGAAGTCCGACCATGTGTACGAGGCTTTACACATGAATATGCCTTGATCTATTCTAAACCATTCCATTGTAGCTTTGGCTGTATGTTTAGGGTTGTTGTCTTGCTGGAAGGTGAACCTCCACCCCAGTCTCAAGTCTTTTGCAGACTAACCGCTGTTCTTCTAAGATTGCCCTGTATTTGGCTCCATCCATCTTCCCATCAACTCTGACCAGCTTCCCTGTCCCTGCTGAAGAAAAGCGTCCCCACAACATGATGCTGCCACAACCATGATTCACGGTGGGGATGGTGTGTTCAGGGTGATGTGCAGTGTTAGTTTTCTGCCACACATAGCGTTTTGCTTTTAGGCCAAAAAGTTCAATTTTGGTCTCATCTGACCAGAGCACCTTCTTCTACATGTTTGCTGTGTCCCCCTCATGCCTTCTCGCAAACTACAAATGGGACTTCTTATGGCACAACTAATAGTTGTCCTATGGACAGATTCTCCCACCTGAGCTGTGGATCTCTGCAGCTCCTCCAGAGTTACCATGGGCCTCTTGGCTGCTTCTCTGATTAATGCTCTCCTCTCGACAGCCATGTCTTGGTAGGTTTTGCAGTTGTGCCATACTCTCCATTTTCGGATGATGTATTGAACAGTGCTCCGAGAGATGTTCAAAGCTTGAAATATTTATTTTTTATAACCTATTCCTGCTTTAACCACTTTCCGCCCGGTCAATAGCAGATTGACGTCCGGGAAGTGGTTCTGTTATCCTGACTGGACGTCTATTGACGTCCTGCAGGATAACAGCCGTCGCGTGCCCGTGGGGATCAGTGATGCGGTGTCAGTCTGACACACTGCTACACCGATCTTGGTAAAGAGCCTCAGACGGAGGCTCTTTACCACGTGATCAGCCGTGTCCAATCACGGCTGATCACGATGTAAACAGGAAGAGCCGTTGATCGGCTCTTCCTCACTCAGGTCTGACAGACGTGAGTAGAGGAGAGCTGATCGGCGGCTCTCCTGACGAGGGGTTCGCGCTGATTGTTAGCGCAGCCCCCCTCTCGGATGCCCACACTGGACCACCAGGGAAGCCACCAGGACCACCAGGGAAGCCTTCAACATGTGAATGGCCAGGTACATCCCCCATGGCCATCCACATGTTCCAAAACATGCCCAACATATGCCAATCAGTGCCCACAAATGGGCACTGACTGGCACCATAATAGTACTAATAAAAACAGTGATTCCCTCAGTGCCACCCATGTGTACCCATCAGTGCCACCTCATTGGTGCCGCTTTATCAGTGCCCGTCATTGAAGAAGAAAACGTACTTATTTACCAAAAAAATTAACAAACAAATACAAATATTTTTTATTTTATTTTTTCCAAATTTTCTGTCTTTTTTTATTCGTTGCGCAAAAAATAAAAATCGCAAAGGTGATCAAACACCACCAAAAGAAAGCTCTATTTGTGGGAACAAAATGATAAAGAATTTGTTTGGGTACAGTGTAACATAACTGCGCAATTGTCATTCAAATTGCGACAGCGCTGAAAGCTGAAAATTGGCCTGGGCAGGAAGGTGCGTAAGTGCCTGATATTGAAGTGGTTAAACTTCTCGACAACTTTATCCCTGACCTGCTTGGCGTGTTCCTTGGCCTGTTTGTTCACCAAGGTTCTCTAACAAACCTCTGAGGGCTTCACAGAACAGCTGTATTTATGAGATTAAATTACACACAGGTGGACTCTGTTTACTAATTAGGTGACTTCTGAAGGCAATTGGTTCCACTAGATTTTAGTTGGGGGGTATCAGAGTAAAGGGGCTGAATACAAATGCACGTCACACTTTACAGATATTATTTTTTTTGTAAAAAAATTGAAAACCATTTATAATTTTCCTTCCACTTTATGGGCCAATTTGTGTTGGTCTATCACACAAAATCCCAATAAAATATTTGTTTTTGGTTGTAATATGACAATGTGGAAAATTTTAAGGGGTATGAATACTTTTAGGGACATTATATGAGATTAATAAAAGTATGGGATTTTTTATTTGTTTTATCCCCTTTTATACTTACCTAGGTGAATGCAGCACTGGTCCCCCAGAGCCTCTGCACTGAGAACCAAGCGATCGAACACCGCCAATGGCTCGGTTCTCTCAGCTCCCCAAGCGGAGAGCTGCTGCCTGTCAGTCAGCAGCTCTCCTCACTCCTCCTTCTCGCTCACTGGAGCTCTAAGCTGTGGAGGGGCAGGGAGCGGCCATCTTAGCGGCTCGCTGAGAGGCTGGGGCGGGCATCAGACCAGGCACCTGGCTGATCCAGACTTACATTGTCGGGATGACGCGGTGCCTGGACTGATCTGTGTGATATCAGCAGAGAGCGGACTTAAGTCCGCGCTCTGCTGAAAATGGGTGACGAGTGCAAACCGAATTGTACTCCTGTGACCCATAGGAGAAGCCCAGCCTCAAGCTTGACTTTTCCTTTTTAAAGTGTCGCATACAGCTTGGCAACCTACATTTGACTTGATATACAGTTTATCTAAATGTTTTTTGCCAGCAGCTAATCTTTAACCTGCCAGTATGATTTCTAGCATGTTTATTAGTGTATGTTTTATTCTTTACTACATCATTAAATGCAAGCAGTGTAAGTACTTTAAAGCCCAACTCTGGGATGGGAAAAAAAAGTGGGAACCACTGCAAGGGTTATTAATAGGGTTGTCCCGATACCACTTTTTTAGGACCGAGTACAAGTACCGATACTTTTTTCCAAGTACTCGCCGATACCGATACTTTTTTTTCAATGTCATGTGACAGTTTGAAAGATGGGGACTGATAGGTGGCACTTATGGGCACTGACTGGTGACTGGCTCTGATGGGCACTAATAGGTGGCTGGCACTGATAGATGGCACTGATTGCACTGATATGTGGCACTTGTGGGCACTGATATGTGGCACTTGTGGGCACTGATATGTGGCACTTGTGGGCACTGATATGTGGCACTTGTGGGCACTGATATGTGGTACTTGTGGGTACTGATATGTGGCACTTGTGGGCACTGATAGCACTGAAAGGTGGCACTGATAGGTGGCACTTGTGGGCACTGACAGCACTGATAGGTGGCACTTGGTGGCACTGATTGCACTATCAGTGCTGTCAGTGCCCACAAGTGCCACCTATCAGTGCCACCTATCAGTGCCACCTATCAGTGCCACCTATCAGTGCCATCTACCAGTGCCACCTGATAGATGGCACTGATTGCACTGATAGGTAGCACTTGTGGGTACTGATAGGTGGCTGGCACTGAAATGCTGTGGGGAAAAAAAATGACACAGGATTTAAAATAAAAAAAACTGCTGCAACGCCCATCTTGGTACACCCTGCACTCGGCTGAAGTAAGCAGCAGCAGACATCTTGTTACACCCAGCCCATATAGCTCGGGCTGGGTGTAACAAGATGTCTGCTGCTGCTTACTGCAGCCAAGTGCAGGGTGTACCAAGATGGGTGTGGGGACGTTCAGCCGCTGACGGCGACCGAATGCGACATCACCGGTCACCGATCCTGATGCGGCTGCGCCCTGCACCCCTGCCAGCTTACCAGTTTCAACTGCAGGTGAGGGACTCGCTCTCCGCCCTGGTCTCCGCCCCTGGCCGCACTCTCCGCCTTGGTCTCCACCCCCCGCCGCACTCTCCGTCCCGCTCTCTGCCCTGGTCTCCGCCCCCCGCCACGCTCTCCGCCCCCCGCCACGCTCTCCGCCCCCCGCTCTCCACCCCCTCTCTGCGTCCGCTCTGGAAAAAAAAAAAAAAGTATCGGACTGGGCATCGGGAGCATTTGCGCGAGTACAAGTACTCGCGCAAATGCTTGGTATCGGTACCGATACTAGTATCGGTATCGGGACAACCCTAGTTATTAATGCTCATTAAAGGCTGTTTTGCAGGAAAAAAATGTGCATTTATTATATATATATATATATATATATATATATATATATATATATATATATATATATATTTTTTTTACAGGAGCCTGCAAAGCATTGTATCTGTGATCAGTGGATGGCAGGTGCAGTGTCAGGTTACTCATTTAGTTAGGGAACTGTAGGAAGTATCAGTGGACTACAAGCATGCAGATTACCACACTCGTAGTTCATTAAAGCGGAGCTCCAGACGCGATTTATTTTTATTTTTTTAAAGTCAGCAGCTACTAACACTGTAGCTGCTGACTTTTTTAATAAGGACACTTACCTGTCCTAGGCGCCTGCGATATCGTGCCCCCGATGGCGATCGCTCGTCCTGGCAGGTCCCCACGCCTCCATCCTGACTAAGGGAAACAGGCAGTGAAGCCTTACGCATGCGTGACTTGCACGGCGCTTTGTGAATGGGCGGCTGCCTACACAGTTCCCAGAGGGCAGCGCGCCCCATTCACCAGAAGACACCGTGACAGAGGACGAGGAAGAAGACCACCGCGGTGGAGGAAGAGGCAGAAGAGCTACTGCCACATAGCAAATGCCCTTTCTGGTGAGTATAAAAAAAATTAAAAAAACATTTTAATTTTTATTTCTTTTTTTGGGGGAAAAAAAAAATTAAAAATCAGGTTGGAACTCCACTTTAAGAACTACAAGTCTGTCTGCCGCAGTGGTGGAAGGGATTGTAGTTAATTTCTTCACAGATCTCTGTGAATGAATGACGTGGTTATATGGGCTCCACCCACACAGCCATGAGAATTTAAATGTGACATCAGCTGTGGGGGAGAGGAAACCCATACAATGTCAGAAGTTGGGGGGGATGTGTTTCTAAAGGTGTAACATGTTCCTAAAGTTGAATTTAGGCTTTGCCTCTAGGAGGTAGAGGATATATTATTATTTGCTATATTCCTTGCTCAGGCAGGACTATTAGTCCTGCATTGTATGTAAGGAGGTATGCCAGTGACAGGCAAAACATTTTTGTATAGATATAAAAACCATAAATACCTTTTTTTTTTTTTTTTTTTTTTTTTTTTTTTTAACCACTTGCCGACCGCCTCCTGTACATTTACGACGGCAGAATGGCACGGACGGGCACATCAACGTACCTGTCTGTACCCTTTAAGTGCCTGTCCGTGTGGTCGCGTGCGCCGCCGCCGCCATCCCCGCGATCGTCTCACGGAGGTATAGAGTGGGGAGATGCTTGTGTAAACAAGCATCTCCCGGCTCTGCCTAGTGACAATGACACTGATCTCGGCTCCGTGCACTCGGAGCGGAGATCAGTGTCATGTGACACAGAGCCCATCCCCCCCCCCCTACAGTAAGAAACACTATGCAGAGAACACTTAACCCCTACAGCGCCACCTAGTGGTTAACCCCTTTACTGCCAGTGTAATTTTCACAGTAATCCGTGCATTTTTATAGCACTGATCGCTGTGACAATGGTTCCAAAAATGTGTCAAGTGTCCGATGTGTCCGCCATAATGTCGCAGTCATGAAAAAAATCACTGATCGCCGCCATTACTAGTAAAAAAAAAAAAAAATTTTTTATAAAAATGCCATAAAACTATCCCCTATTTTGTAAACTTTTGCGCGAACCAATTAACCACTTAAGCCCCGGACCATTTGGTAGCTAAAGGACCAGAGGTGAATTCAGAATTTTGCACTGCGCTGCTTTAACTGTAAATTGTGCGGACATGCAATGTTGTACCCAAACGAAATTTGCGTCCTTTTCTTCCCACAAATAGAGCTTTCTTTTAATGGTATTTGATTGCCTCTGCGATTTTTTTATTTTTTGCGATATAAACGGAAAAAGACCGAAAATTTTGAAAAAAAATGATATTTTCTACTTTTTGTTATAAGAAAAATCGAATAAACTCAATTTTAGTCATATATTTAGGCCAAAATGTATTCAGCCACATGTCTTTAGTAAAAAAAATGTCAATAAGCATATATTTATTAGTTTGCGCAAAAGTTATAGCGTTTACAAACTAGGGTACATTTTCTGGAATTTACACAGCTTTAAATTTATGACTGCCTATCTCATTTCTTGAGGTGCTAAAATGGCAGGGCAGTACAAAACCCCCCCAAATGACCCCATTTTAGAAAGTAGACACCCCAAGGAAATTGCTGAGAGGCATGTTGAGCCCATTGAATATTTGTTTTTTTTGTCCCAAGTGATTGAATAATGACAAAAAAAAAAAAAAAATTACAAAAAGTTGTCACTGAATGATATATTGCTCACACATGCCATGGTTATATGTGGAATTGCACCCCAAAATACATTTTGCTTCTTCTCCTGAGTATGGGGATACCACATGTGTGGGACTTTTTAGGAGCCTAGCTGCGTACGGGACCCGAAAACCAAGCACCGCCTTCAGGATTTCTAGGCACAAATTTTTGATTTCACTCCTCACTACCTATCACAGTTTCGAAGGCCATAAAATGCCAAAATGGCACAAAACCCCCCCAAATGACCCCATTTTGGAAAGTAGACACCCCAAGCTGTTTGCTGAGAGGCATGGTGAGTATTTTACAGCTCTCATTTGTTTTTGAAAATGAAGAAAGAACATTTTTTTTTTTTTTTCAATTTTCAAAACTTTGTGACAAAAAGCGAGATCTGCAAAATACTCACAATACCTCTCAGCAAATAGCTTGGGGTGTCTACTTTCCAAAATGGGGTCATTTGGGGGGGTTTTGTGCTATCTGGGCATTCCATGGCCTCCGAAACTGTGATAGGCAGTGAGAAGTGAAATCAAAAATTTACACCCTTAGAAAGCCTGAAGGCGGTGCTTGGTTTTTGGGGTCCCGTACGCGGCTAGGTTCCCAAAAAGTCCCACACATGTGGTATCCCCGTACTCAGGAGAAGCAACAGAATGTATTTTGGGGTGTAATTCCACATATGCCCATGGCATGTTTGAGCAATATATCATTTAGTGACAACTTTGTGCAAAAAAAAAAAAAAAAAATTGTCTTTTTTTCCGCAACTTGTGTCAACATATAAAATATTCCATGGACTCGACATGCCTCTCAGTATATAGCTTGGGGTGTCTACTTTCCAAAATGGGGTCATTTGGGGGGGTTTTGAACTGTTCTGGCATTTTATACACAACATTAGGAAGCTTACATCCACTCTTCTAACCACTTGAAGACAAAGCCCTTTTTGACACTTTTTGTTTACACGAAAACATTTTTTTTTTTACAAGAAAATTATGTTGAACCCCAAACATTATATATATTTTTAAAGCAAAGGCCCTACAGAATAAAATGGTGGGTGTTGCATTTTTTTTTTCTACACAGTATTTGCGCATCGATTTTTCAAACGCATTTTTTGGGGAAAAAATACACTTTTTTTAAATTTTAATGCACTAAAACACACTATATTGCCCAAATGTTTGATGAAATAAAAAAGATGATCTTGGGCCGAGTACATAGATACCAAACACGACATGCTTTAAAATTTCGCACAAACGCGCATTGGCGACAAACTACATACATTTTTAAAAGCCTTTACAGGTTACCCCGTTAGATTTACAGAGGAGGTCTACTGCTAAAATTACTGCCCTCGATCTGACCTTCGCGGTGATACCTCACATGCATGGTGCAATTGCTGTTTACATATGACGCCAGACCGACGCTTGCGTTCGCCATTGGGCAAGAGCAGGGCAGGACAGGGGTGCTTTTTTATTTTTTTTTATTTTTTTATTATTATTAATTTTGCTTTTTTATTTTATTTTTAAATTGTTCCTTCCATATTTTTTTTTTTTTTTTTTTATCATTTTTGTTATCTCAGGGAATGTAAATATCCCCTATGATAGCAATAGGTAGTGACAGGTACTCTTTTTTTTTTGAAAAAACTGGGGTCTAGACCCTAGATCTTTCCTCTGCCCTCAAAGCATCTGACCACACCAAGATCGGTGTGATAAAATGCTTTCCCAATTTCCCAATGGCGCTTTTTATATCCGGGGGGGGGGGCATTCCCTCCCACTGCTTGTAAAAGCAGTCCAGAGGCTAATTAGCCACTAGGATTGCTTTTACATGAAAGCCGGCCGCTGGCTGAAAAGAATGATACCTAAACCCGCAGGCATCAATCTGGTATAACCATTCAAAGTCCGGCAACATACCAGTACGTTGCTGGTCCTTGTTGGACATGTATTGTAATCTTTTTTTTTCATGCAGCCAGTTGGCTGAACGAAAAAAGAGATTGATCGGTGGGTATGCCCACCATTAGAATACCGCCCTTCATCCACCCACTTCTAATGATGGGCATACATGCACCATTTATATATGCCGAAGCATGGGGGCATCCTCCCGCAAAAAAGTTATGCCGCACACACATGGTCGGACTTTTCCACGGGCAAGCCTCCGTCGGAATTTCGACCGTATGTACGCGGCATTAGGAGCAAAATCACTCCTCCGCCCCTGCTGCCCCAATGCTTCGGCATATTTGCTTTTTTTTTTTTAACTGTGGTGGTGAAATCGCCTCCTACAGCACTGGAGTCGCAGGGATCAGGCCGGTCTCTGCGAACGCTGCAGTTATGTGTGTTGTGTTTTGTAAGTGACAGTGATCGATCGATACTGCACTTGGGTGGCCTGGGCTGGACGGAGGGGCAAAACGCAGGTGCTAGCAGGTATCTGGGCTGATCCCGCTAACACTGCGTTTTTGGGAACCCTAAATTGCTGGGGACGCTAGTATAGATCTGATCAGATATTGATCTGTTCAGATACTATACCACTAAGGGAGGTGTATGCTTCACGCGTGGGTGTTAGCGTTACTGGCACTAACCTGACGCTGCCTGGGGTGTGACGCAGACCCTCTCTGACGCTAAAACCTAATTGATATCACCCGCCGGGCGATCAGGGGGTTAAACCTTTATTGGGTTATATACGGCGGTTGCCCTGACAGTATAAAAAGCAAACTAACTAACCAGCGTCACCCGTAACACTTATATGATGATCACTGGTGAAAGGGTTAACTAGGGGCAATTAGGGGGTTAAACCTTTATTAGATAATTTATGGGGGTACCCGACGCTATAAAAACCTGCGGCGAACCTTAAAAAAATTACTGGCTACCGATCTGCATCACCGACGCTAAGACAGCGATCAGAAAAATGATCGCTTAGCGATGGCGGTGCTAGGGGGTGAAAGGGTTATCTAGGGGTGATCAGGGGGTTAAACCTTTATTAGGGGGGGGGGCTAGGGGGCTACACTGGACCTAAAACTAAATGTAGTGACACTTTTACAGTCACAAATGTCACTGATTGCAGTGATCAGTAAATAAATGGTCACTGCAATCAGTGACACTGTGACTGGGGGCTGGGGGGTGATCTGGGGGGGCGATTTATGTGCCTATTTGTGCTAGTGTTAGTGTAGTGTTTGTGCACTAACCTTGATGTCTTCTCTTGTATGGCGCTCGGTATATGTGAGCGCCGCACAAGAGATGACATCACTTCCTCCTGCTTCCTCTGTCTGTGTGTACATTCGACAGACAGAGGGGGCATTTCCATTCGCCGGGAGCGATCGCGGGGGGGTGGCCGGAATCGAACGGCCGTCCCCTCATGTCGGATCGCTCCCCAGCGAATTCCGACCGCTCACTGTACAGAAGGGGGGTCCGATTGGACCCCCCAACTGTACAAAGGCAATCACGTACACTGTACGTGATTGTGCCTGTCGGTGCCATTGTGCCGACGTATATATACAGTGAGCGGTCGTTAAGTGGTTAATAAACTCTGATTGCGATTTTTTTTTTTTTTTTTTTTAACAAAAATATGTAGAAGAATACGTATCGGCCTAAACTGAGGAAAAAAAAAATTATATATTTTTTTGGGTGACATTTATTATAGCAAAAAGTGTAAAATATTGAATATTTTTCAAAATTGTCGCTCTATTTATTTTTGTTTATAGCGCAAAAAATAAAAACCGCAGAGGTGATCAAATACCACCAAAAGAAAGCTCTGTTTGTGGGAAAAAAAGGACGTCAATTTTGTTTGGGAGCCACGTCGCATGACCGCGCAATTGTCAGTTAAAGCGACGCAGTGCCGAATCGCAAAAAGTGGCCTGGTCTTTAACCAGCCAAAATGGGGGGGGAGAAGCGGCAACACACTGAGCTTCCCAGTGAATGGATGTGCAGCGGGGACGTATGAGAACAAGTCTGATCATTTGAGGAGAGTACACTGAGTTTCCAGCACAGCTAGAGAACTGACCATGCTGTGTTCTCCTGCTTAGTATGGTCAGTTTTTAAAAGGAAAGCAAGGGGACTGGCAGGAACACCAGGGATTTCACACACGGGAAGCAATACAAAGAGAACAGGAGACTTTCTCATACAAGAACATGGTACAGCATGCACATATCAGGAATATGAAGTGTTGGGGTGACAAACGCTTTAAGGCAGAACTCTGGGGAAATTCAAAAGACAGCAACTGATGCTCTCCTCTTCCCTCCAGTGCTCTGGGTTGTAGGAGGCATTTCAGTGTCCTCACTTACAATATAAGACTGCTGGTCCTGCATTGTACTTGATGACATCAGAGTGTAACTGGCAGACAGCTGCAGACTAGAGACTTCGGAGGGCAGGTCACGGGAAAAGGAGGAAGCCTGCAGGAACAAGGGATGAGGTAAGTAAAAGTGATTTTAAATGATTCTCTGATGCAAAAACAAACTAACCCATGCAATGGGGTGGAAGCTCCACAGCAAGGGACTTTTTTTTTTTTTTTTTTTAGTTTGATGGGTTCAGCTTTAAATGTATTTTTTAAATGCAAGTTGTGGATGGAAGTGCATTGGCTTTACAAACTCGCCTACACAGCTGAATTAGACTGGTATGCAGGGAGCACTGGCTTTGCATTGGGGGCTGTGTACCCATTCCTGTGTACCTGTCAAACTGCTGGGCGGGTGAGTGCATACATCTGATGCATTTAATTGAACTGTCTGCATGCAGCTTGCTGCATGTGCAAAAGCATGAGCATGCAATTTGCTGTGAGTCTGAGCACCCCTGTGAATGAACCCTAGAGGTAAGTTTTTCATTTTGACTTTCCTAATTCTACACCCCACTCATCCCTCGTAATGGACCACAGAAGCAGGGTGAGTATCTGGAATCCCACTTATTTTCTGTGATAAGTGGTGGAGAGCAAGAGCATGTAATGTTTGAGAAGTTACTAAAATTAGTGGATACAAATTTTAGAAATGTTTGTGATGTATATAACAAATTAAATGAACGGATCAACAAAATGTTGTTTTTTTTATTTTATTTTTATTTTTTATTTCTTTTAATTTAATAAAAAATAAAATAAAATTATTTGTAATTGCTCTATTAGATTTTCTGACTTTTTAATGTATTTTTATTCTTCTGCCATTCTAGATATCCACTTTATCAGCTTGGAAATCCACAGCTACGTGTGTTCCGAACAAACTTCTTCATGACCCTGGTCAGACCTGGCAAAGAGATGCCCTCAGACACGGTGCAATTCCGTATTCCTATTGAGTAAGCATATACATCTACTCTGACAATCTCCATCTGGAGTGGAGGGGATCTTTTAGAATTCTAGAGACTTTGATTGCAGTCTAGGAACTGGAGGGGTTTTTAAACCGTAAGGGAACATATGCTGTCATATAGTATAGCTAAATTACAGGCAACTAGAAAAGCAGGTGTGATCGATGAGAGCCATTTTCTCTTCCAAAAGGATTTTTATTTCTATCCATCTATTCCTAATAATTTGCACAGCTCTGTCTTTTAGGAAATGGGACCTGCTCCTTCTCTATTGCAGTTTCACCTACAGGTCTCCTCCCTATGCTGTGACTGGAACATGAAAGGAAAACCAGCACCCTGATGAGCGTATCTCTTGCTCACTGTCTGCTTTCTCTTTCTATCAGTATGTACTGCAGCACACCTGCTTCATTAATTTGTGCCATTTTTATCTGGCTAAAATCCAGCTTTTGCCCTCGTTGACATTGGGACGATTTTGACATGCGATTTGACATGTCAAATCGGCAGTTATTGCTGGCAATGGCACCATCCGAATTGGTGTGGTGCTGCACTGTTTCCCAAAAGTAGTTCCTGTACTACATTTAGCGACTTTGGGGGCGAATTGAATAGACATCTGTGCGATAACCCGCACAGATGTGTGTCAAATCGTCCCCGAAGTCTGACTGCATTGCCGGTTTGAAATTGTGTGAGTTCAGCTCAAATTCATAAAGAAGGGAGATTTGGGACTTTATGTGAGGCCAAGACATAGAATGTCAAGTGCCTCCATCCCTGGTTGCTAGTAGCATAGAGGAAAGATTTGGGACTTTATATGAAGTATGCGGCTGAATTGGCAGTGTGAACATGGAGTGGCTGGCAAATAATAAATACGCCTAATAACATTGTGTCATCTTGAATATACAATGGCATAACAGAAACACATTATATAAAATTGTAGTAGGGTTTATTAAATAAACATCGCATAATAGCATAATTAACATGAGTTAATAAAACTGACACAGATGATATAAAAACCACCAGACTCGAGAATCCATGTACACACACACACACATAAGAGAGAGAGAGAGAGAGAATATCAAAACCTTAGCATATTGGTCTAAGCCAGTACAGCATATTGTAAAAAACAGTTAATATCACTCTTGATCATACACGCATCTATATAGCTCGACGCGTTTCATGGACAATTCCAATCTTCAGGAGCAGATGCACTATCGCTATCTATAAAAAAAAAAATTCTCTCATCATCCATGGACTGACACGGTGTCTCTTTACACTTTACACGTGGGTTATGTCCCTGCTTGCAGGAGAAGACCTAGGCAGAATGTGAGATGTTATACATACATTCTAAAAGCCAGAGCTGAACAGCCCCACCCAGAGGGCGGTCCCTCCGGACATAACCCTCCCACTACAGTCAGCAGACTTCAGTTTTTTTCTGCCTAGCAGAAGGAGAAGACGTGGCTCTCTCAGGAGCCAGTCTCCTGACCTATTTTTATTCCTTTTCTGGAATTCTTTTTTATTTTATTTTTGAGAATCTTCTATCAACTGTCGGCTGGGCAACAGGTTGGGTACAATATATCCTCGTAGTCTTCCCTGTCCGACCATCGAGCGTGCTGATCCTCGCCTTGTGTGCATGAGACTCAGTTCACGACAGGCCCCATGACTCCAGAGGTGGCCGGGTTTGCTTTCATGCTCCCATGGTCCTCTCAAGACTGAACAGTTCCTGACTGACTGTATCTTTCGCGGTGGACCGGGCCGACAGCTACTCAGTACTGCACTGTGATAGTCCTGTCAGAAACACACCAGTGGGTCCCTCAGGGGACGGGTAAGTAGTCTCTCCTGCCTGCAGGTGAGTACAAAAAGCTGTGTGTTTCTCTGTGGGGGATTTTCCCTGTCTCCCCCTGTATTTCATTGTCATTCTCTGTCACCATTGCTGGCGCTGTGCTGTGTGGGGTGCCTGGGGGTCACACTGTTCTTGGAGGGGCTCATGCTGGTCTGCAGATATGCTTGGGGCCTTTTTTTGTGTGTTTTGGGGCCTGAGTGCCGAGTGGCGCTGTGTGTGTGTGTGCTGTTTTTTCACTTTAGCTGCGTCATGGCGGCCATCTTGCTGCGGATCGCCTCAGTGAAGTGCGGCGGCCATTTTCTTGTAGCCCGCGCGCTCTTCAGCACTAGTTTTGGCCTCTAGTGCTGCTGTAACAGCGCAAATCTCCTCACAATCACCTCACAGCTCACCAGCGCTGACACAGCGCGGTACAGACAGCGGAACTGAGTGGTCCCTGGTCCGGTTTGGTGAGTCCCCTGGGCACCCCCATCTCAGTCAGCACAGCCTGTGGGTGGACTTTTTATCTGAGGAGTCTCAGAGGGGGGCAATATGGAGTCTCTGTCACCAGCTTCCCCTAAATGTCAGTGGACAACAGGCAGTGCTTCAGCACCTGCGGTCCCTAGGGACCAGTTGTGGGCAGTCCTGGAATCATTTCTGACCAGGATGGGAGCTGTGTGCAAGCGCAAGGGAGCAAAAGAGCGCCCTCTCCCCACTTTACTACATGAGGGCAGTGCGCTGATTCAGATATGGGCCTAGCCACTACCGCTCAGGACCCTAGTTCTGAATGTATTGGATGGTTTTGAACAGGACATTCCTTATGAGGAAAACTCCAGTTCTGAGTCAGTAAATGACAGGGCGCTTGTTAGTGTACTCATGACTGCGGTGAGGGACACTCTCAAGCTAAAATGCTGCGGATGCAGAACCTCAGGCGGATACAGTCTCCTTGGGTTCTTTTAAGGCCAGGCCTTCTAAAGAGGTTTTTCCATATGTACTTTCTTTGACCAGCTCATTGATAAGGTCTGGGAAAAGCCGCAGAAGAATTTTTTTATGGTCCCGCGGCGTTTGTCTATCAGATACCCCTTGAAGATGCCCTACTTAAAAAGTGGGCTTCTCCCCCAGTGGTCGACCCTCCAGTCGCCCGGTTGAACAAGGCCATCACTCTCCCGATGGAGGGGACTCCTGCATTTGAGGACCCCACTGACAGGAGGTCAGAAGTGGTGAGCAGAGCCATGTTTGCCTTGTTGGGATCCGCCCTACGGCCTGTGGTAGCGGCGACCCTTGTGTCTTAAACACTTACAGGTTGGGCAAAAATGTTGCACCTAGCTGTACAGGAGCATAATCTTCCTCCAGACACAGTTGCTCTGGCCCACCAACTGGTTCAGGGCCTGGTTTATGTGTGCGACGCCACGTTGGACGCGGCCCCTTTAATATCCAGGGCCTCTGTCTCGGCGGTGGTATTGCGTCGTCTTATCTGGTTGAAATGCTGGTCTGCTGACCTAGCCTTAGGAAGCTCCTGACGGATCAACCATTTAAAGGTGGTAGACCTTTCGGTGCTGCTCTGGATGACATCGTCATGGATGTCACGGGAGGTAAAAGCACTCTTCTTCCTTAGACTAGCAAGGGTGAGGAGGCCCGCCGCAAACAGGGGCCTTCCTTTCCAACAAAACGGGGTTTTTTCGTCAGTCAGAGTCCACGGGTAGGCCCTCTCAGACTGACGGCAGTGCGGCTGGTGGGCACAAGTGCCCCTGGATACGTAAGCCAAACAAGCGGCTCCCAAGCCTGCCTCCGCGTGAAGTCTTGCCTCCGCCCGACTCTGGGGTGGGGGGACGACTTCGCAGGTCACGAATCGGTGGTCCTCCCGAATCTCCGACTGGTGGGTGTGCGAGGTGGTCACCTCAGGATACAGGATAGTATTCCGATCCTGGCCCCCAGACAGATTCTTTCCCTCAAATCTTCCTCTCCTTCCTACCTGTCGGGCAGCCCTCTTGGGGGCTGTACAGGATTTGATCAGGTCCGGAGTGATTGTGCCGGTTCCGTCACAGGAGAGTTTTCAGGGATTCTACTCGAATCTGTTTGTCGTCCCAAAAATAGGACGTGGTTCGACCTATCCTGGACCTCAAGGCCCTGAATGCCTTCGAGAAGGTGCAGAAATTCCGCATGGAATCCATTCGCACGGGGATCGCTACACTCCACCAAAGGGATTTTCTTCTGGCGTCCTTGGACTTCAAGGACGCCTACTTGCATGTTCCGATCTGCGCAAGTCACCAGAAGTTTCTGCGCTTGCGATCAGCGAAGTCCACTATCGATTGTGGCTCTTCCTTTCGGCCTAGCCTCGGCACCAAGGGTGTTCACCAAGGTGCTTGCTCCGGTTCTAGCCTTCTGTTACAGCGAGGTATTGCTGTCGTGGGCTATCTGGACGATCTTCTGCTAAGAGCAGAAAGTGGCTCAGACTTAGTGGAAAGGTGACTATCGTCAATTAGACCCTCAGGGACTTCGGGTGGTTCCTGAACATTCAGGAGTCAGTCCTGGTCCCGACTCAGTGTCTGGAGTATCTAGTTCTGATTCTGGATTTCTTGGAGGCAAAGGTATCCTACCTCTGGAGAAGTTGCTGATACTTCAGTCTGCGGTGCGGGTGCTGACATCCTGAAAATGGTTGTCAATCCGTTTTTTTGCATGAGAGTCCCGGGACTCGTGGTGGCCTCCTTCGCGGCCGTTCCGTATGCCCAATCACACACCAGGGCATTGCAGAAGGCGATCTTGTCCACCTGGGACAAATCCCCGTTGTCCTTGGATCTTCAGATCCAGGTGATTCACCTGGTCAGGGCGCCCCTGACATGGTGGTTGAGATCCTCGGCTCTTCGGTCCGGAAAGTCGTTCCCCTCCCATCCAATAGACGGTACTCACGACGGACACCAGCCTGACAGGCTGGGGTGGAGTCTGGGGAGTCCTGTCGGCTCAAGGCCTTGGACTCCGGACGAGCCCGTTTACCAATCACTGTTCTGGAAATACGGGCCATCGGACTGTGTCTCTCCTCAGGTCGGAGAGAGTACGGGGTCGCTCCATCAGGAGCCAGTCGGACAACGCCACGGCGGTGGCATATGTAAACCATCAAGGGGGGACTCGGAGCTCAGCTGCGGCTTCCGAGGTAGTCCGTATCCTGAAGTGGGCCGAAAGAAACGTGCCGGCTCTGTAGGCCATTTACATTCTGGGCATAGACAATGGGCAGGCGGACTATCTGAGTCGCCAGACGCCGGACCAAGAAGAGTGGTCCTTGCATATTTCAACTCCTTTGCCGACGGTGGGGCACGCCGGATGTGGACCTGATGGCCTCTCGACTCAATCGCAAGGGTCAAGGTTGTGGCCAGATCCAGGGATCCTTGGGCGATGCCTCGGATGCGTTGGTGGCCCCATAGGGTCCTTATCGCCTGATATAAACTCCGGTGATCCTAATTGTTCCGGATTGGCCTCAGCATCACTGGTACGCTGATCTGGTACGTCTCGTCGCGGACGTTCCCTGGCGGTTGCCGATGAGGGAGGACCTTCAGTCTCAAGGTCCTATGTTTCATCCGGCTTACAGTCTCTGGCTTTAACGGCAGGTCTGTTGAAAGCCAGGTGTTGAGGGACCGAGGTCTCTCGGACTCGGTCATTTTGACCATGTTAAGGACACGGAAGTCTTCCCCCAGGCAGATCTATCACTGTGCCTGGAAAGCTTATATCGCCATATGCGAAGCGCTGGATTGGCGTCCTCGGACGTATTCCATCCCCAGAATCCTGCGTCCTCTGCAGTGTGGAGTGACCCAAAAGCTTGCTTTGAGTACCATCAAGGATCAGATTTCGGCCTTGGCCGTCTTCTTTCAGCGACCTCTAGCGGGTCATTTCTTGGTT
The DNA here is from genome assembly GCA_029206835.1 of Rana muscosa. Taxonomy (NCBI): domain Eukaryota; kingdom Metazoa; phylum Chordata; class Amphibia; order Anura; family Ranidae; genus Rana; species Rana muscosa. Next base: position 117,832,427 of record CM055119.1, on the reverse strand, counting down.
AGCACCTTGTGTTGGGGGTTCGCCATGTGCTCCCTCCTGTCAAGCCTCCTCTTCCACCGTGGGATCTGAATTTGGTGCTCTCGGTCCTCCAGGAACCTCCTTTTGGGAATATCCGGGATATTCCCCTCTTGTCTTGTCTCAGAAGGTGGCCTTTTAGTGGCAATCACTTCTGTTTGACGGGTGTCTGAGTTGGCGGCTTTGTCCTGCAAGTCGCCATATTTAGTCATCCATAAGGATAAGGCGGTGTTGCATCCGCGACCTTCCTTTTTGCCAAAGGTGGTGTCGACCTTTCACCTACATGAGGACATTGTCCTCCCGTCCTTGTGTCCTCACCCATCGCATCCCAGAGAGTTTGCGCTGCACATATTGGATGTGGTACGAGCCTTACGGGTGTACCTGTCTGCTACTGCTTCTATTCGGAAGTCCGACTCACTGTTTGTGACGGTCTCTGGTCCATAACAGGGCCAAGCGGTTTCGTCTGCCATCATTTCTAGGGGAATCAGACAAACCGTCATTCAAGCCTATGCTCTCAAAGGGCGGGCGCCTCCCTTTCCGGTTACGGCGCATTCCACCAGGGCAATTGGTGCTTCCTGGGTTTTCCGACATCAAGCGTCGGTTGCACAAGTGTGCAAGGCGGCGACCTGGTCGTCTGTTCATGCCTTTTAAGTTTTATAAGGTTAATGTGGCTGCATCTTCGGATGCTTCCTTTGGCCGCAGGGTGCTGCAGGCCGCTGTTTAAAGTTGCGACTCCTCCGTTGAGGAGCTCTGCCTTCTTGGAGTGAAGTTTTTGGTTTTTCCATTTATACTGCTCCCATCCCTCTTGACACTGCTTTGGGACATCCCACGTGTAAAGTGTAAAGAGACACCGTGTCAGTCCATGGATGATAAGAGAAAATAGGATCATCCATGGACTGACACGGCACCCACCCTTCCTTTTTAAGTTTGTACTGCTTTGTTACGAACTGAAGTCTGCTGACTGTAGTGGGAGGGTTGTGTCCGGAGGGACCGCCCCCTGGGTGGGGCTGTTCAGCTCTGGCTTTTAGAATGTATGTATAACATCTCGCATTCTGCCTAGGTCTTCTCCTGCAAGCAGGGACATAACCCACGTGTAAAGAGACACCGTGTCAGTCCATGGATGTCAGAGAAATGGATTTTACGGTGAGTACAAAAAATCCTATTATACGTATAATGTTTTAGGTGCTAACCAGATGACAAGCAGGGGAAAATGAGGAATAAATCATGGACTAAGGATGGTAGCCTTAAATCGTCCATATTTGCTTACATAGGACCTGTGTGTGAAGGTGAAGGACACCAGCTTAAATTTATAACTCGCAGCAGTGTGAACCTAGGATTAAAGTGTAAGCCAAAAACTTCTTTTTTTCCAGTTGCAATACATTTTTGAGTGTACAAAATTACATCACAATGCCAAGCCAACATGTTGTTTCCTGGTACAGCAATACACAATGAATTATAACGCATGATACGTCAATCAACAAATAACCAATCTAGGTCAGAAATTACACATCGTAACACTATAAAGGTTCTGCTGTTATGCTTGGAGGAAAGGTTAGAGTGTTTTTGGGCACCTCAAAGGGGACAAGGAAGGCATGGACTTGAATCTTCGATGGAAGAGGCACGTGAGAAACGTAGCAGTAAACTAAGCAAACAACATAGTGAGCTATGGTGGGGCCTGTGCCCTGTAGTAGATATGGTGCTGGGGAAAATCCCCTGCTTAGAAGATGTGACCAGGCCAAGGGCTTGATGTAGGGGCAAGAATAAGCATAACTTTTTAGATAGCTAGAATGGGAAAGGATTAGAACCCGTTGGGATTTTACAGATGTCTGGTGCTTGGCAAAAAAAGTATAATTCTGACAACAATTTTACAAGACAGGATGAGATGGAAAATATGCAGCAGACAGAGAAATATAATCTGGGTTTTTTACTCTTCACACCAACCCCCCCGCCTCCACACGTGTGGGCGCACACACAGCGCTAGTAAGCCAGGCCCCTACTCCATACTCTCAGTGGTTGATAAAGAGTTGTAAAGGCAGAAGATTTTTTACCTTAATGCATTCTATAACGGCTGTTTGCTTTGGGGTCACTCGACAGGAGGGAAGGGCCAAGAGCAGCAAAGAGGGACCCGAGAAGAAGAGGATCTTGGCTGCCCTGTGCAAAACCTACACACAGAGCAGGGAAGTATAACATCTTTGTTATTTAAAAAAAAAAAAAAAAGACTTTACAATCACTTTTAGCCATTTCCACCAAAATAATAAACATGTTCTACTTACCTGCAGCCCTGAACCTCTTCTTCTTCTAGTTTGTGTACTCTTGGCTCCTCCTCTTCTGTGTCTGCCCCCAAAACAAGCCACTTGCTGTCAAAGCAGATGTGCTGGCTTGCTCCTGAGCCAGGCTGTGTTCATCCATAGACACACACGCGTGGCTTGACAACCACCCACCAACCTGCCATCTTGCCTCCTTTTGATCTGTAGTTGCCATGGTGCTGCACATGTGATCATTTATGATACAGCCATTTGATGGTTTGACAGTTTGGTTGAGAGCACAAGCAAATGTGACAGTTATGTTTTGAAACCATTAAATTGATGGGTTTATTTGGAAGTGGAAGCTTCGCTTATCTGTTTTTGACAGGTACCCGTCACCCAGTTCTGGGAGACCACAGTGACCTCGGTCTTCCTCCATCACCAATCATGCGCAGTGGGGAACCAGCTGTGAAGCCGAAAGGCTTCACTCCCGGTTTTCCTTACTATGAATGGCGGCGACGGCAGCACCGAGAGCTTATCAGAAAATTAGCTGGAGTGCTGACAATGCGGGATCGATGGACAGGTAAGTGTCCTAATACCACAAAAAACAAAATTTCTCTTTTCGTCCATGGACGGACATAGCTCCTTAAATCTTGACATGTGGGTTATGTCCCTGTTCATACGAGAGGACTAGGCAAAACATGTTAGTTATCTTAAAACATGTAACTTTAAAGCCCCGTACACACGGTCGGACTTTTGGCCAACAAACTTTATTTTGAGCAAGTTGGACCAACAATCCGACCGTGTGTACGCTCCATCGGCCAAACTTTTTTTGCTTTTTTCTTGTTTTCATCGGACAAAAGTTGGGTCTGCAAACGGACAAACTTTTGCCCAACAAAAGTCAGATGGAGCAAAGTCCGACCGTGTGTACAGAAAACCATCGGACTTTTGTCCGATGGACAAAACAACTAATGTTAAAATCAACCAACAATAGCAGAAGTTGACCAAAGGGTGGCGGTAAAGAGCAGAAAAACCATGCGATGTTGCAAAAAGTTTTGGGAAAGTTTGCAGAAAAGTCAGAGCGTGTGTATGCTATGGGTGTTCCCGACCAACTCCGTTCGGACAAAAAACCACGGAAAAGTCCAATGTAAGTCCGACCGTGTGTACGGGGCTTAACAGAGTTGAACAGCCCCGCCCAGGGGGTGGTCCCTCCGGTCGTAACCCCTCACCCTGCAGCTTGCAGCTCAGTTTTTTTTCTGCCTAGCAGAGAAGGACATGGCTACCTTTTTGGGCCCAGAGTCCTGAAGAAATTTTAAATTTTTATTTATTTTATTTTAGGATTCTTCTATCAACTGCCAGCTGGGTGACAGGCTGGATATTATAGATTCTTGTAGTCTCCCCAGTCCGGCCATCGAGCGTGAGCAGACCTTAGCTACACGCTGGGTCGGCCACGACATACCCATGGCTCCAGGGGTGGCCGGTGAGCTTATGCTCCGGGGTCCACATATGACTGGGCTGCTTGCTGTCTCACTCACAGTGGACCGGCCGACAGCTACTCCATACCATCAGTTGTGGGTCTGTCAGGGACGCACCAGCATGTCCTCGCAAGGACAGGTAAGTACGGTTCCTCCTGCCTCGGCAGGATGGAACAGCTGGGCATTCCCGGGATTAAGGGGTTCTCCTGTCCTCCCTTTCCCTGCTCTCTGTCACCCTTTCCCCTCCTGCCCTAGGGCCCGCTGCTACAGGGGTGTACCTGTGGGGGGGCGCCGGGTCCCTGTGGGGCGCCGGGGTCTGTCTCCTGGGAACTCTCTGCACAGCCTTCTCGTCCACATCCCGGGGCTCGGGCGCCATTTTTTGCTGCGCCGACGCCATTTTTAGTGTGCCTGTTTTCTCTATTGAAATTTCCATTGGCGGCCATTTTGTCGTGGTGGGCGGTCGGTATGGCGGGCGGCGCTTTCTGAACGGCGCACAGCTCATTCTCCTCAGTTTTTTTTTTCTCATACACGCTGTGTATACAAGGAAGGCGGGCAGCGTTGCCGAGCGGTCTCCCTCTGGGTGGGGAGTCCCATGGGTTGTCTCCTGGGAACCACCCTGCCTTTAAGGACCCTACTGATAGGAGGTCCGAAGCGTTGACCCGCTCCAGGTTCACCATGCTGGGGTCAGCGTTACGATCTATATTGGCTGCGACTTTGGTGTCTCGGACATTCACTGAATGGGCAAGGATTTTGCAACAGACAGTAGAGGAGCATCAGCTTCCTCCAGAGTGCGTAAGGCTGACTGACCAATTGGTACAGGGCTTTGTGTATGCCTGTGATGCCACTCTGGATGCGGCCCCCTTTATTTTCAGAGCCTCTGTATTTGTGGTGGTACTGCGCTGCCTGATTTTGGCTGAAATGCTGGTCCGCTGACCAAGCATCCAAAAGAGCTCTGGCAGATTGCCTTTCAGAGGCTTTTTGGTACCTCGCTGGACGACGTTATTAAGGATGTCACTGGAGGTAAGAGCACACTTCTCCCGCAGTCCTCTAAGGGGAAGGAGCCGTGCCGTTGGCCGGGGCCCTCCTATTCCGCGCAGAAGTGGTATTTTCGTCAGCCGGCAGATCCTCCCAGACTGACAAGGCTCCAGCTGGGGTTACAGAAGCGTCAATGGGTGCGTAAGTCTAACAAGCCTGCTACCGCATGAAGTTTTGCCCCCGCCCGACTCGAGGGTGGGGGGAAGGCTTAGCGAGTTTGCAGCTCGGTGGACCTCCATGCTCTCCGACCAGTGGGTCTGCGAGGTGGTCACTTAGGGGTACAAGATAGAGTTTCTTCTTGTCCACCAAACAGATCTTTCCCTCCTATCTTCCTCTCCTTCCGGCTCGTCGGTCTGCTTTGATGGGAGCAGTACAAGACTTGCTCAGGTGCGGAGTAATTTTACCTGTGCCCCCTGGAGGAAAGGTTTCAGGGATTCTATTTGAATCTGTTTGTAGTCCCAAAGAAGGACGGTGTCTGTCCAATCTTGGACCTCAGGGCCCTCAATACCTTTGTGAGGGTGTGAAAGTTCAGGATGGAATCCATTTGTTCGGTGGTTGCTGCGCTCCATCCGGGGGATTTTCTGGCGTCCCTGGACATCAAGGACGCATACTTGCATGTCCCCATCTGCAACAGCCATCAGAGGTTTTTGCGATTTTGGCATAGCGTCTTCACCAAGAGTTTTTAACAAGGTGCTCGCCCCGATCTGGCTTTGCTGAGACAGCGAGGCATTGCTATCGTGGGCTACTTTGCAGAAGGAGATCCTGTCCAAATGGAACAGATCTCCATTGTCTCTGGATTCAGGCAAGTCACCTGGTCAAGGCTTCCCTGAGTTGGTGGCTGAGATTCCCGTCTCTTCAGTCCGGGAGGTCGTTCCTTCCTTTCCATTTGACTGTGATCACGACGGATGCCAGCCTCACAGGTTGGGGGGGAGTCTGGGGGGTCCAGTCGGCCCAGGGTTGCTGGACTCCGGACGAATCTTGCCTGCCGATCAATGTCCTCGACTTTCGACCTATCAGACTGTGCCTCTCCAAGTGGTCGCAGAGACTACAAGGGCGTCCGGTCAGGATCCAGTCGGACAACGCCACAGCGGTGGCTTCTGTCAACCATCAGGGAGGAACAAGGAGCTCGACCGCAGCGTCGGAAGTCGCTCACCTCCTAAGATGGGCCGACAGGAGCGTACTGGCTCTATCGGCTGTTTACATTCCGGGCGTAGAAACCTGGCAGGTGGACTATCTGAGTCGCCAGATGCTGGACCAAGGGGAATAGTCATTACACCCGGAGGTGTTTCAACTCCTTTGTCAGAAATGGGGCACACCAGTTGTGGATCTCCTGGCCTCTCGACTCAATCGCAAGGTGTCAAGGTTTGTGGCCAGGTCCAGGGATCCCTGGGCAGACGCGTCAGACGCGTTGGTGGCTCCATGGGGTCAGTATCGGCTAATTTATGCCTTTCCCCCAATGAAATTGCTTCCTCGTCTGCTCCGCAGAGTGGAGGCCGAGGGGATTCTGGTGATTCTAATCGCCCCAGACTGGCCCCGGCGTCCCTGGTATGCCAACCTCGTGAGACTGGTAGCAGACGCTCCCTGACGGCTGCCAATGCGGGAGGACCTTCTGTCTCAAGGTCCCATACTTCATCCTGCTTTACAGTCACTGGCTTTAACGGCATGGCTATTGAAAGCCAGGTACTAAGGGACCGTGGTCTGTCAGATTCGGTAATCTCCACCATGTTGAGGGCCCGGAAATCTTCTACCCGGAAGATCTCCCATCGCACTTGGAAGGCCTACATCTCTGTGTGAAGAGATGGCATATTCGGTTTCTCGGATCCTGCTGTTCTTGCAGCGCGGAGTGGATCTGAAACTTGCCTTAAGCACAATTAAGGGGCAGATTTCAGCCTTGGCTGTCTTCTTCCAACGATCCCTGGCGGCTCACTCACTGATAAGTACGTTTTGTACAGGGGGTCCGACACGTGGTTCCCCCGATTTTAGACCACCCGCTTCCTCCGTGGGACTTGAATCTGGCGCTCTCGGTACTTCAGGAACCTCCCTTTGAGAACATCAGGTAGATTCCTCGTAACGCTTTCTCAGAAAGTTGCCTTTCTAGTTGCCATTACATCGGTCAGAAGGGTTTCTGAATTGGCAGCCTTGTCTTGCAAGTCATCTTACTTGGTCCTCCATAAGGATAAAGCGGTACTATGCCCGCAGCCTTCATTCCTTCCTAAGGTAGTTTTGGCATTTCACCTAAACAAGGACACTGTACTTCCATCCTTGTGTCCTCGGCCGTCACATTCCAAGGAGGTTGCGCTACATACTTTAGACGTGGTACGTGCCCTACGGGTGTACCTGTCTGCTACGGCTCCGTTCCGGAGATCTGACTCACTGTTTGTGTCAGTGTCTGGTCCACAGAAGGGCCTGGAGGTCTCGTCTGCCACAATTTCTAGGTGGATCAGGCAGACCGTAATCCAGGGCTCTGCCCTTAAGGGGCGGGCGCCTCCCTTTCCTGTCACGGCACATTCAACCAGGGCAATTGGTGCCTCCTGGGCTTTCCGAGATCAAGCATCTGTCTCACAGGTGTGTAAGGCGGCGACCTGGTCGTCTGTTCACACTTTCTCAAAGTTTTACAAGGTTGATGTGAGTGCATCTTCGGATGCTTTCTTTGGCCGCAAGGTTTTGCAGGCGGCAATTTTGAGGTTGCAACTCCTCCGTTGAGGAGCTCTGTTTGTTTGGGGTGAAGTTTAAGTCTTCTTTTGATTGCTGTTCCCTCCCCTCGTTTTTTCTGACACTGCTTGGGGACGTCCCACATGTCAAGATTTAAGGAGCTGGACGGACACAGCACCCACCCCTCCTTTTTAAGTTTGTACTGCTTTTTGACGAAATGAGCTGCAAGGTGAGGGGTTATGATGGGAAGTACCTCTGCTCATGGCAAGTATCTCCTCAATGTGATGATCTTAGGTTAGGTATATCTTATGAGCAGGCATGCATATAGAGCACCATCCTGTATCTCTTTAGTCACTGTATACACAAGAAAATGGTTTCTTTCGAGAGATTGTTAGGGTTTCTGTTTTGAGAGACACCAAGAAAACAAATTCTTTTACAGGATCGTTCTTTTACATAAAAACCACAAAAATGCATAACAAAGTTTGTCTTTGGCTCTCCAGCAGAGTCCAGTGTCAAGCTTGCAGCCACAGGCTTTTAGCCATGTGCCTTTCAGCAGTGAGTTGATGGCTTGTGTTTGGAATTAAGTCTGGAATTAAGGGAAAAGGAAAGAAGAAAAGAGAAAGAGAAGGAATATATATATATATATTTCTTTTTCGTACATCACGGGACACAGAGCGACATAGTCATTACTAATGGGTTATATAGTTACCGTCAGGTGCTGGCACTGGCAACTTCCAAAACCGGAAGTACCCTCCCCTATATAAGCCCCTCCCATCCGGGAGCACCTCAGTTTTTTGCCAGTGTCTAAGGTGTTGGCCAAGAAGAAACATGTGTTTTTCACTGAGCTTGCGTACAGGTTCTTTTGGGCCTCAGTAAGCTATTCCGGATCCGACCAAAAAAGCTTCATAGCTAAACGGTCGGTACCCGGGCCTTGCAGAGAAGAGCAAGGTTCTGCCTGTAATGCTTCTCTTAGGAGAGCTGGACCCTGGGATCCAGAGCTCTGGTCATACCCACGACCAAGATGTTTTCTGTGCAGGGTGCTATACAGGTCCAGGGGAGTGGAATCCTTGGGAACCCGGTCCCTGAAGGTTTGATTACAATGCCTGCCGTGATAGGTGAAGTTTGGGCTTTTGTGGACCAAACAAAGTCCTGCGGCGGGGAACAGGTAAGTGGGGGCCCCCAGGAACTTGGTTCTATTGGGGGACCCCCAAGCCTAATTTGTCTTTCTGTCTGTTACCTAACGGTATTCCCGCTAATATCTGTGCATGCCTGTAACTACTAAAAAAAATTTAATAATTTTTAATGGTGGTCAAGAAAAAAAAAAAAAAAAGGAATGTTTTTTATATATGTTTAGTATATTAAACTGCGGTACCTGTGTTTGTCCACTAGAGGCCGCTGTGGAATGTTTTTCTTGTCATATGGACTAGTTTCTTCTCAGAGAACAAAGTCCAGGCAGCTGGTGAGTTCTCCTACAGGAAACTGTTTCCTCTGCCATGTTGCAGTGTTCGTCTATCCCCCGGCCTGCGGCAAAGGGGGCCCTGGCTCCTGTCCCTGGTTTCCATGTTTGAAAATTAGCGCCGAGGCGCACGTGGCCGCGCGCGTGCGCGTGCACGCGCCTCTATATATAGAGGTGGCCGGAAAAAGGGGCGGGGCCTGGGGGATGACGCTCTGTGCGCGCCGCAGCGCTTCTGCGCATGTGCGGGCGTCCCAGCAGGTTTTTAAAAAGCCACATTATTGCAGTAAGCTGGCTATGAAGTACAGAGACAGAGCTGGCAACATTTAAAGGCATACAGCAAGCGGTTGATACAGGCATCCCCTAGAAAGGCACATTAGTAGACACCAACTGTTATATAGCAGCAATTGTGCTAGACTATTCTCAGTAAAAGTGGTGTATTACGGCTGGAATACCTCAGCTTTAGGCTTAGGAATATGCCGTCCAGTAGCTCCGGAACTGAATCTTCCAGGAAGCGAAGGGGGTCTCATCGGGCTCTGAGGATCTTGGGCATACTCCTGCTGCACCAGTCTCCCCTGAAGTTCAGAGGTAAGTGACCGTAGAGACCCCGCAGGGGTACTTGGTACTGTGGCTGTCCTCAGTCACCTGCTCCTGTGTATGTAACAGAGGAGGTTTTTTCCTCAGCTCTGGGAGGATTAGAGAGAGATTGTCAAAATTTATCGCTGCCTCCCTGTCAGGGAAAGCACGCCCGATCTCCGTCTCCTCCTTCAGAGTGCCTGTTAGCAGAGCAACAGTCCCATACAGGGATCGACCTGCCTGAAGGGGATCAGGATAAGGTTGATTCTGTTATAGAGGAATCAACAGTGGGGGAACCTTTTCTCAGCATCTCAAGCTGAAAGATTATGGGTTCAGTCTCTGACTAACATGGTCCGATCAGCATTTAAAAATGCACCTTGCGGAACCATCAACCACTACTGTATCCTCGTTGGGGTCGCTAGAAGCCCCCAGACTGTTTGTTCTTTTCCACTTCACCCTTTACTGAAAGGGCTCATTTACCAGGATTGGGAACGTCCTGAGAAAATATTTATTCCCCTAAGAGATTTCCGGTGGTCTATCCCATGGAGGATAAGTTCATCAAAAAAAAAAAAAAAAAAAAATGGAAGGTCCCTACAGTGGACGCAGCCATCTCTTGTATGTATAAATCACTGACATGTCCAGTGGATAATGTCCAAATGTTCAAGAACCCAATAGATAAAAGATTGGAGTCCTTATGAAAATCTGCTTGGTGATACAACCAGCAGTAGCAGCTATTGGGGTCTGCTAAGCAGTGAAGGATCAGTTGAAACAAGTCTTGAGGGACTTGACAGATCAGCAGGCTTTGCCCTAGCTGATCTACCTAGAGCCTTAGGCTTTGCGGTTGACGCCATAGAGGATTCAGTCCATCAGGCCTCCCGCCTTACGCTGTCTATAGTACATATGCGTAGGCTCCTATGGCTCAAAAACTGGTCTGCTGAAGCTCCCTGTAAAGAATGGCTGGTTAGCGTCCCATTTCATGGTGAACGCTTATTCAGGGAAAACCTGGACAAATATATCCAGAAAATTTCCAGCGGTAAAAATACGCTCTTGCCGGTTAAAAGCAGAGTTAGAGGTCCCTCTTTAAGAGGCCTGCTTCTCCAGTCCCTGGGGCATCGGCTGTGTAACAGTTCCGACGGCCTCCTCGGTTAAATCCCGGGGGTAAAAAACAGGGACAGTAGCAGGGTAATGAGAAACCCTGGGTCAGGGGAGGTACAAAACCTCCCCCAAAGTTAAATTCATTGAAGCCCCCACTCAGTCGGGTGGGGGGAGGACTCCAGTTGTTCGCAGGAGACCTGGCGGGACACGATCAAGACAGATAGGTGCTCTCCGCAGTAGGTTTGGGATACAGTTTGGAGTTAAAAGACTCCCCTCCTTCCCATTTTGAGGTCAAACGTGCCAAGGGATCCCCGGAAGAGAGAGTCCCTCCTGTTGGCACTAGAACAACTATTGCTCCAAGGAGTAATTATGGAGGTTCCCCTGGAAGAATGAGGGTTCGGGTTTTACTCAAACCTCTTTACAGTCCCGAAGCAAACGCGGACGGGAGGCCCATATTAATTCTAAAAAGGGCTATACAAATTCCTGTATATCAGGACTTTCCGATGGAGTCGATCCGATCGGTGGCCACTGCCCTACAAGGGGAGGATTGGTTAGCCACGATCGACATCAAAAATGCTTATTTGCACATTCCCATCTTTCCAGTCCACCAAAAATTTCTACGCTTTGCAGTAGAAGGGCGCCATTTTCAGTTCAGAGCCTTACCCTTCGGTTTGGCCACAGCACCAAGAGTGTTCACAAAAATTCTGGCCCTTTATTGGCCAATCTAAGAACACAAGGTGTAATGATAATGGCATATCTGGATGACTTGTTGCTGATAGACCACTCAGTGAAAAAACTAGACGTGGTCGTTCACAAGACGATCAAGTATCTGGAATCTCACGGTTGGATTATCAACCGAGACAAGTCAGCCCTAAAAACCAGTCAAAAGTCTGGAATACTTGGGGCTAAGGTTGGATTCAGGCCAGAGAAAAATATTCTTGCCTCGAGGAAAGGTGTTGTCTTTGAAAGATTTGATCCACTTAGTGGGTACAAAAAAGACAGCCGTCCATACGCCTGTATATGAGGCTGCTGGGAAAAATGGTGGCATCATTCGAAGCAGTACCCTACGGTCAATTCCATTCAAGGAATTTGCAAGGGGCCATACTGTCAGCCTGGAACAAAAAAGTTCAGGCCCTAGACTTACAATGTCCTTGTCCCCTTCCGTTCGCAAGAGCCTCCGTTGGTGGTTGGTTCCCCAGAATCTGGAAAAAAGGAAATCCTTCAGTCCGATTTCTTGGAAGGTGGTCACTACAGATGCCAGCCTTATAGGCTGGGGAGCAGTATTGGAGCAATAGTCTCTCCAGGGCAGATGGTCGGATGCAGAAAAGGCCCTGCCCATCAATCTCTTAGAGATACGAGCAGCCCGGTATGCCCTAGTAGCATGGACATCCAAACTCCAAGGGTCCCCTGTCAGAATTCAATCAGACAATGCCACAGCAGTGGCATATATCAATCATCAGGGGGGCACCAGGAGTCGTGCAGCCCAGAGGGAAGTAAATTACATCCTGAAATGGGCAGAAAAATATGTCCCAGCCATATCTGCGGTATTCATTCCAGGAGTGGAGAATTGGAAGGCGGACTTTCTAAGTCGCCAGCAATTAGGCCCAGAGGAAGGGTCCCTTCACCCCGAGGTTTTCTGGACAATATGTCAGCGGTGGGGAACATCGGATGTAGATCTTCTAGCATCCAGATTCAACGCAAAGGGGGACAGGTTTGTCTCTCGGACAAGGGATCCCCTAGCTTGCGGCTCGGATGCCCTAGTGTTCCCTTGGGATCAGTTCAAGCTGATATATGCATTCACACCGCCAATGGTTACCTCGATTACTCCGCAGAATCAGGGTAGAAAAGAAACCAGTGATTCTGGTGGCTCCAGCGTGGCCCCGAAGAGCGTGGTACGTGGAGATTGTAAAATGTCAGTGGGGAGTCCTGGGACTTTCCCACATCGTCCGGACCTGCTTTCGCAAGGACCGATATACCACCCTTCCTTACCAGCCCTAGGTTTGACGGCCTGGCTATTGAAGCCCACATTCTAAAAAAGAGAGGGCTCTCTAATTCTGTGGTATCTACCATGATCAATGCCAGGAAGCCGGTATCCAGGCAGATCTACTATAGAATCTGGAAGGCGTACATCGCCTGGTGTGAGGCCAAGAAATGGCATCCACATAAGTACGTAATAGGTAGGAGTCTGGACTTCCTACAGTGGGCTGTAGATAGGAAGCTTGCCTTGAGTACTATCAAGGGTCAGATTTCGGCCTTGTCAATATTTTTTCAAAGGCCCTTGGCTTCGCATTCACTAGTCAAAGCCTTTATACAAGGAGTGATGCGTATTAGTCCTCCGGTTAATATTCCCATATGTCCATGGGATCTAAACTTGGTTCTGTCGGTTCTACAGAAACAACCATTTGAACCATTACAGCATATTTCCTTGGTGCTTCTCACCAGGAAATTGATTTTTCTAGTAGCCATTTGTTCGGCTAAAAGAGTATCGGAATTAGCAGCTATGTCCTGTAGGGAGCCATATCTGGTTATCCATAAGGACAGAGTAGTGTTACGTCCTCATCCAGCCTTTCTTCCTAAGGTGGTATCGAGGTTTCATTTGAACCAAGATGTGGTTCTTCCTTCTTTTTTCCCCAGACCTACTTCGGTGGAGGAAAAGTTATTGCATTCTTTGGATGTAGTAAGAGCAGTTAAAGCTTATCTAAAAGCCACTGCTCAGATTCGCAGAACGGATACTTTGTTTATTCTGCCGGAAGGCCCCAGAAAGGGTCAGGCAGCGTCAAAATCTACTTTAGCCAAGTGGATTCGACAGGTCATTATGCAAGCTTATGGCTTGAGAAGGAGACCGCCTCCGTTCAAAGTTAGAGCGCACTCCACGAGAGCAGTTGGAACTTCATGGGCAGTGCATCACCAGGCCTCCCTGGCTCAAATCTGTAAGGCCGCAACGTGGTCTTCAGTTCACACGTTTACTAGGTTCTACCAGGTGGACGTTAGAAGTCAGGAGGATGTCGCCTTTGGGCGCAGTGTGTTGCAGGCCGCAAAAGATCCTCATGTCTGATAGCGCTCAGCTTATATATGGTGTATCCCCCCCCTCATTTGGCATTGCTTTAGGACATCCCATTAGTAATGACTATGTCGCTCTGTGTCCCGTGATGTACGAAAAAGAAAATAGGATTTTTATAACAGCTTACCTGTAAAATCCTTTTCTTGGAGTACATCACGGGACACAGAGCTCCCACCCCTCTTTTGGGGACACTTATTGCTTTGCTACAAAACTGAGGTGCTCCCGGATGGGAGGGGCTTATATAGGGGAGGGTACTTCCGGTTTTGGAAGTTGCCAGTGCCAGCACCTGACGGTAACTATATAACCCATTAGTAATGACTATGTCGCTCTGTGTCCCGTGATGTACTCCAAGAAAAGGATTTTACAGGTAAGCTGTTATAAAAATCCTATTTTTGTGGGTCTTGATGTTTGTTTAATGTTCTCCAGCGTAAAGCAGGGGTTAGGAAGGGAGGAAATCGGGGTCGAGGGGGGGGGGGGGGATAGGGGAAATAGGAAAGGGCAACAGAGATAAGGGAAGAAGGAGATGTTGAGGGAGAGAAGGGGAAAGAAGAGGAGTAATAGGAAGAAGGGGCCAGAAGACGATGGTGAAAAAAAAAAAAACATGGTCTAAATAGGGTTTTCTTTATACGTTTTCTCTAAATGACAATGTTATCATTGTATACCCTGTCTCAAGAAGATAAAGAATAAAAAAAAAAAAGGAATTAACTCTGTTTTATGTTACCCTAATGGCGCAGCATTTTCCTACTAAAGTACACAGCTCAGGAAAAGTAGGCTTGGAGTTTTTGCCCTCCACAACAGCTCAGCTGTTTTGGTAGCTTGCTTGCTATGGGCACCCATCTTTCCCCACGGTCTGTGGCAGTTGAAAGATGTACAGAATCAAGGAATTGGTCGTTCTAGTTTTAATCGGTCTTGCAATCTCTCCTCAACTGCTGTTAAAGCAAAACTTAATTTATTTGGCATGGTTTGTGTAATCTCTGAAGGGGACGATAAAAGTCAATCATTGGCACAGGTCATATGACTAACGCCATGTGCATGGTATTGGCGTTTTAAAATAATTTTGGGATTTCAGGAGATGGTTATGTCTGCATTCTAAACTGATTTTGATAGTTGCAGTGTTCCCTGGACTGTGCCGCAAGTTCATAGGGTTTCCTGGATTGTGTCAAGATTGGTAACACTTGCTGCCCAGACTTGTTTTTAAAACGTTTATTTTCTGCCCCTGCTTCCTTAGAGCCCTTTCACACTGCCAGCGCCTGGTAAAGTGCCGCTAAAACTAGCGGCGCTTTAGTGGCGTTTTTCGGGCGCTAGTGGCTGAATTAATGGTTAAAAGTGCCCACAAAGCGTCCACTGCCAAGGGGCTTTGGCGGCACTGCCCATTGATTTTTTAATGGGAAGGGGCGCTTTAGGAGCCGCAGCGCCCCAATTTTGAAAGCACTCAGGCTTTCACACTGGGATTGCAGATGAGGCTTTTTTTAGGCGCTTTACAGGCGATTTATTTTTAGCGCTAAAGCGCCTGAAAAACGCCTCCAGTGTGAAAGGGGGTCTTATAAAATCTCATGCGGTACTTATGTGTTTTTGAGGAAATACGGCAATGCATTCTTATCATGTCACGTTATTTGCTCTCTACAGAATGACAAAGTTTGATGTCCAGAACTATCTGCAGAGTATATACAATGTACCAGTGTCATGTGTGCGCACTCGCATCCAGTTTGGTAAGTGACATAGCCTAATTTGCATTAAGCCTGCCAAGTTATTATTTAGTAACTAATGCAAGCACTGAATTTTAGGCAGCAACCGTAAAAGAAACCATCTGAATCAACGAGTGAAACAGCCAGATTACAAGGTGGCCTATGTTCAGCTGGTAAGTTCTGTCCCTTATACCTTTTTAAACCAATACTGTATGTCTTTTTTTGTTTGTCTACTCTAGGTGTGCTTCCACTCATTAAAATAAGTTAATAAGGCTCCTTCTGCTCTGTAGACACTGGCTTAAAAATGAGGTGCATTTTCCATCCTAATGCCTTCTGCACGCTGTTTGATATGCAAAGTAGAGGGAGCTGTAAGCAGAAAATTAACACATGCTGTGGTGTCTGGCCATGTTTCATTTATTTTTATGGACGGAGTGTCATCAGCCCTAAGGAATGTCTTGCTAAAGTTCTCATCCGCTGTTTTCTTATCCACAGCATAGGGACTAATTGAATTGTAGTCCAAGATAGGAACAGGGAGGGCTAAATAGTGTTTTTAAGAAAATGCATGCAGAGAGCCCAGCAAACACTGGATTTCTGACAAGATGTCGTATCGAGTAACTTGGGGTTGCTGCCATATGGAAATGTCATTATTGGGATGCAGACTTAAAACAGACCTTCACTTATCCTCCTCCCCGCCCCTAACACTTTTGAGGTGTATAATTTTTTGACAGGTACCAGGTCCCAATTTTTTAGTTCTTGCCTAGGGGAGAATGATGTTGCTTGTTCCGCCCCCTCTCCCCACCTTCAGCTTCCTAGGACATGTTGCATGTCCCAGGAGGCACTAGGACTACTTTCGCTGCACCGGGTGATGGGGTGCGGGCTTTGATTCCTTGGGAAGTCACAGGCAGCTTTCAAATCCAAAATGGCGGTGCCGGGGGCCACAGCAGTGAGAAGAACTGGCAGGAAGACAGCACTGAACTCGAGGCTGATAGGTACCGGATTTTTAGTAAGTCAGCAGCTACAGTATTTGGTTAGCTCCTCAAAGTACTGAAGCCAGGGAATTAACTTGATAATCAGGCAAGAGAGAGGTCCACATTGACAGCCTAACCAGTTCTCTCAGTATAGATTTTCTTGGGCTTGAAATGCACAACTTGGGACCAGATTAACCAGTTCCCGCCCAGCCTATAACAGCTGGGTGGGTCCTCTCTCTAGATCTGAGTGGACATCATATGACCTCCTCCATAAAAACGCGTCTTGCGCGGGCCCCACGGGTGTGCTGCGGTGCAATCTTTCACCCACTGTGTTCACTGGACACAGCCGATGACCGATCACTGTACAGGCCGCTGCTGGTACCATGTTATCGTTGTGACAAATAACAGCAGATCACATGACAGTTGTACACAATGGATGGCTTCCATTTATGTCATTCATTGTGTACTATTGTGTTGCTCGCTGTGTTTAGTCACAGTGATCACATGGTACAGACAGGGCCAGTCACAGCCCATCTGTATCATGTGATTTGGCTGTGGCCAATCACAGCAAATCACAACCATACACACAGAATTAATCAATTTCATTCAGAAAAAAATGGTTGCTTGTAACAGTCAATATCATTGTTATACGTGATTTTATACAAAAGGAAAAAAAAAATCCTGATCACCTCAAAGTAGTACAATGTTAGTGTCACCACCACACCAGTTGTATGACGACACTGTACTGCACTGGTGGTGACCGTATGTAAAAAGAAAAAGAAATACGTGAAAAAAAAAAACATGTTTTTTATTTTATTTTTTATTTTACTTTCACCAAAAATTTACAAATTCAAAAAACTCGCCATGCCTCTTACTAAATACCTTGGACTGTCTGTTTGGGGGAGATTTTGTACTGTCCTGGCATTTTTGGGCCTTCTGAAATGAGATACAGAACATCCGGCTTGATCGATTTTCATGTATATACCATAGTTTGTGGACTCTATAACTTTCTTACAGACTAAATAATATACACTGATTTAGGTTATTTTTTGGCCTAAATTCATGTAGAAAGATGAATAATTTGCAAAATTTTATAACAGAAACAAAAATGTTTTTTTTTTTTTATTTTTTTTTTTTTAAATCTTCGGTCTTTTTTAGTTGGCAAAAATAAATATGAGTGCTGAAAGATGAAAATGTTCCTGGGCAGAAAAGGGGTGAAAGTGCCCTATATTAAAGTAGTTAGTAGATACCTAGGCAAGCTAGGTGTAGTATAGTTATCAAGGGTTTGCGGCAATCCAGGTCAGGTGCTCTGGAACCACAGCAGACTGTCCAGGAGCACTGGTGTCAGCAGTACCTTGATCAAAAGTGAACATGGAGCTCTCATGGGTGTCACCTGAGCTAACATTTTGGCTTAAAGTTACATGACTCAAAACCAAAACCCCACAGGTCCTGCTTTTTGAAGCTCTGAGGTAAGTATTTGTTAACTCTGCCGACTTTAGTCTCCGTCGAAGCCTGGGTTATCTTTTAAGGTGGACCTTGTGTAAAGCTGTAATTGCCTGTCGATAACCGCCAGAGACAAAGCATTGAGAAGAGCAGTTGTCACTTGCATCATACAGCTGAGATAACCCTACAAGCTTTAAGAGGCTAACTAGCAGGAAGCAAAACATCTCCTGCTTAGGAGGCAAAATTCCTTAGGGGCCAGAATTGAGAGATTGGGGTTAATTTAATAAAACTTGAGAGTGCACAATCTGTTTTTTTTTTTTTTTTTGCTAGAAAATTACTTAGAACCCCAAACATTATATATATTTCTCTTATCGTCCATGGACCGACGCAGCTCTCATACTGATTACATGTGGGTATATGTCCCTGCTCGCAGGAGAAGATCTAGGCAGAATGTTAGATGTTAAAACATTCTAGAACAAGCCAGAGCTGAACAGCCCCGTCCAGGGGGGCGGTCCCTCCGGACATTACCCTCCCACCTGCAGCTAGCAGCCTCAGTTTTTTTCTGCCTAGCAGAAGGAGAAGACGTGGCTCCCTCAGGAGCCAGTCTCCTGGAAGATTTTTACTTTTAAAATTTTTATTCTTTTTGAGAATTTTATTATTTTATTTTTTGAGACCTTCAATCAACTGTCGGCTGGGCAACAGGTTGGGTACACTAGTATCCTCGTAGTCTTCCCTGTTCGACAATCGAGCGTGCTGATCCTCGCCTTGTGTGCGTGAGACTCAGTTCACGACATACCCCATGGCTCCAGGGGTGGCCGGGTTGCTTTCATGCTCCCACGGTCCTCTCAAGATTGAACAGTACCTACTGTATCTCTCGTGGTTGACCGGGCCGACAGCTACGCAGTACGACTCTGTGATAGGTCTGTCTGAAACAAGCCAGTGAGTCCCTCTATTGGCACCGAGGGTGTTCTCCAAGGTGCTTGCGGGATGGGTAAGTAGTCTCTCCTGGAAAGAAGGTGAGTACATGCTGGCTATGTTTCTGTGTGTGGGGGGTTCTCCCTGTCTCCCCCCTGTGATGCTGCTCTCTGCACCCTGTACTGGTGCTGTGCTGTGTGGGGATACTTGGGGGGTCGTTCTGCCCTGGGGGGGCCGCTCTATGCTGTTTTTATATGCTGGGAAGTGTTCTGGAGGACTTTGTGTGATGTTTTGCGTGCGCCATTGGCCATCGGTATTTTAAATTTAAAAAATGCGCCATCAGCGGCCATTTTGCCGCGGCACAAGTGCCCGGCGGCCATTTTCTTATAGCCACGGTGCTTTTAGTTTCGGTTTCGGCCTCTAGCGGCGCTGCTGAACGTCGCAAAATACTTTCTCCTCACAGCTCCTTCACTCTCCTCAGGCTTCACACCACGCTACAGGGCGGCTCAAGCTGGAAGCGGTGTGCGAACGCACAGGGGCTGTAAAGTGCCCCCTCCCCACACAATCTCCACATGGGGAGTGCTCGGAGTCAGATATGGGCCTAGCTACTGCTGCTCAGGACCCTAATTCTGAGGATGTTGACGTGTTTAGTCAGGACATTCCTTGTGAGGAAGACCCCTGTCTTGAACCACCAACTGACAGGGTGCTTGTGAGTGAACTCATTGATGCTGTGAGGGATGATCTCAAGCTAAATGTTGAGGCTGAGGAACCTCAGGCGGACACTATGACCTTTGGTTCTTTAAAAGCCGTAGCTTCAAAAAAGGTTTTTCCATATGTGCCTTTTTTTGATGCATACATTGACCAAGTCTGGGATAAGCTGCAGAAGACTTTGACGGTCCCGCGGCGCATAGCCTTACGGTACCCCTTTAAAGAGGACCTGGTTAAAAAGTGGGCTCAACCCCCGGTGGTCGACCCCCCGTCGCCCGTTTGAATAAGGCCACCATGCTCCCAATGGAAGGGACTCCTGCATTTAAGGATCCCGCTGACAGGAGGTCAGAGGTGGCGTGTAGAACTATGTTCACCTTATTGGGGGCCGCCTTACGCCCTATAGTGGCGGCAATACTGGTGTCTCAGACACTCACAGGCTGGGCACGGATATTGCATCAGACAGTGCAGGAGCATAATCTCCCTCCTGAAACCATTGCCCTGGCTCAGCAACTTGCGCAGGGGTTGGTCTTCGTGTGCGATGCCACTGTGGATGCGACCCCTTTAATAACGGGGGCCTCCATTTCGGCTGTGGTGGTCCGTCGCCTTATCTGGCTGAAATGCTGGTCAGCCGACCTAGCTTCCAAAAAGCTCCTGGCTGACTTGCCCTTTAAGGGCGGTAGACTGTTTGGGGCCGCCCTGGATGACATTATTAAGAACTTTACAGGAGGTAAGAGCACCTTCCTTCCCCAGTCTGTTAAGGGAAAGGAGCCCCACCGCAGGTCGGGCCCTTCCTTCCCGGCGAAGAAGACGTTTTTTCGTCAGATTCCAGGGGCAAGCCCACCCAGACTGAAAAAGGTGCGGCTGGGGGACAAAGACGTCCCTGGGTGCGTAAGCCTACCAAGCAAGCTCCCAAGTCCACCTCCGCATGAAGTCTTGCCCCTGCCCGACTCTGGGGTGGGGGGACGTCTTCGCAAGTTCTCGGTGCGGTGGACCTCCCGGATCTCCGACCGGTGGTTGTGCGAGGTGGTCCCCTCGGGATACAGGATAGAGTTCCGCTCGTGGCCCCCAAACAGGTTTTTTCCTTCGAACCTCCCTCTCCTTCCGGGCGGCCCTCTTGGGGGCCGTACAGGATTTGCTCGGGCGCGGAGTAATTGTGCCGGTTCCGTCACAAGAGAGGTTTCAGGGGTTTTACTCAAACCTGTTTGTCGTCCTGAAAAAGGATGGGGTTCGGCCAATCCTGGATCTCAAGGCCCTGAATGCCTATGTGAGGGTACAAAAATTCAGGATGGAATCTATTCGCACGGTGATCGCGACCCTCCACCAGGGGGATTTTTTGGCATCCTTGGATATCAAGGACGCTTACTTGCACATCCCAATCTGCGCAGGCCACCAGAGGTTTCTGCGCTTTGCCATAGGCGAAGTCCACTATCAGTTCGTGGCCCTTCCCTTCGACCTAGCATCAGCACCACGGGTTTTCACCAAGGTGCTGGCCCCGGTTCTAGCTTTGCTGAGACAGCGAGGAATTGTTATCGTGGGCTATCTAGACGATCTCCTTCTCAGAGCAGAAAATGGCTCAGAATTGGAGGAAAATGTGACGATAGTAAGTCAGACCCTCTGCGACTTCGGTTGGGTTCTGAACACGCGGAAGTCAGCTCTAGCCCCGACTCAGCGTTTGGAGTATCTGGGTCTGATCCTGGACACTTCGGCAGCAAAGGTGTTTCTGCCCTCAGAGAAGCTACTGACACTTCGGTCAGCAATACAGGTTTTGTCGTCCCGAAAATGGTCGTCAATTCGCTTCTGCATGAGAGTCCTGGGACTGCTGGTGGCCTCCTTCGAGGCGGTTCCGTATGCCCAATCACACACTCGGGCATTGCAGAAGGGAATTCTGTCAGTTTGGGACAAGTCCCCATTGTCTTTGGATCTTCAGATCCAGGTGAGTCACTCTGTCAAGGCGTCCCTGACGTGGTGGCTGAGGTCCCCGGCTCTTCGGGCCGGGAAGTCGTTCCTCCCCATCCACTGGACGGTGATCACAACGGACGCCAGCCTGACGGGCTGGGAGGAGTGTGGGGGGTCCTGTCAGCTCAGGGGCTCTGGACTCCAGCTGAATCTCGTCTCCCAATCAATGTCCTGGAATTGCGGGCGATCAAACTGTGTCTCTCCGCTTGGTCAAAGAGGCTACAGGGCCGCTCGGTCAGAATCCAGTCAGACAACGCCACGGCCGTGGTGTATGTCAACCATCAGGGGGGCACTCGGAGCCCAGCTGCGGCATCCGAGGTCGCCCACATCCTAAGATGGGCGGAAAGAAGCGTGCCGGCGCTGTCGGCCGTTTACATTCCGGGCGTAGAAAACTGGCAGGCGGACTATCTGAGCCGCCAGTCCCTGGACCAGGGGGAGTGGTCCTTGCATCCGGAAGTGTTTCAGCTCCTTTGTCGACGATGGGGCACTCCAGTGGCGTCTCGACTCAATCACAAGGTGTCGAGGTTTGTGGCCCGGTCCAAGGACCCCTGGGCGGATGCCTCGGACGCGTTAGGGGCCCCGTGGGGTCCGCATCGCCTGTTATATGTCTACCCTCCGCTGCAGTTGATTCCCCGTCTGCTGCGCAGGGTAGCGGCCGAGGGTATTCCGGTGAACCTCATTGCCCCGGACTGGCCACGGCGTCATTGGTACGCCGATCTGGTACGTCTCATCGCGGACGTCCCTTGGCGCCTGCCCTTGAGGGAGGACCTTCTATTTCAAGGTCCTATCTTTCATCCTGCTTTACAGTCTCTGGCTTTAACGGCATGGCTATTGAGAGCCAGGTGCTGAAAGACCGAGGCCTGTCTGATTTCGGTAATTTCAACCATGCTCAGGGCACGGAAGTCTTCTTCTAGGAAGATCTATCACCGTACCTGGAGAGTTTACATCGCTATGTGCAAGGAGCTAGACTGGCGTCCACGGACGTACTCCTGTCCCCAGAATCCTGAGGTTCTTACAGCGTGGTGTTGCTCAAAGGCTGGCTTTGAGCACTATTAAGGGTCAGATTTCGGCCTTGGCCGTTTTCTTTCAAAGACCCCTAGCTGGTCATTCCTTGGTTAGCACTTTTGTGCAGGGGGTACGCCATGTGGTTCCACTTGCCAAGCCGCTGCTCCCTCTTTGGGATCTGAACTTGGTGTTTTCGGTTCTTCAGGAATCTCCTTTTGAGACTATAAGAGATATTCCTCTTTCAACTTTGTCCCAGAAGGTGGCTTTTTTAGTGGCCATCACTTCTGTTAGACGAGTGTCTGAGTTGGCGGCTCTGTCATGTAAGTCGCCTTACCTGGTCCTCCATAAAGTCAAGGCGGTATTGCGGCCGCGACCGTCTTTTCTTCCTAAGGTGGTTTCGGCTTTTCACCTTAACGAAGACATTGTCCTTCAGTCCTTGTGCCCTCATCCATCGCATCCTAGGGAGGTTGCGCTTCACAATTTAGACGTGGTGCGTGCCTTACGGGTATACCTGGCGGCTACCGCTCCTATTCGGAAGTCTGACTCGCTGGTTGTGTCTGTCTCTGGTCCGAAACAGGGCCAAGCGGTGTCGTCTGCCACCATTTCTAGGTGGATCAGACAGACTGTTATACAGGCCTATGCCATTAGGGGACGGGCGCCTCCCTTTCCGGTCACGGCGCATTCCACCAGGGCAATCGGTGCTTCCTGGGCTTTCCGACATCAAGCGTCGGTTGCACAAGTGTGCAAGGCGGCGACCTGGTCGTCCGTTCATACCTTTTCAAAGTTCTACAAGGTTGATGTGGCTGCATCTTCAGATGCTTCCTTCGGCCGCAAGTGTTGCAGGCCGCTGTCTAATGTTGCAACTCCTCCGTTGAGGGGCTCTGCTGGTTTGGAGTGAAGTTTTGGTTGTTCCTTACTTTTTTGCTCCCACCCTTTTCTTATACTGCTTTGGGACGTCCCACATTTAATCAGTATGAGAGCTGCGTCGGTCCATGGACGATAAGAGAAAATAGGACTTTTGTACTCACCGTAAAATCTCTTTCTCTGACGTCCATGGACCGACGCAGCACCCACCCTTCCTTTTAAGTTTGTACTGCTTTGTTACGAACTGAGGCTGCTAGCTGCAGGTGGGAGGGTAATGTCCAGAGGGACCGCCCCCCTGGGCGGGGCTGTTCAGCTCTGGCTTGTTCTAGAATGTTTTAACATCTAACATTCTGCCTAGATCTTCACCTGCGAGCAGGGACATATACCCACATGTAATCAGTATGAGAGCTGCGTCGGTCCATGGACGTCAGAGAAACGGATTTTACGGTGAGTACAAAAATCCTATTTTTTTTCTAAAACCCTAGAGAATAAAATAGCGGTCGTTGCAATACTTTTTGTCACACGGTATTTGCGCACTGGTCTTACAAGCGCACTTTTTTTTTTGGGGGAAAAAAAAAACACTTTTTGAATTAAAAAATAAGACAACAGTAAAAGGTGGCACAATTTTTATTTATTTTTTTATATTATGAAAGATGTTACGCTGAGTAAATTGATACCCAATATGTCACGCTTCAAGGTTGTGCCCGCTCGTGGAATGGTGACAAACTTTTACCTTTTTAAAAATTTCCATATGCGACGTTTAAAAAATTCTACAGGTTGCATGTTTTGAGTTAGAGGAGGTATAGGGCTAGAATTATTGCTCTCGCTCTAAAGTTTGCGGCGATACCTCACATGTGTGGTTTTAACACCGTTTTCATATGCAGGCGCTACTCAGCGTATGCGGTCGCTTCTGCACACGAGCTCGGCGGGACAGGACGCGTTAAAAAAAAAATCTTATGTATTTTACCTTTTTTTTTTATTTTACATTTTTACACTGTTCTTTAACCACTTCAATACCAGGCACTTATGCACCTTCCCGCCCAGACCAATTTTCAGCTTTCAGCGCTCTCACACTTTGACAATTACTTAGTCATGCTACAATGTATCCAAAACAATATCCCAAAAAACTGCAACATTTTTAAAAAAACAACATTTTTTTAGTTTCTATTGTAAAATTTTGCAAATAAGTATGTCTACAAACTATGGTGCCAATCACTGAAAATGTATCGCATCTGATCACGCCTGATGTACTGAAGGCCTATCTCATTTCTTGAGACACTAACAAGCCAGGAAAGTACAAATACCCCTTTTTGGAAAAGTAGACAGTCCAAGGTATTTACTAAGAGGCATGGTGAGTTTTTTTTAAGTTGTATTTTTTTCCCACAATTCTTGGGAAAATTAAGATATATATATATATTTTTTTTTTTACACAAACTGGTCAAATTTAACAGGTTATTTCTCTCACACAGCATATGCGTAATTGCAACTACACCCCAAAATACATTCTACTACTCCTGAGTATAGCGATACTACATGTGTGAGACTTTTACACAGCCTGGCCATATACAGAGGCCCAACATTGAAGTAGCACTTTCAGGCGTTCTACAAGCATAAATTGCACATATCCTTTCTCAACCACCTATTACATTTTTGAAGGCCCTGGAGCACCAGGACAATGGAATTGTCCACAAAATGACCCCATTTTGGAAAGCACACACCCCAACGTATAATCGATGAAGCATTATGAGTCTTTTGAACGGTTCATTTTTTTCCAGAAGGTTTTGGAAAATGTGGAAAAGAAAATGAAAATGCATTTTTTTTTTTTTTTTCACAAAGTTGTCCATTTATAAGATATTTCTAACACATAGCATATACATAGCAAAAATGACACCCCAAAATGCATTCCGCTACTCCTCCTGAGTATGGCGATACCACATGTTTGAGACTTTTACACAGCCTGGTCACATACAGAGGCCCAACATCCAAGTAGCACCTCCAGGCATTCTAGCAGCATTAATTGCACATATCATTTTCTGACTACCGATCACATTTTTGAAGGCCCTTTTATATATCTAACACATAGCAGGTACATAACAAAAGATTACCTGTGGTTTTAGAAGTGCAGTGGTCCACAGAGGAGAGCATCGGTCCAGGCAGCAGGCAGGGATGAGGTCAGCGACAGCAAAAGCAATCATCCAGGCAGCAGGCAGGAATACTGTCCATAGTTCGCACAGGCAGAGATACTGTCAGCACAGCCAGAGCACAGCCAAAGCACAGGTCCAGGTAGCAGGCAGAGGTGTCCCGGCAGAAATACTGTCCAAAGTCAGTAGAGGCAGCAGGCAGATATATGGTCAATACAGCCAAAGTATTGGTCCAAGCAGCAGGAAGAAACATGGTCCATAATGTCATGGGTCATTACAGGCAGTAATATGGTCAGCACAGCCAAAGTATTGGTCCAGGCAGCAGGAAGGACCATCAAGCTTAGGGCCAGGGGGACAGGGGTAGAGGCTACTCCCACCCAAATCGCTTTGAAGCCTCCGGGCAACCCGACCCTGTTCTGGGAGCACAGAAAACGAAAAACTGTTTTTCTCTACTCAGAACGCTATTCTGAAGCCCCTCACATATGTGAGACCCCTGTGTACTAAAAGTAGATGGCCAAAAGATCAGTCCAAGTGGCAGGCAAAAACATGGTCGATTAACAGGCCAAGGTCGGTACACGTGGAAGTCAGAAACGTGGTTTAAATCGGCAGGCAGAGGCATCGTCGGTAAACAGGCTGAGGTTGGTGCACGTGGAGGTCAGAAACGTGGTTTAAATCGGCAAGCAAAGACATCGTCGGTAAACAGGCCAGGGTCAGTTAATTAACATGGAAGGTAGTAACATGGTAGCAGGCAATGGGGAAATGGCAGTCTGTTAATAAGGGGAACTAATGGATGTATGATAATTTTTGAAGCAATTTCCGAGGCACAGGCCAGGTTGGGAGGGACAATCGGGACAATAATAGGTGGTGTCTCTTCTTACTCCTCTGCTGCATACACGGCATTTCTTTTGGCGTCTTCTTCCAGATTCTGTGGGGGGGATGCTAAAGGGATAGTGTCGCTCGTGAAGCCGACTCACACTATCAGAGCGAATGCTTCCTGGGGCGGGATCTTGTTGGTAAATGAGGGCTTCGATATAATGGAGGTAGGGGAGTTGTTGGTTTTGAGTTGCTTTTTGGTAGCAGACAAACGAATTAAAAAGGGCCATGTGAAACAGGTGCAACGCAACTTTTTTGTGCCAATAACGTGACTTTCTGGTTGATAAGTAGGGCTGTAGCATCTGGTCGTTTAAATCCACCACCCCCCCCCCCCCATGTACAAATTGTAGTCGTGGACACATTCGGGCTGCACAATGGGGCCGCGTCTTCTTTGGATCTCCACCACGGTGTCATTGTGGATCGTAGAGAGGATGTGGACATCTTTCATGGCCAACACCTCCTCATTCCTCATGAATGCCGATTCTCCAGGTTGTAATTTTGTGGGAATCCCTTATGTTTTTTTTTTTTTTTTTAAGGTACCGCAGGCCGGGTTTTGCTTACTGTAAAGGTGA
Source organism: Rana muscosa (assembly GCA_029206835.1). Taxonomy (NCBI): domain Eukaryota; kingdom Metazoa; phylum Chordata; class Amphibia; order Anura; family Ranidae; genus Rana; species Rana muscosa. Next base: position 117,805,692 of record CM055119.1, on the reverse strand, counting down.
CCAAAAAGGGGCAGGCTGGTATAGTAATTGTCAACATATATAAATGGTAACCTTTTCCAAACATGGGGTATGCCAACTCCCAGACAATTTTCCCACTGGTTCCAATATATGTGGGGCAATCACGGGGCTGGAGCTGGGAGTCTTTGCCTTCGTAGATCCTGAATGTGAAGACGTATCCAGTGGCTCGATCGCATAATTTAATTTTAACCCATACCTGGCTCTCTTGCTTGGTATATATTGCTTGAAGTGCAGTCGGCCAGTGAAATGTATGAGGGACTCGTCCACACAAATTGTTTGGTCTGGGATGAAAACTTCTTGAAATCGCTGGGAAAAGGCATTGATTAGGGGGCGTATCTTGTACAATTTGTCGTATTTGGGATGATCTCGGGGAGGGCACTGTGAATTGTCGTTGAAGTGGAGAAAACGCATAATCATGTCGTATCTTGTCCTGGACATGACAGCGGAATATATGGGCATGTGTTGGATGGGGCGTTTGGACCAATATGCATGGACTTCGTTCTTTTTTGTAAGCCCCGTATTGAACGTAAGGCCCAAAAACAATTTAAATTCGTCCAATGTTAGACGCCGCCACTGGAACATGCGGGCGTAGGAAGAATTGGGGTTGGCAGCAATAAATTGGGATGCATGAAGATTAGTTTGATCCACTATATTCTGCAGCAAATCTTGTGGGAAAAATAAACAAAAATAATCAAACTGAGAAAAATTTGTAGTGTCGGGCTGCACACCTGGCTGTGCGGTGAAAGGGGGGATGATAGCGGATCCTGAGTTGGCAGGCAACCATAAGGGGTTTGCCAGGGCATCGGGAAGGTAGGACTGGGGCTGGATTCTTCGGGTTGGGCGTGAATTTCCATTACTTGTACTGGGCTCCTCTTCCTGGGGTATGGCGCTGCTGGTGCTGGGCAGATCTCCTGATCTTGGTCCTGATCGCATTCTTTTGAGAGGGACGGTTTCCTCCGGGGACTCGGACTCTGAGCCACTATCCTCCACTGGCTCGTATTCTGAACCAGAATCGAATAATGGGAGCTCCCCGCTGCTCTCATCATCCGACGTGGCAAGAATGGCATATGCCTCCTCAGGTGTGTAAACCCTTTGGGACATTATGGCAGTGCTTATTGGTGGGCCTGTGTAATGGTACTGCTGGTGGTAGTGGTGGCGGCCTGTGTGGTGGTACCGATGGAGGTATTAGTGGTGGTACCGATGGCGGTACGGGTGGTGGTGGTACCGATGGCGGTACGGGTGGTGGTGGTACCGATGGCGATATGGGTGGTGGTGATGGCGGCGCTACCGACGGTGGTACTGGTGGTAGTACCAATGGCGGCACTAGTGGCGATACTGGTAGCGGGCCTGTGTGGCAGTATAGATGCTGGGCCTGATGGCGGTACTGGTGGTGGTACCGATGGCGGTACTGGTAGCGAGTTTGTTGTGACATGTGATCGCCTGTGACTTTAGTACAGCCGATCACATGGTAAACAGCCAATGAAATTGGCTGTTTACCATTATCGGGGAAGCGCTGTGTCCGAGGGTCCCCGATCACCGCGGGCACGCGCAAGGCATTATCCTGCAGGACGTCAATGGACGTCCAGTCAGGATAAATGCACCCACCGCCCGGCCGTCATTTGTCTATAGGCCGGGCAGGAAGTGGTTAAAAAATAAAAAATTTAAACATCCCTTGTAATAAAAAAAAAAAAAAGCATGACAGGACCTCTTAAGTATGAGATCTGGGGTCCAAAAATACTCAGATCTCATATTTACACTAAAATGCAAACATTTTTTAAATAAATAAATGTCATTTGAAAAAAATAAATAAAATGTTGCTTTAAGAGCATTGGGCGGAAGTGAGGTTTTGACGTCGCTTCCGCCCTGCAAAGGCATGGAGACGGGTGGGGGCCATCTTCCCCTCACTCCATACCTCACAGGGAAAAGGACCCGATTGCCTCCTCCGCTGCCGGCGGCTCCGGTAAGCGGCAGGAGGGGGGCCCTCTCCCGCCGCCGATAAAAGTGATCTTGCGGCAATTCTTTTGTTGGCGAGAGGATACCTTTTCTTTGACAGGTATCCTGTCCCCACTTCCGGGAGACTGGGCCGTGGCAAATTACATCAGCAGCTCGGCTCCCTCCTTCCCCCAGGCCAGTAGGAGAGCACAGCGGTGCCTCGCGCATGCGCAGTAGGGACCCGGCGTGAAGCCGTAATGCTTCACTACCGGGTTCCCTTACTGGCAATGGCGGCGGCAGCACCCGACAGCTGATGGAAACATCAGAGGCGGTGCCGACATCACTGGACTCCAGGACCGGTAAGTGTCCTATTTATTAAAAGTCAGCAGCTGCAATATGTGTAGCTTCTGGCTTTTATCTTTTGCAGGGGTGGGCGGACCTCCACTTTAATTGAACAAGCTGACGTTAGAAGCTAATTGCCCATCCATGCATAGCTGCACCAAATTTACAACCCCTGTGTCTTGGACCTTGAATTATTAAACTCCTTGTACTTGATGACCTTGGTCATTTCAGTAGGTGGTTAGCCATGGGCTATCTTTATTACTGGTTCTCCAGTGTCTGTTTTCTAGAGTCTGGTGATAATTTTTTTGATGTTAGCTCTCCAAAGGCTGCATGTCTGTTCCCAAGAGTCAACAACACATGTTTGGTGACTCAAATGTTCTGAGCTTTGAAAACGAGGGTTGTATTGTAATGCAGTGTGTGTGTTTATAAGACATTCTTCCTGGATTGAGTTAGAAATGTCTGATTCAGAGCTTTAATATTTCTTATGATCTGCCTGTGATCCTGATATGTTAACCATCTCAGCCTGTGCTGTTGCTTTGTTTTTCCTCTCAGCGCCCATACTGTGAGACAGTGACATCAGTGTGGCTGGATTACTATTGTGACTGGTCGTTTTCATGTGCTAAGCCACTTGGCATCCATTGTCAGTGGCATGTTTTAATTTCTGACATGAGCTGTGTTGTAATACCATTACATTGCATAATTCTTGCCTATTTTTCAACACCTCTGAACCGGGTGCTTTTCCCCATTTCTGCAGGGCCAAGGACAGACCTTCCAGTTCCCAGATCTTTTTCCAGAGAAGAAAGACATTATTGAGTCAGGTTCATTTGACGAGATCCAATTAGAATTCATGGAGAATGAGAAACAGCGCCAGCGTAAGGATCCACGCAGAGGAGGACTTAATGAATGGTTTGGGTTGTAATGCATTCCTTTTGTAGCCACTTCAGCATTGGATTCTCTCTCCTCTGCACAGCATGAGATTTCTAGGTCTGAAGGTCAAACTACCACACTCTTTATTTCCTTTGGAGAACCTACAAGCAGATCTTCAATCATCTTCATCTTCAAAGACAGTAATATTTATTTTTTTCCAAAGAATTTTTAGAGTTGAAAATAAATGAATTTTGCTGTGAATTGTCTATAAATAAACCATGCATTTTTTTTTCTTTTTTTTTTTTTACCTGTAGCCTTTGTTAAATTGAGATTGGTAACTTCTATATAATCATAATATTGAAATAGGACTGACCAGGGGCTTAGTAGCCAGTGCATGTCGAAATGAAAGCTTGACTTTTTTCCCTCTACCATTTTATAAGGGGAAGCATATTTCTCATCCTTGGTACATGTATACCTCCCCAGATGGGAAGGGTGATATCTCAGTAGTCGCCGAAGCAATGATCGAGATAATTTTTTAGAGCCAGCGATTTCCTACAAAGTTAAAGTGATCCGAGCAGCTGTACAGCCACTTGATCACTTTTACAGTTAGCGAAAATGGTCCCCCCACGCTTCCTTTTACTTAGCTCTCCTGTCCCATCGGGGGGTCGGTAATGTTGCAAGTAGTCAAGTCTGAAACTTTACACAGAGTCAGAGAAACTTCCATAGTTCCTCTCCCTCTGTGATGTCAGAAACTGGAAGCAAGGAGGATTTTGTCACGGTTTGTTCACTGGCTGTTACCAGCTTGTAAAGCATCTGGTCAATCTGTTGGTCAGTATGATCAGATGCTTTGGAGGCCAGAGGACAGATCTCTCCATCAAGAGGACCTATCATGGCCCACGTTTTCACAAGGCATGATGTTCATGCCTTGTGATGGCAATAAAGTTCAATTCTTTTTTTTTTTTTTTTTTTTAATGATTTGTCTTTAGAACCACTTTAATGTCAACTTACAGCCTAAGCAAAGATGGCATAGTCTCCAGGTACCAGGTGCATTGTGAGTGTTTCACACCACCAACTATTTTCAATCGCAGACCCAATATATAAGAAAAGCAGGTTAGCAGATTCTACTGTGTAATGAATAAATATGGCTGTCACACATGCACAAATAGAACTAGGAAATTAGGTTTATATATATATATATATATATATATATATATATATATATATACACACACACACAGTGCCTTGCGAAAGTATTCGGGCCCCCTTGAACTTTTCATCCTTTTGCCACATTTAAGGCTTCAAACATAAAGATATAAAATTTTAATTTTTTGTGAAGAATCACCAACAAGTGGGACACAATTGTGAAGCGGAATGAAATCTATTGGATATTTTAAACTTTTTTTAGCAAATAAAAAAACTGAAAAGTGGTGCGTGCAAAATTATTCGGCCCCTTTACTTTCAGTGCAGCAAACTCACTCCAGAAGTTCAGCGAGGATCTCTTAATGATCCAATGTTGTCCTAAATGACTGATGGTGATAAATAGAATCCACCTGTGTGTAATCAAGTCTCTGTATAAATGCACCTGCTCTGTGATAGTCTCAGGGTTCTGTTGAAAGCGCAGAGAGCATCATGAAGACCAAGGAACACACCAGGCAGGTCCGTAATACTGTTGTGGAGAAGTTTAAAGCCGGATTTGGATACAAAAAGATTTCCCAAGCTTTAAACATCCCAAGGAGCACTGTGCAAGCGATCATTTTGAAATGGAAGGAGTATCAGACCACTGCAAATCTACCAAGACCTGGCTGTCCCTCTAAACTTTCAGCTCAGACAAGGAGAAGACTGATCAGAGATGCAGCCAAGAGGCCCATGATCACTCTGGATGAACTGCAGAGAACTACAGCTGAGGTGGGAGAGTCTGTCCACAGGACAACAATCAGTCGTACACTGCACAAATCTGGCCTTTATGGAAGAGTGCAAAGAAGAAAGCCATTTCTCAAAGATATCCATAAAAAGTCTTGTCTAAAGTTTGCCACAAGCCACCTGGGAGACACACCAAACATGTGGAAGAAGGTGCTCTGGTCCGATGAAACCAAAATCGAACTTTTTGGCCACAATGCAAAACGATATGCTTGGTGTAAAAGCAACACAGCTCATCACCCTCAACACACCATCCCCACTGTCAAACATGGTGGTGGCAGCATCATGGTTTGGGCCTGCTTTTCTTCAGCAGGGACAGGTAAGATGGTTAAAATTTAGGGGAAGATGGATGCAGCCAAATACAGGACCATTCTGGATGAAAACCTGTTGGAGTCTGCAAAAGACCTGAGACTGGGACGGAGATTTATCTTCCAACAAGACAATGATCCCAAACATACAGCAAAATCTACAAAGGAATGGTTCACAAATAAACGTATCCAGGTGTTAGAATGGCCAAGTCAAAGTCCAGACCTGAATCCAATCGAGAATCTGTGGAAAGAGCTGAAAACTGCTGTTCACAAACGCTCTTCATCCAACCTCACTGAGCTCGAGCTGTTTTGCAAGGAAGAATGGGCAAGAATTTCAGTCTCTCGATGTGCAAAACTGATAGAGACATACCCCAAGCGACTTGCAGCTGTAATCGCAGCAAAAGGTGGCTCTACAAAGTATTAACGCAAGGGGGCCGAATAATTTTGCACGCCCCACTTTTCATTTTTTTCTTAGTTAAAAAAGTTTCAAATATCCAATAGATTTCGTTCCACTTCACAATTGTGTCCCACTTCACAATTGTGTCCCACTTGTTGGTGATTCTTCACAAAAAATTTAAATTTTATATCTTTATGTTTGAAGCCTGAAATGTGGCAAAAGGATGAAAAGTTCAAGGGGGCCGAATACTTTCGCAAGGCACTGTATGTATGTGTATGTGTATATGTGTGTATATATATATATATATATATATATATATATATATATATATATATATATATATATATATATATATATATATTACACACACACAGCCCCTGGCAAAAAGTATGCAATCTTGAAAAAAATGTCATTCAATTGTTTAATTGTGTAGAAAAAAAAGAAACCGACATGCCTCCAAAACTATTTTCATTTACCATTCCAACCGTTTGGCTTTAAGAAATGGTAAAAAACAAAACAAAAAAAAAACTATAGTCCGTTGCCACTGTCTTTACAGATTAAGCAGAAAAATGATGTCGTCATCACCAAACATCCTTTCAATTGATGGAATAAGAAGTGTCCAAAATCTCAATATAAACTTGTGCATTTATTGAAGGTTTAACCACTTAAGACAGGCCTATTTTTTAAACTTGGTGTTTACAAGTTAAAATTTATTTATTTTTTGCTCGAAAATTACTTAGACCACCCATTATATATATTTTTTCAGACACCCTAGAGAACAAAATGGCGGCCGTTGCAATACTGTCACACTGTATTTGCGCAATTTTTGGGGGAAAAATTCACTTTTTTTAAATGAAGAAAACCGTTGGCCCAATTTTATTTATATTGTGAAATATGACGTCGAGTAAATTGATACCCAACATGTCATGCTTCAAAATTGCGCCCGCTCGTGGAATTGCGACAAACTTTGACACTTAAAAATCTCCATAGGCAAATTTCTTTAGAATTGAGAGAATTCAATATTTTTTTCCTCTGCTTGATCTGCAAAAAAACAGTTGCAACTGACTACAGTTTTCTTTCTTTTTAAATTTTTTTAAGTGCTTCTTAAAGCCAGAAGGGTGGAATGTTCAATTAAAATATTTTTGAGGTTCTGCGACCCAGCCGACTTGACTACCTGTTGCATCTTTGTCTATATGGTTCTAATTTCCTTGTCTGGGGGCTAAATTGTACCTATTCATACCCCATGTACATCTTCTTTATACCCTGTCAATAAAATATTTGAACAAGAAAATAGTTTTGAGGCATGTCTGATTTTAGTTTTTTTTTTTTTTTACACAAACAATTGGATGAACATTTTCCAAGAGTGGTAATTCCATACTTTTTGCCAGGGGTTGTATATATAATATAAGATTTTAACCACATATTAACACATTTTCATGAAATAATTTTACATTTAGCTAATCCTTTCAAGTTTATAAGAACAATTCAAGAGGTCTGTCACCAGATCATTCCTTTCAGCAGCATTCTTCCCTTAAGATTATATGTGCATTTAATGTATTTTAGGCATGTTATTTACTTGTATATTTACCTGGCTAGCACAGACAGCAATTAAACACTCAGAATATGAGAGGATTGTGACTTGCAAGCAGGGAGTGTTTATTCCCTAGCAGGTTCAGAGAACCATCAGGAAAAATGCTGTAAGTAAATCTTTGAAACCATTCAGGTAAAAACAAAGGGAAAACAATTATTTTAGTGACAGGGTCTCCTTAAAGCTAAACTCTGGAAAGTTCTAAAAGCCACATATTAATGGAGCTCTGTATTCATTTCTGCATTTATTATAAGCCCAAATCCATTAAAAAATAAAGTTGTGACTACAACACTCATGTATTATTACCGAGTGACAACAGGGAAACATAGAGCTAGTGTTGTCGCCTTATAACAGGGCTTGTGTAAGCTCATTTATGACAGTTTACCAGGTATTATTTTAGTGAAAACTGAAGATTTAAAAATAATAGAAAACTGACTGGGAAGGTGGCTTCTTGTAAATTGGTGTCCCCCAAATTGTCTGATCGCCTTACTCTTTACATTTTCCACAGGTCCTACCTAACACCGATTAGCCTTTCTAAATATAAGCCGTAACACAGCCCAGCTTGCCCTAAATAGGTGGAGACGAGGGGGGGGGTAAATTTTTTTCACCTATGGTCCTGTCCCTCCCTTCAAGGATATTGGTCACAGGTGGTTAGCTTCCTACATGACCGCATGGGTTCCCTCTGACTCTTTGCCCCCCCCCCCCCGTCAGTGTTTACCGGGCCTCCTATCCATTCCCGAGCAGGAAAAATATCTAAACCTTTTTTTTTGCAAGAGTCTCTGATCTAGGCCAGGATGCAAATAGCAAGGACCTGGATGAAAGAGTCGCTCCCCACTATCCAGCAGTGGATTAGGGCCACCATCCCCTACATCTACATAGGGGCTGCCTGACTAAATATAACAAAACATGGGACAGGTGGCTGAAGGACTACTCCACCTGCTCTACGGAGGAGTAATATTCACCTACCGTGTGCAACTCTCTCTACCCTGTGCCACATACACTCACCCTCAAATTCAGTGTTCTCTATAACCTTTGCACAAACCAATCAAACGCTTATTGCGTTTTTTTTTTTTTTTAACAAAAATATGTAGAAGAATACATATCGGCCTAAACTGAGGAAAAAAGTGTTTTGTTTATATATTTTTGGGGGATATTTATTATAGCAAAATTAAAAAATATTGAATTTTTTTCAAAATTGTCGCTCTATTTTTATTTATAGTGCAAAAAATAAAAACCGCAGAGGTGATCAAATACCACCAAAAGAAAGCTCTACTTGTGGGAAAAAAAGGACGCTAATTTTGTTTGGAAGCCACGTCGCACGACCGCGCAATTGTCAGTTAAAGCGACGCAGTGCCGAATCGCAAAAAGTGGCCTGGTCCTTTAGCTACAAAATGGTCCGGGGCTCAAGTGGTTAATATATATATATATATATATATATATATATATATATATATATATATATATATATATATATATATATATTATACCGCGATTCTATACTTACCAAATATGCTGCACAAATCTCCCTCCACTGAGTCTGGCTGCAGCCATTTTAACTGGGCAGCCGAAGCTGCTGCCTGTTCACTTCCTGGATTTACACAGACGCATACCTGCAGCTCTCAATGGCCCTCTTATGGCTCACCTTCCCTCCCTGACAATCTCACACACACACACAGCTGTGCATGATGTCATAAGCCTAGGCTAATGACCAGACAAGAAAAAGGATGTGGGCTGTATACGTAAGGTATTTACTGGCATAAAAAAAAAAAATGTTTTACTATCCAAAGTTAAAACAACAAGTGCAGAGGATTTAATTGATGGAGAGATAAAAAAAATTACCGAAGGTCCGCTTTAAGTAGGGAAACAGATTGCTTACAGTGAAGCTGCTGCAAAGTGTTAAGCTACAAAGCTATGTATTCTGTGCAGTTACAAAGAATAAGGATGAGCAGGCATGTAGAAATGTGCAAGGCACACCAAAAATTGTCTTGACTATACGCTGCTATAATATGCAGTCACTGAAAATACACTGCATTTTCCCTTTAATGACCACATCTGCATGTAGATCTGCATACCATCTGCCTTTGGTCACATCTCCCCCACACAAAGTTTGGATAGAGTGCCAGTGTCTGGATCTTCAAGATTAGGCTATCCAATTGTATTGATAAATCTTTTGAAGATCCAGACACCGATTCTGAGTCAGGTTAGCCAGTTATCTCATTACATGCATGAATAGCTTAAGTCATCAGAATGCTGATTTAACATGTCTGTAGGCAATACTTCCAGATTTGTGTAAAAATATCACACTCAGTGAATTGATAGGAATGTGGGAGTGAAAACAACATCGGGACACAGAAAAAAAAAAACATTGCCTTTCTTGGATTAAATATCTTTTTATCCTGGGTTGGCTTGCTAAGGCTGCAGCCTGCTGGGGACAATGTTGTTGGTTTGGTGCTCTCGGGTTCTGGTTGGAGGTGTGTGTGTGTGTGTGTGTGTGTGTGTGTGTGTGTGTGTGTGTGTGACTGTACTTGGTTATATCTCCACTGCTTACTATACTATGATTTCCCATAGTGGCGCCCTATGTGGCCCACTTTGGTCGACCTACTTATTTTGTTTTTTTTAGTTTTCCTCCGTTGAGGAACCGGGGTTCACAATTTTTTTGATAGCACCACAGGGCTATATGGTATTATCATTAATGTGCAATGTTCTATACATGTGATGTAACCATTTGCGAGACTGTTTGCTTTGTACATGAAAAAACTCAATAAATAAATCTTTAAAAAAAAAAAATATATATATATATATATATATATATATATATTTTTTATAAAGGCCAGGTAATGCTATGCCAAATATAGCTGCGGAATTACTAAGGCTTTTTCTATCTTTATAAAGCTGTTACAGCCTAAAGCAGCCTTACCACTAGGGTCCTCAGACAATGACTACTTTATCCCATAATGGGATATGTTGTCAGCAAAACATAACTGCACATTTGATTTGATACAATTGCTAAATATTTTTAAGCAATAATCTCTTTTAATATAGGGTTCTCAACCCCTAACTTTGATTACTGCCTGGGAACACAATCTAAATATATTGGCCATGCGTTTAAACAATTTTCTTATTCAATTTTGTTTATCTTTACCTTTAGGCCCCTTTCACATGGACGGCAAAATTGCCGCAGTAAAAAGCATGTTTTTTGTTCTTTGAAATTCAAGGCTTCAGGCAATGCGATTAGCTGCATTTGTACATTGCGATTACCTGCGTTTACGTGCGTTTATTTGCGGTTGCGTTTAGCTGCGGTTAGTTATTCCCATAGCAACCTGTTTATTTATTTTTTTTGTCCCTTGGATCTAACCATGATGCATTTCGGTCCTCTGCCATCTATTTCCTGTTTCTTTGTTCACTTGCTGAGTGTGTGTTGGAGTTTAGAGGTGAGAGGAGTGATCGGTGTGTTGTGCCTGAGATTTGCAAAAATGAATGCAAATATGATGAGTTTGCTGGCGATGCTCATGTTGCTGATGATGAGGATGAAAAGGAGAAGACAGATCCAGTCTAGGCGACGTCCCCGCCGTTACTGGGTCCATCCCCTAACCTCACAGCGTCTATCAATTGGCTACTTTGCCCTCATGTTCGGTGAGCTGCGGACCCATGGGGACAAGTTCTACAATTATACTCGGATGTCCGTGGCAAGCTTCGATGAGCTGTTGGAACTCTGTAGAACACGCCTAAGCAGAACCAGGACCAACATGAGAAGAAGCATTAGTGCAGAAGAGCGGCTGCTACTTACTTTAAGGTAGGTTTTCCATATCTTGAACAGATGCTTTAAATTCATGTACATGCAGGTGTACCAATATTATTGACAATAGTGTGTATGTATGTTCTTGCATAATATATAGATATAAATATATGTGTCTTTTATGTATTGCAGATACCTTGCCACTGGTGCCAGCTTCACCTCCCTTCATCATCAGTTCCTAATGGGAATTTCTACTGTATCGACAATAGTCCATGATGCATGTCAAGTTTTATATGGGAAGAGCTGAAAAGCAGTGTCATGCCGGAACCAACATCCAGTCTGTGGGAGGAAATATCTGAGGAGTTTTGGGAGAAGACCAACTTCCCAAATTGCATTGGGGCTTTAGACGGGAAACATATCCGTCTCATCAAGCCACCAAACTCTGGTTCCCGTTATTTCAACTATAAAAAATATTTCTCCATTGTCCTCCTGGGGCTCAGTGATGCCAACATGCGGTTCATTGCTGTGGATGTGGGAGCTTACGGGAGTTCTGGAGATTCCAGAATTTTCCGTAATTCTATGATGGGCCAGCGATTGGAAAATAGTGAATTCAATGTGCCACAGTCAAGGCCTCTTCCTGGTACTGCTGTGCCGGACCTTCCTTTTGTTGTGCTGGGAGATGAGGCATTTGCCTTATCCACCCACCTTCTCAGGCCCTATACGAGGCATGGTCTCACTGACAGGAGGCGCATTTTTAATTACCGTCTCAGTAGAGCCCGGAGAATGGTGGAGTGCGCATTTGGCATTTGCACTGCCAAATGGCGTGTTTTGATGACAGCCATGCACCTAGAAGTGGATCATGCGGTCAATGTTGTTTTGGCATGTTGTGTTCTCCACAACTATTTGAGGGGTAAGGAGATCGTGCCCACCGAATCCCCGTTAGCGTTACCTGTTTCCGCAGAACACAGAGGTCGTGTTACTACCACTCGTCCCACGAATCAAGCTCTACAAGTGCGTGAGGATTTCACAGATTTTTTTTTGACAGAGGATGGACAGCTCCCATGGCAATATGACCATTTGTAAAGAGATCTTTGTTACCCATGTTATATCAACCTTATATTACAGTTTAAATTTGTTCTTGAAATAAAGTAGTTGACAATTTTTTACAATTAAATTGTTTTTATTTTTATATCTTTGCCATGTTAAATAACAAAAAGGTAGAAAAAAAGAGACAAACCTTACAAAACATTGAATGCTTGCATGTATAGAAAACTATGTTTTTAATTCCTTAGGAATATAGAGAATTTTCTTCTATTTTCAAGTATAAATTGACTCTGTACCCCCCCCCCCCTAAAATATTGAGTATTTCTAAAGTGCTGTTAACCATATGTTTGACTATATGTGGACACTGTGAGTGCAGTAAACAGCTTTGAAACATTTTTTCACAACTTTACGAACTGTTGTGTAGCGGCTGTTTGATAACAATGTCCAAATGTAAGCAAAGAATTTAAAAAGGTTTTTTAGTGCTTAAAGCTGAACATACACCTATAGATTATCTGCATAATGTCTATGATTAGATGGAATAATATTTGTCCATGTACACTGCACTGTGTAGATGGGGGGGAGGATCTCCCACTGGGCCAAGCTTCAGTATCTTTCTAGTCGTCCGAGTAGCAAGATATGGAAGCTTGGAACAGTGGGAGATTCTTACATCCGCACAGTTTAGCGAAGATGGAGGAATCTGTTCCACTTTTTCCATCTGAACATAGAAAAACAGAAGACAACCTATAGGTGTATGGCCAGTCTGCTGAGGCATGGCCCCATAGAGAAAGTGTCAAAACCCTAACCTTCGTCACCTTAATTTTGATTTCGCCATGTATGCTGCACTGTGTAGATTGGGGGATCTCCCACTGGGCCAAGCTTCAGTATCTTTCTAGTCGGCCATGCTGGCTCTCAACCTAAACAATGCTTTGGTACTGTGAGAGCCAGCGTGGCGGAGTAGCAAGATATGGAAGCTTGGAACAGTACAGTACAGTTTCTTACATCCGTACAGTTCAGCGGATATTGAGGTAGGTATCAATAAAATTCAAGTAACAAAACATAAAAAAATTAAACAGTAATATAACAAATTAAAAGGTCAAAACTACAAGTTTTCATACACTGGATAAGGGGGACGCAGGGAAGAGTGGCTTGGTTCAGTGCCAACATCTATGGGTGATCCTGATTGGGAAGATGAGGGTGAAGTAACTGGGTGTGGCTGCACGTGCATCCTTTGATAACCAGGATTAGGTGGGTAAGGTGTATACATCGGTGGGGGTCCTGCATAAGGATTAATGGCAGGTGTTGTGTCATGGAACTGCTGATTGGCCATTGGTCGACTCAAAGAGCCACTGGGTGAATTAAAACCCATAGCCCATGGCTGAAATTTTGGATATGGGCGTTGCTCTTTGCAAGCGGATACAATATACGTTAAATAGGCATGTATATCACCCCTGACCTCAGTGCGCTTATCAGGAGGAATCTCTCTGACTACACAAAGCAACATTCTCAAAAACATAACATCTGGGTCTGAGATATTGAGAAATTCATCATCTTTGGCCTGGTTTTGCGATTGGTTTCTCATTTCTGCGGTTAAAATATTCCTCAAAAGGTGTCTCTTGTTGAGTACGTTTTTGACGGCTGGTGGAAGTAGACTGTCCTCTCCTACCTACATTTGCCTGCAAATAGATCAAATATATAGATTATGCTTCTGATGTTGAGATCAAAAAAATTGTAAAAACCATCATTGTGACTTTTTGAAAGTACATACCACAGGTTCTTCAGTGGATGGTTGATATTCTTGGGATGAAAGTGACTCTGAATTGGTTTCTTGACTGGTGTCTGCGTCATCTGGTGACGAACTTTCACGTCTTGCGCTTGCTCTCTCAGGAACACTTGACACAGTTCTAATAATAACAAAATTACAAGTTTAAAAATAACATGAATACTGTCATGTGTACACTACAGAATAGCCCTCTATATAGAGCAGGGTGGGTTTAGACACCTTTCACACTGGAGCGGTGACGCAACCAAAAATCCTGATAGCAGCATCCTTGGAGTGGTGAAGGAGCGGTGTGTATACCGCTCCTACACCTCTCCAGCCCACTCAAATCATTAGGACAGTGCGGCTATACTGCCCACAAATTTGTTAAAAGTAAAATATATAATATATATACTTACGAACGCATCTCGGTGGTGCGCCTCAAAAAAGACAAAGCCTCTGCATGGGGGTTAGCCCTGCGACGAGTTGAGGGTGCTCCGCTTCTCTCCGCAGACTTCTCTTCATTAACTTCTTTCTTGTACCGGTCACGTAGGGACCTCCAACGTGTATAAACCTCTTTTCCTGCAATATATATATCAAACATAACGCATGTTAGGAAAAGTCGAGAGAGATCTGCTCACCCCCCCACCCAAGAAAAAACTTAAGGGAAGACACCAACCATTTGATTTCCCATTTTCAAATTAGGTTTGTTTGCAGCATTGCACAATTGTCAGTGACGCAGTGCTGGATCGCTAAAAAATGGCCTGGTCATTTAGGGGGTAAATCTTCTGTTTTTGGTTATTATGGGAAACAGCTATGATACATGTGTACCCTGCTTCATAGACACAACAAACATTGCACTCACCTCGGTTATCCTGCTCAGTGGCAGACATATTGTCCCAGTTCGGTGTGACAAATTTGTATACTTCCTCCCACTTGGATCTCTTCAACACTCGATCGGCATATCCTGGGCATTCTGAGTCCCATAACGCTGGTCGGGAATGCACAAGGGATATTATGGCCTCGTGATATATCTTGTGCCGCCATGCTGCCTTCTCCTCTTTCCAATATCCCTCTGAACTTCCTGTGTCATTTCCCAGGTACACCTACTCACCTACTGGTTATGATGCGCTTCCGGGTGATTTTTTTTTTCTCACGCTGCTATCCGCAGCTGACTCAAAAGACTGCGATTACATGCAGTTGTTTGCAGATAGCTGCGCTACATCGCACCTGGACGCATTCAATTCTATTTTTTCTATTCGCACGGAACCGCATGTAACGAAATCGCAGCTAAACGCTGTGTGTGAATGGGGCCATAGGAAAGCGTTGTGTGCTTTTAGCTGCGGTAGAAAAATAGAAAATCCGCAGCTAAAAGCACCATTCTATCCGTCCGTGTGAAAGGGGCCTTAACTGGGTAGTGCAAGGGCCTGCCTGACTACATAAAAGTGTAAGTGTTTAGGTTTGACCTCGTATCAGAATGTTATTGGTAAATCTAAAGGAAAATTGTATAATGTGTGGCCATCCTTAGGCTACATTCACACCAGTGTAACACTGTAACAAAAAGTCTTCAGCCCGGCAGACTCCGCTTTGCTCAGCGGGGATCGATCTGTTGATCCCCGCTGAGCCAACGGATGACAGATCCGTCTCCGCTCACTGTGCTGAGATGGACCTGTCAGAGTCCCACTCTCCTCTATGGGGAGATCGGATGAAAATGGACCACCTGTCTGTTTTCATCTGATCCCACCTGCCAGATGGATGCATTGTGACAATACAAATAAATTGTACAAACAAAATTACATTAAACCAAACTCAACCCCAAAAAAAGGAAAAAAAATAAGAAAATAAACCATAAACCACCCACTCCAACAAGATCCCCCAACCCCCACCCCGCTCTTGGAGTATATATGAAAAAAAAAGACAAACAGTATCCAAGATTACAAAGTACATAGTACCTACTGGTTTACATGGTACCTAGGTGGACTGGAGCCATCTTTACCAGGTAGCATCAAACTTACTCATGGAATTCCTTAACCACTTCCATACCGGGTCATTGTAAAATGACGCCGGCAGGAACCCTCTCTTCCTCCGGGTGGACGTCATATGACATCCTGGGTTTGTGGGGGGATATCTGAATGATGCCTGCAGCTAGAGGCATCATTCAGATATCCTTCTCTTCAGCCGGCGATTCGAATTATATGAACGATCATAGCGGCGGTTCTGCCGCTTGATCGTTCTAATAGGCGGCGGGAAGGGACATCCCCCTCCTCCCGCCGCCATCCGGTGCTTCTCCGGGCTGTCCCGTGCCATCGGGGGCCTGGAGAAAGAATCGTCCGGCGCCAGTGGTCACATAACGAGCATAGAGATGACTGGTGACCATCTGGTCACCAGTCATCTCTATGACTGTCGGAGGCCCGGGGGCAATGTGATGATGTCACGCCCGGGTTCCCAAAGGTAAACAAAGCCACGATTGCGGCTGAAAGCATGAGATCGGTGATTTATTTTTCCCGATCTCATGCTTTCCAGCCTGGAGGAGAGATGTGGGGTCTTACTGACCCCGCATCTCTCCATAAAGAGGACCTGTCACACACCATTCCTATTACAAGAGATGTTTACATTCCTTGTAATAGGAATAAAAGTGATCAAAAAAAAAAGTGGAAAAATAAAGGAAAAATAATCAAAAAAAATTTAAAACGCCCCTGTCCCCAATAGCTTGCGCTCAGAAGCGAACGCACACGTAAGTCCCGCCCACATATATAAACGCCGTTCAAACCACGTATGTGAGGTATCGCTGCGTGCGTTAGAGCGCTTGCAACAATTCTAGGACTAGACCTCCTCTGTAACTATACTGGTAACCTGTAAAAAATTTCAAAGCGTCGCCTTTGGAGATTTTTAAGTACCATTCCATGAGTGTGCGCAATTTTAAAGCGTGACATGTTAGGTATCTATTTACTCGGCGTAACATAAGCTTTCATATTTTACAAAAAAATTGGGCTTACTTTACTGTTTTGTTATTTTTTTAATTCATGAAACCCTTTTTTTTTTACAAAAAAGGTGTTTGAAAAATTATTGCGCAAATACCGTGCAAGATAAAAAGTTGCAACAACCGTCATTTTATTCCCTAGGGTGTCTGCTAAAAAAACATATATAATGTTTGGGGGTTCTGAGTAATTTTCTAGCGAAAGAATGATGATTTGTACATATAGGCGAGAAGTGCCAGAATAGGCCCGGTATGGAAGTGGTATTAAAAGCCCTGTATGGAAAGGGTTAAGGAGTATCTTTGTTTTTTAAAAAGAATAATCCTGTTGAGATCTAAAATCCACTCAGGTACAGTTGGCGGATAGGGAGAGGTCCACTTAAGAGCAATTTGTCTATGGGCTTCAAAAAGTGCGCTTCCCTGAGTGTTACAGATAGAGGAGGTATAAATAGACGTATTGCAGTAGCCCAAAAGACATATAAGTGGTTCAATCGGAATGTTAATATCCAATAGCCCGTTTAAGGTACCAATCACCTGCGGGCACTGGCATAATTTTTTTTATTAGTGTACCTGTATTACCATATCTAGCACAGCCTCAGCTCTGTTCATTTGTGCTGTGAGGGTGGGGGTGTGTCCCTTCCCTCCAATCAGCTCTCAGAACTCTCCTCACTGAGCTCTACAGAGTGTAACTTCAGCTCTCCACCCCCTTTTTTCTGAAATCTCAGACAAGCTTTACAATTCAGCACTTTGAACGGATGTAGAGAAGAGATGGATAGATAGAACTTATGTAGGAGGATTTTTTTTCACCTCTGTGTATCACCTAAGGATAGTCACTTCACTGGGTATCAGGGGCGGAACTCCTGCCATAGCGTCCCACGTGGGCGCTATGGGGCCTGTAGCCGAGTGGGGCCCGGCAGGCCTACCGGGATACTGGGACATTTCCCAGTAGGCCGCTTGCCCTGGGGCCGATTTGAACCGTTGCTTGCGGAGCTTCCCCTATCTCCCTCCCTTACAGAGCTGACTCTGATGCTCGGCCGCGCTATGACAAAAGTCCCGCCCTCCTCCTAGACCAGCTCATGTGATAGACAGAACACTGTGTCTATCACACGAGCTGGTCTAGGAGAAGGGCAGGACTTTTGTCACAGCGTGGCCGAACATCAAAGTCAGCTCCGGGATACAGCGGGAGATGCACAATAAGGCTGCAATGACGGGCACATTGAGGCTGCAATGACAGGTACATTGAGGCTGTGACTGGCACATTGAGGTTGCAATGACGGGTACATTGAGGCTGTGACAGGCACATTGAGGGCCTCAATGTGCCCATCACAGCCTCAATGTGCCTGTTATTGCAGCCTCAAGGTGCCCGTCACAGTCTCAATTTGAGGCTGCAATGACGGGCACATTGAGGCTGCAATGACGGGCACCTTGAGGCTGCAATGACGGGCACCTTGAGACATTGAGGCTGCAATGACGGGCACGGCGAGGCTGCAATGATGGGCACGGCGAGGCTGCAATGACGGGCACGGCGAGGCTGCAATGACGGGCACGGCGAGGCTGCAATGACGGGCACGGCGAGGCTGCAATGACGGGCACGGCGAGGCTGCAATGACGGGCACGGCGAGGCTGCAATGACGGGCATGGCGAGGCTGCAATGACAGGCACGGCGAGGCTGCAATGACAGGCATGGCGAGGCTGCAATGATGGGCACGGTGAGGCTGCATGGATGGGCACAGTGAGGCTGCATGGATGGGCACAGTGAGGCTGCATTGACGGCACAGTGAGGCTGCATTTGATTGGTACTGGTGAGGCTGCATTGATCCCTTGTATTATGTCTACATTCTCTTACCATCTTTAGTATCATGTCCTCAGTCTCTAACCGTCTCCTGTACCATGCCCGCAGCCTCTGACATCTCCTGTACCCTGCCTGCATTCTCTGACTATCTCCTGTACTATGCCCGCAGCCTCTAACCATCTCTTGCATCATGTCCGCAACCTCTGACCATCTCTTGTCTTATATCATGTCTGCAGTATCTGAGGGGGTCTGGAGAGGAGTCAAGAGTGAGAGCACTGCCGGGATTGGGGTCATGGGAGAAGTCAGATTTGTGTGGACTGTGGAGAGGAGACTATAGGATAAAACCAGAGCCACCAAGATGGAGCCGACTGATTAATCCCTGCACTGGTGCACCTGAGAGGAGGTCAGTGACAGGGCCGCCAGGCCAGTCTGAGGGGGGGTCACTGATGTAAGGGGGGAGTGAATATGATAATGTAAGGGGGCACTGATATAAAGGTTTCCCCCTTATATCAGTAACCCACCCCTCCTTACCTTAGTGTATTCTTTCTGCGGAAGGTGGTCTCTGGTCACCCCTACATTCCCAGAGTCCCAGGTGTCCCCCTTGATGATTGCTCCACTTTTAACTGGAATTTGCTGTTTTATAGATATATCTATATATATATATATATATATATATATATATATATATATATATATATATATATACCTACCTAGCCCTATGTGCTTTCATATCTGTCTATCTATATATAATACGCTCTTTAAAATGCTTGGTTTTCCCTTTTATGAACAAGAAAATAATGATGTTATGCTGTTGGGCTGGTATAATAATGCTATGGGGCTGGTATGAAATTATTTCCAGGGCTGGTTTTTATTCCCAGTCCGGCCCTGGGGCCCGGTGAGGATGAGGAATGTACGTTTACTGTTAAGCCTCCCGGGCCCCACGAGTCCAGCCGTGTCACACCACACGCAGCCGCATACAGCAGGAGGCAGGAGCAGAGAGCAGAGTGGGCGGGGCAGAAGGCACGAGCGCGCCTGTGAAGGGACATTGTTTTCGGCAGATGAGGAGGCTCTGGAGTCTGGACAGGAGGTAGGAAGGGAGTGGGAGACTGTCATCTGTTTTGCACTGTTTTGCTTTTTTTGTGAAGAAAATGTTTGCTATATTTTTTTATTAGGATAATTTTTTCACAAGGAGAGGGGGAGCAATGCCAGCTTCAAGGGTGCAGATGTTCCTAAGACTTTAAGAATAAACGTGATCAAACTACCATTAGGGCCACTGTTCATCATTTTAATTATTACTTATATGCATTGTTCCATTATTGCCTTGGTGTCAGTGGGACTCCCAGTAAGAATTATGAACTTTCTTTATCAGTCTTTTTGGTGGCGTCACAAGGGGGGTGGGGGGCCATACAACATTTTGGTATGGGGCCCTGTGATTTCTAGTTACGCCCCTGCTGGGTATATATAAGTGATTATAACCACTTTAAGGTACATGGACAGTTTTATAATCCTTAAGTACGTACATTCCACTTCAGATCCATAGGTGTCCATTAGTGTTTTTCTTTCCTCTTGTAATGATTGTTATTGTGTATACATACCTAGATCCCTTTTTAATTATGACTAATATAATAACATACATAATCAAAGTCCATATAAAATAGTTATTGTATTGACAAGTTAGTGGTGGCCAACCCAGCCATCAGTGCATTTTGTATATTCCCGCATTCCACAAGGTTGTAACTGATAACACTGCTAGGTGTTTGAGGTAGTGGGAGTTTGTTTTTTCAAATAATGAAACTGTCAAGCTGAACATTATATTGCTGAGACAGGATAGAAGTGACAAAATAGGAATAAATCTTCACAGATAAAGCACAACAAGATACAAGACGTGCGTCATGTGGACATCATGTTTTTAAAGATGACCTTGTAGAGGACCCAAATGTCTTAGTTCCAAAACCAAGACCAAGATTTACAGTATATGACATGAAATTACTACCATAAAATTACTACTTGCCTAAAGAGGGCCTCCTCCTACCACCCTCCCCTTAAAAAAAATCTGACAGCAGCCCTGCAATCTTCATTTTACAATCGTACAAACTGTAATATTTACTTGATTTTATCTCTTATATTTCCTGCTGTCTTCATAGTTTGCTCTCCCTCCAGTAAAAAACCTGCGCCAGCATCAAAAAAAAAAAAAAATCACTGGTGGTCTGCTTTCTTATCCATTTGCTGACCACCAAACTGGGAAAATACGTCAATAGTTTGACGTTTAATACCAATATCTTCCGCAGGCGCCATTCTTTTTGCTAAAAGGGATCCAAACTGCTGATTAGCCGCTGGATTACTTTTAGAAGCGACAGGAGGTGTGTCCCCCCCCCCCCCCCCACCCTCCCTGCTGCTTTCCAGTGATTCTCGGGCTTACCTGGCTCATTGGGACGACCGAGAACTGATCCGGCGCTGTCGGCGGCTGGCCACAGAGATGAGCAGAGACAAGATTGCCTCCGCTCATCTCTATGGCCTAGGAGGGCTGGAGCGACATCATGACATCAATTCCGGTTCACGGCCGATGTAAACAAGGCCTTTTTTTTGTAAAGCATTAGATCAATGTTTTTTTTTTTTTTTTTCTGTTTTTCTCTGTGGAGTAGAGATTTGAGGTCTTATTAACCCTAGATCTCTCCATCAATCAGTGGTTCTCAACCTCGGGGTCGAATGATGATTTTCCAGGGGTCACCAAATCCTGGGCTGTTCCTGAAGCCCACACTGCTCTCCCAGCCTTTTCGCACCCGCCCAGCTGGGCTGTTCCTGGAGCCCGCCCACTCAGCCTTTTCGCAGCCGCCCATTCAGTTCACGGCATGGCTGGGGGACATAGACTAGAGGTCAGCTGACTGGTGGGGAATGTGAAGTGGGAGGGGGCTGGAGGAGACCCTATCTCCTGATTTCGGCATAGGTGTCACTGCTATGAGACACCACACAGTCGGAGACACAATGCGTAACACTACCTGTGATTAGAGTTCCCATTAAAAGTCCCCACTACAGTTCTCAGATCAGCAGATGACCTTGATCAAGAGCACCTAAGTTGGCTGATCAGAACCCCCCTAGCACTGCCACTCATCCCAACTCCCTGCCAGCGGTGCCAGGACTGCCACTCATCCCAACTCCCCGCCAGGACTGCCACTCATCCCAATTCCCCGCCAGGACTGCCACTCATCCCAACTCCCCGCCAGGACTGCAACTCATCCCAACTCCCCGCCAGGACTGCAACTCATCCCAACTCCCCGCCAGGACTACAACTCATCCCAATTCCCCGCCAGGACTACAACTCATCCCAATTCCCCGCCAGGACTGCAACTCATCCCAACTCCCCGCCAGGACTGCAACTCATCCCAACTCCCCACCAGGACTGCAACTCATCCCAACTCGCCGCCAGGACTGCAACTCATTCTATCCCCCCCCCCACCAAGGAGTAAGAGAAGGAATAAAAATGGAGAATACATGGAAGGGAGAGGAAAAGGGTAAAATCAAAGAAAAAGGGAGAGAAAAAATAAGAGAGAGAACAAGAAAGATGGCTAGAGAGAGGGATTGGGGGGGGGGGGGACAAGAAATTGGCATAGAGAGAGATAAAAGGGAAAGAAAGGAGAACAAAAAGAAAGATTGGTACATCCCGAAATGTACCATAAGGGGTTTAAATACTGTACGATGGAAAGGACTCAGGGAGCGCTAAATGTCCCTGGGCTAGGGGCGCAAATTACTTGTCTTGCCTTGGGTGCTGACAACCCACGCTATGACAATCATTTTACTGTTGGGGGTCCCCACAACTTGGGAAATTTTATCAAGGGGTCATGGCACTAGAAAGGTTGAGAACCACTGCCATAAAGAGAACCTGTCATGCTATATTTCTATCACAAGGATTGTTTACATTTCTTGTGATCGGAATAAAAGTGATCACATTTTTTTTTAAATGGACAGTGTAAAAAGGAAAATATGTAATAAAATAAATAATAATATATATCATTTTTTTTAAAGAGCCCCATGCTCACATGAATGCCTACGTAGGTCCTACATATGTAAACAGTGTTCACACCACCCATGTGAGGTATTGCTGCTAACTTTAGAGCCAGAGCAATAATTCTAGCACTAGACCTCCTCTCATACTCTAAACTGGTAACCTGTGAAAAAAAAAAAAAAATTAATGCGTTGCTTATGGAGATTTTTAGGTAGTGTAGTTTGGTGCCATTCCACAAGCGTGTGCAATTTTAACCCCTTTCCCACCCACGCTATAGCCAAAAGACCGCTACAGGGCAGGCTTACTTTGCCAGGAGGGCGTCCATGGACATCATCATAGCCGAAGAGCGCAAACCTGGAAAGAAGTCTAGGTAATGATAGAAGTTTTTTTTTTTTTTTTCCATAAAAGTTTAAAGCGGAGTTCCACCCAATATGTGGAACTTGCGCTTTAAGCACTCCTCGCCCCCTTACATGCCAGATTTGGCATGTCATTTTTCTTGGGGGGGGGTTGGTGCCTAGTTTTGAGTGGGACTTCCTGTTCTTTCCCGGTGCACATACAGCCAAGTTCAAAAGATCCACACATCATCCTGTTGTCTGACCCTCCATTCATCCATTTATCTCTTAAGACACAATGAAGAGTCACTTGCTTTACCTTGCAGTATTTTTATTGTAGGGATTTCTTGGGTAGAGTTGGGAAGGGTGTA
This sequence comes from Rana muscosa, assembly GCA_029206835.1. Classification (NCBI taxonomy): domain Eukaryota; kingdom Metazoa; phylum Chordata; class Amphibia; order Anura; family Ranidae; genus Rana; species Rana muscosa. The sequence continues at coordinate 117,782,318 of CM055119.1, read as the reverse complement.
ATGGCATGGGATGCCCATAGATATTAGCACATTAGTAATTTACATTCTGAAGATGAGGCACAGCAAAGATTGTAGTTTAGTGAGCTATGTAGTGCAAGGGTCTGCCTGATTGCGTAGAAATTAAAAGTGTTTAGGTTTGACCTCCTATTATATGGTTTTGGAAAAAATCTTAAGAAAATTGTATAGTGTGTATCCAGCTTTCAGCTATGCGTTTCTGTTGATGCACACAGTGTAGGGAGACACAACTCTTGTCTCTGCATACAAGAGTGATTCAATATGATGCTACAAGAGAAAGGAGCCACCCTGAAACAGGAAACCTGGGGCATTGGTTTTGGCAGCAGCTTAAACTGAAACATAGGCAAGAATTAACCGATAAAGAAGCTGCATAGCACATGCAGGAGTTAATAACATTGTAAAGTGGTTGTAAACCCTCACATGTACCCAGTGAAGTGACTGGCTTCAGGTGATACACAGAGATAAAACAAAGTCATACATAAGTTGTACCTGTTTATCTGCAGCAATCTCTCCTCTACAGCCGTTCAAAGTACATAATTTAGCATTACTTAGCACCTGGGGGCAGTGGGAGGGGATCTGATGTCACACACTGCACATTACAGAGCTCAGTATAATCTGAGACCTGAGTGGAAATGAGGGCTCTATAATATTAGGCTGTATCCTGTGCTATAAAGCAGCAGGTCTGGATGTAGCGTTGGCCAAAGGGGCATAAAGAAATGGATGGCATTCATTAAATGAGTAATACGGCTCTACATCAGTGTTAATTTTGGCAGCAAATTTCGATTTAGTTTTAGTCTTAAGCCCCATACACACTATCAGTTTTTCTGCAGGTTTTTGTCTTCAGGTTTACCAAAACCATGTAGTGCAAGGGCCTGCCTGATTGCATATGAATTGAAACTCTTAAGGTTTGACCTCATATTAGATGGTAATGGTAAACCTGAAGACAAAAACCTGCAGAAAAACTGATAGTGTGTATGGGGCTTTAGTCTTAGGACTAAAATGGCATTTTAGTTTTAGTCCCATTTTAGTCTTCTGAAATTGCTTTTGTTTTGATTGTATTTAGTCAACTAAATCTCCAGTACATTTTAGTCGACTAAAATGTCCTACATTTTAGTCGACTAAAATCTCCAGTACATTTTAGTCGACTAAAACTAATTTTAGTCGTCTAAAATCGAATGGGTGTAGTTAAATTGTAATGCATTATTTAACATTTCTCTACAATTTCCAAACTCATTATATACTGCTGGAGTGAAAAATCAAATGTTATTATTTATGGTATTGAGGTATAAACATGCACTACAGGCCAGTGTTAATTTTGAAGTCAAATTTCTATTTAGTTTTAGTCATAGTCTTTTGACTAAAATGGCATTTTAGTTTTAGACGTATTTTAGTCATCTCAATTGTTTTCGTTTTAGATGTATTTTAGTCGACTAAAATAGTATTCATTTAGTCGACTAAAATGTTTTAGTCGTTTTAGTTGATGAAATTAACACTGCTCTACATGCATTCTCGGGAGATGACCCCCCCCCCCCACATCGTCTTTTAGGGAAACGTGCACATGCTGCGTACAGGAGGGGGAGGTGGGGGTCATCTCCTGGGAATGCATGTAGAGCTGTATTCCTCATTTAATGAATGCCACCCATTTCTTTATGCCCCTTTTGGCCAACGCTACATCCAGAACTGCTGCTTTATAGCACAGATACAGCCTAATATTATAGAGCCAATTATTCCAAAGCGCATAGAGCTGTTTGGAGCTTGTTGGCCATCATCCTTGCAGTGTATGGATAAGCAATTGTCAGATGCTTTTATGTTTATTCCCACCTCTGTGGCATGATCCTGCTCATTCCTCATATCTCTTATCTGGCTCTTTTCTATGACCTTGTGGGTTCCTCCACTCCTCCCCATCTTGTAAATGTTGTTATCTTGGAGAATTTTGTTTTTGCATTCTGTTTAACCCCTCTGTGTCCATGCAGTTTGAAAAAAGTGAATCTCTTGAGGCTTGTCCTGAACGAAATGTTGGTAAAAACTTTTTACCTGTAAGGCAGGCCATAGATTATATACATAGGTGTGCGCAGTCTATTGCATTAGGGTGTGCACCCCAAACACAAACTACTGATCACACATGATGTTCATTTAGAAAAGAAAGGGGACAGTAAATTACCTATTTGCTGTCCCCTTCCCCACTCCTAAAACATCCCAGCAGCAACAGCCGATAGGAGAGGAGGGAAGCTGGCAGCACTGCGGGGGGAAAGATGGGAGCCAGGGCAGTAGGGGGAATCCGTGCTGCTCAGGGTGATTAGGGTGTGCCTGGGCACACCTGGCACACCCTGTGCGCACGCCTATGATTATATACATTTCTTTCCAGCAACCACGGGTTGCAGGAAAGACAATCACTCGATTACTCCATCAACACAGTCAGTGGGGTGCAAGGGAGCCATCCCTGCTGGGAGAACACAGTGATTATTGCTAGGGGCGTCTGGCAATAATCGCATTCCTAAAAAATTTACATGCTAGTTGTCCCCTGGTTGTCAATCAGCCTGCCCATACATGGTTCGAACCATGGCTGGCTTAAGTTTACAGTCCATCACATGAGGGCCACTGGTCCTACACTGCACAAGTACGCATATTCCTACTAACTATGCAGGAGTCACAAGACCATCTCATTATTAAGTTTACTGGCTCCATATAGTGTGCTTCACTAAGGCTTTTTTTCACACAGGCAGCTGGGAGTGGTAAAAACAGGCAGTTGAGCCACGATTTTACCACCTCTCTGAACACTTGCCTAAACCTGACAATACAGCCTAGTTGACAGGCGGCACAAAGCCACAATTGCGTGGCTTGGGGTAGCAGTGCTTTACGCCCATTGTAAAAAACAAAACAAAACAAAAAACAGGCATTAGACCCCATCCATCCTAGAGCGTTTTGTAGCTAGTAGCTCAAAGCTCAAAAACACTCAACAAGCAAAAACCTATTGTTTTTTTTTTTTGTTTTTTTTGAAGTGAGGCCTAATGCCTGTTGTTTTTTAATTTTTTTGTTTGTTTTTTAGACAAGTATGACAGTTCTGTTCATGGAGTGCAAGTTGGATACGACTTTGATATGACTTTAGACTCTCTCTGCCACTCAAGTAGCATTAAAGCCGCATCAAAGTAGTGCAGGAACCTTTCTGTGTCCAAAGCTTCATGTTAGGGTTATGGTTAAGAGCTAGCGTTGTAACTCTAACAATTACCGCTAATCCTAAGATTTAACCCTAGCCTTAGTCCTTAACCCTATCTATTAACGCTAACCCTTAACCCTAGTCCTTAACTCTAACCCTAGTCCTTAACCTAACCCTAACATTTAACCCTAGCCCTTAACCCTAGCCCTTAACTCTAACCCTAGTCCTTAACCTAACCCTAACATTTAACCCTAGCCCTTAATCCTAACCCTAGTCCTTAACCTAACCCTAACATTTAACTCTAGCCCCTAACCCTAACCCTAGCCCTTAATCCTAACCTTAGTCCATAACCTTAACATTTAAAGGGTAACTTCACTTTCATGGGGAAAAAAATAATATAGCATATACAATTGCAACACAAGTCATATTGAAATTGAAGGTTATTAAAAATTACCTTTCCTTTTCAATCTGCAGCGCTGTAATTTTCTGTAAAATGCAATATGGCTACCTGGAGGTGTTCTGTACACAGAATATGTACAGAACGCCCCCTAGAAACATAATTTCCTACTTGTGTGATTGGCTCACTGATTTTCCCAGAAGTCTGCGCTAAGATACAAGTCATATTTTTGGCATCCCCTGCAACACAAATGTCATTTTTGGTAAGATCCTCCCAATAGGAAATCACATTTAAAAAGATGCAGGCCCAGCAGTTTTGCTCATCAGAGCCCTACAGCTGCAGCAGATGGTTGATATTTATGAAACCACTCCCATTAGACTCACTTGGCACAGGGGCACAGAGGAAAAAACATTGCTTTCTTCAGAATAACAAAGGGTAGGAATTTGCAACAAACTTTGTTAAAATCCTTGCCATGTACATAGATCACCCAGAGGGGAATGTTTTTTTCTCAACAAAAGTGGAGTTATGCCTTAACATTTAACCCTAGCCCCTAATCCTAACCCTAGCCCGTAACCCTATCCCTATCATTCAACCCTAGCCCTTAAAACTAACCCTAACATGCGACTTTGGACGCGTAAAGCTTCCTGCACTACTTTGTTACAACTTTGATGCTACTTGAGTGCCAGAGAATGTAAAGTCACATCAAGTCACTGTCATACTTTCCTATTAGCGAAAGAAACACAAAACGCATCAAAAAAGCAACACTTTTGTTTTTAATGCGGGTCCATTGAAGTTTATTACACGCAAAATGCAATCTGCTGCAGGAAAAAAAAAAGTCCCTAAGCGGTTTCCAAAAAAATGCACCGGCTCAAAACGCACAGATGTGAACTAGATCCATAGGAAACCATGTGAAATGGACTGTAGTGGGTTTCTGCAAAAAAACGCATAGGTGTGAAGGAAGGGTCAAGCTTTTGCAAAGAACCCTTTATTTCTAGTTTGGGAATGTGACTGCTGACAGCCAGACATAAATTTAAGTAGAGGTCAGCAGTGCCAGCCCTCATGTTTTCTTTTTGACAGGTTTCTTTTAATCATTAACAAATGCATGCTCATTCCTTAAAGGGGTTGTAAAGGTAAATTTTTTTTATTTTAAATAACAAACATGTTATACTTACCTCCACTGCGCAGCTCGTTTTGCACAGAGTGGCCCCGGACCTGGTCTTCTGGGGTCCCTCGGCGGCTGTCTCGGCTCCCCCCCACAAGAACACATCACCTTCATGCGAGCGAGCTTGCATGGTGGTGAGTGATTGCGGGAGCGCTCCCGTGATACAGCCGGCGGCCATAGCCGCTCACTGTATCACTCGGCCCCGCCCCCCGGCGCGCCACGTCATTGGATGTGATTGACAGCAGCGCGAGCCAATGGCTGCGCTGCTTTCAATCAACCAATGAATGCGCTGAGAAGCCTGGCCGAGAAGCAGGCGCGTTCATGGCACGGGACTTTCGGGGGGTCAGGTAAGTAAACGGGGGGGCTGGGGGGCCGCTAATCCACAGATGTTTTTATACCTTAATGCATTAAGGTGAAAAAACTTTTACCTTTACAACCCCTTTAAATAGCTACTTCAGAATTGTGCACTGTGATATAATCTTACCCAAACTTTCTTACAGCTGAATTATAGTCGCTGCCCCTCACTCCCTTGCCAGCCCTGGAATCTTTGCCCATTATTTTGCCGGGTGTGGGATTTTTGGCTTTCTTGATGGATCGACTTGGATGATATAACTCTCACGCATGCACAGCTCAGTACACTTTCTATAGAAGATTGTGAACAGATAGATAAGAAGATTTTATTGCAGAAGAGACATTGTTAAGGTTAAAAGTTTTTTTTAGCGGGAAAATACTATTACAGAAAATACATAAGTATTGTTCCACTTTAAGGAAAAGATTCAATAGAGAAGCACAGAGTGATGATGATGTGTAAAGTGCAGTAACATGTAACAACCAGAAATGATGTGTTATCTGACTGACAAGCTGAAATCTGATTGGATGCTAGGGCATTTCCACCTGCTACACATCCATGTTGCCTCATCCAAATTTCTGATTGGGGATTGTGCACCATGTAAGTTTTTTATGGTATATTGCTTTGGGACTACATGTTCCATGATTCCCACGAGTCCCACCTGGCTACACTGTGTATGCATTGCTCTTGAACAGGTCCAGTAGGAGGGACCCTGTCACCCTGCACATGTGTGTCCTATATGCACAGAGCCCATGAACACACTGAATGGGAAAGACCCAGCCAGGTGGCACCAGGAAGAACTGAAAGGCAATGGAGCCACCGTTATAGGCAGCAATGGGTTACATGCCACTGTAAAAGCTTTTTGTCTTCAGATTTACCAAAACCATATAATATGAGGTCAAACCCTAAGGTTTCATGCACACTGGACATTATAAAAATTGTTAGCAGTAGAAAGCTGTAGCTGTAGAATGAGTTTTGGAGCGATATTGCAGTAGCGTTTTTTAGCAAAACTATACTCCCACAAAAGCTTATGGCTCAAAAACGCTTTTTTTAGAGTTAGGCTGGCCATACACTATACAATTTTGTTATTCAATTTCCTTTAGATTTACCTTCAACTATGTAGTACAAGGACCTGCCTGATTGCATACAAATTGAAAGGGTTTAGGTTTGACCTCCTATTATATGGTTTTGGTAAATCTTAAGTAAAGTTGAACAAGAAAATTGTATAGTGTATGGCCAGCCTTATGCTTAAAGGACAGCTTTATCTCATGGTATATATATATATATATATATATATATATACACACACACAGTATCTCACAAAAGTGAATACACCCCTCACATTTTTGTAAATAAATATTTTATTATATCTTTTCATGTGACAACACTGAAGAAATTACACTTTGCTACAATGTAAAGTAGTGAGTGTACAGCTTGTATAACAGTGTAAATTTTCTGTCCCCTCAAAATGACAACACAGCCATTAATGTCTAAACCGCTGGCAACAAAAGTGAGTACACCCCTAAGTGAAAATGTCCAAATTGGGCCCAAAGTGTCAATATTTTGTGTGGCCACCATTATTTTCCAGCACTGCCTTAACCCTCATGGGCATGGAGTTCACCAGAGCTTCACAGGTTACCACTGGAGTCCTCTTCCTCTCCTCCATGACGACATCACGGAGCTGGTGGATGTTAGAGACCTTGAGCTCCTCCACCTTCCATTTGAGGATGTCCCACAGATGCTCAATAGGGTTTAGGTCTGGAGACATGCTTGGTTAGTCCATCACCTTTATCCTCATCTTCTTTAGCAAGGCAGTGGTCGTCTGCGGCCCAGTCTCTGAAGAGAGGGGATCATGCTCTGCTCCAGTATGTCACAGTACATGTTGGCATTCATGGTTCCCTCAATGAACTGTAGCTCCCCAGTGGCGGCAGCACTCATGCAGCCCCAGACCATGACACTCCCACCACCATGCTTGACTGTAGGCAAGACATACTTGTCTTTGTACTCCTCACCTGGTTGCCACCACACATGCTTGACACCATCTGAACCAAATACGTTTATCTTGGTCTCACCAGACCACAGGACACAGTTCCATTAATCCATGTCCTTAGTCTGCAGACTGTTTGTGGGATTTCTTGTGCATCATCTTTAGAAGAGGCTTCCTTCTGGGATGACAGCCATGCAGACCAATTTGATGCAGTGTGCAGCATATGGTCTGAGAACTGACAGGCTGACCCCCCACCCCTTCAACCTCTGCAGCAATGCTTGCAGCACTCATCCGTCTATTTCCCAAAGACAACCTATAGATATGACGCTGAGCACGTGCACTCAACTTATTGGGTCAACCATGGCGAGGCCTGTTCTATTAAACTGCTGTGTGGTCTTAGCCACCGTGCTGCACCTCAGTTTCACGATCTTGGCAATCTTCTAGTAGCCTAGGCCATCTTTATGTAGAGCAACATTTTTTATTTTTCAGATCCTCAGAGAGTTCTTTGCCATGAGGTGCCATGTTGAACTTCCAGTGACCAGTATGAGAGAGTGAGAGTGATGACACCAAGTTTAACACACCTGCTCTCTATTCACACCTGGACCGTGTACCACTAACTAGGTCACATGACACCGGGGAGGGAAAATGGCTAATTGACCCAATTTGGACATTTTCCCTTAGGGGTGTACTCATTTGCCAGCGGTTTAGACATTAATGGCTGTGTGTTGAGTTATTTGGAGGGGACAGCAAATTTACACTGTTATACAAGCTGCACACTCACTACTTTACATTGTAGCAAAGTGACATTTCTTCAGTGTTGTCACATGAAAAGTTATAATAAAATATTTACAAAAATGTGAGGGGTGTACTTACTTTTGTAAGATAATATTTATATATATATATATATATATATATATATATATTATACACACATACACACAGTATCTATAACATATTTCCTGCAACAGCTGCTCCAATCCACTACCAGAGGAAGCAGAAGTAAAAAGCATGTATTGCTCACTCATCCCATAGAAAATGCATCACTTGTCTTCTATTCAACTCCCTCTAGTGGTGGCCAGGAGCAGCTGCTGCAGGATTGCAAGTTACTTTTAGACCATTTAAAGTGGATGTAAACCCTGAAAAATAAATAAAAATAACCTGCAAGACAAAGCCATAGTGAGCTAGTATGACTAGCATACTAGCTCATTATGCATTACTTACCTTAGATCGAAGGCCCCAAAACCGTCCACGTCTTCCCCTCCGGGCCCAGTCATCTCACCGGAAGGTTACTTCCGGGTATCGCTGTTCCAGCGCTGTGATTGGCCGGAGCGGCGAAGGCGTCACTCCGCGCATGCGCGTGGGAGCCATCAAATCCGGCAAGGCCGGATTTGTGAATGGGATTAACAGTGCGTCTGCGCTTTTGTCTGCGGCGCGCATGCGCAGTACACAATGGTGTAATCCCTTTGGCAAATATCTCCTAAACCGTGTATGTTTAGGAGATATTGCAAACACCTACAGGTAAGCCTTAATCTAGGCTTACCTGTAGGGGTAACTTGTAAAGGATGGTTTACAACCACTTTAAAGTGGTTGTATACTCTATTGTGTGACTTTTACCTATAGGTAAGCCTATAATAAGGCTCACCTATAGGTAGTGGAAATATCTCCTAAACGTGCGCCGTTTAGGAGATATTTCACTTGTAGTGCGCCGATTATGTAATCGGCGCATGCACTGGGAAGAAACGGACCTCCGTGCAGTTTCTTATCTAGCGTGTGCAGTTACTGACGGCTCCCGTACACATGCGCCGGAGTGACGTCACGCGGCTCCGGCCAATCACAGAGTCCGCGGCCCCAGTAGGAAGAGGGGCGAGAAGATGGAAGCAGCCTGCACAGGGGACAGTGCTGGATTCGTTTGCATGTAAGTGTCACATAATGGGCTAGTATGCGATGCATACTAGCCCAGTATGCTTTTAATTTGCAGGGTTTGCAGTGAGCATAAGAGGAAGTAAAACCCATCAGGGTTTACTTCCTCTTTAAGTGGTTTCTGACTATGTGCAGTGATCCTAATCTTAAACAAAGTACAACCTTTCTGCTCAGCCTAAGTCCAAAGACATTATATTAATATGAAATAAGAATCTTTGGACCGGATGCCCGCCTTTATTCAAATATGGGTTGGTTGTGGTTCTTGCCAAATGGATCTAGGTCTCTGAAAAAACATGAAATGGGCAAGTAGTCTAGCAGGAATGGGACACACCCAATTTGAGAAGTTTACGTTAACAAAAGAAAAAAATAAGACAAATAATCAATTCAATACTCCTTATAACCTTAATTCTTGACAATGAAGTCACAACCAGTAGAAAATTGCCAACCAACGCAATTTGGGGGTCAAGAAATTCCCTTTCTTCAGGGCTGAGGTTTGGTTGCTAATGTGCCTGATGTGGACTGCGTTACAATCTCCTAAGTAGTTATCCTAAACTAAAGATGTGCATAGCTCAATGGGTATTGCTGGCAACTCCAACCACCCCAGACAATGTCCGTTAGGACGAAATGCATTGGGTGACATCTGTGGCAATCGTCTTTACCTTTTAAAGAACAAGCTTGTTTTTATCTACAATCCTGTAAGTGTGAACCCCTCTTTTTTTTTTTAAATAAAAGACCTTACAGTATTATGCTATGTGAATCCATTTGTTTTTCATGTTCAATGCCAATTCAATGATTTAACATTTGCTGCATGCTTTAGAGCTTGTTCGTCTGAAGTACGCTCATCCATCATCTATCCTTGAGGTCTACCTTCCACCTACTGCTTCACTCACAGATTACTACATTGAGGCCAAGTCCTCAACTATGCCTGTTTGACCCATGTGTGCTATAAGGTATATGTGTCCACCCCATCTGGTAAGCTTGCCAATCTTACCTTTTTTTTTGACTGCACTTCATGATCAAGCACTTTCTTCAAGACTTTTCACCTTAGACTTTACACTTGTGTTGATGTTTATTCACACAGTCATGATATATTCAATCAAGAAGGACTGATATGCTATGTCATTATTTCTATATCAATTGTCACAGTGGTTTATTTGAAATTTTTTAATTTTTCACTATTTTTTTAAACGCTACACTATTATTTTTATAACTCCATTACACAGTCCTTGAGCTATGTCCTGATGAAGGGGGGTTTCTTGACCCCAGATACACATTGGTTACCATTTTTCTACTAGATGTGACTTCATTGTCAAGAATAAGGGTTATAAGGACTTTTGAAGGAATCATTTGGTGCTTTGTTTCTTCTGTTCACAAAGACATTACATAACAATCACTTAATTCAGGCTTTTTCTGTAGAATTTCATATTAGTGCCAACTACACTATACAAGTTATAGCAGCCTTTCTCAACCTATTCAACACAGAGGAAGCCTTGAATAAACTTTCTCTGGGAACACCTGCTAAAAATGACTATATATATATATATATATATATATATATATATATATATATATTTAGCGGGGTCCCCAAATTTAACCCCGCTATACTTAAATTTAGGGGAAGGTTTGAGCTGTAGTTGGGCTCAGACCACCTTAATTGTTAGGACATTCTGTTTTATACCGCAGGTAGTATACTGGTGCGTGGTTCCTTGTGGCCTGTAGGTGGTGCTGCCATAATGGGCCATTCATTGACTTTGCATATAAAGAAATAAACTCTATGTTGGAGTTTACTACTGGTGTGGACCTTGGAGTTACTTGGGGATATAAAGACTTGTCCTTACATATCGGTGAGGGACGAGAACCAACTAAAGGGAGAACCTTGCTGCAGGACCCTAGTTTGTGACACCACTCAACCTCTTCACACAAGAGGGTACGGGCAGGTAGCATGGTGTGTCTTTCCTACCAGTGAGCCAAAGGGGAAGATGCATGTTGTGTGCTACATATACAACTTATGATACATTCATGTGATGGTCAGTGGGAAAAATGCTCCTTACGCTTGTGGTCATTGGGAAGAATTATCTCCTTATGCCGCGTACACACGATCGTTTTTCACGTTGTTAAAAATGCAATTTTTTAAATTGGGCATTAAAAACGATCGTGTGTAGGCTCCAGAGCATTTTTAACGAGGTGAAAAATGGCCTAAAAAAATGAGAACCTGCTCCATTTTTTCACGTCGGTTTTTTTAACGACGTAAAAAATGGTAGTGTTTATGCTTTTACAAGGGAAAAAAAATCGCGCATGCTCAGAATCAAGTATGAGATGGGAGCGCTCGTTCTGGTAAAACTAGCGTTCGTAATGGAGATAGCACATTCGTCACGCTGTAACGGACTGAAAAGCACGAGGCTGAAAAGCGCGAATCGTCGCTCAACAAACTTTACTAACATGAAGGGTGGCGCCATTCGAACGGAACTTCCCCTTTATAGTGCCGTCGTACGTCACTGCGCTTTGCTCTAGCGGTTTTTTAAATGAACGCGTGTATGCAAGACAGGCTTGAGAGGAAACAAGAAACAAGAAAAATCACGTCGAGAAAAACTGACATTAAAAACGATCGTGTGTACGCGGCTTAATAGATCATTTTGAGAGCCGGTTTTGATATCAGTCCACAAATCTGTCTACTGGAGGCTAAATTGGGTGTTCTCTTCATAAGAATTTGTTTACTGTAGTGAAGAGTACTGTACTGTAATGTACTGTATTCAGTCTGTCTACTTGTTAGTTTTATTTTATCACAACAGATGTGTAATTGATTCTACTCTTAGATGTGGGTAATTCATTTAGAGCTTCAACTGTGTTTTGATTGGTGAATTCTATTGGTGCATAATATGATACCACCAGGGATGTAGTTAAAAGCATATCATTCGGGGATTAAAAAGACCCTGTTAGGTCCCTAAAAATATAAAAGCAGTATTACCTGCAAAGGCAGAAACAGTATACCCACGTCGGGTGGCCTCTGCTTCCTACCACCCCATCCCTCAATTATGTCTCCATTATCCTCAGCGTTTCACACTCCCAGATGCCTGTGTCCCTCGCCATGGTTTCTTACTCTGATCCCTACATCATTACAGAGCTCAGCAGTGATGTAGTAGTCAAGGGATGGAATCACAGTGGGGTGGTATACAAAGGCCTTCAACACTCCCAGGAAAACATAAATGAGGCTTATAAAGGCTGCATTACAAAGTGGGGTGGTAGAACAGAAAAGCTTCCAGAGTGTTGAGCATACTGCTTTTTATGTTGCAGACTACTTTCCTGTTTTTTCATCTTTAGAGACCTCATAGGGTCTGTTTAAAGTAGTCGTTTTCAAATAGGGTTCCTTCTGAGGTTGCTAGGGGTTCCTTGAGCTGTGGGCAATTTCAGCATCATGGCTAAGTAACCACTTACACCAATGATCTGTATCTGTAAGGGGGAGGGATTCTTCCAACTGACCACAAATGTAGGGAGCATTCCTTCCAGCATAGGCGTGCGCACAGGGTGTGCCAGGTGTGCCTGGGCACACCCTTATCACCTTGTGCAGTGCAGATTGCCCCTAATGCCCTGGCTCATTCCTGCCCCCCTCCCGCTGCACTCCCGTCTTCCTTCCTCTTCTCTTCCAAAGGCTGCTGCTGCTAGCACACAAGGGGAGGTTTTAAAAAGAGTGGGGGAAGGGGCCGGAAAATATATCATTTACTGGCTCCTTCCCTTTGTGAATAAACACAGTAAGTGACTGGTACCATGTGTTGGAGCTTTGGAGTGCACACCCTAATGCCATAGGCTGTGCACACCTATGCCTTCCACTGACCATTACACTAATGTACCATAAGCAGTTGATAAAAGTAGGTATTAGCAGAGGTGCGCTGACTTTGAAAAATTATTTCCAGAGTTCCTCCATGTTAATAAATTTAAGAAAGGCTGCTTTAAAGTATGAAAACCACCCAAGCACTTTAGGAAGGAGCACCATATTTGCATGCAGACCTCACATGTGAGACGCACTCTCTCCTGTCAGCCTGAATGAGTTCTGTGGATAGGAGAGGGAGTGCAATACACAATGTAGGGCCTTTGGCAAAAGGATGGTGTTCCCACCTTAAGAGCCCATTCACACAGGGACGACTTTGGATCCGACTTCAAGTCGCCCCTAGTCGCCTCAAGTCGCGCTGCATGAGAAAATCAGTGTAAGTGAATGAGAGCCGTCTTAATGCACACTACTGAAGTCACTCTGACTTCAAAAAAGGTTCCTGTACTACTTCAATCCGACTTCTAGGCGCCTTGTAGGCAACTTGTACCCATTGATTTCAAAGGAAGTCGCCTCAGAAGTTGGATCACTGTCTTAACAGAAGCAACAATACAGGAAAAGAACATACATTTCTCAGGCAAACCCCTCCCTCCCCCTCCCTCCCACAGAGCTGATACTTGTTTGATTGGCCACTGGAAAGCCTCCTGTCCTGGAGGCAACTTGAAGTTGCCTTGTAAGTTGCCTCATGTCGCGCTGTGATTCATACTCAAGTCGTGTCCAAGTTGCCTCCCAAAGTCGCGCTGGAAGTCGAGTTGCCCCTGTGTGAATGGAGTCTTCGAGCCGGTTCACACAGGGGCGTCCTTGGATCCGACTTCAAGTCGCCCCAAGTCGCACGGTTTAGAAAAGTAAAGGAAGTGAATGGAGCCGTCTTAATGTACACTACTGCAGTCGCTCCGACTTCAGTAAAGGTTCCTGTATTACTTCAATCCGACTTCTAGGCGACTTGTACCCATTGATTTCAATGGAAGTTGCCTCCAAGTCGGATCCCCTGTCTTAACTGAAGCAACTTTCCAGGAAGTAAAAATTGTTTTCCAGGCAAACCTCTCCCTCCCCCTCCCTCCCACAGAGCTGATTATTGTTTGATTGGCCACTGGAAAGTCGCCTGTCCTGGAGGCAACTTGAAGTTGCTTTGTAAGTTGCCTGGAGTCGCGCTGTGATTCATGCTCAAGTCGTATCCAAGTTGCCTCCCAAAGTCGCTCTGGAAGTCATGTTGCCCCTGTGTGAACCGGCTTTTAGCATTAGGGGACTCAAAGACAAGGTAATTTTATAGTAAATAGAGATGTACACTTTGGTTCTTTCATTCAGATATTCTATTACAAACTAAGAACTAGTATGGAAGGCAGGGGTTCCCACTTTACTGTCTGCCTGCCACTTGCTCCTGGTCAGTGACTCAGTGCTACTCAGAATGACAGTCTCGGCACATGCACAATAGTGGCAGCTTTTATATTTCCGACCCCCCCCCCCCCCCCAGGTTTCATTTGTAAATTAAAGATAAGCATAGCTTGGGTACCATTTGTGCATGTTTAACCACTTTGGAAAGAACTCCCCCTTCCTTTTGTAATGGAGCCTTCCAAAATACTTGTACCACTGATTATGGAGCCTCTGAAAATATCTCAGCCACTGACTATAGAGAGAGGGAACGTGTGCCTTGTCACCCTTGCAACAAAGGGATTGGTTCCAACAGCTGTTAGGTGGTGATGGTAGTGTGTGTTTTTGGGTCTAAAGCTGGCCATAGAAGGATTGAAATTCAGCTGGTTCAGCAGGGACCGGACAAATTTAATTCCATGTGTGGCCATCTCCGTGTGACAGAAGTCGCTCGGTACATGCAGGATCTTACCACTTATGGCCAATTTAACGTCTAAATCTGTGCAAATACTGAATTTCGGAAGGTCAACATTTGCATAGGAAACCCTATTACAGTAACCCATGAATAGTATTAATCTTAAAGCGTAACTAAACTCAATAATTTACCAGTTTCAAAAAACTTACATTGCCAGCATGCCGGGAATGCTTACTGTGACATTTGCTTGTGTCCTGAACCAAAATGTCAAACCATCAAATGGCTGGTGTCCTAACTAATCACACGTGCATCACCAGGACAGTTACAGATCAAAGAGAGGTGAGATGGCAGCTTCCTTGGCTGAAAAGGATAGGAGGGTTTAGTCCCGCTTTAAAAAAGAGCTTGTGGTTTACTGTACCTGGTGCTGTGTTTATCCTAAGTCCTTTACTACTGCTTAATTTATAGGGATGGGTCCGATGTTCGAGTGGAACGTAAGCTCCACTCGAACATCAGGACCTTGTTTGTTCGGAGAACAAATTAACATATGGGGTGCTCACAGGAAGTTAGCCTGCTGCGGAGTGCCCCATAATGCACTGGGAGATCGCAGTGCATTGACAGCTGCTGATTGGCCAAAGCATGCACCTGACCTGTATGCTTTGGCCAATCACAGTGCGATTTTCTGTGAGAGCCATGATTGGCCAAAGGCAGGGTACCTTTGGCCATTCATGGCTCAGGGGCAAAGACTATGCCCCACACTATATAAGGCTACTGCTTACACAGCGGATGTATATAGTGAATGAATGGAGATTAGGCAGGTAGTTAGTGTAGTGTGCAGTCAGTCAGTGTAGTATATAGAATACAGTTCACAGTATATAGTGCAGTTAGTGTAGTATATATAAAACAGTCCAGAGTATATAGTGCAGTTCAGAGTATATAGTGCAGTCAGTGTAGTATATATAACACAGTTCAGAGTATATAGTGCAGTCAGTGTAGTATATATAACACAGTTCAGAGTATATAGTGCAGTTACAGTAGTGTAGTGTGTGTGTGTGTGTGTGTGTATATATATATATATATATATATATATATATATACACAGGGCCGGCGCTACCACTAGGCGGACTAGGCAACCGCCTAGGGCGCCCGGCCATTGGTTATTTTACTCCCCCCGCACATGTGTCAAGCAGCGCCGCCCCCCCCCCCCCCCCCCCGCGCGCGCGGCTCTCCGCTCTACCTGCTCTGACATGATCATTATGTCACTGTGTCCAGAAACCACCAAGCACAGCGCTCTCCGCTCTGGTGTGTCCACTGTCCAGAAATCCTCCCTCTCCGCTCTGAGATCACATCAGCTACACACTTCTCCCGAGTCCCGCCCTCCTGTGTGCTCCATCCAATCCACCCCCAGCATGTCTGCCCTGAACAGCTACACACTTCTCCCGAGTCCCGTCCCTCCTGTGAGCTCCGTCTGTGAAGAGGAGGGGGGCGGGAAGATTAAAAACAAGCAGCCACACCGAAAAACTGCTGAATGAACCATTACAAGTGAGTGAGCTCTTTCACTGACCAGACTCTGCTCCCTTCTCTCTCCCTCATCTCTCTCTGACCCCCCCTCATCTCTCCCTGACCCCCCCTCATCTCTCACTGACCCCCCCTCATCTCTCACTGACCCCCCCCATCTCTCACTGAGTAAGCATCACATTCTGATGTGAAACGCGTCAGCCTTTGCACTGTATGTCCCCTCTGTGTTTTGTTGCTTATTGATGGATTTTGTATGACCCATTTTTGATTTTTTGGAATTTTTAATTTTTGAAAATAAAAACGCTTCATGAGAGTGCGGCAGTCCAGACAACCTTCTTTCGCCATGGATTAGAGCTTTAGCCAGCACCTGTGAAGGAAGCAGGGAGGGAGCTATTGAAGGAACCTGGAGCCTTTGAGCGGTACACCCTTTTTTCATTCTCACTGATACCCCCTCATCTCTCCCTGATACCCCCTCATCTCTCCCTGACCCCCCCTCATCTCTCCCTGACCCCCCCTCATCTCTCACTGACCCCCCCTCATCTCTCACTGACCCCCCCCCTCATCTCTCACTGACCCCCCCCTCATCTCTCCCTGATACCCCCTCATCTCTCCCTGACCCCCCCTCATCTCTCCCTGACACCCCCTCATCTCTCACTGATACCCCCTCATCTCTCACTGATACCCCCTCATCTCTCACTGATACCCCCTCATCTCTCACTGATACCCCCTCATCTCTCACTGACCCACCCCCTCATCTCTCACTGATACCCCTCATCTCTCCCTGACCCCCCTCATCTCTCCCTGACCCCCCCTCATCTCTCACTGACCCCCCCTCATCTCTCACTGACCCCCCTCATCTCTCCCTGATACCCCCTCATCTCTCCCTGATACCCCCTCATCTCTCCCTGACCCCCCCTCATCTCTCCCTGACCCCCCCTCATCTCTCCCTGATCTCCCCTCATCTCTCCCTGACCCCCCCATCTCTCCCTGACCCCCCCTCATCTCTCCCTGACCCCCCTCATCTCTCACTGACCCCCCTCATCTCTCACTGATACCCCCTCATCTCTCACTGATACCCCCTCATCTCTCACTGATACCCCCTCATCTCTCCCTGACCCCCCCTCATCTCTCCCTGACCCCCCCTCATCTCTCCCTGACCCCCCCTCATCTCTCCCTGACCCCACTCATCTCTCCCTGACCCCCCTCATCTCTCCCTGACCCCCCCCTCATCTCTCACTGATACCCCCTCATCTCTCACTGATACCCCCTCATCTCTCACTGATACCCCCTCATTTCTCACTGATACCCCCTCATCTCTCACTGATACCCCCTCATCTCTCACTGATACCCCCTCATCTCTCACTGATACCCCCTCATCTCTCACTGACCCACCCCCTCATCTCTCACTGACCCACCCCCTCATCTCTCACTGATACCCCCTCATCTCTCACTGACCCCCCCCCCCCTCATCTCTCACTGACCCCCCCTCATCTCTCACTGACCCCCCCTCATCTCTCACTGATACCCCCTCATCTCTCCCTGACCCCCCCCCTAATCTCTCCCTGACCCCCCCCCTCATCTCTCACTGACCCCCCCTCATCTCTCACTGACCCCCCCTCATCTCTCAATGACCCCCCCTCATCTCTCACTGACCCCCCCTCATCTCTCACTGACCCCCCCCATCTCTCACTGACCCCCCTCATCTCTCACTGACCCCCCTCATCTCTCCCTGACACCCCATCATCTCTCCCTGACACCCCATCATCTCTCCCTGACCCCCCTCATCTCTCCCTGACCCCCCCCTCATCTCTCCCTGACCCCCCCCCTCATCTCTCACTGACCCCCCCTCATCTCTCACTGACCCCCCTCATCTCTCCCTGACACCCCATCATCTCTCCCTGACCCCCCTCATCTCTCCCTGACCCCCCCTCATCTCTCCCTGACCCCCCCTCATCTCTCCCTGACCCCCCCTCATCTCTCACTGACCCCCCCTCATCTCTCACTGACCCCCCCTCATCTCTCACTGATACCCCCTCATCTCTCACTGATACCCCCTCATCTCTCCCTGACCCCCTCTCTCTCCCTGACCCCCCTAAGTGAGAGATGAGGGGGTATCAGTGAGAGATGAGGGGGTGTCAGTGAGAGATGAGGGGGTGTCAGTGAGAGATGAGGGGGGGTCAGTGAGAGATGAGGGGGGGTCAGTGAGAGATGGGGGGGTCAGGGAGAGATGAGGGGAGGTCAGGGAGAGATGAGGGGGGGTCAGGGAGAGATGAGGGGGGGTCAGGGAGAGATGAGGGGGTATCAGGGAGAGATGAGGGGGGGGGGGGTCAGTGAGAGATGAGGGGGGGGGGTCAGTGAGAGATGAGGGGGTGGGTCAGTGAGAGATGAGGGGGTGGGTCAGTGAGAGATGAGGGGGTGGGTCAGTGAGAGATGAGGGGGTATCAGTGAGAGATGAGGGGGTATCAGTGAGAGATGAGGGGGTGTCAGTGAGAGATGAGGGGGTGTCAGGGAGAGATGAGGGGGTATCAGGGAGAGATGAGGGGGGGTCAGTGAGAGATGAGGGGGGGGGGGTCAGTGAGAGATGAGGGGGGGTCAGTGAGAGATGAGGGGGGGGGTCAGGGAGAGATGAGGGGGTATCAGGGAGAGATGAGGGGGTATCAGGGAGAATGAAAAAAGGGTGTACCGCTCAAAGGCTCTCTCACTGACCCCCCCTCATCTCTCCCTGATCCCCCTCATCTCTCCTGATCCCCTCATCTCTCCCTGATCCCCCCCCTCATCTCTCCCTGATCCCCCCTCATCTCTCCCTGACCCCCTCTCTCTCCCTGACCCCCCTCTCTCTCCCTGATCCCCCTCATCTCTCCCTGACACCCCCCCCTCATCTCTCCCTGACCCCCCTCATCTCTCCCTGACCCCCCTCATCTCTCCCTGACCCCTCTCATCTCTCCCTGACCCCCCCTCATCTCCCCCTGACCCCCTTCATCTCTCCCTGACCCCCTCTCTCTCTCCCCCCTGATCCCTCCCCCTCTCTCTCCCCCCTGATCCCTCCCCCTCTCTCTCTCCCCCCTGATCCCTCCCCCTCTCTCTCTCCCCCCTGATCCCTCTCCCTCTCTCTCTCCCTGATCCCTCTCTCTCTCCCTGATCCCTCTCATCTCTCTCTCCCTCTCTCTCCCTCTCTCTCTCTCCCTCTCTCTCCCTCTCTCTCCCTCTCTCTCCCCCCTCTCTCTCCCTCTCTCTCCCTCTCTCTCTCCTCTCTCTCTCCTCTCTCTCTCCTCTCTCTCTCCTCTCTCTCCCCTCTCTCTCCCCTCTCTCTCCTCTCTCCCCTCTCTCTCCCCCCTCTCTCTCCTCTCTCTCTCCTCTCTCTCCCCTCTCTCTCCCCTCTCTCCCCCCCTCTCTCTCTCTCCCCCCCTCTCTCTCTCCCCCCCTCTCTCTCTCTCTCACCCTCTCTCTCTCTCACACTCTCTCTCTCACACCCTCTCTCTCACCCTCTCTCTCTCACCCTCTCTCTCTCACCCTCTCTCACCCTCTCTCTCTCACCCTCTCTCTCTCTCTCTCACCCTCCCTCTCTCTCACCCTCCCTCTCTCTCTCACCCTCCCTCTCTCTCTCACCCTCCCTCTCTCTCTAACCCTCTCTCTCTCTCACCCTCTCTCTCTCTCACCCTCTCTCTCTCACCCTCTCTCTCACCCTCCCCTCTCTCTCTCACCCTCTCTCTCTCTCACCCTCTCTCTCTCTCACCCTCTCTCTCTCTCACCCTCTCTCTCTCACCCTCTCTCTCACCCTCTCTCTCTCTCTCACCCTCTCTCTCTCACCCTCTCCCTCTCACCCTCTCTCTCTCACCCTCTCCCTCTCACCCTCTCTCTCACCCTCTCTCTCTCTCTCACAACCCTCTCTCTCTCTCACACCTCTCTCTCTCTCACCCCCTCTCTCTCTCTCACCCTCTCTCTCTCTCACCCCCTCTCTCTCTCTCCCCTCTCTCTCACCCTCTCTCTCTCACCCTCTCTCTCTCTCTCTCACCCTCTCTCTCTCTCTCACCCTCTCTCACCCTCTCTCACCCTCTCTCTCT